>OY757017.1:128880573-129563445 GCA_963580285.1 Lucinisca nassula
GGGGGTTAGCCTCGGCGGGGCACCCATAAGTGCAAAGCAAATGAGCCGCAACCACAGTGTCTCGCTTTGACGCCCCCGTCTCAGGTCCAAGTGCAGATTGACGGTAGGTGATGGTTGCCTAAGCGCGGTGTGTGGGTAACAAAAGCTGTTTTTCTTATATTACTTCCCAGTAATTTGTGTCTTTAAGGAATTTCTTAACCACCTCGGCTATGGCCGAGCAGTGTTTTTCGGGGGGAGCGAGGAGATCTTGTAGGTGTACCGATTCATATCCTAATTTGAACATTTCAGACTTTATCTCTTCTCGTGCATGGGCGTTTGTTACACATTCAAACAAGATGTGTTGTGTTGTTTCTAGTTCATAGTTATCGCATTTTCTGCATAGACCCGTTGTGTTTCCTAGTTGAGTGAGGTTGGCATTTAGGCCGTTATGGTTAAATCTCAAACGGGAAATTACCACGTCTAATTTTCTGCTGTTGCTAAATTGGTGGGCAGATTTACCTACTGTGGGCTGGAGGAGTTGGTAATGCCTCCCGGTGTTGGTTGGGTTTCTATCCCATAGAGCTTGCCATTTTCTCGTTATGGCGGTGTCTATGATTGTATAGATCTCCCGTTTTGAAGGGAGAGTATAATCTTTAATACCTATATCTAGTGCTAATCTGGCTGTTTCGGCGGCCGCCTCATTACCGGGGATGCCGACGTGGGATGGGATCCAGTCGATATCAATGTCTTGCCCTTCTCTTTTTGCCTTATCTAGTTTAGACAGGATTGAGTCAATTTGGTCAGGTCGTGTTTTGGATTTTCCTGACTGTAGGGCCTGGATAGCGCTAAGGCTGTCAGTGAGTACTGTGGCTTTGGGTGTCTTAACTGTGATGGCCCAGGAGATGGCCCAGTGAATGGCAATCAGTTCAGTTGTGAATACTGAGAGGTGTTGGTTTGTTTTAATCGGTACGTGAAGATTTCTCTCTGGGACAACGAATGCGGCGCCGGTTTTTCCTGTTGTGGGGTCCTTACTGCCATCTGTGTAGATTAGAGTTTTCCCAGCATGGCTGGTGCAAACATAAGAGAGGCTTTTATTTTTCATGTATTCATTTGTATTTTCTTCTTTCCTCCCCAGGACCTGATGGAGGTAACAGGAGGGTGTGTTGTGTTTGAGATCCCATTTGGATCTGTACTTGGGTGCCTGGATCTTATCGGGTATGTTGTGCTCTTTCAGGAGGGCACGGACTTTCTTACAATATGGGTTGTAGTTCTTGGCTCTCCTACATGAATAGCAACCATGATCTGTTAATAGATCATTCACTGGGAGGGATTTGCCAAGTGGGGAGGATCTAGCCCAGTATTTTAGTATGAGTTCTTCCCTTCGTAGATGTAGTGGTTTAAGTCCACATTCTACCTCTAGTGCGTTGATTGGGGTAGATCGGTATGCTCTTGTTGCTATCCTGAGGGCGTGGTTTTGAATGATATTCAGAGTTTTAAGGATATTCTCTGACGCGGAGTTGTAAGCCTGGGCTCCATAGTCTAGCTTACTAAGAATAAGGGCTTTGTATAGGATCAGGAGTGTCTTTTTATCAGCTCCAAAGGTGGTACCTGACACTACTCGTAGTAGGTTCAGGTCTTTTTCACATCTTTCTTTGAGATCTTTAATGTGATCTCTCCAAGTCAGATGTTTGTCGAGGATCATGCCCAGAAATTTGATGTTCTGGGCCCATTCTATTTCCCTACCAAAGAGGTATAGTTTGTTTTGAGTGGTCTTCAGATTTCGTCGTTTGCTGAATATGATTGCTTTAGTCTTTAGGTTTGACACTTTGAATCCCCATCTTAGTGCCCAGGTTTCGATTTCTCTTAGAACTGATTGTAGGTCTTTGACCGCCAGTTCTAGAGTAGAGCGTTTCCCCCACACCGCGCTATCATCGGCAAACTGTGACAGGCCTATATTATTATGTGGTTTCAGGGCCTCGTGAAGGGTGTTGACAATTACGTTAAAGAGTATGGGACTTAGTACTGAGCCTTGGGGGCAGCCGTTTTCCAGGATTAGTTCCTCTGAGGTATTGTCCCCAACTCGGGTTTGAATTTTTCTATCCTTGAGAAAGCTATGGATCCACTTTAGCATGTTTCCGCTTATTCCGTATTCCTTTAGTTTGGTTATGGTGCCGGTTGACCACATGAGGTCAAAGGCCTTTTCAAGATCGAGGGCTACCGCTACTAGGATTTTGTGTTCCATGAAAGCCATGTTTATTTCTGATTCCAGTCGGACAAGTTGATCAGTTGTGGATCTGTTAGGCCTGAAGCCTGATTGGTTGTCTGAGATGATATTATTAGCTTCTAGATAGTTGGAGAGGCGTTTGGCGATCATGGTTTCCATAGTTTTACATGTGCATGAGGTGAGGGAGATGGGTCGATATGATTGTGGATCCAGCTTATCCTTGAGTGGTTTTTTTATTGGGATTGTTGTGGCTAGTTTCCATTGTGTGGGGACTTCTCCTCTACGCCAGGAAGTGTTTATGAGGTCTAAGAGTTTTTGTTTGCTATCTGGTGGGAGCTGTTTCAGCATTTCATAATGAATTTTGTCCGCTCCTGGAGCTGTGCTGCGTTTACTCTGCAGAGCCTCATTAAGTTCAAATAGGGTGAAGTCGCAGTTCAGGTTACTACTTCTTCGGTCATCGTTGAAGAGGTCAGGGAGAGATTGGTTGAAGGTTCTCTCCTCGGTCTCTTTTATTGTTTGGAAGGCAGGATCTTGGTTGGAGGTTTTTGACATATTATGGTAGTGGTTGGCAAGGGCGTCTGCTTTCTCTCTATCATTAGTTATGGTCTGGCCGTTAATTTTGAGACAGTTTATCTTTTCAGTAGGTTTACCCCTAAATTTATTAAAAGTAGACCACATTTTCTTACTAGTGGTCTTATGGTTAAGTTTGTTGACTATTTCTTGCCACCCTTGTTTTTGTGCTATTTGTAGGGTGGTTCTAGCGTGTGCCTTAGTTTTATTGTAGTGACACTGATTGCGGATTAAATTTTATGATTGGGGAATAAACGCAAATTAGAGACATAACTTGACCATATTTTCACACCTTATCGACACGCACCGCAGGGTGGCAATTATATGACAGGGATTAACAATATATAGTGTCATAATTGAACCGCTATAAATCAATAAACAGTGTAAATCCAAATCAGACATCTGCGGCGTCTTTCTGAGGTGTCTGATCTGGGACTGCACTGTTTGCCGATGTCCCAAAAAAGAAACGTCTGCGGCGTCTTTCTGAGGCGTCTGATCTGGGACTGCACTGTTTGCCGATGTCCCAAAAAAGGGCCGCGGGCATATGTGGGTTAATAAATAAATAACAATGGTGAACAGGTAAAGTTTTTTCAACATTTTAATGCAAAATACATGCTTTCTGGTGATACTCGCACGCACGTGCATTTTCCCGCCTTTTGAAGACGATCGCGCGTTACGTTGTGTGCTACAAAAACTGGCCAAATTCTTACTTTTTCTCACTTACGCATCCACCAAAATTTCAGCAAATGTTCCATGCGGGTAATACAACAGTATAACAGTTTTCCCCCAGATTTTGGCGAAAAAAGGGGGTGCGGGTAGTACGTAAATGCGGGTAATACACACCCGAATACGGTATACTGTGTTGACAGGGAGCTTAAACCTCAAATCAAACAAAACAAACTCTGCCTGTTTTAGTTTTTACATCATAATTATGGAGATGGTAATGATTTACATGTTTAAGTCTGGACAACCCTAAAATTGAACCCATGACCCCTGGTTTATGATACAATTCAGCTTAATCACTGCATCATGGATGAAAGGGTTAACCAAATTTACAGTAAATTTTAAATGGATGCCACAAACAAGGGATATAGTTGTTCTAAAATGGGCTAGACTGGAATGGGCTTTCATTGGTGGTAGCGTCTAAGGAGCATGATACTACATCATCACCTGGTGCTATGATAAACTCTCAAATAATCCTCAGTGGCCCAAACAGCTCCTATCTTGAACAAATTTTTATGGTAAACCATTAACCCATTGTATACTGGTGGACTCTTCCATAGCTATATGTTGGACAAGTCCATTTGTCCAATAAGGGGATGGCAGACCTAATTTTTTGCATTTATTTTATTTTTGACAGAAAATTCTGTTTACAAACAGTGCAGACCCTGATCAGACACCGCATTCGGCGGTGTCTGATCTGGGTCTACACTGTTTGCCATGGTACCCATTTAGGCCCCCCCCCACCTGCATGAAATGGGTTAAAGTCTGGCAGTATCAGTTCGGTTCAAGGTCATCTTGTTAAATGGACTCAGTGGTTGGTCCTATAAGGACCACATGATCGGAAACTTTGATTGCTACAAACCCCCCCCCCCCCAGCTTCATTTATGCTTAAAGGACTGTGTGTATTTTAAATTTAAATTTAGCCATTAAGACCAGCTTAAATTAAGGATAATTTATGTTAACCCTTGTCCTGCTGAGCCCCGATATGTCTTATCTTTCAAACAATGTAGATCCAGATCAGATGGCTTCTGAAGAAGCCATCTGATCAGGATCTACATTGTTTGTCATTCAGATTGTGACTTTGTTGCAATAATTTGAATCAAGTTATCTGATTGGTTGGGTGTGGTAGATTAAAATATTCAGCAGGACAAGGGTTAAAACCATACTTACCATAAATTCCTAAACATTGGGACACCTTGAGGACTAAGTGCAGTAATGCTCCTAAAATAATAACATTACTTTCACAATTCTGCAAGGAGTCAAAAAGGTGCAGACGGAATGTCAAACAGTAAAGACCCTGATCAGACTGCTCAGTCTTATCTGGGTCTGCACTGTTTGCTAAGGCCTATCTGTCCAAATACTTAGGATAGTTTGCCCCCCCCCCCCCCACCCCCCCCCACCCCCCCCACATAGGGGCTTGAAGAAATATATGGGCTGCATGATGCTTCCACGCAGAGCTGAATCCGGCCCGCACACTAGTGCTGCTAAAACGCTTAGAGGATCTATTAGCCTGTCCAGGAACCGTGGTGCGAGACGGACCGTCCATGCTAATAAACCCTATTGGTTTCATTGGGCGACAGGGCTTTAGATGTCATTTCATCTCAATGTCGGGTAAAAGTCCCACAAAATTGGAAGCAAAATGAACATCTCCCAAATGACCTTTACAGTGTTGACGGGGATGTTAAACCTCAAATCAAACAAACAAACTTAGGATCATTACGGTAAAAGGTTTTTGGGTTTAGGACTCACAGTTCAAAAGTTGTCTGAAGGTTCTCTTAAACCTTCCAGTTTTGCGGGACTTAAACCCGACATTGTGATGAAATTGCCACCCGATGAAGCTAATGGGGGTTTAATATGCATTGTACAGTCCGGCTCACATCACCTCGCCTGGGCAGGCTTAGACCGAAGCGGTTTACCAGTACTCATGTGTGGTCAGTTTCAGCTCTGATTGGAAGCATTGATCATGCAGCCCAATCCTGATGGGTGGGGGCCATTTAAACTATTTTGTACCAAATTTAGGGGTGTCAGGTTGTTTTCTTCAAAATTTATTTAGAAAATGGCTGAACTTTTTCCATGAGGGGTAAGCTCTGATCATATGCAGGGGTGTAAAATTCCACTCGCGCAGGGCGAGTATAGGTTTTCAAAACTGACCTTACTTTTTCTTCATTTTTAGCACCTATATCAACAGTTTAGACGATAAGGGCGAGTAAGTTTGAGGGAAATTTTACACCTCTGAATATGCTGCCTTCTGCTGCATCTGGTCTGGGCCAGCACTGTTTGCCCGAGTTACCCGTTTTGGGGTTTCTGGGATAAAATGGGTTATATATCGAGGGCTTAGCGCAAAACTATTGTATCTGCATTTTCAAGATTTTTCAGGAGAAACAAAAAACATACCTATTTTCTTGATATTATGGCAATACTTTACATCTTTACATATTTTGAAGGCTAAAAGGTGTTTATTTGAATCAAGGCAGTTTTATACAAATGTAACACTTAATAAAGGAGACCTTGACCTTTCGTTCAGTTACAATAGTTTTGCATGAAAAAACCTAACTTTTGTATACAGATTTTTGGTGCAAAACTATTGTATCTGCAGTTACAATAGTTTTGCACTCAAAATGTTAAGATTGCGATGTAAATATTGTGTAAACAATGTAGATACAATAGTTTTGCACCAATTCAGAAGCATAGGGATGCACCAATAAATAAAAATCAAAAATGAGTTCCTTTAAGAGCAATGAAAACATTCATAAGAAAGAAGATGGGTCATACTACGTAGTTTCGGCTAATAAAGCCTCATCATTGACCCTGTAATGATCCGGCAAAGAAAGCCAGAGGAAACATACTGCAATTTTGCGAATTTCGAATAGGCAGTCGATACAAAGCCTTCAGAACCATGGAATTTTTACAGAAACATGTTGAAACTTAATACATAGACTCGCAGAAGACTGGCCTAATAACATCGACTGTAAATCCTGGCTGTCATTGCTATGTAGCTTTAAAAATTCTGTTATATGTATATAATAACTATGCATATAACAAGTATAGCTTTTACAAAGAGATAGGTCTAAGCTTAGCACATATTAAATATGAATGTCTAGAGTTATATCCCAGTCGAAAGGGGAGGAGGAGCCGACAAAAAAAAATCCCAGAAATGTGTTTTTTGCAAATAACCGTCTTTGCATATATTTAAATCACCAGTCTGCACCCAGGATCCTGCCGACTGAAGATTTAATAATGTCAAAGTTGCAAATGCTGTAATTTTGTCAAAAAGTTTTTTTTTATCTTTCAAAAGGCACATGTGCAACTTCGATTAAAATGCTTGTAACAAAAACTGTTGGGGAAGTTCAGTAAACAACTTTCCTACACTTTATAGAAGACAAATTGAAGGTTAACCCAAAAGTTTTGCTAACGATGAGGCAAGTGTTTATATCGTCAGAGCCGAAGGCTCCTGAGGAGATAATAGGATAGGCAGTAGTCCATCGTGGTCGAGAGTTTGTAGATGTATATTTTTTGTATTAGCATGTACAAATATGACAGCAAATATGGGTTTTCACAAATGTGATAGCAATTCTGTGCCAGGGGCACCTTTTTGTATGAAAGCTTATACTTGTTATGGACCGCTTTCTTCTTCTTGTGAAAGCTTATACTGGTTAAAGGTCAACAAGCTTTGTGGGTTACTAATGGCGGTACTTGCGAGATAAACCCAACGTCTATATTGTCTATGCCTATGGGCATAGACAATAAGTTAAAGCAATACAATCACACAAAATGAATCATTCAGAATAATATTGTGTGACCAAATCCTACCATATTTAAAACCAACCTGTCTACCTAAGGCTGGGTAAGCTAGCCTTACCTTAGCCTACCTTACCATACCCTACCCTAAAGTAGGACCTACCCTATGGTACACAGGGCATTCTAGGCTATGGAAGGGTACCCCTCCCCACCCCACTAACGTAAGAATGAGTATGACATTACTTTACCTATCCTATTCCTCACCACACTGCTTACAACTTAAACTACCCTACCCCACCCAAGGGTAGGGACTACCCTACCTACCATAGTGTAAGCTTGGTGAGGAAGGGTAGCCTACCACTATCCTTACCAAAAAAAAAAGAATGTACCTGCAGTATCCCACGTTACTCTGGCTACTGGGGTAATGTATGGGAGGAGAGCCCCACGTAACCCTAACCTAGCGGTGCCTAAAGTTTAAACTAGCCTACTATATCCTACTTTACCTATCCTACCCTAAGGTAGAGACTACCATACCTACTTTGTCATACCTTACTGGTTTGTTAAGTGTTCCCTACCCTCACCAGTAGGGTGGCCATACCCCACCCCACTTTACCCTTGCCCTTTTGGGTCACCTACCCTTACCTAGCCTAAGGTAAGGTAGGTTGTCTAGGCTAGGTTACCCTACATCCTACACTAAGCACTAGGGTGACCATACCCTATCCTTTTCCACACCATCCTGCCTACCAGCTACTCTCCATTGCTCTCTCCCGTTAATTTTATAACAAAAATAAAGATGTGAATCTAGATTCTTACCATAATCATATCTTTGATATTTACTGATCAAACAAACATTCAACATGACAGCGTTTTTTTTTTGTGTGTGTGTGTGTCTTGTTACTTTGCTACGTCATGGTTGCGAGATAATATGCCGTCAAACCTAGCCTAGTAAGTGATGTCACATTGACACATGCTATATTTTCTGTTGGCAGAGTGCTGCCCAATTAAAATGACCCATGAGTGAGTATTTATTATAATTGTTTGCTTGAGGTCTTATGACTGAGGAGAATATCGGCATAATTATTTTGACTAGGGTAGACCAGCCTACCCTTAGCCTACCCTTAGCCTACCCTACCCTACCCTACCTCCATCTATGAGTATACCCTACCTTTTTCAACATCTGCCTACCAGGAAGGGTAGGCTAGCTTATCATTAGCCTATCATGCCCTAGTAACCCTACTCTACACAACCTTACCCTACCCCTAATTAGGGTAGAGCCAATATTACCATAACATACGGTACCATAGTGTAGGCTAGGATAGGGAAGTTTATCCTACCCGGAGGGTGACTGTTCCAAAGTAGAAGTAAAACAAAGATCAGGAATTGATACAATTAACTTACTCCATCCATAAAAGACACCAAAGGGAAAGAAATACAAACATTAAGCGACCAGACCATAATGGAAACCTAAACAAAGGAAGGCCATATGGACAGTTACTTTCCCACAAAATGGCCATATGGCCATCCAAAATTAAAAGACACAAGTGATACACACAGTAAGTAACAAACAACAACATAAATAAATCGCCACAGAAGAGCCGCCTTGGAACGGTCAGTGGAAGATTTCCACTGGGGGGCTTAAATCGATTTTACGTGGCCACAATCCTCGCCCTTACTTCCGTCGCGATTTAGACAAATAATTTGTTCAGTCCGCATGAAGGCCTCCTAACTCATCAGTGCAACATCTCCGTGAACACAGAAATCAAAGAACCACAGAGGTGAGACAACGGTGAGGACTCGACAGCAAGAAACCACTGAAATGCTGGAGCAAAAGAAAACCAACAGTTAGACTCCGATGAGCCCGACCAGAGACAGAGCATCAGGCACCAACCAACATTATCTCTTTAATTTTCAATAAGCCTTTACGTTGGAGCTGTCATAGAATC
Source organism: Lucinisca nassula (assembly GCA_963580285.1). Lineage (NCBI taxonomy): Eukaryota > Metazoa > Mollusca > Bivalvia > Lucinida > Lucinidae > Lucinisca > Lucinisca nassula. The sequence continues at coordinate 128,889,751 of OY757017.1, forward strand.
TGAGGCCTGACCCACCGGCGTGCAATAAAAGAGGGAAGCAAAGTTGCCAACCGTGATTGGGTTAACTACCATGCATGCAGTCTGTCTTATAACTCTATGGCCACCCTTCTTATCAGGCTAGCCTGGCCTGGCTAGGACAGCCTTGACTACCATATCCCACCTTAAACTATCTTACCCTAAGATAGGGCCTACTAACTGGTTAAGGTAATGGTAGGGTACTCTTCCTTACCCTATGCTTGCTTAGGTAGGGCAGGAATAGGCTAAGCCTACCCTACCCTAGGGTTGGATACTGCTGCCTACTTGTTAGGGTAGGTTACAATCGCTAACCAGTTTGGGAGGCCCTACCCTAGGGTAGGATATGTTAAGGAAGGATATGGTAAGCTATGCTAAGCTGGGGTTAAGTGACCCTATCCTACCCTAAGCAAGGTTGTGTTTGATAAAGTAGGTATAGTCATTCTTTGGGTTAGAGTAGTGGAAGGCTACCCTTCCTTAGCCTAGCCTACACTATGGTACCTGTGGTATGTTAGTGTAAGTGTTAAAATGGCCCTACCATGGTTAGGGTAGGGTAAGGTAGGGTCCATCTATGGAAGGGTCACCCCTACAATACCCTATCAGTTAGGATAGACTAAGGTTCGGCTAGCCTGCCTTACCTTGTAGACAGGATGGTGTTGAAAAGCGTAGGGTATGGTCACCCTACTGATTAGGATAGAGTGTAAGGTACCCTAGCCTAGTTAGCCAGGTAAGGGTAGGTATGTAACTGTAAGATTTGGTAGAGCAGGTCCTACCCTACTGTAGGGTAAGGTGGAGTATGTTCACCCTACTGGCGAGGCTATAGATAGGGTACCCTACCTTATCGTACCCTACCCTAACCTATGGACTACTCTACACTAGAGTACCACTGGGCAGGCTAGGCTATGGAAGGGTATCCTACCACTAGCCTAACTGGGAGGATTATTATCCCTATCCCACACCACAATGCCTACCCCTTAGCATACCCTATCCCATCCTAGGGTAGGGACTACCCTACTCAGTGGTGCCATGGTGTAGGCTCAGTAATGGAAGGGTACCCTAACTAGGAGAAAGACTACCTGTTAGGATAGGGTAGTGTAGTCTAACCTCAATATTAGCACTACCTTACCTAGCCTACCTTATCCTACCTTACCTATCCTACCCTAAGGTAGATTTGTTTGTTTGCATTTGGGTTTAACGGCCAAATCGAGACTATTTTAGGTCATTTTTGAGCCAGTCAGTTTACCTATCCACACTTTTCCTGGGCAGGCTTACCTTGAATCAGCAGAAGGGAGAGAATGACCATAGAAAAGATTTCATGATCCATCTCAACGAAAGAATGTTGCAGGCTCCGGCAGGTATTGAATCCGCGTCTTCCTGATCCCCAGTCAGACGCGCATCCGACTGAGCTACCAAGGCCAGCACCCTAAGGTAGAGCCTACTGTACATACTTTACAATACTCTGCTGGTGAGGGAAGGGTACCCTACCCTCGCCAGTAGGGTGATCATACCCCACCTTACACGAACCAACAGTATGACCTACTCTACCAAATTTTACAGTTACCTACCCTAACCTAGCCTAAGGTAGGGTAGACTAGGCTAGGGTACTTTACACCCTACACTAAGCAGTACTGCGACCATACCTTACCTTTTTCAATACCATCATGCCTACCCTTAGTGTATCAGACCCTACTTCAAACTAGGTACCATAGTGTAGGCTAGGCTAGACTTGTCTAAGGAAGGGTACTCTACCACTACCCTAACTAGAACTACAACTGTATTTATCCCACACCACCCTACCTTCCAGGTAGAGTAAGGTAGACTGTTCTAGCCAAGAAATGCTTAACCTTAGCCTAACCCACCCTTGCCTATCATATCTTACCTTAGCCTATCCTACCCTAGGGTAGGCCCTACCAAACTGACTAGGGAAGGATACCCTAAAAATCAAAGATGGTTGCCAGCAGCCATGTGATCTCAAAGGAGCTATGATACTAATTGCAACCATATTTGTCAACAAACTGGAACCAGACTTTTCGGCTTACAAGTATGTAACAGGTCTACAGAATTGGCTCAGAATTTCACTGCTTCCACGCACAGCTGAATCCGACCTGCTCACGAGTACTGGTAAACCGCTTAGAGGATCTATGCCTGCCCAGGCAAAGCAGTGCAGATGAAATGACATCTCAAGTCCTGCCACCCAATGAAACCAATAAGGTTTATAAGCATGGACGGTCCGACATGCGGTTTACCAGTACTTGTGTGCGTTCAGTTTCAGCTCTGCATGGAAGCATCATGCAGCCCATCTAGCCAAGGACCACAATTTCTTGAAATAAATACAGAAAACTGAAATTGTTATATACTACAGCTTATTTGTATCCATTAATTTGGCTTAAATCAGACTTCTGTAACTTTTAATGGTGCAGCCATGTGCTTTTCATTCGGTGCAAAACTATTGTATCTGCAGGTTTTGCTTGAGAAACCTGGCATTGTTGGGTAATTTTTAGTGCAAAACTATTGTAACTGCAGTTACAATAGTTTTGCGCCAACTTCTAACGGCCTTCGCAGATACAATATTTTGAATATTTTTAATAACTCCAGAACAGAATGGAATATGAATACAACACTTTGGTGGAAGATGCAAATCAATATATGCAACCAAAATATAGGAAAAACTGAAAATGGCCAAAATGTCAGTTACAATAGTTTTGCGCTCAGCCCTCGATATGGGAACTTTACTATTTAATTTAAGCAGAGAATCTTTTCGAATAAAATTCACTATTTATTCCCTTCAGTTAAATTAATTTTTGTTGCTCATCAAGTGTGAAAATTTCATTATTTCTTTTTGGTAACATGGAGCTATTGATAGAATTTTAAAATGTTGCAATTTACTGCAAAAATTTAATAGATGCAGCTCACAAAAATGACAGTTACATTCCATGGATGTGTTAAGTGCAATCGGGCAAGAAAATTTGATAAACAGTGTAAGACCCAGATCAAAACTGCTCCTGTTTGCAGGAGCAGTTTGATCTGGGTCTTTGCTGTTGGCAATTTTAAAAGAAGCTGTCTGATCTGTGTCAATGCTGTTTGTCAGTTCGCCACTATGTTCTTTGGTTATTTGTCAATCAACCCAAAGTTACTTTAAGCACAGAAGCTCTTCAATGCTGATGGGCATGTGACTGTCACTCATTTGTAGGAAATCCAGGTAATGCTTATTTATAGAATGTAGCCATGCTGTTCTTATCACTGTGGTGTTAGAGTGTTGCATAACAGGGTGAAGAACCTTGACTCGAATCATGTATTAGGCGAAAATCCTCGATATTTTTCTAATTCATACAGCAATTATAGGTTGTGGGTGCTTGTAGAACCGCCTAATTGAGGCGGTTCTAACGAGTACCCACAACCTATGTCTTGGAGCAGAAATACGGAAAATAATGTTTACCCCCTTAAATCCCAGTTTTCTCTCTATAAAGTAGGGTTTAGAGGAGGGTTCATCACACAGACTTGTTCATGTGATGATGAGATAATAGTAGTTGCAATTTGCATAACATAGACCATGCAGGTATATCATTTGGAGTGACAAACACAATCAGGAAAGTTATCTCCCTTTTTAGCTCACCAGAGCCGAAGGCTCCGGGGGAGCTTTTAGGGTAGGCAGTTGTCCGTCGTCGTCTGCGTCGTCGTCGTCGTCTGCGTCTGCGTCTGCGTCGTCAACACTTTCAAACGACATCTCCTCTGAAACCACTGGGCAGATTGAGTCCAAATTTCATCTGTAGCATCCTTGGGTTGGGGGATTGAAAGTTTGTGTTTTTTATGAAATTCGGCTCATTGGTTTGGTTGCTATGGCAACTTAGAGTTTCCATAGACTTATAATGGGGAAAATTGAAAAATGGCATTTACTGCCAAGCCACTGCAGATATTTTGACAAAACTTTCATAGAAATATTCCTTAGGCAATCTACTATCTGCCATATGATTTTAGGCCTACTGCTCATTTGTATTGGTTGCCATGGAAACCAAAATGAAAAAATAGAAAAAAAAATACTTAAAAAATCATCTCCTCAGAAACCGTATGCTCTATGAGGCTGAAAGTTTATGGAAATATTCACCATATTTGCCTTTACAGGTTTTGTGTTTTTTATGAAATTCGGCTCTTTAGTTTGGTTGCTATGGCAACTTAGATTTTCCATAGACTTATAATGGGGAAAATTGAAAAATGGCATTAACTACAAAGCCTTTGCAGATATTTTGACAAAACTTTCATAGAAATGTTCCTTTAGTAAACTTCTCTCAGCCATATGCTGTTATGTCAACCTGGGGGTCCAGTAGGTTGTGCCGGGGCCATGCCCCGCCCCCAGTACTTCATAAAATGACTTATATCTCAGAAACCTTACAGATCCCCACCCCTAAACCATATATATTCTTGTTCCTATTAATAAGACGCATTCAGTGACACCAACCTGGAGGTCCTCCGGGATGTGCCGAGGCCATGCCCCACCCCCTCCACTTCATAAAAGGCCCAATATCTCGGAAACCATTCAGATCCCCACCCCTGAACCCAATATACTCTTGTTCCTTATGATAAGACGCATTCAGTGACATCAAACAGGGGGTCCCCCTGGATGCGCCGGGGCCATGTCCCGCCCCTCCATTTCATAAAAGGCCCAATATCTCGGAAACCTCACAGATCCCCACCCCTAAACCATATATATTCTTGCTCCTTATGATAAGACGCATTCATTGACCCCAAATTGTGGGTCTGCCGGGGTGCGCCGGAGCCATGCCCCACCCCTTCACTTCACAAAAGCCCATATATCTCAGAAACTGTTCAGATCCCCACCCCTAAACCATATATGTTCTTGTTCATTATGATGAGACACATTCAGTGACACCAACCTGGGGGTCCCCAGGGATGTGCTGGGGCCATGCCCCACCCCCTCCATTTCATAATATCACAATATCTCTGAAACTTTACAGATCCCCACCCCTAAACCATATATATTCTTGTACCTTATGATAAGACACTTTCATTGACACCAACCTGGGGGTCTCCCTGGGCCTTGCCCCACCCCTGCACTTCACAAAAGGCCTTATATCTCAGAAACTGTTCAGAGCCCCACCCCTAAACCATATATATTCATCTTCCTTATGATAAGGCACATTCATTGACACCAGCTTGTGAGTCCCCGGGGCATGCCCGGGCCTTGCTCCACCGCTTGACTTCATTAAAAGCCACATATCTCAGAAATAGTTCAGATCCCCACCCCTAAACCATATATATTCTTGTTCCTTATGATAAGACTCATTCAGTCACACCAACTTGGGGGTCTCTTTGTGCTGAGGCAATGTGCCCCGCCTTTCCACTTCATAAAAGGCCATATATTTCAGAAACCATTAAATCCCCACCCCATATTCATATATGTTCTTGTTCCTTATTATTAGCACACCTACTGTAGGGGTGTCCGCAGGGGCCAGTCCTCTCATTTCCACTTCATGAAAGGATATTTTGGAAACCGTTCAGATTCCCACCCCTAAACCATATATATACTTGGTCCTTATGATGAGACACATTTAGGGACAACAATCTTGGGCTTTCCTGGGAACGACAGGGCATGCTCCAACCCCTCCACTTATATCTCAGCCATGCAGATCCCCACTGCTAAACCATATATATTCTTGTTCTTTGTGATAAGACACATTTAGTGATACCAACCAGGGCTCCATTGGGTCCATGCCCCACCCCCTCTACTTCATAAAAGGCCTAATGTTTCATATACTGAGTCCACATGGATGCTCATTTGGATATGGGGGTTCATTTGGCAGATTAAAATGATATCATGTTAAAATACATGGCTGCAATTTGGCAGTGCCCACCTGAGCTCTGGTGAGCATAGTGGCCCATGGGCCTCTTGTTAAAATGGTGGGAAGGTGTGAACATTGAGTTTGAGGGAAAGGGATGCACCAGGGCTCAGTTGTTAAAAGCATTATTAGCTTAACAAGCTCATTAAGTGTCAAATTAGTAACTGTTGTAGCAGGTACAATATTTTTAATTCTGGTATTTTTGCTGAAAAAAATGTGAATACTGGTAAACCAATTAAAGGTTCTAAGCCTGCCCAGGAAAAATTGTGCGAATCAGACCGTCCATGCACATAAATCCTATTGGTTTCATTGGGCAGCAGGGCTTGAGTCGGCTCCTGCCCATCGGGGCTTGAAGAAATATATGGGCTGCATGATGCTTCCACGCAGAGGTGAATCTGACCCACACACGAGTACTGGTAAACCGCTTAGAGGATCTAAGCCTGCCCAGGCAAAGCGGTGTGAGTGTCCGACCGTCCATACTTACAAACCCTGTTGGTTTCATTGGGCCACAGGGCTTGAGATGTCATTTCATCTCAATGTCGGGTAAAAGTCTCATAAAATTGGAAGCAAGGTCTCCAAAATGACCTTTACAGTGTTGACGGGGACGTTAAACCTTAAATCAAACAAACAAACATTTCATCTCAAGGTCGGGTAAAAGTCCCACGAATTTATAAGCAACGTCTACAAAATGACCTATACAGTGTTGACTGGGACATTTAACCCAAACTCAACCGACCATTGACAAAAAAGAAAAAAAAAAGGTCTACTCTTAAAGGAAAGAATTTGCTCCATAAGAGCAAATTCTTTCTTAAAGGCTTTCCTTTAAGAGTAGACCCCAGTTGACAAGGGAATCAAAAATATTTTTGAAAGAGTTGTCTTTCCTGAAGATGTATTCATTCCCTTTAGACAAGTTTTAGTTGCAGTGACTGCATGTTTTGTAAGATCCAGGCGTGTTTCGCATCAAGACAGTATATGGTAAAAACAAGTAAAGTGTGTGAGACAGAAATAACATCCATTTTCCAAGTCTAATATCAAATATTTTCAGAACCTTTCTTCACGTGTCTAAACCAGTTTGTTAATGACCGAGATGGTTTTCGTATTTCCACCCACGCGGCCCTCGAGCATGTGACTACTGGAACGTCGTACTGATTAATTATTTATACCGTCATTGAATACCTGCATTTGAAATGGAGTAGTGACTAAAATTGATCTATTTTCATTTTAGGCAATTTGAATGCTACAAAAATTGTTTTATGGTATAGATAATGACTTCATTCAAACATGTGATGGATGACATAACCCATTTGTGATCAATAGACTCTTCTAACAAATAGCTTTAAAAAGCTCCATTTCCAGTAATAGGGGTGTCTGGTTTGGTTTATTTTTGAGCAAAGTTTTATGAATTTCCTGCTTTGTTTGTTTGTATTTTATATTGGAGTTTAACGGCCCAGTCAACACTATTTTGTTTTGTTTGTTTGTTTATATTGGTGTTTAACAGCCCAGAAAACGCTATTTTAGGTCATTTGTAGGAAATCCAGGTAACATTTATTTATAGAAAATAGCCACATGATTTTGATCACTGTGAGGTCATAGTCTTGCATAACTTAAAGGATCTAGACTGGAATCATATGTAGGGTTTTGGCTAACAGTGCAGACCAGATCAGATGCTGCATTCTACACGGTCTATACTGTACATGTAATCCGATAGTACAGGAATTTAACCTTTACCCTGCTGTAGGCGACAAGCCCTATCTTTGCAAACAGTGTAGATCCAGATCAGATGGCTTCTGAAGAAGCAATCTGATCAGGATCTACACAGTTTGACATTCAGTTTATGAATATGTAGAAATAAGCTGCATCAAGTAATCTGATTGGTTCAAAGTCAGAAATGAGTGTGGCTTAATTGAATATTCAGCAGGTTAAAGGTTAAGGGTTAAAAGTTTGTTTGATTTGATGTTTAACGTTCCCGTCAACACTGTAAAGGTCATTTTGGAGACGTTACTTCCAATTTTGTGGGACTTTTACCCGACATTGAGATGAAATGGCATCTCAAGCCCTGCCGCCCAATGAAACCAATAGGGTTTATAAGTTTGACAAGCACCGCTTTGCCTAGGCAGGCTTAGATCCTCTAAGTGGTTTACCAGTACTCGTGTGCCGGTCGGTATCAGCTCTGCGTGGAAGCATCATGCAGCCCATCTACTTCTTCAAGCCCCGATGGGCGGGGGCAGTAGTGGTTATGCAACTCGCCTTGTAAACCAGGGGTTGCAGGATCAATCCTGGGCTTCTCCAGACTTTTGGATGAGTCTTCAAACCAAGGTCCCGTCTCCGTATGACCTTAGCTGTTGGTGAGATTTAAAACTCAAACACTCACTAACTCAATTTAGTAGCGTATGAAAAAAAAATGTCACTCCACCCATTGTCATAACCTGTTTGAAGCACTACCCTGGTGAAAATGACAATGAAATTTCACTGAGATTTTAGCGTTGTTTCATGGAAATAACTGTGGAATTTCAGTGAAAGAATCGGGCAAAATAACACTGAGATTTCAGTGAAATTTCACTGTTATTTCAGTCAATTAACACTGAAATCTCAGTGAAAGAATCAGGCAAAATATTACCAAATTTCAGCAAAATCTCATAGAAATTTCAGTGAAAATTTGTTAGTATTTCAATAAAATAATACTGGTTTTCAGTGAAGTTTCACTGTTATTTCAGTCAAATAACACTGAAATCTCAGTGAAAGAATCGGGCAAAATATTACCGAATTTCAGTAAAATCTCATGGAAATTTCAGTGAAAATTTGTTAGTATTTCAATAAAATATTACTGAATTTCGGTGAAATTTCACTGTTATTTCAGTCAAATAACACTGAAATCTCAGTGAAAGAATCGGGCAAAATATTACCAAATTTCAGTGAAAATTTGTTAGTATTTCAATAAAATAATGCAGAGATCTCATTGAAAGAAATGGGCAAAATACCTCTAAATTTTGTTGAAATCTCAGAGAAATTTTCCTGAAAGTGTGTTAGTATTTCACAGAAATTTTAATGAAATTTTAGGAAATATTCAATAGCATTTCACAGATATATCAATGAGATTTCAAAATTGTTTCCCCTTTGATGGTACTTGATTTATGTTTTGATATACACAGATTTAATTACTATTAGTTCGCATGAGAAATATATATAATGAACAACTTCATTCATCCCCCAAATACTTTTTTCTCTAAATGGTTACATAATGATATCAATTACAACAGCCAAGAGTCTCTGTTTACATGCCACACTGTACCCCACCCATTTCGAATGACCATATTAATTTTCGGACAAGAAGAAAAAAAAAGTAATTTATTAAATATAATTATGTCTGATTTATCTTTTTTTCTGTCAAACTTGTGTTTTCTAAGGCCTTTCAGCATGTTTGTTAATCTAACACAGACATTGAATGACCAGAAACTTTTGACCTTCAAAATCCCCATGCTGACCTGCTAACCTGTGTCTGCCATCATTTCTGCCCAATTCAAACAGCACCTTTTCAAACTGTGTCCTGAAGTTTTACTTACTATATCAGCTAATGTTCTGTGATGTTTGTCATCCTGATATTACCAGACAATTAGTTTTCTGGCACTGCTTTGAAAATCCCTCCAATACTAAGGCAGCCATGTTTTTCCCATCATTCAATTGAAATGATGTCATCATCAATGACGTCATCACCAAAATTTCAGTGAAATTTCAGTGAAATTTGGTGAGATTTCATTTTAATTTTAAAACTCATAATTTTCAGTGTCACTTATTATCAAAACAACACTGCATGTTAAACATCAAGTTTTTGTTGTTGTATAATTCCTCGTAGGAAAGAAAGGGGCTGATTAACTTGCCTGTTTGTCCCTTAGCTTATGGTACTTTCTTATAATTGGGTTGGCATCAAATTTTTATTGTGGCACTTCCTGAACTATTCATTCTTATACTTTGTCATAGAATGAAATTACTTTCTAGTTGAAAAGACATTCTATGAAAACTAGATTTCACTCAAGAAACAACAAATTACATGCAAAGACTGAAATTTTCTAAAACTGTACTAAAATTTAAATGAAATACTAAATTTGATTAAAATCCTTGAAATTTTACTGATGCTAGAAAATTGTTGAAATTTCACTGAAATTTCATTTAAATTTTTGTGAATTTCCATTGAAATTGAATTCTATTGAAAGGCGTTCTTTCAGGGTACAGGAAGTTTACATTGGTTTCTGCCCTCGCTTGGAATTTGATGATATTATGCATAACAATTGCCTTGAATTATGATGCATTCACTTTTAAATGCAATTCCTTTGTAAATTTATCACAATTTTAGGAAGTCACTACCAAAACAGAGGGTTTTGTCTGTTTGTATTGGAGTTTAACTGTCCAGTCAACACTATTTAGGTCATTTATGAGCCGGTCAGTTTACCTGTCCACACTTTTCCTGGGCAGACTTATACATCAGCGGTTAACCAGTACAGTGCACATTCTTTAGCCAGAAACTGACAACTGCCCTTCTTGAATCAGCGGAAGGGAGAGAATGACCATAGAAAAGATTTCATAATCAATCTCCACGAAAGAATGTTGCCAACCCAGGCAGGTATCGAACCCGCGTCCTCGTGATCAACAGTCAGACGCGCGTCCGACTGAGCTACCGAGTCCGGCCCCAAAACAGAGGGTACTCTGATATAAACCTGTATACAGTAATCTTAGCCAACATTGCAGACTCAGAACAGGGTCTTCACTTTTTGCTGTTCCAAATGCAATTTTATTATGTCCACATTTTTATGTCCTCATGCATGCACGCAAGAGCAAGAGCGGGGACATATTGTTTTTGCCCTGTCTGTTTGTTGGCTTGTCTGTTTGCTGGATAACTTTAAGGCCGAAACAAGCTAGTCTTGCCCAAACATCTGGATTCCCTACTTGAAAGGAAAAACATTGGTCATAACTTTTGAACCATTTATATTTGGCATGTAGGTTCCTTGTGACAAGAAAAAACATTGGTCATAACTTTTGAACCGTTTCAGATAGATCGAGTCTTCATATTTGGCATGTAGGTTCCTTGTGACCCCTTCAGATAGAACCTTCATATTTGGCATGTAGGTTCCTTGTGACAAGGGCTTAGGATAAGAAAAAAATTGACCTTTGCCTGGGGACATGTTTGTGTTTCACAAACACATCTTGTTAAAATTTAAGTCTGTGACAGCAGTCTATATGTATGTCCAAACTTCTGAGGCTTTTAAGCTGATATGCTGATACTTTAATGTACTCCACTACCTGAGGACTTTATAGCACGGTTTTAGGGGTCCAAAGCAGGAAATGTGTTAGTAAATGGGTGGCAGTGTTGTGTCCAATAGCAATGTATAGATTATACAGAAAAGAAATGGTCATTTTTCTGTATGATCTGTACATTTTTAGGATCCATCTGTGAAAAGTATTTTATCCAAAACTGTATAAGGGGGAAAAATTGTGGTGTATGTTGTTGTATGTTTTCTTGCTTCATTCTTACATTCTTTCTTCGCATTAGTCTTATCTAATATTTTCCTTAGAAGCTTTCTTTATTTTAAAATATACATTAAAACTTTTGTAACTGAAGAAAATGCATTGGTCATTTGATTGAAAAAATACTGAAATTTCACTGAAATTTCATTGAAATTTCACTATCACTTAAATTTTGTAGATGATCAAAATTTATGCAAGAATACTGCTGAAATTTTAGTGAATTTTCATTGAAATTTCATTGAAATTAAGTTTCACTGAAATTTTGAATATGTCAGTGAAATTTGTTGAAACTTCACTGAAATTTCACTGAAATTTCATCAAATTTGGGTCAAATGGGTGAAATCCACCAAAATATGAGGATTTCAGTGAAATTTCAATGAAATTTACTGAAATTTCGATTAAATTTTCTCTGGGGTACACCTCCCAAACCTAAGGACAGATTATGGCCAAACTTACATGGTCACATCAATCGGGTGAGGGAAAATAGTTTTTAGGTTTTGATGCCTTGACCTCATTTTCAAGAGAGCAGGCCCTTAAAAACTCCATTTTGATCCAAAAATGACTTGTGTGAATAAATCAGTGAAGTTTGGTCAAATTTGTTACAATATATCATTTCAACCTACCAAAGATTTGATTAGAATTTGGTGACCTTGACCTTATTTTCAAGGGCAAACTTAATTTTTGCCTAAAATGGCTTGTCTGCACCTTTTGTCATGAACAAATCAATGAAGTTTGTCAAAATTGGTACAATATATCACATTGCAACCTACAAAAGATTTGATTATATTTTGGTGACCTCGGCTTCATTCCCAAGGTCAAAGCCTCCCAGAAACTGTCAATTTTGGACCAGAAATGGCTTGTCTGCCCTCTTGCTTATGAATGAATGGATAAATTTTGGTCACCCTTGGTCAAACATATCATGACTGCCTACCAAAGATTTGATTAGATTTTGGTGACCTTGGCCGTATTTTTAAGGTCACAGACTTCCGAAAACTGTCAATCTTCAGCCAAAAATGGCTTGTCCGCACATTATGTATAATGAATTCCTGAAAAGTGTTCAAACCACTGTGTGGTTCAAGATTATATGGTTTAAAGCAACCGAAGACTTGATCATATTTTAGTGACCAAGACCTCGTTATCAAGGTCAAATGGGTGTTTTAGTTTAGGCTGGCAATGGCTAAACTTTATGTTGACAGGATTAGCGAGTGAATTTCTAGTACATTATTCTAACTTTGGTATATTTTACTAACCCTTGTCCTGCTGGATATTTAAATATGCCACACCCACTACTGAATATCAACCAATCAGATTACTTGATGCAAATTATTGCAACAAATTCAGAAACAGAATGACAAAGAATGAAGATCCAGATCAGAAGCATTGTGATCTTGAAAGATAAGACATATCAGGGCTCAGCAGTACAAGGGTTTTAAGAAGCACTGAATTTTTCACATTATCTTGACATTCCCTTGAGCCATATGTGGATTTGTCCCATCATCCTTTTGTTAACATTGCATTATATTTCCTAATAATATGGATTTGAATGCACCATATGTTACATACCCTAAATTCAAGTGCTGTAGAAAATTTTGAAGCAGACACCCTTTTTAGCTCACCTGAGTCAAAGGCTCATAGGTGAGCTTATAGTTATTATGGCAAGGCTCCATTGTCTGTCGTCTGTCTTCTGTTTATGTCTGTCCTTCTGTCTGTCGTCTGTCAACATTTTCAAACATCCTCTCCTCCGAAACCACTGGGCCAGTTGAAGTAAAATTTCATATGGAGCATCCATGGGATGGGGGAATGAAAGTTTGTCCCAGGAACCAGTGGGCTGAATATCATGAAACTTGGAATGTAGCTTTGGGGTCTCGGGCCCAATAATATTTTGTTCAAATGATGCCACTCGGATGACCTTGACCTGTTTTATAGCAAGGTCAAATTTGTTCAAATAGACTTTTGTATGGGAAAAAGTCAAAACTGTGTATTTTGCGGAAAGTATTGCAGCCTGTGATCTTAAATTGGTAGATGCAGGCAGCAAACTACATGTAGATGAGTATTCAAGCTCATGGTCATTCTTTGACCTTTGGCCAAGGTCATTTAGATATGAAAATTAAAACATTTTCCTCATAAATCACTTGGCCATTTGTAACCAAATTTCATATAAATGCCTTTTGTAACAAGGAAAATAAAAATTAATAAATATGAGTCTGCAGTCATATGACCAATATGGCCGCCATGTAAAAACCCTTCAAAAATCTTCTTCTCCCGAACCAGAGGGCCGATTTTCATGAAACTTGGTATGTAGCAGTGGGGACTTGGGCTCATCATAGACTGTTCAAATGATGAACCTCGGATGACCTTGACCTACTTTAAGCCAAGGTCAAATTTAGTCACATACCTGGCTTTTGTAAGCCCCCGCCCATAGGGGCTTGAAGAAATATATGGGCTGCATGATGCTTCCAAGCAGAGCTGAATCCGGCCTGCACACTAGTACTGGTAAACCGCATAGAAGATCCAAGCCTGTCCAGGAACCGCGGTGCGAGGCAGACCGTCCATGCTAATAAACCCTATTGGTTTCATTTGGCGACAGGGCTTGAGAGGTCATTTCATCTCAATGTTTGGTAAAAGTCCCACAAAATTGGAAGCAATGTCTCCAAAATGACCTTTACAGTGTTGACAGGGACGTTAAACCTCAAATCAAACAAACAAAGACCTGGCTTTTGTATGGGAAAAAGTCAAAGCCGAGTATTTTGCGTAAACTTTTGCAGCCAGGGTGATCTGAAAACTAGTAGATGCAGTTAGCTCAGTGAGTGGAGGAAACTACATGAGTATTCAAGGTCAAAGTCATTCTTTGACCTTGGACCAAGGTCATTCAGATAAAAATTAAAACTTATTTTCCTCAGAAACCACTGAGTCTTTCGTAACCAGATTTCGTATGATAATGCAGTTAGCTCGAGGAGTAAATTAAATTACACAAGATTCAAGGTCGTTCTTTGACCTTGGCCAAAGGTCAGTGAGATATGAAAATCAAAACTTATTTTCCACAGGAACAACTGGGCCATTTATAACAAAATTTCATCTGAAAGCCTCAATTGAGAACAAGGAAATGGTAATTAATTTATACGAGTTTGGTCACAGGACCAATCTGACCACCATGCCCAGATAAGGTAAATAACCTTTAGGAATCTTTTTCTCCAGAACCAGTTGGTTGATTTTCCTGAAATTTGGTATGTAGCATTTGGGATTTGAGCCAATCATAATTTGTTCAAATGATGATCCCTGGATGACCTTGTTCTATTAAGGCCAAGGTCAAATTTGGTCACATAGGCCTTTGTGTGGGAAAAAGTGAAAATTGTGTATTTTTAACAAAATAGCTAAATCAGAAAATATTCAAGGTCAAGGACATCATCTAGATGTGAAAATATAAAAAAATGTTTTTATCACAAAGCACCGGTCCATCATTGTAATCAATTTTTATATGTATGCTTTAAGGAACAAGGAACTGGAAACCAATGAATATGAGTTGTCACATGACAAATATGGTGGCCAAAAAAAAAAAAAAACAGCTGAGCATTATCTAGGCCAAATTTAGGTATGAAGCCTTTATTGGATGGAGAAACAAAAGTTTATTCAAATGGTTTAGGCAACATGACCAAGATGTCTGCCATGGTAAAAAGCCTTCAAAAATCTTCTTCTCAGAAACCAAATGGCTCCACAAATGCTCAGCACTCAGGTGAGCAGTTCAGGACCATTGGTCCTCTGGTTTGTTATGTTTCAGAGAAATGAAACAATTAGAAAAAAGAATACTTCGGCATTGCGTTTGGCTGACTGAACAAGATATGATCAGGATATGGTAAAAGCATAATTTTCCTTTCCTTATTTCTTGTTGAAAACATATTTTGTGGGTATGTGTTAGAATTGCCCCAATGAGGCAATTCTAACAGATACAACATATGTTATGTAAAGTGCTCTTTGCTCCTCAGGTCTGAAGCATGTGAGCAGCTTACAGGTTTTGTCAGGTACTGTATTTGATAGTATTATTACTAATGTTATTGAATTACACATTAAAATCATGATTATATATAATTAACTTATTTTCATGCAAACATTTAACCCATTTTGTACTGGAAACCCCAAAATGGATACCCTGGCAAACAGTGCAGGCCCAGATCAGATGCCGCAGAACACGGCGTCTGATCAGGGCTACACTATTTGCAAAAAGTTTAGCCATTTTCAAAATAAACTTTGAAGAAAACACAACCTGACACCCCTAAATTTTGAAATGGACTCCTGCTATATTAGGAGGAAGATTCCACTTGGTACAAAAAGGGTTAAAGCACATTATAGGTTCTTCCATGAAAAACAAACATAGGTACTTCCATGAAAAACATCTCCTAAACCAGGTCAAAACTATATGGGCATGTTTTCGTAATGAGTATGTGCGGGTTGGTGGGGTTTGCATGTGTTTTTATGGCCACAAAGTCCACTAAGACTGTTTTGGCAAGCAGTAATGTTCAGGTGAGCTTGCCCATGTGCCCAGTCTTGCCCGGGCTGTATTATATTTGCCCATGCTGGAGGGTAATTGTTATCCGGATGACGCATCACCGGCTTGCTCCTACAGCTTCTAGCACCATGGCGTAGGCGTTTGATGTTGCTTATGTCGTTTGCGTTTTCTTATTGTTTATTAATTTCCTTTGAAACTATGGCGACTTCAGTGATGTAGTTTTCTGTATATATACCATATTCCTCCCATTTGGCGCCCTAGTCGCATAAAAAATTAGAAAAAGAAGGGGCGCTTATTAGAGACAAAAAGCTTAGCAGAGCAGAGAGTTTAAAACCAATTACATGCAGTAGCTTTCCATTAGAATATGGTGGAATCATAACATGTAAAGTACCAAGTGGTCAGCAGGACACTATGATAGCAGGGGGTTTAGAAATACCTTGCATGATACGATTTACAGCAGATACGGTGATGATTGAAAGGCTGAAATCTATGCTTTAGTCAAGCCAAAATACTTTTCCTCTGACTGCAGAAAGGGCGCTTATTATTTTGTTCTTGGAAAAACAGTGAGGGGATGCTTATAGTAGCAGGGGCACTAAATAGGAGGAATACGATATATGTACTTGTTTCTGAAAAAGGCTGCTGGCCCAAATATTAAATTTGAGTGGGTATGTAAAATTAATCATATAGGATGACTTAATTACATGGTACAACATTGTAATTTACCTACTTTGTGTCACTTTACATCTTGAGTTTTGTTGAAAGGCATTGTGCATTGTCTCTAGACATTTCGTTTTACAGTAAAAATCCTAAAAATTTGGACATTTTGGGTGCCAGTCAGCCCGTCCTGTCATTGGGCGGCAGGGTTTGAGATGTCATTTCATCTCATTGTCAGGTAAAAGTCCCACAAAATTGGAAGCAACGTCTCCAAAATGACCTTTACAGTGTTGATGGGGACGTTAAACTTCAAATCAAACAAACAAAACAAATAATTCTCCTAAGATTTTTACAAATTTGTTCAACCATACAGCAAGGAGTCCAAAAAGTGCAGATGGAATGGCAAACAGTGTAGACCCTGATCAGACTGCTCCTTCAGGAGCAGTCTGATCTGGGT
The DNA here is from genome assembly GCA_963580285.1 of Lucinisca nassula. NCBI lineage: Eukaryota > Metazoa > Mollusca > Bivalvia > Lucinida > Lucinidae > Lucinisca > Lucinisca nassula. The sequence goes on from OY757017.1 coordinate 128,906,744, forward strand.
CTACACAGTTTGCTAAGGCCTGTCTGTCCCAATACTTCATTACAGGAATCTTAATCAAAACACCAACATCACTAAGTAGGTCATAATGTGTCTTGAGTGTAGCCCGGGAATATAGTCCTGAACTGAGACTTATAATGTTTCTTTAACAGTCATCCATATTGTGCCACTATTTTTAAGCAAACAGTGTAGACCCTGATCAGACACTGTATTCTACAGCATCTGATCTGAGTCTACACTGTTTGCCAAACAGAACACATGATTCCAGACGTAATTCTGTAGATAACCGCTAATGCAACACTGACCTCACAGGGGTAAGAATAACGAGGCTATTTTCTATAAATAACCATTACCTGTATTTTCTACAAGTCAGTGATTATAAGTCATATGGACATCAACACTGAAAAACTGTTGTAGTTTATACAGGTACCCTGCCGTAATATGTCGGTGTTATGGTTTCAATGTTGATAAATACTCGTCTATTTATACATCATAACAAACAACGGTGTTTTCCATGGGTACGTAACGGGTTATATTCTAAGTAAAAAGCACTTAATTTTGCAGTGCCGATGTAATCAGTTGCGTAGCGCAACTAGTAGCGAGGAGCGCCTAAAAACGACTGTCTTGAGGATCGCAGGTTCGATCCTCGCAGTAAACCTTTTTTCATAAAGCTATTAAAAGCATGATTTATTTTTTTCTTGATGATTTTTTTTATAAAATAGTTTCAGAATTTACATTTTTATTATTTCTTTTTTAATTTTCAATTCTGTTTATTATTTTTGTATTATTATTTTTTCGTGAATGGTTATCTATTTATTTTAAAGTTCAATACATGTCATGCACAATTTTAAAGATCAACTTCACATTTGATTTATAATAGTGAATAAAAAAGAAACACCAGCAAGTACATGTACAAGAGAATTGAAATACAAGATGCCATAATTTGATACAATGGAATCTGATTGGCCTAGACCCTATATGTGACATGTGAAAGTAAAGAATAGACACACCAATAACATGACTTGAAATTAACATTGATTGGAAATTTATAATTATGTCTCCCCCGAAAAAATTTTTTTCGGAGAGACATATTGTTTTTCCCCCGGGCGTCCGTCTGTCCGTCTGTCCGTCTGTCCGTCTGTCACACTTTCGTGTCCGCTCTGTAACTTGAAAACCGTTAGAGCTATCGTCACGAAACTTCGTATAAATATTAATCAGCATTAGACGACGTGCAGTGCGCAAGAACCATAACTCTCGCATTTATACTTTTTGAATTATCTCCCTTGGAAGTTTGTTGGTATGTATATATGTATGGGCAAATCGTGTCCGGTCAATAACTTTCTTATTTTTTGATGGATTTTAAAATTACTGGGCAGAAATATTAACAACCATAAGACGATGTGTGGTACGCATGAGGCAGGTCGGTACCTCAAAGGTCAAGGTCATACTTAGAGGTCAAAGGTCAAAAAAGGGGCCTTTTTTTCGTATTTGGTCAATAACTTTCTTATTTTGAGATAGATTTTAAAATTACTTGGCATAATTATTAACAACCATAAGACGATGTGTGGTGCGCATGAGGCAGGTCGGTACCTCAAAGGTCAAGGTCATACTTAGAGGTCAAAGGTCCAAAAAAGGGGCCTTTTTTTCGTATTTGGTCAATAACTTTCTTATTTTGAGATGGATTTTAAAATTATTTGGCATAATTATTAACAACCATAAGACGATGTGTGGTGCGCATGAGGCAGGTCTGTTCCTCAAAGGTCAAGGTCATACTTAGAGGTCAAAGGTCAAAAAAGGGGCCTTTTTTCATATTTGGTCAATAACTTTCTAATTTTGAGATGGATTTTAAAATTACTCGGCATAATTATTAACAATCATGAGACGATGTGTGGTGCACATGAGGCAGGTCGGTACCTCAAAGGTCAAGGTCATACTTAGAGGTCAAAGGTCAAAAAGTGGGCCTTTTTTTCGTATTTGGTCAATAACTTTCTTATTTTGAGTTGGATTTTGAAATCACATGGCAGAAATGTGAACCAATATAAGGCGATGTGTTGCGCGCATGACCCAGGTTGGTACCTCAAAGGTCAAGGTCATACTTAGAGGTCAAAGGTAAAAAAGGGACCTTTTTTCGGGTTTTGTCAATAACTTGCATATTTTTAAATAGAATTTGAAGTTACTTGGCAAACATGTTAACTATCATGGGACGATGTGTTGCATGCATGATTCAGTTTGGTACCTAAAATGTCAAGGTCATACATAGAGGTCAAAGGTAAAAAAGGGGCCTTTTTTCGTGTTTGGTCAATAACTTTCTTATTTTTAGATGGATTTTGAAATTGCTAGGCAGAAATGTTAACCACCATGAGATGATGTGTTGCACGCATGACCCAGTTTAATACCTGAAAGGTCAATGTCATACATAGAGGTTAAAGGTAAAAAAAGGGCCTTTTTTGTGTTCTGTCAATAACTTTCTTATTATGCCCCCAACTTTGAAAAAGTTTGAGGAGCATTTTGGTTCTGGTTCGTTCGTCCGTTCGTCCCTCCATTACGCGTTTGATGCATAGCATAACTAAAGAACCGTGTATGCTAGGGTTTTGAAATTTCATATATGGATTCCTCATGGAAAATTAGCTGACACGTTTTTTTTTTCTCGTCCGGATTATGCCCCCTTCAAGAGTTATTGCCCTTTGATTTTTTTTTTTTTTTAATAAAATCTTGTCAGCAAGATATCTCAAAAACTATTGGAGCTAGAGCCTTGAAAATTGGTGATTATATTGATGGTGATGAGTAGATGAACTGATTAACTTTTGACAAAATTCCAAAAAATATTTTGTGAGTTATGGCCCTTTGTCATTTTGGTAATTTGTGCCCATTGTAATGTATGCGAAAAGTGATGCATAGCATAACTTTAGAACCATGTATGCTAGGGTTTTGAAATTTCATATATGGATTCCTCATGGAAAATTAGCTGACGCATATTTTTTTTCTCGTCCGGAATATGCCCCTTTCAAGAGTTATTGCCCTTTGAAATTTTTTTAATAAAATCTTGTCAGCAAGATATCTCAAAAACTATTGGAGCTAGAGCCTTGAAAGTTGGTGAATAGATTGTTGGTGATGAGTAGATGAACTGATTAACTTATGACAAAATTCCGAAAAATACTTTGTGAGTTATGGCCCTTTGTCATTTTGGTAATTTGTGCCCATTGTAATGTATGCTAAAAGTGATGCATAGCATAACTTTAGAACGGTGTATGCTATAATTTTGAAATTTCATATATGCATTTCTGATGGAAAATAAGCTGACGCGTATTTTTTTTCTCGTCAGGATTATGCCCCTTTCAAGAGTTATTGCCCTTTGAATTTTTTTTTTGATAAAATCTTGTCAGCAAGATATCTCAAAAACTATTGGAGCTAGAGGCTTGAAAGTTGGTGAATATATTGGTGGTGATGAGTAGATGAACTGATTAACTTCTGACAAAATTCCAAAAAATACTTTGTGAGTTATGGCCCTTTGTCATTTTGGTAATTTGTGCCCATTGTAATGTATGCTAAAAGTGATGCATAGCATAACTTTAGAACCGTGTATGCTAGGGTTTTGAAATTTCATATATGGGTTCCTCATGAAAAATTAGCTGACGCATATTTTTTTTCTCGTCCGGATTATGCCCCTTTCAAGAGTTATTGCCCTTTGAATTTTTTTTAATAAAATCTTGTCAGCAAAATATCTCAAACACTATTGGAGCTAGAGCCTTGAAAGTTGTTGAGTATATTGGTGGTGATGAGTATATGAACTGATTAACTTTTGACAAAATTCCGAAAAATACTTTGCGAGTTATGGCCCTTTGTCATTTTGGTAATTTGTGCCCATTGTAATGAATCCTAAAAGTGATGCATAGCATAACTTTAGAACTGTGTATGCTATGGTTTTGAAATTTCATATATGCATTCCTAATGGAAAATAAGCTGACACATATTTTTTTCTCATCCGGATTATGCCCCTTTCAAGAGTTATTGCCCTTTGAATTTTTTTTAATAAAATCTTGTCAGCAAGATATCTCAAAAACTGTTGGAGCTAGAGGCTTGAAAGTTGGACCATGAGTCATATGCAAGACCAAGCTCCATACCTCCAATGTCAAGGTCATACCTAGAGGTCAAAGGTAAAAAAAAAAGGACAGTCAATAACTTCCTTATTCTTTGATGGATTATGAAATTACTTGGCAGAAATGTTAACCATCATGAGACGATGTGTTGTACCGCAAAGGTCAAGGCCATACTTAGAGGTCAAAGGTAAAAAAGTGCTTTTTTGGTTTACGGCCAATAACTTTTTTATTTTTCTATGAACATTTTTAAAGTTACTATGCAGAAATGTTCATCTTCATTAGATGATGTGTTGCACACAAGACCCAGCTCAATACCTCCAATGTCAAGGTTATACTTAGCAGTCAAAAACGGGGGAGACATCTGTGTTTTTGTAGAAAAACAAATTCTAGTTTAATTCATGTTGATCATACGTTATTTTAACGTTTATCTATTGTTAGTCACAAAACTGCACTTGTCAGAACCAAACAATTTCGCTTCGTCAGCCGACAAAGTCTCTTCTGCTGTCAGAGTAGCATCACATGAAGACACTTCAACAGCAGGGCAACTGAGTATGAACTAAGGAATGTTCAGTAAAAATTTATATCAGCACAAAAAAAAATGCATGCTTCACGAGAAAATCGAGGATTTTTTGCTTTTTGCACGAAAAAAAAATTGTTAAAGAAAAAACATCCCCAGCGGGATTCGAACCCGCATACTTCAGCTCTACAGGCCCGTGACTTTACCACTTGGCTAGCGTCGATACAGTGCACGTATGGTATTTTTAGCTCACCTGTCACGTAGTGACGAGGTGAGCTTTTGGGATCACTTTTTGTCCGTCGTGCGTGTGTGCGTGCGTGTGTGCGTAAACTTTTTCTTCAAATGACATCTCCTCCTAAACCACTGATCGGATTTTGACCAAACTTCACAGGAATGATCGTTAGGTGGTCCCCTTTCAAAGTTGTTCAAATGGTTCCGGTCCATTGCACATCTGGGTCACAGGAGCTAAAAATAGATTTTTGAAATGAAAACTTTCAAAATCTTCTTCTCTGAAACCAAAAGGTCCAGGTCTTCGATATTTGGTATGAAGCTTCATCTAGTGGACCTCTACAAAGATTGTTCAAATTATGGCCCTTGGGCCAGAAATGCCCCCGCCCCGGGGGCCTTTGTGTTTACATAGGCTTATATAGGGAAAATCTTTAAAAATCTTCTTCTCTGAAACCACAAGGCCCAGTTCTATGATATTTGGTGTGCAGCTTCACCTAGTGGACCTCTACCAAGATTGTTCAAATTATAGCCCTAGGGCCAAAAATGCCCCCGCCCTAAGGGCCTTTGGTTTTACATAGGCTTATACTGGGAAAATCTTTAAAAATCTTCTTCTCTGAAACCGAAAGGCCCAGGTCTCTGATATTTGGTATGAAGCTTCATCTAGTGGACCTCTACCAAGATTGTTCAAATTTTAGCCCTAGGGCCAAAAATGTCCCCGCCCCGGGGGCCTTTTGTTTTACATAGGCTTATATAGGGAAAATCTTTAAAAATCTTCTTCTCTGAAACCGAAAGGCCCAGGTCTCTGATATTTGGTATGAAGCTTCATCTAGTGGACCTCTACCAAGATTGTTCAAATTATAGCCCTAGGGCCAAAAATGTCCCCGCCCCGGGGGCCTTTTGTTTTACATAGGCTTATATAGGGAAAATCTTTAAAAATCTGCTTCTCTGACATCACAAGGCTCAGGTCTTTGATATTTGGTGTGAAGCTTCACCTAGTGGACCTCTACCAAGATTGTTCAAATTATAGCCCCAGGGCCAAAAATGCCCCGCCTCGGGGGCCTTTGGTTTTTACATAGGCTTATACAGGGAAAATCTTTAAAAATCTTCTTCTCTGAAACCAAAAGGCCCAGGTCTTCAATATTTGGTATAAAGCTTTATCTAGTGGACCTCTACCAAGATTGTTCAAATTATGATCCTTGGGCCGGAAATGCCCCCGCCCTGGGGGCCTCAGGGTTTACAAAGGCTTATATAGGTAAAATCTTTAAAAATCTTCTTCTCTGAAACCACAAGGCCCAGGTCTTTGATATTTGGTGTGAAGCTTCACCTAGTGGACCTCTACCAAGATTGTTCTAATTATAGCCCTAGGGCCAAAAATGCCCCAGCCCTAAGGGCCTTTGGTTTTACATAGGCTTATACAGGGAAAATCTTTAAAAATCTTCTTCTCTGAAATTGAAAGGCCCAGGTCTCTGATATTTGGTATGAAGCTTCATCTAGTGGACCTCTACCAAGATTGTTCAAATTATAGCCCAAGGCCAAAAATGTCCCCGCCCCGGGGGCCTTTGGTTTTACATAGGCTTATATAGGGAAAATCTGCTTCTCTGACATCACAAGGCTCAGGTCTTTGATATTTGGTGCGAAGCTTCACATAGTGGACCTCTACCAAGATTGTTCAAATTATAGCCCCAGGGCCAAAAATGCCCCCGCCCCGGGGGCCTTTGGTTTTTACATAGGCTTATACAGGGAAAATCTTTAAAAATCTTCTTCTCTGAAACCAAAAGGCCCAGGTCTTCGATATTTGGTATAAAGCTTTATCTAGTGGACCTCTACCAAGATTGTTCAAATTATGATCCTTGGGCCGGAAATGCCCCCACCCTGGGGGCCTCAGGGTTTACAAAGGCTTATATAGGTAAAATCTTTAAAAATCTTATTCTCTGAAACCACAAGGCCCAGGTCTTTGATATTTGGTGTGAAACTTCACCTAGTGGACCTCTATAAAGATTGTTCGAATTATAGCCCTAGGGCCAAAAATGCACCCGCCCCAGGGGCCTTTCGTTTTACATAGGCTTATATAGGGAAAATCTTTAAAATCTTCTACTCTGAAACCGCAAGGCCGAGGTCTTTGATATTTGGTGTGAAGCTTCACCTAGTGGACCTCTACCAAGATTGTTCAAATTATAGCCCCAGGGCCAAAAATGCCCCCGCCCCGGGGGCCTTTGGTTTTTACATAGGCTTATACAGGGAAAATCTTTAAAAATCTTCTTCTCTGAAACCAAAAGGCCCAGGTCTTCGATATTTGGTATAAAGCTTTATCTAGTGGACCTCTACCAAGATTGTTCAAATTATGATCCTTTGGCCGGAAATGCCCCCACCCTGGGGGCCTCAGGGTTTACAAAGGCTTATATAGGTAAAATCTTTAAAAATCTTCTTCTCTGAAACCACAAGGCCCAGGTCTTTGATATTTGGTGTGAAACTTCACCTAGTGGACCTCTATAAAGATTGTTCGAATTATAGCCCTAGGGCCAAAAATGCACCCGCCCCAGGGGCCTTTCGTTTTACATAGGCTTATATAGGGAAAATCTTTAAAATCTTCTACTCTGAAACCGCAAGGCCGAGGTCTTTGATATTTGGTGTGAAGCTTCACCTAGTGGACCTCTACCAAGATTGTTCAAATTATAGCCCCAGGGCCAAAAATGCCCCCGCCCCGGGGGCCTTTGGTTTTTACATAGGCTTATACAGGGAAAATCTTTAAAAATCTTCTTCTCTGAAACCAAAAGGCCCAGGTCTTCAATATTTGGTATAAAGCTTTATCTAGTGGACCTCTACCAAGATTGTTCAAATTATGATCCTTTGGCCGGAAATGCCCCCGCCCTGGGGGCCTCAGGGTTTACAAAGGCTTATATAGGTAAAATCTTTAAAAATCTTCTTCTCTGAAACCGCAAGGCTCAGATCTTTGATATTTGGTGTGAAGCTTCATCTAGTGGACCTGTACCAAGATTGTTCAAATTATAGCCCTTGGGCCAAAAATGCCCCCATCCCTGGGGCCCTTTGGTTTTTCATAGGCTTATATATGGAAAATATTTAAAAATCTTCATCTCTGAAACCACAAGGCTCAGGTCTTTGATATTTGGTATGAAGCTTCACCTAGTATAGCCCTTGGGCCAAGAATGTACTAGAGACACTGATTCTCAGGTGAGCGATTCAGGGCCCTCTGGGCCCTCTTGTTTAGCCTGATACCATCACATTAATAGGGAGTCACCAAAAATAAAATTAGATCATCCAAAAATAACATTTATTGCGTAGATAAATTTAAAAATAACCTTTATTTACAATAATATTGACAATAACAAACTGACAACTGATGTCGGTTTTACTGTAGTGACTTTGGCTAGATTTGTCAACACTATTTAGGTCATTTTGGAGATGCTTCTTCGATTTTGTGGGACTTTTACCCAACATTGAGATGAAATGGCATCTCAAGCCCGGTCGCCCATTGAAACCAAAAGGCTTATATGCACAGGACGGTCTGACTCACACCGCTTTGCCTGGGCAGGCTTAGTCATTCCGAGTAGTTTGTGTCCAGTTTCAGCTCTGCCAGAACAGATTGTAGAACTCTGGCCAACTTGGTACAGTAATTTATAGCAATAAAACAAAGACTTTATTGTCCTTTGGTGACCTTGACCTCATTTTCAAGGTCATGTACATGTAGTTTAGTGTGCCATATTAATTTAGGGGTGCATATATTTTTCTCCTGAAGACATTTCTATTTTCCCCGTTTGCTTGACAGTATGTGGCAGATGCTTCACATGAAATGTCAAGCTTTTCCAGCGCACAATTCAGGTGTATAATGTCGAGCCATATATATTGCTGAAAATTAGAAAATGAACTTATTATTTGCTCTAGAATTTCCCATAGTGCTTAACGGATTAAGATCTATTTTGTATGTAGCCGGAATCAATGCTGAAGAACTCCCCTGCTGTGAGAATTTCTATCAGCTGACTTGGGGAGAAATCATTTTGGTTGATGATAAGTAAAATCTGCAAAATGTGAAGCCTGATTGAAAACAAAGATGAAGATACCAAACAGATAGCCATGCAAACAGTGTTGATCCAAATAAGATGGCTCATAGACCAACAGTGTTTGGCTTTCCATTTGAGTCCAACAATTAACCCATAAAATATGCCAATCATGACAATTGTCGTCTGCTTTGTGATCTGCCAAGTGCCGTAAAATTAGTTTTTGCAAACAGTGTGGACCCAGATCAGACTGCTCCTCTAGGAGCAGTCTGATCTGGGTCCACACTGTTTGCCTGTTAGCAAAATTATATTTTTAAAACAGTTGCAAAAAAATTCAGCAGACGACATAAGCAGACGACATTTTCAGATGTAGTTTTCTCGGTGTCTTAAGGGTTGAATATGGAAGAAGGCACTTCAGTCAGGGGGATAAGAAGAGGACTTATGTTTAGAGGCTGTCTTAGCGAGGCTGGCTCAGTCTGATCAGAGTCTTGCAGCACTCGTACTTCTGCTGGCAGTTTCAGTTTGATCCCAGTCTTCAGCATTTACGTACTGCATTTGTATAGGTTTTGCCGGTCTCAGCTGTGTGAGTATTGATACATTGACTGTTGTTCAGCTGTTTTCTCATTGGCTTTCTGCCAGTAACCTAAGCTTATAGTACAAGCTGTAGTAAAACATATCTTTACAAAAACGTCAGTATTACTAGGCCACCAATCTGGCACTTGTTCACTGGTTGGGTTACAGGAGATATATAAATAGAGAAAATTACCACATATTTTCACATACTGTTTGTGTTTTGTGGTAGAGGTGTGGTATATGATCATGAAAATTATGAAATTAACTTACTATGAAAAACTTAGTAAATATTGGACTTAAAAAAATCTATTGAACTAGAAATGTGAAATTATCCAGGAGGCTTTTAGTTCCTTGTTTGTAAATCACAGCCTATATTTTATGCTCAAGAATTTACGAAAGGTAGTTATGTGGTGACGAAAAATATTTACTGACCTTCATTGTCTAGTGTGGAAATGACATGTAAGTCATGTGATTGGTATGTGGATACCGTTTTACAATGTGAGTATAATTTACATTACGAAAACGCGCCTATTCAAGTACACCAAAACCTCTTTATAACACTATTAATGGGGTTGAAAGCAGAAACCGTGTTAGTTAAACAACTGTGTTATATCCAAACAAGAATGTATAGATTATATAGAAAAGTGACCTTTTATGGTCATTGTTCTATATAATCTATACATTTTTGGGATCTATCTTGAAACCATGTTATAGCCATAACCGTGTTACAATGAACCATGTTCAAATGAAGTTGTGGTGTATATTGAATATTTTACCACCAAAAATGAAAATTGTTTTAGATAAATAAATTTGGATTTTTTTTTTTATATATGTCGGTTCAAACATATATTGTGGGAACTCGGTGAAGGGGGTCTAACGAGTACCTACAATCTATGTTTGTTTGTTTGAATTGAGGTTTAACGTCTCCTTCAACACTATTTAGGTCATTTTGGAGATGTTGCTTCCAATTTTGTGGAACTTTTACCCGACACTGAAATGAAATGACATCTCAAGCCCTGCCACCCAATGAAACCAAAAGGCTTACGGTATATGCATTGGACAGTCTGACTCTCACCACTTTGCGTGGTTTAGCGGTTTACCAGTATTCAGGTGTGGTCAGTTTCAGCTCTGCGTGGAAGCATCATGCAACCCAATCTATTTCTCCAAGCCCTGATGGGCGGGGGTGAACCTACAATCTATATCTTTGAGCATAAATAGACTCCTTCAATCAAACACCAGTTTTACTGTTTAACCCATTTAGTACCAGAAACCCCAAAACGGGTACCCGGGCAAATAGCGCATACCCAGATCAGACTCTGATCAGGGCCTACACTGTTTGCGAAAAGTTAAGCCGTTTTCCAAATAAATTTTGAAGAAAAAACAACCTGACACCCCTAAATTTTTAAATGGACTCTGGTATACATAATTAAGGAGGAAGATTCCATTTGGTACAAAAAGGGTTAAGGGGGTCAGAATTATATAGGGTTGTTTTCGTGATGTGCAAAAATATGCACTCTTCCACTGAAAACTTAAAAAGGATAAATAGACATTTTGCCCCTTCTTTCTGGCAGTTGCTAGTAGTAACTGCATTTAACCCTTATCTTGCTGTTCACGACAACCCCTGTCTTTGCAAACAGTGTAGATCCAGATCAGATGGCTTCTGAAGAAGCCATCTGATAAGGGTCTACACTTTTTGGCATACAGTGTATGAATTTGTAGCAATAAATTACATCAAGTAATTTGATTGGTTGATAGACAGAAATGGGTGTGGTTAAATGAATATTCAGCAAGATAAGGGTTAATATACAGTGAAATTCAGCTGTTATTATGAATAATTCTGCTTTAAAATGCTAATTTAGTAGGTTGCGGTTATTCTTTCTTTGTGTTTTCTGCATATAGTGACCTCTGGTCAGAGACCACCTTTGGGACTGTTTAAAAGTGGTCTTAAAGACCATTTTTGGACAGTCACAAAGGTGGTCTTAATATAGGGATTTTACTGTATGCTTTTCCTGAAAAAATAGACTGGCTCAGCATGACCTAAATAGTGTTGATGGGGGCTGTTAAACCCAAACAGACCATGCAAACACTTAAGAGAATGGAAAGTTTTTCTGCCCAACTTGTTGGTAGGGGTCTGAATTCTCGGTAAATAAGTAGTAAAATAGCATCTGAATCCCCTAAAGCACTAGTCACAATTGGCATATGACAATTTTTTTTCTTATTTTTCACAGAAGGTAAAGGGTAGCTCACATGAAATGTCAAATCTTATTTTCTATGAGAAATAATGATAAAAAAAAAATTGTCATCTGCTTTAAATTTTCATTGGCACTTTGAGAAGACTGAAATTTACTCTTTATCGCAGCTCCAGGTGCTATATACCATCCAAAAAGTACTAATTTCTTATTTCTTCATGAAAACCTTATGTTGCAGGTATTCAGCAAGGTGTCTAGGAAACCAGGTTGAGCTGATTTTAAAAATTGATTGAAAATGGCTGAACTTTTTGCAAACAGTGAAGACCCAGATCAGACGCCATTGTCTGTGGTGACTGTTTGCCAATTACAATGACATGTTTTAGGGTTTTCCATATGAAATGGGTAAAAATAGAAAATTTAACATTATCATTCTGAAGTCAGTATGTTTCAGATTTTTTTATAGTTGATAATTTAATTCTTTATTCAAATGGTGTGTTGATCTTTATGGGTGGTTCTGTCAATAATGTTTTAACCCTTTTCGTACCAAATGGAATCTTCCTACTTATATATAGCACAGACATGTTAAGTCTCCCGAAAATCGCGGGAGACTCCCGAAAAAATAGCTTTCCTCACGCCTCACGAAATTCAGGATAAAACTCCCGGAAAAATGAAAATACCGTTTTGGGGCAAAAAATTGAAAATCTGTGCTTGTATTTTCATGTGTGCAAACCAGCGGAAAAATCCGAGTTAATCCGTGAGTAAAACTGATAATAATTAATGCACTGTCCAGTATTATTGGGGATTAAAACACGGTTCCACACCTGCGGATGGGCATTTACAAATGAAAACAGTCGTTTCTTGAAGTGATTGCAAAAATGAAAGTAAATCATAACGGTTAATTTCCTTCAACCAACAAAACAAAAGCCTCCGGTGGTCTCAATAAGCCTACAATATTCTATGTGACAAGGTGTGAAAATAAGATTAAGTTATGGCTCTAATTTCCATTTATCCCCCAATCATAAAATTTAATCCACAATCAGTGTGAAAATGATGTAATCGCTCCTAAGATGTTTAGCAGCATCTAACGGTAGATTTATGCATGATAAAAACAGACTTTTCTACCATCTCGTGCATGGTTATGTTTTGGCGCCAAAATAGCAGATGCTTGGCGGGAAAAGTCGAACCCTTTAACGTGTGTAAACACATCTATATGCTGCTGTTGGTGATTGACACAGAGCTTCCAGGGATAAGTCGGGAATTGTGGAAGGCATGTTCCCTATCCAGCTCTTACCGGTTGCAAACATTTTTATGAAAGAAATACGCCCCATTAAAATAAAATACAACGATTAAACATTAAACACGTGTGGGCTTGCTGGGGTGGGATGACGTCATTTTCCGAGCGCGTACAGAAAAACGGTAGCTGCTGTTTGTGGAGGGTAGATTTCATGGCGATTTTTGGTGGTGGAGATCATTGATGTTCGCCTTTGACTTGCTTGTTGAGCGGATGTGAAAGTTGTGGATGGAGGGGTCCTCATCTTGTGGCTGGATCATTAAATTATAAACTAATCTGCATTCTTAATCTCTTTTCTCGCTAACCTGACACTTATGATCTTTTGAGTACATGTATATCGGCTGCAGCTTGTGTTAATCATGCGTGTCAAGTTTATATAACTATCAGTATCTTTAATTGCTAATTGGACAAGCTGTTATGACATGTCTGCAATTAATTTGAACTTGAAAAAGTACCGTTATTGACCGTGACAACTACAGTATTATCTACCGTATTTGCGCACTTAAAAGTCGGAGGGGAATAAAGTTGTTGTGCTTGAGACTTGATCGAAATTTTGGACTATTATACCCGCTTTGGCGAAGAATAATCGGGTATATTATTTTCGTGTCAGAGTCGAGGTCTGTCAGTCAGTGGGTCTGTATGTATGTATGTATGTATGTATGTGAGTGTACTTACGTCTGTCGCGTTTCTATGGAATGGATCTCCTCTGAAACCGATTAAGGCACACTTTTCAAACTTTGCCTGTGGATAGTACATGGGATGTAGATGACACTGGGCTACTTTTGGCGTGACCTTGACCTCAACATGACCCCAAGGTCAAAGGTAAAAAGTATGACTTTGCCATATCTCCTAAACTATTGGAGTTACACTTCAGAAACTTTGCTTATTCGATGGCCCTTGGAATATAGAATAAACTAGGCTTCTTTTGGGGTGACCTTGACCTCAACATGACCCCAAGATCAAAAGTCGAAAAGTATTATTTTGCCATATCTTCTAAACTATTGGAGTAACACTTCTGAAACTTTGGTTATTGGATGGCCCTTGGAATATAAAATGAATTGGGCTACTTTTGACATCACTCTGACCTCAACATGACCCCAAGGTCAAGGTAAAAATGTATGGCTTTGACATATCTCCTAAACTATTTGGGTTACACTTCTGAAACTTTGCTTATTGGATGGCCCTGGGAATAAAGAATATACTGGGCTACTTTTGGGGTGACCTCGACCGCATAATGACCACAAGGTCAAAGGTCAAAAAGAATTATTTTGCCATATCTCCTAAACTATTGGAGCTACACTTCTAAAACTTTGCTTATGGGATGGTCCTTGGAATATAGAATATATTGGGATACTTTTGGGATGACCTCGACCTCAACATGACCCCAAGGTCAAATGTCAAAAAGTATTATTTTGCCATATCTTCAAAACTATTGGAGCTACACTACTGAAACTTTGGTTATTGGATGGCCCTTGGAATAAAGAATCAATTGGGCTACTTATGTTGTGACCTATCTGGGCATAAATGATAAGATATGCTCTTGTGCTGAAGCATTATACACCTGGGGCTGGGGGGGGGGGTGGGGGGGTGGGATGGGGGCACTGGTATGGCTAGGTGTTAGTTTGTAGGCATCGTCTCAATGAAATGATTTTAAAATATTTATTAGTTATTTATCTATGGAGAGGAGGGTAGAGAATAAACAAAAAATGTTCAAAAAGCTCTCAGAATGCACCATTTTCTAGCCTATCCTGAGAGCTTGCCACCAAGACTTCGCGCCTTTGGCACTCGCCAATCCTCCTCGAACGCGCTGTCTCCCTCATTTTTATTCTCAAAACTTAACATGTCTGATAGCAGGAGTCCATTTCAAAATTTAGGGGTGTCATGTTGTGTTTTCTTCAAAATTGATTGGGAAAATGGCTAAACTTGTAGCAAACAGTGGAGGCCCTAGTCAGACGCCGCGTTCTGCGGCATCTGATCTGGGCCTGCACTGTTTGCCACTTATCCCTTTTGGGGTTTCCGGTACGAAATGGGTTAACTTAATGAATAATAAATGTTAGTACAAGGCATTGTAGGTCAATAACAAACCTGACCCAGACACTGAAATACTCCCACACGGTCCAACAGGAGTATTTGTTTGTTTGTTTGTGTCAATGGTTTTACATCCCCAGCAACACTGTTTAGGTCATTTTGGAGACATTGCTTTGGATTTTACCCGAACGCAGAGGTGCGCTCAGTACGATCTCAAACATCGCTGTAGCAATGCAGTGGCATCGCCAGTAGGCCCGTTGGGATCGCATAGAACGCCAAGCGACGGCACTCATTTTGAGCATGCTCAAAACAAACTCCTTCACTCGGCGTTCTGATAAGAGCGCAGTGAGGTCGCCGTAAGGTTGCCAAAGCAGTGCAGTTCAAGGTCTCCTACAACACTACAGGAGCTCGGCAGGAGTGCACAGAGGTCTCCTACAATGCCTTATAAACCCCACTTGTATAATTGATTTATTGATTGATTGATTGATTTGAGGTCTAACGTCCCCGTTGATGGGAACGTTAAACCTCAAATCAAAAAAACTGTTTGGCTGATGAAGATGTCTGTTTACAATTTGCTTTATAGTGCAAACGAACGTCTTCAACATGCCGTCAGTGCAGTGTGAGCGGCCTAAAAGCACAGTGCATGCATTGTGAGCGCCGTTAAAGTGTAGTGCACGCAGCGTTGGTACCGTGTAAGCACAGTGGATGCACCGTGAGAGCGCATACAATCACCATCAAGAACGCCGCAGGATCGCGATAGATCGCCATGTAAGCTCCGTAGCAACGTCTTGGTAGCTGTAAGGACACCATGACCGGTCCGTGTTCACGAAAAATATCCCATATTTCTTGCGATCTCGCAGCATTCTGGAAAATTAAACAATGCCGTTCCATCGCAGTGGAAACGCGGCATAGTGTGACAGGGGCACTAGCAAATAGTGCAGGCCCTGATTAATAGGTTTTATAAGCATGGGCAATCCGACTCGCACCGCTTTGCCAGGGCAGGCTCTAAGATCCTCTTTGTTGTTAGCGGTTTACCAGAATCGTGTGCGGTCGGATTCAGCTCTGTGTGGAAGCATCATGCAGCCCATTTATTTCTTCAAGCCCCGACGGGCATGGGCTGCTGGGGCTAGTCTAGGTATATATGTACATGAAGCTACAATTAAGCAGGTGAGGTATTGATCAAATTTTCCTATCACTCATTATCTTAACTTTAATCGGCTTCATTATCTTTAACAGCATAAATTATTTGCTCAATTTCCTTCTTACCTTACTTCATTTATTTGGGTATTAAAATTCCTAGAAGGTAAATACACACATCTGTGTGGTTTCTCTAGTTCTGACCTTAAAGGGAGGTTATCATCACTGAACTGCAATCTATTTTTATCAAACAGATTACCATATTTACCTTATGTTTTCGGACAGTCAGGGCTGTACAAACTGTAGACCCAGATGGGACACCACATTCTGTGGAATCTCATCATTTGTTTGTTTGTTTGATTTGAGGTTTGAAGTCCCCATCAACACAATTTAGGTCATTTTGGAGATGTTGCTTCCATTTTTGTGGGACTTTTACTCGACAACAAGATAAAATGACATCTCAATCCCTGCCGCCCAATGAAACCAATAGGGTTTATACGCATGGACAGGCCAACTCCCAGCAGTTTTCATGGGCAGGCTTAGACCTCCTAAGGGGACTACCAGTACTTGTGTGCAGTCGTTATTAGCTCTGCGTGGAAGCTCTATTTCTCTAAGCCCCAATGGGTGCTGTTTGCCGCTCATCCAGCTGTTTTTAGGCTCAACATTGGGTATTAAATTGTACTTGTCTAAATTTTAGAACCAGTATGGTAAAGGGGTTAGGTGTCCGAATACTACGGGTAAATACGGTTCGTCAGAATTTGGTATTGAGAAAAAAAAGCTGACTTATGGGAAAAATGGATTTACAAGGGATACAACTCTTCATGACTTTCTGTTGGTATTCCACTCTAGCAGTGTGTATTGCGGAGGCAAGCACCACAAAAATCTTGAAAATTTGGACACTTTGAGGACTTGCTGTACTTCTAAAATTTTTACAATTTTGTTTCATGATTAAGAAAGGAGTGCAAAGGGTGCAAATGGAATGGCAAACAGTGTAGACTCCGATCAGACTGCTCCTTCAGGAGCACTCTGATCTTGGTCTACACTGTCTGCTTAGGCCTGTCTGTCCAAGTACTTCGGATCACTACGGTAGCTTAGGATTGAAGGGGACTTAGCTTTGTGATTTACATTAGGTTCCAGAGGTGTTTTTTTACCCTTATTCCCCCCAGGGCCCATCTCTCAATGGAAGATTGGGCTACAGTTGATGATTCCGCACAACATACCTGAAACATGGACCGTAGGAGTTTCTTTGGGGCATCATTATGCAAACACGCCAATACAATTGCACTGCCACCTTTATCGCTGAAAAAATGAAAATTTTAAGATGAAAAATTGTGATATTTTTCTTATTTCTGCTCAAAATGTAGGCACTCGTTAGAACTGCCTCATCGAGTACCCACAATCTATATTTTAGAGCAGAAATAAGAAAAATAAGGTATACCCCCTGAAACCCCAGTTTGACTATATAAAAGTGGGGTTCAAGGGGGTCAAAATTATATAGGCATGTTTTCGTGATGGGCTTGAGATGTCATTTCATCTCATTGTTGTGTATTTAAGGTCAAACAAAATCGGAAGCAATGTCTCCAAAATGATCTAAATAGTGTTGATGGGGATGTAAAACCTTAACACAAACAACCACTTTAATCAGTATTATATTACATGCATTTATCTTCGGTCCCTGCCCGTCGGGGCTTGAAGAAATAGATGGGCTGCATGGTGCTTCCACGCAGAGCCTGAAACCGACTGCACACGAGCACATTGTAAACCGCTTAGAAGATCTAAGCCTGCTCAGGTAAAGCAATGTGAGTTGGACCGTCCATGCTTATAAACCCTTGGTTTCATTGTGCGGCAGGGCTTGAGATGTCATTTCATCTCAGTGTCGGGTAAAAGTCCCACAAAATTGGAAGCAACGTCTGCAATATGACCTATACAGTGTTGTTGGGGACATTAAACCTCAAATTAAACGAAACAAATATTATTTATCGAGTCTAAATTTAGATTGAGGTATGTGGAAGGAGGCTAATTCATTGGATAATTGTTAATTTAAATAAATAGCACCTGTGGTGAACTTGATAGGGTAAGCCCATTTTATACGGGGAAATCCCAAAGCGGGTCACTGGCAGACAGTGTAGGCCCAGATTCTGCGGTGTCAAATCAGGACCTTCCAAAATCTGAACTGAATCAGTTACCCCAAAGTTTCAAAAAGGATTCCGGTGGAATATTTCGCACATTATATTATGACTCCCTTGAAAACCTCTTAATTATAGTAAAACTGGGGTTTACATGGGTATATAAACCTTATTTTTCTTATTTCTACTCTAAAATATAGATTGTAGGTACTCCTAAGAACTGCCTCAGTGAGACAGTACTAATGTGCTCCCACAATCTATAATTTGAGCAGAAATAAGAAAAATATCACCATTTTTCATCTTAAAATTATCATTTTTAGTGGAAAAATTTTCAATGTATTTGTGTAGGCATGTTTTTGTAATGGGTTAACAGAAATGCCAAAATACTCATAAACTACAAAAAATGTGTCCTTTAACCCTTGTCCTGCTGAATATTCAAATATGCCACTCCCACTACTGATTATCAACCAATCAGATTACTTGATGCAAATTATTGCAACAAATTCACAATCTGAATGGCAAACAATGTAGATCCTGATCAGATGGCTTCGTCAGAAGCCATCTGATCTGGATCTTCATTGTTTGGAAAAAAAAGGCATATCTGGGCTCAGCAGGACAAGGGTTAAACTTAAATGCTTTGAGGGAAACAATTAACCCATATATGCCAAGCGGCCCATTTTTGGGACATTGGCAAACAGTGTATACCCTGATTAGACACCGCAGAATGCAGCGTCTGAACTGGGTATACACTTTTTGCTCAAAGTACATGCATTTGTTTACAACTTACCTCAAACTACACAAGCCTGAACCCCTATAATTGGAAATGGACAACTCCAAACTTATAAAGTGGGAGATTCCATTGTCATACATGGGTTAAAAAAAATTGCTGGACCTGCTTGGACCTAGCTTGTTAAAAATTATTATAGAATAAAGTTAACCCTCGTCCTGCTGAGCCCGGATGTGCCTTATCTTTGAAACAATGTAGATCCAGATCAGATGGCTTCTGAAGAAGCCATCTGATCAGGATCTTCATTGTTTGCCATCCAGTAAATGAATTTGTTGCAATAATTTGCATCAAGTAATCTGATTGGCTGATATTCAGTAGTGGGTGTGAAGTATATAAATATTCAGCAGGATAAGGGTTAATATTTTACAGTGGTTCATTTGTCTACTATCACTTTGGAAGAAAATATGAGAATGGAAAATTGTAAATTACTATAATCCTGTATTGATTAGAGGTAATCCTTATTAACATATTAATATTGACTGGAGATCAATCTGCTATATTGGCCTCGGCCTTCGGCTTCAGGCCAATACAGCAGACCTTGGACCTAGCTGTAACTGGGCCAATACGAAATTACTTGATTAATGACATCATAATATTTTTTTTTCTAAGACCATATGACCTTCACATTAAGGTAACTGGCAGAGATACTGGATCACAGCCAGCATCATTTTATGTGCAGACTTGTTGGAAAATATATCTTAACCCTTGTCCTGCTGAATAAATTAATTTAGGAACACCCATTTCTGACTTTCAACCTGTCAGATAACTTGATACATTTCATGACAGTGTAGATACTGATCTGTATCTACATTGTTTGCAGTGGTCCAGTATCTTTCTTCAGCAGGACAAGTGTTAAAACTTTGCATGAATATGTTTGTTTATTGTATATATGCTCATGGGCCATATGGCTTATTGCATTAATAAATTATCTATCTATCTATCTATGTCGATGATGACAAACCTGTACCCAGGGCCCTTTGGCCCCATCACACACTGACAGCAGCTTTCCCTTCAAAATTTTGGAGCCCTCCAACTTTGACCACCACATCACCTGCGACCAGGACTGATTCAAGTCTTGTTCCAATCCTGGTTCGGTATTAACCCTTTTTGTACCAAATGGCATCTTCCTCCTTATATACAGCAGGAGTCTGTTTCAAAATTTAGGGGTGTCAGACATTGTATTTTCTTCAAAATTCATTACAAAAATGGCTGAACTTTTTGCAAACAGTGTAGGTCCTGATCAGACGTCGGGTTCTGCGGCATCTGATCAGGGCCTGCACTGTTTGCCAGGGTACCCGTTTTCGGGGTTCTGGTACTGAATGGGTTAAACACTTGTATTGGTCCAAGGTACAGTCAACCCTCTTTATACGGACATTCGTCACAACGGCAAAACTCGTTATTACGGCAATTTGAATTGAATGACTACTTAGCTAATGGCTTAGTCTTGGTTCTGAGAGGGGGGGGTTCCCTCGGGTTGGAAATATGCACAAATCAAATCCATAGCCATAAAAGGGTCTTGTAATCTAATACTTCAAAAAACAAATGTTACAGCTATTAAATGTTAGAATTGCTTCGATGAGGTCACTAGGTCAAATTGCGTTAAAACCTTGCCCACCCTCTAGAAGCCACAATTTTGCTTCAATCTTAATGAAACATTACCAGAATGTTTGTTTTGATGACATTTGTTTCTTGGAATAATAATTAAGGCTGTCACGATTAATCGTATAACCAATTAATTGATCGATAAATTCCACAAAAATGATTATCATTTCTGATTTGCTTTTAATCAATTACTTGATAGGTACAATTTACTACCAAAAGTTATGCCTAAAATAGCTGGATGAATGGCAAACAGTGCAGACCCTGATGAGACGCCCCATAATGCGGTGTCTCATCAGGGTCAGCACTGCATTATGCGGCGTCTCATCTGGGTCTACACTGTTTGCTCAGGCCTGTCTGTTCAAATATACATATGGTAAAGCGCAACATATGGTAAGGGTCATGTTCAGACAGAAAGCCAGACAGGTAAAATAATGACAAAAATCTTAGCGATTGCTAATCGATTATCGATTGCAATGACAGGACTGATAATCGATTATCTTTTCAGCTCCGATTAGCCAGCCCTAATAATAATGGGGAAAAGGCCATTTATTACCTATCATACTCCTAACTGGGATTCTTTATAACGGCAAATTCTTTATAACGGCACAATATTAGGAAACACAGATACTGTCGTTATATCGAGGGTCCTCTGTAGAACTATTGTTCACTCATTTCCACCCAATTGTTAATCAGAGATGGGCAAAAACGGGAGTACCCAGAGAAAAATCACCTGACCTTCCATTGCAGAACTTGGCATCTCACTTATGGCCCAAGCAGTGAGAGACCTAATGATTAAGAGTCAGGCCAGGTGTCACTTTTAGAATGGTTCATTAATTTTGTGCAAAGATGAGTTTATACCTATCTACTTTATGCCTGTATAAGCTTTATTGGTGCAGGCCCCCAAAAACCATTTTTGTGCTCAACTCACAGGAGCAAGAAATTGCCTGCTCATAAATTTTAAAATGCCAACAATTGGATAATTGATATTCTGTGCTGATCTGAGCAGGAAAATGGATTGATTTGTTTTGATTTTGATACTTGTGTGCACTACAAATTTCATGCTCAGCTGAGTTGAGCATGAAAAAAGTTTTATAACCTCTGAGTTTAGTTTGATCTCGTCTGTACATTAAAATTTCTGGCTCTGACATTTTAAAATTTATGAACAGGACCAATTTCCTGCTCAAGTAAGTTAAATTGAGCATGTAAAAGGTTTTATAACTCCTGTTCTTGGTGCTGAGGTTTTAAAATCTTTTTCATGTTCAACTCACTTGAGCATGACATTTGTCCTGCTTACAGATTTTAAAATGCCAACAGGTGTTGGAATTTTGAAATTTGTGAGCAGGAGAAATATCATTCTGTGCTGATCTGAGCAGGAAAATTGACACTTTCATTTGTATTTAATAACATTAAATATTTCATGCTCAGCTGAGTTGAGCATGTAATATGTTTAATAACCTGGGGGTGGGGTTGGGCAGGTCCCAAGGTTATAAAATGCTCAACTCGTCTGAGCTGGAAATTGATAATGCTCATAAATATTAAAATACAAACAGGCAATTTTCCTGCTCAGATCAGCACAGAATGTCATTTATCCTGCTCATAAATTTTAAAATGCCAACATTTGTTGGCATTTTAAAATTTATGAGCAGGATAATTTTTATGCTCGTGTGAGCTGAGCAGGAAATTTTTTTCATTACCTAAATATTGTTCGGCAGCCCTTTCATTGAGAGCTGAAACATGTGTAACCCTTAAGACACCAAAAAAAACTACATCTGAAAATGTCGTCTGTTTATATCGTCTGCTGATTTTTTTTTTTTTTTTTTTAACGTTTAAAAAATATTTTTGCATACAGGCAAACAGTGTGGGCCCAGATCAGACTGCTCCTAGACTGGGTCCACACTGTTTGCAAAAATGACTTTTAAAGTAACCGGCAGATAACAAAGCAGACAACAATTGTCGTGATTTGCATTTTATTGGTTAAAGGTGTTTACTAATAGAAGTGTAATTGTTTACTAAATATGGCAAGCTTACAAGATTTAACTTTAGTCAGCAAAATTCGCTTGTACAAATTTAACCCATACACTGCCAATCACGACAATCGTCATCTGCTTTGTTGTCTGCCGGTTATATTTTAAAATCAATTTTTTTTTGCAAACAGTGTGGACCCAGATTCTTAGGAGCAGTCTGATCTGGACCCACCTTGTTTGCCTGTATGCAAAAATATTTTTGAAACGTTTGCAAGAAGATTCAGCAGACGACATAAGCAGACGGCATTTTCAGATGTGGGGTCTTAAGGGTTAGTACATAATAAAGCTGTTTATTAGTATGATTGGTTGAATATTTGTTGCTAATTGAATGGCTTATGGTCGTGGGGTCAGTGTTTAAAGGTTTGTTTGGACACTTTTCAAAATTCCTTTCTCATTGTGGGTTTCAACTGTGACTACCGTTATATCTCTAAATATTTACATGAAATGGACATTTTTTTTATTTTGGTTTTAAGGCCCTTTCAGGATTATTTCACTAATATTAATCAGGGGCCAGTTGTTCAAAACTAACGACGTAGTTAGTTAACCTATCGTTAAAACTTTGATCGTTAAATATGGCAAATATGCTGAAATTTTTTCAGCAAAAATACCGAAATTTACCATATTGTACTTGCTAGAAGAGTTAACAATATGACCACTAACGAGCTCGTTAAGCTAACAATGCTTTGAACAACTGGGGCCTGATCATTAATCAGAGGTGGGCGAAAACTGGGGAACCAGGAGAAAAACCACCTGACCTTCGGTTGCAGAACTTGCTGTATCACCTGTGACCTCAGCTAGGCTCGAACCATGGGGGTGGAAGACGTAATGATTAACCCTTATCTTGCTGAATATTCATTTAAGCCACACCCATTTCTGTCTATCAACCAATCAAATTACTTGATGTAATTTATTGCTACAAATTCATAAACTGAATGCCGAACAGTGTAGATCCTGATCAGATGGCTTCTTCAGAAGCCATCTGATCTGGATCTACACTGTTTGCAAAGATAGGGGTTGTCGTGAACAGCAAGATAAGGGTTAAGAGTCAGTGCTCTTTAATCCACTTTGCCACGGAGGCCCTTTGGAAAGGACCTAAAAGAGGGAAGCAACTCTTTCAGAACTGTTTTTGTCTCCCTTGCTTTTGCATGGGCATTCTCTTAACCCATATATGACACTGGAATCTTCCACCTAAAAAGTTTGGAGTACGTGTTCCATTTGCAATTATAGGTGTGTAAGGTTTGTCTTATTGTTTGTTTGTTTGATTTGAGGTTTAACGTCCCCGTCAACACTGTAAAGGTCATTTTGGAGACGTTGCTTCCAATTTTGTGGGACTTTTACCCGACATTGAGATGAAATGACATCTCAAGCCCTGTCGCCCAATGAAACCAATAGGGTTTATTAGCATGGACGATCCGCCTCGCACCACGGTTCCTGGACAGGCTTAGATCCTCTAAGTGGTTTACCAGTACTAGTGTGTGGGCCCGATTCAGCTCTGCGTGGAAGCATCATGCAGCCCATATATTTCTTCAAGCCCCTATGGGCGGGGGCTTAAGGTTTGTCTTATATGATTGTCAACATTTCTTCCATCAATCAAGGAATAAACAAGTTTCAAAACAATATCATCCATAAAAGGTCACATTCTTCTTAGCTAAAGTTCAAAACCATTGGACCATGAAATATAGGTCATGCTGTACTCAGAGACATTAGTTTTTGTAAAAAGTTTCAAGGTGCTGCTTTAAATAAAAGTTCACTGATGGGGGGTTTACAGATGCTTTAACTATAACTGAGTAACAGGATCACTCACACACATTTGTACGTATACATCCGGAAAAAAACAAAAAACCATATGCCCCCAGCATCAAGCTGATGGGAACGGGCCTCCGTGGCCTAGTGGATAAGAGCGCCGACTCTTATTCATTAGGTCTCTCAATGCTGTGGCTCGGGTCACATGTGAGACGCCAAGATCAGGTGATTTTTCTCCGGGTACTCCAGTGTTCGCCCACCTCTGATTAACGATCAGCTCGATATGAGTGCAATAATCTTGAAAGGGCCGTAAAACCAAAACCAAAAAAAAAAAAAAATCATGCTGATGGCAGGGGCATAAAAATATTTTGAAATATTAATGACATCTGAAAATGTTGTGATTGCCAGTTTGAGGGCTAGTTTTAGGAGGGTTATGGTATGATATTTTACTATAGTGTTCAGGGTCATTTCATGTATTACCCTGCCGTCACTGATAGTAAATGATCAATACAGGTATAACACTTGAATGGGACACGACACACCGCTTACACCTGTACAATAAGAGCTGTCTCCGGGAGAAAACCTGTCAGCAAGGTACAGACGTGAAATGATAAATTTTGTCGGGTAACGATTTCATTACGGAAAGCTTGATTGATTGGCAATAAGGCTCTGATGCGACTGCACATATTTAGCGAGCATGTTGACTAGAATCTTGCTTGCCTCAGTCAAATATGTTGTAAAACCAGTTTTCTTGAGACAGGGCTTGTATAAAGGAGTGGATCTTATGATAGGATAGTTATATACATATTCTTTGAATTTCGCTAGTTTACATGCATTGTGGGATTTAGTGGTATTTTATGCACGACAGTAAAGACATCGTTGCCAAGGATGATTTCTTGTAAATTTCACCGAATGGATAATTAATGTTAAGGACTATACAAAATGGCTGACAACCTGTATTGAAAATTTGACAAGTGTGAAGATGAAAATTGTTTTACAAAGAAATTATGACTAATATGAATTTTTTGGTGATTAATTCCATGAAAGCATAACATTTTGGCTTTATGTAGCTCTATTGCTACTAACATTTAGTTTTCAAAAGGCAAAAACAATAAGGATGAAAAGTGTCAAATTTCAAACGTCACTGCAGAGCTGTCATTTCATCCAATGTTTCTTTTCAACACAAATCAGTCCTTTGTATAACCTCTCCTAACAAAACCTACCAATGATTTTCAAAAATTCTTTCCCATTACAAAATTGACCAAATTTTCATCTTGCCACCTCCATGCACTTGAAGTTGAAGAAACATGGCTGCTCTTGAGCACATGGTGAAAACATGTAAACAAAAAGAAAGTAGTTCCTTCTATTTACTGTGGTCTGAATTGGTCATAACCTCTTGAGAGTTTGTTTGAACTGAGGTTTACTGCCCCATCCGCAATATTGAGGTTATTCTGGTGATGATGCTTCCAATTTTGTGGGAGTTTACCCGACATTTGAGATGAAATGACATCTCAAGCCCTGCCACCCAATGAAACCAAAATGTTCTATTCATTGAAGGGTTTGACTTACACCACTTTGCCTGTGCAGGCTTTGTTCTTCTAAGTGGTATACCAGTACTCGTACAATGTGTGGTCAGCATCAGCTCTGCGTGGAAGCACCCTGCAGCCTGATGTATTACTCCAAGCCCCGATCGCCGGGGCCCCAACCTCTGGAGAGTAAAAAATGTACTGTTTTCATTCTTTACCTATTGTGTACAAAATCAAATCTTCCACTTCACAGGCAGGGTAGAGGGTAGATTTTTTTTCCTCTATGAAACCAGTGCCTGTGTTCCACTTTATATAATAGCTCAAGTCTATTTTTTAAAATTTAGGAATGCCAGGTTGTGTTTCTCTTCAAAATGTTTTTAAAAAAATGGCTGAACTTTATGCAAACAGTGTAGGCCCTGATCAGATGCTGCATTATGGTCTCCTTCTTTTATGTGATGTGAGTTTCCACACTGTTACTGACTTTATCCTGTGGATCAAAAACAAACTTTCATGGAGACTGACTGTGAAATTTTTTCTACTCTCATTCTATCAATTCATCCGATTCAAGAAGGGCAGTTGCCATTTTCTTACATAAAATTACTTTGCACTGACCAACAGCTTATGTACAAGCCAGCTCAGAAAAAGTTAACGTCCCCCATCTGAAGGAATTAGGATAATGCCTCTGGTGCAAGAAAGCCCCATCCCTGGTTTGATCCCCATAAGCGGTAATTTTCGTGTCCGATCATGCTCCACTGGCATCATTAGCAGGGATGAATGCCACATAGTGCACTGTCCTTCGGATCAGAATGTTAACTGGAAGCCCTCTATGCAAGACCCCCCATGCAGGTTAAACAATCCCTACTGTAATTACATGACTGTGTACGCTTTCATCCTGCAATCCTGGAGTATATGTAAATCTGTTGCGAGTAATGGTCAAAGATGACAGACCGATCACATTATCAGTAGAAAAATAACAGTTTACCATGACACAATGCAACCACCATACATAATAATAAATTTCCTTGTTCAAGAACCGTGGCTAATTTTCAAAGGAAGTTTTCCAGAAACAGTTAAAATAAAGAAATATTCCGGTCTACAAAATATATCGATAAATGTTGTTTTTATCTGTTTTAATGTTGCTTTTCATTTTCATAAAATTTGTCACGTGACAACAAATCTTCAGTTTCTGTTTACACTGCTAAAATATGCGGTTTCCATCTTCATTTCCAAAACCCATAGTGTGTGACATGGCTACCGGTGTGGAATTCGAAAAACTAAAATGATATCCCTATTACCGCAAAACTGATTTTATGATCGATGCCAAAAACACTTACAAATACGAAGAAAACGTTATTGCTTCTGTCTGCTACATGTGTGTTTTGTTCGCCATTTATATTCTGCTGGATCCCGGGTGCTTTGATTCGACCTGTTTTATGACAATGTCGCTTTCTAGTGCCGAAAACCAGTCCGAGAGAAAGCGGATACAACCGCATTACCATTTAATGGAAGTTACATACGCAAAAAAGTAAAACATAAAACCAGTCATAATGCCGAAAAAGGTGGTCGTAAATCATTTTGCTATAACTTAACTTAAAGAGCTTTATTAAATTGTAATTATCGTATGATATTCATCAAGTTTTATCCCGTTTTTTAATACATGCGCAATAACACAAATCAGCTGAAACAGTGATGAGGTCGTCAGGAAAGTGACAGAGAAATTCTGTTGTAAACAAACCGAAGTCAATATTTTGAAAGACGTTTAAAACACCTGAAGTAAAATGACATGAAGACCAGGTTGATGATTCTGCAAAGCCATTGATTAAGCAATTGCAAGATGTAACTGTCATCATCCGATCTCGAGTGATGGGGAAATACTTGGGGTTTGAATTTCACTAAATTCAGGGTAAGAATTTTGTCGAAATCCAAGATGGCGATGAAATTTACCATGTGGTATTCGGTGAAATTTTCACAAAAGTGCTTAAAAATGTAGAAAGTAAGAAAATTATGCCTCGTCTTTGCTACTTGCGAGTACATAACAACTGAAAATGATAATATTTTAAGGGTGAGTGCTCCTGCCTTGTCGGTATCCTTGTTTGAAAATTTAGGGGATTTTGCCTCATTTTGGAGAATAAATCTTCGTCTAGTGGTCTTATAGGACCATTATTTGGTCTTAAACTGTAGTTGTTGAATTTGCTTTACATTATGTATTTGCTTTTTGAACTTATATTGCAACCCACAGTGCTGGGTAACAATTTGGAAAATCTTAGTTTATTTTGCATTGCAGTCTAGATGTGTGATTACTATATACCTTAAAACAGAGGAAAAACATTGCCAAGTAGGTTATGAAATATATACAAGTGTTCATTCTTGGGTTGCGGTTGTGCTTTAGCTAAAAGAGCCAAACAGACTTTAAGCAGATGAAAATCTGAATCTTTCCCTTGATTTTGATTTTTATGCCCCCGCATCAGATGATGCCGGGGGCATATAGTTTTTCGGTTTTCCGCACGTGCGTCCGTGGGTACGTGAGTACGTGCGTAACTACATCCATCTGTACGAATGTATTTACGTAGGAACGTACGTAATCCTGTAAGACTCAGGTTAACTCTTATCATGCTGTTCACGACAACCCCTATCTTTGGAAACAGTGTAGATCCAGGTCAGATGGCTTCTGAAGAAGCCATCTGATTAGGATCTACACGGTTTGACATTAAGTTTATGGCTTTGTAAGAATAAATTACATCAAGTAATCTGATTGGTTCAAAGTCAGAAACTAAATATTCAGCAAGAGAAGGGTTAAGGTTAGCATGAACTTCTTAGAGATTATATTTTCCAAACCATGTGATGGATTTGAGACATATTTGGGATGATGATAGATATAGGTCCATAGTTTTATTCAGCAGTCAAGGTCATGGACTTAGAAATTTTTAATGTTGAAGACTCAGGTTAAGGTATTTGTACCAGGTAGAACCTTAGTATTATTTAAAAGCTCATATCCTTTCAAAGTATAATACGGGTTTGGTTCATATTTGGTATGATGGTATATATAGGTGCAAAGTTTTATTCAGCAATACCCCCACGCTCTCAACGCTGTGGGTTCCAGCCTCGCTCGGGTCACATGTGAGACGCCAAGTTCTGCAACGGAAGACCAGGTGGTTTTTCTCCGGGTACTCCGGTTTTCGCCCACCTATTTAACGATCGGCTCGATATGAGTGAAATAATATTGAAAGGGCCGTAAAGCCAAAAAAAAAAAAAAAATACCCCCACTCATGCCTATGTCCTCAAGGTCAAGGTCATAGACTTAGAGTCAGGTTAAGCTTTTTGTAGCAGGTAAAACCTTATTATTTAAGAGCTTATATCTTGGATTTGATTCATAATTGGTATGATGATAGATATAGATGCAAACTTTATTCAGCAATACCCCCACTCATGCTTTTGATCTCAAGGTCAAGGTCACAGACTTAGAAATTGTTTATATTTAAGACTCGGGTTAAGTTATTTGTACCTGGTAGAATCTGAACTTTTACAATTGATTTGATTCATATTTTGTACGATAATAGATGTAGCTTCAAAGATTCATTCAGCAATACCCCCACCCATGCCCATGACCTCAAGATAAAGGTCACAGACTTAGAAATGTTTAATGTTAAAGTTTTCAAAGAGTTAGTTTTTTCCAAACCATACGAGGATTTGGTTTATATTTGCTATGATGATAGATACAGGTCCAGTGTTTTATTTGGTAATACACCCAGACATGCCTAAGACTTCAATGTTAAGGTCACCCACTTAGAAATTTTTAATGTTGATTTTCAAGAGTTCAAAAGTTCATATTTTCCAAACTGTATGATGGATTGTGTTTATATTTGGTGCTCTGATCCAAAGCACCCCCACCAGTGAACATGACCTCAAGGCCAAGGTCACAGACATAGAAATTTTCAAATTTAAGAATGTTAATAGCTTACATTTTCCAAACTTTCTAATGAATTTGCGTCATATTTGGTATGACAATAGTTGCAGGTCCTAAGTTTCATTCAGCCACCCCTGAACTCAAGGTCAAGGTCACACACACACACAGACATAGAAATTTTTATGTTATGTCTTTTGAGAGCTTATATTTCCTGAACCATTTGATGGATTTGCTTCATATTTGGAATGATGATAGATACAGGTCAAAAGTTTCATTCAGCCATAACCCCGCCCCTGCCCCGTGTCCTTATGGCCCCACCCATAGGGGCTTGAAGAAATATATGGGCTGCATGATGCTTCCATGCAGAGCTGAATCTGGCCCACACACTAGTACTGGTAAACCGCTTAGAGGATCTAAGCCAGTCCAGAGCCGCAGTGCGTGGCGGACTGTCCATGATAATTAACCTTATTGGTTTCATTGGGTGACAGGGCTTGAGATGTCATTTCATCACAATGTCTGGTAAAAGTCCCTCAAAATTGGAAGCAACGTCTCCAAAATGACCTTTACAGTGTTGACGGGGACGTTAAACCACAAATCAACCCAAAAAGCCCCATGACCTTAAGGTCAAGGTTGCAGACTTAGAAATTTTTAATGTTAGCGTTTTTAAGAGCTCATGTTTTCCAAACCATTTGATGGATTGAGTTCCTATTAGTTAGTTTTCCAAGGTTTAATCAGCAATGCACCAATCTATGCCAATGACCTCAAGGACACTTTTTCCAGGCGAGTTATGCTGTCCAATGAGATGTGTTATTGTAATATGAGTTTTTTTGTGGGCTGGGGGGTGAGGTAGGTCCCTTGGCAGGGCATCTGTCGTATTGACACAGTTCTAGTTATTGTTCAGAGAAAGTAAAGCTTGACATTTCATGTGAATTGTGTCAAGATCGTGCTTCAAATTTTGTGGGACTTTTACCCAACATTGAGATGAGATGACATCTCAAGCCCTGTCGCCCAATGAAACCAATATGGTTTATAAGCATGGACGGTCCAACTCGCACCGCTTTGCCTTGGCATGATTAGATCCTCCAAGTGGATTATCAGTACTCGTGTGCAGGTAGGGTTCAGCTCTGTGTGGTAGCATCATGCAGCCCATATATTTCTTCAAGCCCCGATGGGCGGGGGCCGCATCCGACTGAGCTACAAAGACTGGCTGCTCTTCACAGTAAAATAGGAAACAAAAATAGATTGTCATCTGCTCTAGCATTTTCCTTGGTGCTAAACAAATTAACCCTTATCC
The DNA here is from genome assembly GCA_963580285.1 of Lucinisca nassula. NCBI lineage: Eukaryota > Metazoa > Mollusca > Bivalvia > Lucinida > Lucinidae > Lucinisca > Lucinisca nassula. The sequence goes on from OY757017.1 coordinate 128,937,820, forward strand.
TGCTGAATAATTTGATTAGCCACACCCATTTCTGACTATCGGCCAATCAGATTACATGTTATGTTGTCATTCAAATTCACAAACTGACTGACAAACCATGAAGATCCTGATCAGCTGGCTTCTTCAGAAACCATCTGATCAGGATCTACACTGTTTGCAAAGGTATAGGTTGGCATGTACTGCAGGATATGGGTTATTAGTGTGAGCTCAGTGGGTTTTTTATGCCCCCAACTTTAAAAAAGTTGGGGGGCATATTGCTTCTGGCTTGTCCGTCCGTTCGTCCGTTAGTCCGTTAGTCCGTTCGTACGTCACGCTTTCTTGTGCATAGCATATCTTTAGAACCGTGTATGCTAGTGTTTTGAAATTTCATATATGGGTTCCTCATGAAAAAATAGTTGACCCGTATTTTTTTTTCTTGTCCAAATTATCTCCCCTTCTTGAATTATTTCCCCTTTAATTAAATAACATAGAATTCTCGTTAGCAAGATATCTCAAAAAGTATTTGAGCTACAGCCTTGATATTTGGTATAGTGATTGGGACTAAGGAGAAGATTACCTGATTAAATTTTCAACCAATTCTATAAAATTTTGTTAGAGTTATGGCCCTTTGTAATTTTTTGCCACTCAATTGTGTTGCTTTCTGGTTCATTGCATATCTTTAGAACCGTGTATGCTAGTGTTTTGAAATTTCATATATGGGTTCCTCATGAAAAAATAGTTGACCCGTATTTTTTTTCTTGTCCAAATTATCTCCCCTTCTTGAATTATTTCCCCTTTAATTAAATAACATAGAATTCTCGTTAGCAAGATATCTCAAAAAGTATTTGAGCTACAGCCTTGATATTTGGTATAGTGATTGGGACTAAGGAGGAGACTACCTGATTAAATTTTCAACCAATTCGATAAAATTTTGTTAGAGTTATGGCCCTTTGTAATTTTTTGCTACTCAATTGTGTTGCTTTCTGGTGCATAGCATATCTTCAGAACCGTGTATGCTAGTGTTTTGAAATTTCATATATGAGTTCCTCATGAAAAAATAGTTACCCGTATTTTTTTTCTTGTCCAAATTATCTCCCCTTCTTGAATTATTTCCCCTTTAATTAAAAAACATAGAATTCTCGTTAAGAGTTTCATTGATGATACTTGGTACATGCTTGGAACTAGGAGTGAAATTTTTATGCAGGCATCCATGTTTGACCTTGACCTAGATTTCATGGTTTGGTGACTTTGCGCCTCCACAGGCGCGACATAGCCTTCGGGGGAATTCTTGTTGTATGTTTTTGAGTCTTTAACAATATTTGTTGAATATTTTGCCATCTAAGGACAAGCAAAGGTTGGGGGCATTGTGTTTTACAAACACCATTTCTAGTTTGGGGGTGAACTTAGGTCATTTGCTAAGAGGACTGTTGCTGGGGTTATTCTGTCTTACACTCGCTCAGCCTCATGAGTAACTCACTCACGGTTTCTGTTTGTTTTTTGTTTGAAGTATAATGTGTAAATACATAATTATACTTGGCCAGTTTTCCTTTGAAAAAGCTGCATTGTTCTGACAGATTTACCAATTTTATAGCCGCCCCCGCCCATCGGGGCTTGAAGTGATAGATAGGCTGATTGTTGCTTCCACGCAGAGCTGAAACCGTCTGCACACTAGTACTGGTAAACCGCTTAGAGGATCTAAGCCTGTCCAGGAACTGCGGTGCGAGTCGGCCAGTCCTTGCTTATAAACCCAATTGGTTTCATTGGGTGACAGGGCTTGAGATGTCATTTCATCTCAATGTCGGGTAAAAGTCCAACAAAATTGGAAGCAACGACTCCAAAATGACCTTTACAGTGTTGATGGGGATGTTAAACCTCAAATCAAACAAACAAAACCAATTTTATATGGAAAACCACAAAATGGGACATGGGCAAACACTGCTGGCTCAGATCAGATTTTGCGGTATGCGGTGTCTGATCGGTGCCTTATCTGTTGCAAAAGGTTCAGCCATTTTCCTAATAAATTTCTGGTAAAAAAAAAACATAAATAAATAATCTAGATTTTGAAATTGACTCCATTAGGCAGATTTTATTCAGTACAAAAAGTGTCACCGTATTTAATGTATTTGGACAACCATACCTGACCAAACAGTATAGACGCAAATGAAACACTGAAAAATGTAGTGTTGTATCAGGGTCTACACTGTTTGTTACTCAGCCAGCTATTTTTAGACACAATATTGATAGTAAATTGTACTTGTTCAAATTCTAGTATCATTTAGTATGGTCAGGAGCTAGGATGTCGGAATACTTAACCCTTCTCTTGCTGAATATTCATTTTAGCCACACCCATTTCTGACTCTGAACCAATCAGATTACTTGATTTAATTTATTTTTACAAATCCATAAACTGGATGTCAAACAGTGTAGATCCTGATCAGATGGCTTCTTCAGAAGCCATCTGATCTGGATCTACACTGTTTCCAAAGATAGGGGTTGTCGTGAACAGCAAGATAAGGGTTAATGTAGATATGGTAATAGATGTCAATGCACCAGTCACAACCATAGAAGATGACACTTTCAATTTTTTTTTTTTTTCTGATTTATCAGAGTAAAATAGGCTTGACATTTCATGTTAATCATGTTAATCTGCTCGGCAGGTGATCATATGAAATGTCAGGGCTGATTTTCTCTGATGAAAAAAGATATCATCTGCTGTGTAGTTTTGTTCAGTGTTTTGGGATTAATCCGACACTCTGACATATTAAGTATGTAATATATGGCCACGATGTTTATAATCTATAAGCTGCTCTAATGCACCTCCAAACCTTTACGATATCAAGAATATCAGACGGCAATTTCGTAGTATTTTTGTTGCGCCTGCAGCTAGTGCTTTAACTTTGAGTTTCTGAAAAAAAATTGTGTTTTTTGTCATTTAATATTTGTTGAATTAGTCAAAACAATGCATACATGTAATTGTAAGCTTTGATTTTTTATTGGGTTATAAATATATAACATTCAGCATGCTGTAGGCACATTTATTGGCCCAAGGGGGTAGTCCAATAGTCCAACTTGAGCAAGTTATCACGCTCATTTTGTTTGATTTGGGGTTTAACGTCCCCGTCAACACTGTATAGGTCATATTGGAGACGTTGCTTCCAATGTTGTGGGACTTTTACCCGACATTGAGATGAAAGGACATCTCAAGCCCTGCCGCCCAATGGCACCAATAAGGTTAATGCATGGACGGTCCAACTCACACCACTTTTCCTGGGCATGCTTAGAACCTCTAAGCAGTTTACCAGTATTCACGTGGGGTTGGTTTCAGCTCTGCGTGGAAGCATCATGCAGCCCATCTATTTCCTGAAGCCCCAATGGGCGGGGGCGGTTTATCACGCTCATAAGAAAGCAAATACACTCCATCGGATGAGGTTCTCCTACACCGGAGAGATGGGTCTTTCTTACAAGGGAACAGGTTTTACCCACAAAACCTGCTGTTTGATTTTACATTCAAAAATTGACGATCTTTATATAATATAGGTAGCATAACACAAGCTGTTGTTTTTATCCTACAAAGCACACGCTGAGCGCTGTCTTGTAGCACTTTTTTTTAAGTGTCTTAAATGGTTCCCGGTCAGATGATGTGACCGCCATATTTGAAAGTCACGTGACCCATTAATACTTATGGTAGAAATGGTGGAAGATGTCTTGCCTACAATATTTCAAAGTATGAGCAGAATCGGTTCAAGCTTAAGGAAATTATGGCTGCCGAATAAGGGTACCCCCTCTAAAGAACGGGTATTGAATAAATCTCAGCATGCTAAAGATTAAGCATGGCATAATATGGTCCAGTTTTTCGTTTGTCAATTTGTTAATTCCTTCCACATTTAACCCTTTTTGTACCAAATGGAATCTTCCTCCTTATAAATAGCAGGAGTCCATTCCAAAATTTAGGGACATCAGGTTGTGTTTTCATCAAAATTTATTTGGAAATTGGCTTGACTTTTAGCAAACAGTGTAGGCCCTGATCAGACGCCGCGTTATGTTGTGTGTACCATGTATTCTGGTATGTTGGGTTAGAGTTAGTCAGAAACCCCAAAACGGGTACCCTGGCAAACAGTGCAATCCCAGATCAGACGCCGCAGAAGGCGGCGTCTGATCAGGGCCTACACTGTTTTCAAAAAGTTCACCCATTTTACAAATGAATTTTGAAGAAACCATAACCTGATACCCCTACATTTTGAAATGGACTCCGGAGGAAGATTCCATGGTTAACCCTTATCTTGCTGTTCAAGACAACCCCTATCTTTGCAAACAGTGTAGATCCTGATCAGATGCTTTTTCAGAAGCCATCTGATCAGGATCTACACTATATGGCATTCAGTTTATGGATTTGTAGCAATAAATTACATCAGGTAATTTGATTGGTTGATAGACAGAAATGGGTGTGGCTTAAATGAATATTCAGCAAGAGAAGGGTTAAGGAATTCCCTTGACTTGAGAATTGTCTGCTGGGAAGAAGATAAACCATCAGGAAAACATGTCCATGTGCAATAATGGCGTCCAACATAGTGTCAGAAATGACAAATATTAGGTAAAAATTGTAACATCTTTCTTATTTCTCCTTTCAACCTAGATTGTGGGTGCTCGTTAGTACCACCTGAATGCGGTGATTCTAACAAGTACCCAACATGTATGCGGCCCCCGCCCGTCGGGGCTTGAAGAAATAGATGGGCTGCATGATGCTTCCACGCAGAGCTGAATCTGACCCACACACGAATACTGGTATACTGCTTAGAGGATCTAAGCCTGCCCAGAGTGTAGGACCGTCCATGCTTATAAACCCTATTGGTTTCATTAGGCGACAGGGCATGAGATGTCATTTCATCTCAATGTCGGGTAAAAGTCCCACAAAATTGGAAGCAACGTCTCCAAAAAGACCTTTACAGTGTTGACGGGGACGTTAAACCTCAAATCAAACAAAACCCACCATGTATGCTTTTGAGATAAAATAAAGCTGATAATGAATACCCTGGTAAACCCCAGTTTTCTCTATATAAAGTGGGGTTTAGAGGGATCTACATTACATGGACTTGTTATCCTGATGATAGATATCAGGGGCCAGTTGTTCAAAACTAACGACGTCGTTAGTTAACGTATCGTTAAAACTTTGATCATTTAATATGGCAAATATGCCGAAATTTTTGCTGAAAAAATGTGAGCAGCTTTTGCAGACGCAAAAGCTGCTCACATTTTTTCAGCAAAAATTTCGGCATATTTGCCATATTAAACTTGTTAAAACAGTTAACAATATGACCACTAACGAGCTCGTTAAGCTAAGGATGCTTTGAACAACTGGCCCCAGGCCTGATTTTTTTTCGTAAAAATAGTGAAAAAAGTAATTGAAGGTTATCTGCGAGTGGTATTGCTGGATGCTCTAAGGGTTCAAACAACTTTTGATAACAGAAAGTTGTGTTTGTTGTGTCGAAATGGGGCTGATCTTAAAACCCTTAAGGCACCACAGAAATTTTTAGACCAGACAGCAATTTAATTTTTATGCCCCCGCCATTCGAAGAATGGTGGAAAGGGCAAATAGCGTTGCCCCTGTCCGTCCCTCCGTTCCTCCATCCATCTGTACGAACGTCCGTCTGTCCGTGCGTCCGAAACTTAAACGCAGCCAATAACTTCCTTATCAGGTGGGGGCATCCGTGTCCTATGGACGCATTTCTAGTTTTTTAATTATTTTTGTTAGAAAATATTAGGCTTGACATTTTAATTGTGATGAAATGTTGTGCCGTATTTTCTCGGAAAAATAAGAAGAAAAAAATTACTTGGAAATTAGTCTGCAGATCGTAGTTTAATTAAGTCACCTTAAGACTGACAGTTCATCTATTTTAGGCGGGAAACCCACCTAAAAGGGATTTACAGTAAAATTCTGTTATTAAGACCACCTTTGGGACTGTTCAAAAGTGGTCTTAAAGACCACTTTGAACAGTCCCAAAGGCGGTCTCTTATTAGGAGACAATGGGTGTAGAAAGCACAGAGAAAGAATAACTGAAATCATCTCAATAAGCTTTTCTAAAGCAGATTTAGTCTTAACCCTTGTCCTGCTGAATATTTTAATATGCCACACCCACTACCAATTATCAACCAATCAGATTACTTGATGCAAATTATTGCAACAAATTCACAATCTGAATGACAAACAATTTGAAACATAAGGCATGTCCGGGATCAGCAGGACAAGGGTTAATTTTAGTTGGTCTTACTAGGGGAATTTTACTGTTTACTGGAAAGCAGTGAAGGCCCTGATCAGAAGCTGCAGAATGTGTTGACTGAAAAGGGTCTTCATTGTTTGCAAAAGGTTTGGCCATTTCAAGTTCTAAATGATTTTTAAAACTAATTCAAAATCATCAGGGATGAAATAGGTTAAAGGACTGCATCACAAAAACACTCCTATATAACCTTGACCCCCTTGAACCCAACTTTTATATAGTAAAAATGGGGTTACGGGGTATAAACCTTATTTTTATTATTTCTGCTCTCAAATATAGATTGTGGGTACTCATTAAAACCACCTAAATGAGGCGGTTCTAAGGAACACACACAATCTATATTTTGAGCAGAAATAAGATTTCGTCTGAAAATTGTCGACTTTTCAGACGTAAACGATGTATATTTATAGGCATGTTTTCATAATGGGCATTAAATTGTTGCTTTAGAAAAATATTTTATTTCTTGATGTTTGCCTTAAATGGTAGTTTTTCTACTTTCAGAACCAGAATCTCAGTTGTTGCTCTGCTCGGAGAGGTTTTCATCCCCGACTCCACCCAGAGATGACACAGGATGGGTGAAACCAGCGAGTTCTATTATTTGGTCGTTGAGTGAGAGCAAGAGTCAGACTACCCTTCGTAAAGTTAACAACTGTCTTACGGAACTTTCTGACAATCTATTGAACCACAAGAACGAAAGTGCTAACATTTTATCAAGTGCAATAAATACTCAGGAAAGACTTCCAAAAGATCATTTGTTAAAAACTGCTCTCTTAGGCGGGGCTCTATCTCACAGTGATTTATATTCAAGTACTAACCAGAAGCTTATTTCCGAATCGTCGTCTAAATGTGCAGACGGGAGTCAAAAATCTGTCGGCAATGAAGAAGAAACACGTTGGCGAATGTCGGGAACCAATGGCTATGACAGGAGTAGAATGACTGGTAGCTCCAGTGCGGGTGGTGATGAAAATTTGATACGTATTTCTCATGGTGTCACTTCTCAGGGGCCACCTCAGCCCCAAACAGCTGAGGGAATGTTAGTTTCACATCTAAGTGCAGGTTCGGCGGGAACTTTAGCGCTGCATGATCCGGGTACTCGTAGCATTGTTGCTGGTACAGCTGGGGCTGGATCCCTAGCTGGGCCAAGCAGAGGTGTATTTCGACCCCCACAGACTGTAGCAGAGTCAGTTGGACGGTACCCAGCAGTGTATAGTTCATCAAGTGGCTCTTCAACATTAAGTCCTTACCCGCCGTTATATAGTTCTCATGGTACGGGAACTGCTTTGCCTTCAAACACATTCTACAATTCTCAGTATCCAGGATATTCCCCCAGCACAGTGCTACAAGGACATTATTCCCCAGTGGAATCCTACTCTGCTGTATTACAAAATTTAGGTAGTCATGCAGCACAGTCCCAGATTCAACAGTCACCCTACAGTCGAGGTAGCAGCGCAACCACGTTTGGGCAGTTCCCATCATACTTGAGCTCACGAACAAATTCAGAATCACCAGGACCTAGTAAGAGTTTTTCACAAAGTAGCTCTAGTAGTCTAAGAGAAAGGGAAGAACTTGAATTAAAAATTAGACGAGAACGCGAGATAGAAATACAAAGAAGACATAGTACTGGTTTTCTTAAGGATGAAAAATCACATCACTTTTCAGTTCCTTACACTGAAATGTCACGTGCCTCCCTTTCCTCTTCCCTAAGAGAGTCCCCTAAACTTAAACGTGATTTACCCCTTAGTGCACAAGATATTTATAAAGTACCAAGTGGACGTGAAGGCAGTTTAAAACACCGAATTTTACGTCCCTTAGACTCATCAAGTGCAGCATCCGGAAGTGTTGTTAGACATAGTGCTTTCAGTAATACTGAGGAACCATCTCCTAAACGAACTAAGCCCAATGGTGTTGACACTTCTCATGTGATAAATCGAGAATCAAATATACCCGGTCCTGGACCCCCGGCAGAATTAAAGTTACCTGGCCCGGTGCCCTTAGGGGACACGTCTGCTAGTGGGAACCATTCTCATTTACAATATCCACAACACTTTATGCGGGGGTCCATTATTCAGTTAGCGAATGGTGAATTGAAACGTGTTGAAGATTTAGTGACTGAAGATTTTGAAAGTAGTGCAGAAATCAGTAGTGATCTCAAAATTGACTCCAGTACTGTTGTGCAGATTGAGGAAAGTCCTTCCCAGGGTACAGCAGTTCTAGGATTTCTTGTTGGCGAACATAAAGTCATGGTAAGATATGCCGAGGTTTGTTTCCATGTTGGCTTGTCTTGAACCCTTTCAGTCCTGTAGGCTAAAAACTTAACTCTTAAAAAAGATTTAAAAAAAAAAGACTGTAACTGAAAATGTTGTTTGCTTATAGTTTTTCTTGCAAATATTTCAAACCTATTTTTGCATACAGGCAAACAGTATGGACCCTGATCAGAGTCTAATTTGAGTCCACATTGTTTGCAAAAATGACTTTTAAAGTAACCAGCAGAATAGAATTGTTGTGATCCGCATCTTAAAGGTGCATTATTGAGCTACCGGGTCTCAAATTTTTTTTTCTGGTTTTTATCTTCAATGTATAGGCCTTTGTCATGTGTACACTTTTGGAGCCAAATACAGCTTCAGAACTTTGTGAAAATGGTTGTTTTCATTTGTGTTCACCCTTAGCTCTGAACATGTGTTCGGAATTTCTGTTCTAAAAATAAATCGGTCGATTTACACATACATGGCGACAGTATAGTCTCTGAGTGTCGTTACTTATGGCATGGTATTCAGCGTCATATTTCTTCTGATTCAGGCATGGCCTAAGCAAACAAGGCCAAAAATGAACTTCGCATAACGTCATATATGGGGATTCTATTTTTGTCACGAACTAAATAGTGTGCGAAACCTAATTAGGGAATCCTTCTCAAACTCGTTGACCTGTCATCATAATTGTTCGCATTTTTGCATAAAATGCATTCATTTGTATTGTTTTAAAGAAAAATACCGGCTATATGTATTTTATTTTTGGAAGCATTTTTTCCAGATAGCTCAATAATGCACCTTTAAGGGTTGAAGCAGCAGTCACAAGTAAACAGACAACATTTTTTTATTTTTAGCTCACCTGGGCCGAAGGCTCCAGGGGAGCTTATAGTATAGTGGGTCCTCCGTCGTCCGTCGTCCGTCCGTCGTCCGTCGTCCGTCCACACTTTTGAGCAGCTATATCTCTGTATCCTGCAGGCTGATCTCAATCATTTCTCATCTGTAGCATGCCTCTGGTGGGGCATTGATGACATAAACTTTTTTTCGAAATCGCTCTAAAACTTTGGTTCCTATGGTAACCACAAGGTCCCATAGACTTACTATGGGAAAATGCTTGTCATCACCGTAGCGCCTTCAGTTTTGATCGGATCTTTCTGAAACTTATATGTAAGGTGACTGGGGATAAAAACTCGGATGAGTTCGAAAACCGGCCAAGTCGGCCCAATTATCATAGAGTTACGTCCCTTTGATTGCTGAAAATACCAATTTTCGACCTTGTCATCACCGTAGCCCCTTTAGTTTTGATCGGATCTTTTTGAAACTTATATGTAATGTGGCTGGGGATAAAACCTCGGATGAGTTCGAAAACCGGCCAAGTCCGCCGATTTATCATAGAGTTACGCCCCTTTGATTGCTGAAAATGCCGATTTTCGACCTTGTCATCACCGTAGCCCCTTCAGTTTTGATCGGATCTTTCTGAAACTTATATGTAAGGTGGCTGGGGATAAAATCTCGGATGATTTCGCAAATTGACCAAGTCGGCCCATTTATCGTAGAGTAACGTCCCTTTGATTGCTGAAAATGCTGATTTTTGACTTTGTCATCACTGTAGCCCTTTCAGTTTTGATCGAATCTTTCTGAAACTTATATGTAAAGTGGCTGAGGATAAAATCTCGGATGAGTTCGAAAACCAGCAAAGTTGGTCCATTTATCACAGAGTAACGTCCCTTTGATTGCTGAAAATGCCGATTTTTGACCTTGTCATCACCGTAGCCCTTTCAGTTTTGATCGGATCTTTCTGAAACTTTTATGCAAGGTGGCTAGGGATAAAACCTCGGATGAGTTCGCATACCAGCAAAGGTGGCCTATTTATCATAGAGTAAGGTCCCTTTGATTGCTGAAAATGTTGATTTTTGACCTTGTCATCACTGTAGCCCCTTCAGTTTTGATTGGATCTTTCTGAAACTTATATGTAAGGTGGCTGGGGATAAAACCTCGGATGAGTTCGAAAACCGGCCAAGTTGCCCCATTTGCTATATAGTTATGTCCCTTTGATGGCTGAAAATGTCGATTTTTTACCTTGTCATCACCGTAGCCCCTGCAGTTTTGATCTAATCTTTCTGAAACCTATATATAAGGTGAATGGAGATAAAACCTAGGATGAGTTGGAATACCGGCCAAGTTGGCCCATTTATCATAGAGTTACGTCCCTTTGATTGCTGAAAATGCCGATTTTTGACCTTGTCATCACGGTAGCCCCTTCAGTTTTGATCGGATCTTTCTGAAACTTATTATGATAAAATCTTGGATGAGTTCGAAAACAGGCCAAGTCAGCCCATTTATCGTAGAGTTATGTCCCTTTGATGGCTGAAAATGTTGATTTTTGACCTTGTCATTACCGTAGCCCCTTCAGTTTTGATCAGATTTTTCTGAAACTTATATGTAAGGTGGCTGGGGATGAAACCTCGGATGAGTTCGAAAACTGGCCAGGTCGGCGCATTTATTTTAGAGTAACATCCCTTTGATTGCTAAAAAAATGCCAAATTTTGACCTTGTCATCACCGTAGCCCCTTCAGTTTTGATCGGATTTTTCTGAAACTTATATGTGAGGTGGCTGGGAATAAAATCTTGGATGAGTTTGAATACTGGCCAAGTCTGATCGGATCTTTCTGAAACTTACATGTAAGGTGGCCGGGAATAAAACCTCAGGTGAGTTCGAATACCGGCCAAGTCGGCACATTTATCATAGAGTGACGTGCCTTTGATTGCTGAAAATGCCTATTTTCGACATTGTCATCACTGCTGCCCCTTTCTTGATGAAACTTACAAACAAGGAAGTCAGGCAGAAAGCTTGGAGGAGTTTGAAAACTTGTTTTTGAACTTGTCATCACCATAGCCACTTCAGTTTAGATTGGATCTTCTTAGCAAGTCAGGAATAAAAGCTTGAATGAGTTTGAAAACCGGTGAGGTCAGCCTGTTTATCATAGAGTTACATTCTACTTGATTTTCAGAAAATGCTTACCCTGTCATCACCATGTCCTCCTATAAAGCCTTCAGTAAAGGTTGGCACTTCCTTAAACTTTGAATCTGTTAGCTCAGGTGAGCGATACAGGACCAAGCTAGCTTGGTCCTCTTGTTTATTTTTTTTTTCATATACACCACAACCTCTTTATAACACTGTTAATGGGATCCAAAGCAGAAACCGTGTTAGTTTAACAACCATGTAATATCCAAACAAAAATGTATAGATTATATAGAAAAATGACCATTTATGGTCATTTTTCTATATAATCTATATATTTTTGGGATCCATCTTGAAACCGTGTTACATCCAAAACCGTGTTATAACAAACCGTGTTAAAATGAGGTGTGGTATATTTCAGAGAAAACCAAGATATCAGATCACATGAAATCTCAATCCTTATAGCATAGTCTGCTCCTTGTATGGGTTAACCCTTATCATGCTGTTCACGACAACCCATATCTTTGCAAACAGTGTAGATCCAGATCAGATGGCTTCAGAAGAGATCAGATGGCTTCAGAAGAAGCCATCTGATCAGGATCTACTCTGTTTGACATTCATTTTATGAATTTGTAGGACTAAATTACATCAAGTAATCTGATTGGTTCAAAGTCAGAGATGGGTGTGGCTAAAATGAATATTCAGCAAGAGAAGGGTTAATCCAAATAAAATAATTATTTTGGAACCTAACCTATAAATTGGCAATTTGGGGCCAGTTGTTCAAAGCACCGTTAGCTTAATGAGGTCGTTAGTGGTCAACTTGTTAACTGTTCTGGCAAGTACAATATTGAATATTGTTATTTTTGCTGGAAAAATGTGAGTAGAAAATGTAAAAGCTACTCACATTTTTCCAGCAAAAATATTAGCATATTTGCCAAAGTAAATTCTCAAGACTTGTAAGAGCATCATTAATGCCCCCATAGGTGAGACATGGCCTGAGAAGGAATTAATTCTTGTGTGAAATTGCATATGAACTGTTTGTTTGTATTGGAGATTGACCGTAGAAAAGATTTCATGATCTCCACGAAAGAATGTTGCTGACCCTAGCAGGTATCGAAACCGCGTCCACCTGATCACCAGTCAGACGCGATATTGCTGATGTATTTTGTGTTTTAATCCATTGTATGCAGGAAACCCCTAAAGGAGTACCTTGGCAAACAGTGCAGGCCCAGATCAGACGCCACAGATTCCGGCGTCTGATCAGGGCCTGCACTATTTGTTAACAGAATTTTCCGTCAAAAATAGAATAAAAATGAAAAAAATAGGTCTGACACCCCAAATATATCTGACAACTTATAGCAATAGAAGAGTCCCCTAGTTACAATGGGTTAATATGCATCTTTGAACATGTTTATGTCCCAAGTTGGCATAAGGAGCACACAATTGTACGGAACCCGGGAAGGGACATGATTTTTTTTTATTTTATAAGTTGTCCGCACAAGATAATATCTTGTCTGCACAACATAGATCTTGTGCGGACAAGATATTATCTTCTTCGGACAAGATATTATCTTGTGTGCACAAGATATTATCTTGTGACGACAACATATTATCTTGTCTGCACAACGTATTATCTTGTGCGCACAAGATATTATCTTGTGCAGACAAGATAATATGTTGTCCACACAAGATATTATCTTGTGCGGACAACATAATTTATCTTGTGCAGACAACTAAATATCTTGTCCGCACAAGATAATATCTTGTCTGCACAACATAGATCTTGTGCGGACAAGATATTATCTTGTTCGCACAACTTAATATCTTGTGCACACAAGATATTATCTTGTCTACACAAGATAATATCTTGTGCGCTCAAGATAATATCTTGTTCGCACAACTTCCCAAGATCTATGTTGTGCAAACAAGATAATATGTTGTACGAACAAGATAATATCTTGTGCGGAGAAGATATTTAGTTGTCTGCACAAGATAAATTATGTTGTCCGCACAAGATAATATCTTGTGCGGACAACATATTATCTTGTCCGTACAAGATATTATCTTGTTCGCACAACTTAATATCTTGTTCCCACAACATCTTAAAAAAAATTCATGTCCCTTCCCGGGTTCCGTACAATTGCGCCTGACCATGCATTTTAGGACTACCACACTGATCCCTTGTTAGCGAGTACCATTAAATTATTAAAAATCATACACCATGGGGACTTGCTGTAATTCTCCTAAAATTTAAACAAATTTGTTTCACGATCCAGCAAGAAGTCCATAAAATGCAGACGTAATGGCAAATAGTATAGACCCTAATCAGACTCTCCTTCAGGGTCTGCACTGTTTGTTTAGAATTAGGATCATGGGTTACACTTATAGCAATATGGTGTCATCTGAAAAATATGCATGGGGTTTTTACACATTGTTGTTTTCCATAATGCTCTTCTATAGGAAAGGCATGAAGGTCATGTTAGAATTGCACTTATGTCAAATTGCGTTGAAACAGAATGGGTTTGACCGCATACAGTCAAACAAAGATCCATTGCACGGTCCGACTCAAACCGCTTTGCCTGGGCAGGCTTAGATCCTTTAAGCAGTTTACCAGTGCTTGTGTGCGGTCGTTTTCAGCTCTTCGTGGAAGCATCATGCAGCCAATCTATTTCTTCAAGCCCCAATGGGCGGGGGCGTATATAGAACAGTTTACCAATTCCACACTCCATGCCAGTGAGACATGGCCATTGACAAAGCCAAACCTCCAACGTCTACACCGAAATGACAGGGCAATGATCAGACAGATCTGCAATGTCAAGCCACAGGACACTGTCACCATCAGGTCCAGTGAGTTACTTGAGCGTCTTGGCATTGAGGACCTGGACCTCATCCTGAAAGAGAGAAGAATTCGCTGGTATGGACATGTGGAACACTCCAACGGTGCAGTCAAGACTGCCTGTGACATACAGGCAAGTAGAAAGCGGGGGCCAGGAAGGCCCAAGATGACCTGGAAGCAGCTAACAGAAAGAGATTGCAGAGAATGGAAGCTCTCTGCTATCGATCCTCATGATAGACAAGCCTGGAGATCTGGTGTAAGATCTGCCATGCGTGCAGCAAGCCAGCTACCTGGAAGGGGGCCCACTTATGTTGACATTGCCCCTGTACCTGCACATTAATCAAAAATCCGTTGATGATGATGATGACACTCGCCCCTGCACATTGGGTCTTGCCCTGCATGGTGCTGATACAGGCCAAACTTTTGGGTACTGGTTAATTAACCGCTTAGAAGGTCTAAACAGAAGTAGAGACAATGATCAGGAATCGATACAATTAGCCCACAGCTCCCATCAGAGACACTAAAGGGAAAGAAACACAAACATGAAGCAATGTAATTAACAGACCCCAACGGAAACCCCAACAGCGGAAAGCCTGCCTGCCCAGGAAAAATTTGTAAGAGTCAGTCCATCTTGAACCCTAGCAGTTTATTTGGGCGGTAGGGCTTGAGATGTCATTTCATCTCAAAGTGAGCTGTAAATGTCCAACAAAATTGGAAGCAATGTCTTTAAAATAACTTTGTGTTGATGGAGACGCAAACATTAACACAAACAAACAAAACCTAATGTACGTGGTTTGACTTTATGTCATATGACTGCTTTTCCCGTGAAATGATGTGTCTTTATTTGTGAACTAAACATGTAGTAACACATCAACAGCCTTGAGGACAAAGATATTTTTATGACTCAATGAAAGTGTACCGGATGATCCAGTTATGTGTACTGCTATATCATGTACCATAAATATCCTTCGCAGGAATCGATACGTGTTAACTCTTTATCTTGCTGTTCACAACAATCCCTATCTTTGCAAACAGTGTAGAGCCAGATCAGATGGCTTCTGAAGAAGCCATCTGATCAGGATCTACACTGTTTATCAGATGGCTTCTGAATAAGCCTTCTGATCAGGATCTACACTGTTTGACATTCAGTTTATGAATTTGTAGCAATAAATTACATCAAGTAATCTGATTGGCTCAAAGTCGGAGATGGGTGTGGCTAAAATGAATATTCAGCAAGAGAAGGGCTAATTACCTACTTTTTCCCCTAGTTTTATCTTTCTTTAGGTTTACCAAATAGGATTGTTATGGTTTAGGTTTTACAGACCTTTCTAGATTATTTTGATCATTGATCAGAGGTGGACGAAAACCGGAGAACCTGGAGAAAACCCACCTGACCTTCTGTTACAGAACTTGTTGCCTCCCATGTCACCCGAGCACACAACCACAACAGTGTGAGGTCTAATGATTAAGAGCCAGCTCTCTTTTCCACAAAGCCACAGAGGCCTATACCAAATACGGTTTACTCTTTACCCTTGTGCTGCTGAATATTTATATATGCCACACCCACTACTCAATATCAAACAATCAGATTGCTTGATGCAAATTATTGAAACAAATTCCTGAAATGAATGACAAACAATGAAGATCCAGATCAGATGGCTTCTGAAGAAGCCATCTGATCTGGATCTTCTTCGTTTGAAAGCGAAGACATATCTGGGCTCAGCAGGACAAGGGTTAACCCTTATCCTGCTGAATATTTTATTTTAGCCCCCGTCCATCGGGGCTTGAAGAAATATATGGGCTGCATGATGCTTCCATGCAGAGCTGAATCCCACCCACACACCAGTACTGGTTAACCGCTTGCAGGATCTAAGCCTGCCCAGGCAAAGGGGTGTGAGTGTCGGACCGTCCATCCTTATAAACCCTATTGGTTTCATTGGGCAACAGGGCTTGCGATGTCATTTCATCTCAATATCGGGTAAAAGTCCCACAAAATTGGAAGCAGCGTTTCCAAAATGACCTTTACAGTGTTGACGGGGATGTTAAACCTCAAATCAAACAAACAAACAAAATATTTTAATTAGGGACACCCATTTCTGACTGTCAGCCAATCAGATTACATGATATAATGTTTTCATTCAAATTCACAAACTGGATGACAAACAGTGTAGAGCCTGATCAGATGGCTTCTCCAGAAGCCATCTGATCTGGATCCATCTGTTTGCAAAAGTAGGGGTTGTTGTGAACAGCAGGATAAGGATTAAAGAACAGAATTTGCCTTTGAGTGTAGGCTCATTACTGATACACCTTCAGGGGAGGCCAATCCATCCGAAATAAGTTTGCCTCCCTTTCCAACAGGAGTAGACAATTTGCTCCGCAGGAACCCTTTTTCGTAGCGGCTAAGTTTACTGGATAGATGTCTCCCCTTTTTGAAAGGGTTTGCTAATTCATAGCCCCAGGTAACAGCAGTTTAAATTATAATGTCCAGCCCACCAGATAAAACGAGGCTAAATGACCTTTTAGCTTATGTGACGTGGACTTTGGATGTGTCTATTTTGTTTGTTTGATTTGAGGTTTAACCTCCCCTTTGACATCCACTTACAGGTCATTTTGGAGACGTCAGTTTTGTGGGACTTTTACCCGACATTGAGATGAAATGACATCTCAAGCCCTGTCCCCCAATGAAACCATTAGGGTTTATAAGCAATGACGGTCCAACTCGCACCGCTTTGCCTGGGCAGGCTTAGATCCTCTAAGCGGTTTACCAGAACTCGTGTGCGGCCGGTTTCAGCTCTGCGTGGGAGCATCATGCAGCCCATCTATTTCTTCAAGCCCCGATGGGCGGGTGCGAGGAATGTGTCTATATCATACTTATCTACAAATTCAGGTGGAAATGAAATTTTGAAAGCCAGGTTAACCCTTATCTTGCTGTTCACGACAACCCCTATCTTTGCAAACAGTGTAGATCCAGATCAGATGGCTTCTGAAGAAGCCATCTGATCAGGATCTACACTGTTTGGCATTCAGTTTATGAATTTGTAGCGGTGTGGCATAAATGAATATTCAGCAAGAGAAGGGTTAGATGGATTAGCAGTAAGTTGGATAGCATACTGAAGAGCAAGTGTTTCTCTGCACTAAGTTAACCCTAATCTTGCTGAATATTCATTTAAGCCACACCCATTTCTGTCTATCAACCAATCAAATTACTTGACGTAATTTATTGCTACAAATTCATAAACTGAATGCCAAACAGTGTAGATCCTGATCAGATGGCTTCTTCAGAAGCCATCTGATCTGGATCTACACTGTTTCCATAGATAGGGGTTGTCGTGAACAGCAAGATAAGGGTTAAAGATGGTTCACCTGCTTCCACATAAAGGCTTATAGTACAGGAGAAGTACAAAGGGCTCCCATAGCCAGATGAAGTCCTTGTTGATGGATACAAGTCATATTATTTTTCTTATTTCTGTAAAAAACATATGTTGTGGGTATTCATTAGAAGCGCTCAGTGACATATGTTTCCAACAATAAATAAGGAAAATATATCATTTTGTTTCCATATCAGGAGATATGAGAATGACTTATGGAGTTAACCCTTGTCCTGCTGCATATATTAACTTAGCCATGCCCATTACCAGCTATCAGCCAATCAAATTCCTTGATATATTATATTAATAGAATTTACAAACTGCATGTTAAACAGTGTTGATCCTGATCAGATGGCTTCTTCAGAAGCCATCTGATCTGGATCTACACTGTTTGCAGTGGAATGGGTTGTTGTGAACAGCAGGATAAGGGTTAATAAACAATGCACGTTTTTACCTTTCTATTATAATTTTTCAGGTGAAGGTTGTTGCTACCCTGGAACACCCGTTTTTTGTTTTTGGTCAGGGCTGGTCTTCTTGCGAGCCTGGTCGAACACAGCAGCGGTTTGGATTAACGTGTCAGCGTTTAACTGTCGGCGATGTATGTGTGTCGCTGACGCACAAGGATGTTACCAAACACGCAGCAGAAATCTCAAAACAGCAGCAGCAGCAACAACAGACCGGTGCAGCCAGTGGCAGTGACAGTCAGAATGTAAAATCTGAACCCTCTAGTGATATAGAGGAAGGTCGGGTGCATAGGTCACCGAGTCAGATTCAAGGTCAAAGTCAGTTAGGTCAAGGGTCACATGTGCAAGATCAAGATAAAAGATCTGGTTTAAATCCACCACAATGTGTTGGTCAGAAAGTGGAACGATCATCAGCGATGTCCGTTATGTCTATGTCACAGGTTACACATTCTCAAGCTCAGGAACACTCAGCCCCAGGTTCATAACTAAAAAAAAATATTTTTTTAATACCTTTAAGAGTCGCAAATAAGTTGTGCCATGTTAAAAGTGACCTTTGCCCAGTTTTTCAAAGCATCGTTAGCTTAGTGAGCTTGTTAGTGGTTATGATATTGTTCTGGTAAGCAAAATACTAAACTTCGTTCAGAAAATCTGAATCATCGATTTTTTCGTTTCTTCCTTTTAATTCTCATTTTAGCCCATACATCACTATGGGAAAGTTTTAGACCTCATCCTATGCCGATTTCTCCAGCAAGTCGTATGCCTCTGCGACAGTCAGGAAAGGCTGTGATTATTTGGAGAAATTTGCAAAACAAAGAAATGAGAGCACAGACTAAGTCCATTTGACGATGATTGTCAGGTAAGATAATAAATATTCAAATCCATGTGACGCAGTTTATAAATAGATATGCAATTGCGACACACCTTATATTCGAATGGCTAGCTAGAGGCTCACTAGGAATGAGGAGTCACTAGCGCGATGTGCTGTCAATAGTCGTCAAAAAGAATTATACCGATATCAGGAGTGGTGTCACAGCTAATGATTTTCAATGGAGTGATCGTGCAAATAAAAAATAGACGCCCTTGAAATGTACAAGAGCAGTAACCACTTCTATATATGGCTTAAAAGGGTGTGTCGAACCTGTCAGAATGTCTTAGTCTGTGAAAGAAAATATAGATTTTGAAATTTTCTCCAAATAATCACAGTCCTTCCTAGCCGTCGCAGAGGCATACGACTTGCTGGAGAAATCGGCGAAGTGTGAGGTCTAAAACTTTCCCATAGTGATGTATGGGCAAAAATGAGTATTAAAAGAAAGAAACAAAAAAATCGATGATTCAGATTTTCTGAACGGAGTTTAATACAGTGTTGTTTTTTTCTGCAAAAAACATTAGTACATATATTTTTTTTCATATTTAATGATCAAAGTTTTAACAATACGTTAACTAACGATGTTATTAGCTTTGAACAACTGGCCCCTAATTTTTATTCTGCGTGAACTCTTCTACTTCATACAGTAAAATATTTATGGCTCCTTTACTCCTATACCATGATTGATTTAAATTCACTCTTGAGTCGTTAGAGAATCCACCCCAGACCACCAGCACACACCCCCTCCCCCAAACTTTGTAGCTCCCTATAACAAATATTTAGAGGTGATATATAGAGATTTTCTTAATTTCTCTTGTAAATGTATGCTGTGTGTACTCATTAGAATTGCCTCAATGAGGCAATTCTAATGAGTATACTCAGCATACATTTATATACAACTAAAGGATATCCCAAAATTACCTTTATTATGCCTTCTGGAATGGTCTTATGAGTACAGAACCCTCAATGGCTCAAAACACCCTGGCTCAAAACACCCCTGACCGGAAAAAATTGCCTTAGTCCCCCTAAGAGGGTTTGAGCGGTTGAAATTCAACTGTATATTGGATTGGAAGAGTCCATCTTCAGTTGTATGGGTTGTAGGTTGAGTTATTTATAGATTGTTAATGTTTGTTGGAAAAATGGTAGTAAATGCAGAACACGGTTACTTCAGAATTCATTAGGTATTTACAAAAGTTGCTAAGAATTGCATACTGGCCCCGTTAAATCTTAGGCCATGTCCCACAGTCAACTACTGTTGAATCGGACAATTTCAACAAAAGAGTACTGGATAGCCTTTCCTCATAATTAATTTTTCTCAAATTTCGACTAAGTTTGACCATCGGGACATGCCCTTAGTGTTTGTTATATGGTTACTTTTAACATGTCACACATTTACGTTGTTATATTAATTAACACGAGAAACCGGTTAACATTGTCTACAATCTTGAACGCCAGTGATTTTAGGGAAATGGTTTCACTTTCAGGGGAGGTAATTCTTTAAAAAGTGTTTCTGTCTTTATTGTCAAAACCTTGTATGTCAAAAAAGGTGTATCCATTTGTTTTAATCTAGTAGCAAACAGTACAGACCTAGATCACGTTACACTCTACTGCAACTGAACAGGACTTCACTGTCAGAACTGATCAGGGCATTTCTCAAGGTGGGCCCGTAAATTTTAAAATGGACTCCTGCAATATCATCACATGGACAAGTCCACGACTTGTACACCCACCTAAACCCAACTTTATATATATATAGAGAGAGAAAACTGTGGGTATATATTATTTTTTCTTATTTCTGTTCCAACACATAGGTTGTGGGTACTCCGTAGAGCTGCCTCAATGAACCTTGCTTGCAGTATAAACAAGAAAAATATCACAGATTTTCATCAGAAAAAAGTAGCCATTTTGGAGATGCGGAAAATGTACTATGCCGCACGGGTGTGTTATTGTAAATGATAACACAGAAGATTCTATTTAGAACAAAATTAGTTAAAAATAGGGTTGATCTTTATCCTGTTATTGGAATAAGACACCAAATGTATTCGTATCATATCAGAAAAATAATTTATAGGCAAAATGCGCTGTATTTTAAGCAGTTTTAAAATTTTGGGTGCAAGGAAATTTTTTCCAATCTGCTATATACAGTAAAAAACTGCTATTAAGACCACCTAAAATTAAGACTAATTCTGCTTTAAAAGAATATTTTTAAGGGTGCACTTAATCTTCCTTTAATAGTGTTTTCTGCCCGCAGTGTCCTCTAGTAAAGGACCACCTTTGGGACTGTTCAAAAGTGGTCTTTAAGACCACTTTTGAACAGTCCCAAAGGTGGTCTTAATATCAGAATTTAACAGTATATAGGTCAGTTCCTTAAATTATAGGATATTTACTGGAGTCAAGATTAAACCCTTGTAGGGCCGAATTAATAAATTTCGTCACACCCATTCAATCAAATTACTTTATATAATGTATTCATTAAAATTTCGCAAATTGTAAATGACATAGTGGATCCTGAGCCATCTGATCTGGGTCTACATTATTTGCAAAAGTAGAGGTTATCATGTTCAGCTGGACATTGTACATAGTCGGACCTTGACCTGTTGACAAAACTGTGATGTCATGGTAAATAATTTATTTATGTTAAGTATCATCAAACTCCTAAAAGTTCGGACACCTTGAGGACTTGCTGAAATTCTCCAAAAATTTTAACAAATGTGTTTCATGATCCTGCAAGGAGTCCAAAAGGTGCAGATGGAACGGCAAACAGTGTAGACCCTGATCAGACTGCTCCTGAAGGAGCAGTCTGATCTGGGTCTGCACTGTTTGCTTAGGCCTGTCTGTCCCAATTCGTAGGATCAGTTTGATAGACTACAAAACATTGGATGAGATAAGCCTTCAAAATAGGATAAAAAATAAATAAATATATACCCCAGAAATAAAATTCGCTCTGGATCTACACTGTTGGTTATTGTGAATCAGCAGGATAAAGGTTAACACTCTGCGTGCTGGGGACAGCATTTTTGAAATATTTTTCTTATTTTTCCTTTGAAACAGGACTTGACACCCCAAGCAAACTGTAGAAGCCTCCGTGGTGTAGTGTTTATGCTACTTGCCTTGTAAACCAGGGATCGCAGGATCGATCCTGGGCTTCTCCAGACTTTCGGATGAGTCTTTAAACCGAGATCCCGTCTCTGTATGACCTTCGCTGTTGGCGAGACGTAAAACTCAAACACTCACTAATGCAAATTGTCTCCTGTGGAGATAATTTGCATCAATTTTGCGATACTCATTTTTGGTTAATTTTCCAATCAAATCACTTGATGTAATTTACTCCTACAAATTCACCAACTGAATGACTTGCAGAGATAAACCACTTTGATCAAGTAAACAAGTCTGTGAAATGAGCAACCCTCTAAACCCCACTTTATGTAGAGAAATCTGGGGTTTACTGGGCTATATATTATTTTGCTTCTTTCTGTTCCAAGACATGGGTTGTTGGGGCTCGTTAGAACCACCTCAATGAGGTGGTTCTAACAAGTCCCAACATCCTATGTTTGGAGTAAGAATAAACAAAATATAACAAATTTTCATCGGAAAAGTGGCCATTTTGGCGCTATGAAAGAAATCGCTATGATATACGACTGTATTGTAGTAATGTCTGGATTTTCACTGTTTGCCGAGATAGAGTTTATCCTGGTTCAGCAGGACAAGGGGTAACCCTTATCCTGCTGAATATTTTAATTAGCCACACCCATTTCTGACTATCAGCCAATCAGAATACATGATATAATGTTTTCATTGAAATTCACAAACTGAATGACAAACAGTGTAGATCCTGATCAGATGGCTTCTTCAGAAGCCAACTGATCCGGATCTAACCTGTTTGCAAAGGAAGGAGTTGTCATGAACAGCAGGACAAAGGTCAAAGATGGTGCTAATGCTGAATCCAAATTTTGGCTTGGAGAAATAGATTGGGCTCCATGGTGCTTAAAGACAGAGCTGAAATTGACAACTCACGAGTACTGGTAAACCACTTCTAAGAAGGACTAAACCTGCACAGTGTGAGTCAAGACTGTCCAGTGCATATAACATTTTAATTTCATTGGGCGGCAGGGCTTGTGATGTCATTTCATCTCAGTGTCAGGTAAAAGTCTTACAAAAATGACCTAAATAGTGTTGACAGGGACCTTAAACCTCAATTGGACAAAAAAATCTTTCACTGAGCGAAGCATAAACTTATTCCACCAATATGAAATCTTGAAAAGGAAAAAAAAAACATGAAACTTGTTTACAAATTAAATCTCAAAATACAAGCACACAACAATTTCTGGAAACCTGGGGCCAGTTGTTCAAAGCATCGTTAGCGTAACGAGCTCGTTAGTGGTCATATTGTTAACTGTTCTAGCAAGTTTAATATTCAAAATTTTGGTATTTTTGCTGAACAAATGTGAGCAGCTTTTGCGAATGCAAAAGCTGCTCACATTTTTTCAGCAAAAATATTAGCATATTTGCCATAATAAATGATCAAAGTTTTAACGAAACATTAACTAACGACCTCGTTAGTTTTGAACAACTGGCCCCTGCACAACAGACATAGCATTACATCCACCTTGCTTCATTCCCTTCTTAGTTTTGAGCTATGCCTTTTGTTTTTATGGTAGGCCCAGACCTCAATGTGCTCCTGTTACACCCGCATATATAATTGCTGAGACATCAAGAACCCCACATAGTTGTTTCACACACATTGTGTATAAAATTACAGAAACCGCAAGAGCCCACGTACGTAAAATACGAAACCTGAATCTTTTGAACTTGAACTGAGAAATCCATGATACTATTTTATGTAAGTTATATAATCTCAAAACCACACTGTGGTAGTTTAACATCGACATTGATGCCAAAATTGGAAGTATATATAATACAACTTACGTAGGCGAAGACATTTTATATTTCATACTTAGAAACTGATAAAGGCTGATATATTGTCTTAATTCATGAGGATACATCACACCTGATCTTGAATTTAGAGAATGCGTTACAACTCGTTGGCGTTTTATTTACTACGACTTCGCGGTTTACTTCTATAAATGAAAGCGAATATGAGTAGGTAGACAAACATATTTCCTAGAAGTTCAAGTTCGCACGTCATCATTATTTAGAAGACAAATAATTATTGCAGGGTGTGTTATAATGTCTAAGGTGATTCTGGCATGATGGATACTCTTAATGGGAGTCTATTTTTTTTTTTCAAATCTACCATATTTATCCTTAACCCTTATCCTGAACAATCCTGCTGTTCATGACAACCCCTGTCTTTGCAAACAGTGTAGATCCATATCAGATTATTGATGATGTGTTGAAACTTGTTTATTGTCGCGCCTGCTATTAGCATGGCGCGAAATAGGCACCCGGTTTTCCGTCCGTTTGTCAAGGCGTCAACATTTGCGACCACCCTAGCGTTCACCCTGAGGTTCAAGTTTATTTATCAAGAACTATAAGAGCTTCATTAATGATACTTGGTACAAACTTGTTTCTGGGGATGACAGCTTACATGCAAGCATCCATATTTGACCTTGACCTACATTTCATGGTTCACTGACTTTGTAAAATATTGCGACCACCCTAGCGTTCACCCTGAGGTTCAAGTTTATTTCTCAAGAACTATAAGAGCTTCATTAATGATATGTGGTACAAACTTGTATCTGTGGATGGCAACCTGAATACAAGCATCCATATTTGACATTTACCTACATTTCATGGTTCACTGACTTTGTAAAATATTGCAACCACCCTAGCGTTCACCCTAATGGTCAAGTTTATTTCTCAAGAACTATAAGACCTTTTTTAATGATACTTGGTACAAACTTGTATCTGGGGATGGTAAGTTAAATGCAAGCATCCATATTTAACCTTGACCTATATTTAATGGTTCACTGACTTTGTAAAATATTGCGATCACCCTAGCATTCAACCTAATGGTCAAGTTTATTTCTCAAGATTTATAAGAGCTTTATTAATGATATTTGGTGCAAACTTGAATCTGGGAATGCCAACTTAAATGCAAGCATCCATATTTGACCTTGACCTAAATTTCATGGTTCACTGACTTTGTAAAATATTGCGACCACCCTGGCGTTCACCCTAATTGTTAAGTTCATTTCTCAAGAATAATTAGAGCTTAGTACAAGCTTGCATTTGAGAATGGAATCTTTTGTGCAAGCATCTATGTTTGACCTTGACCTACATATCATGGTTTGATGACTTTGCGCCCACACAGGTGCGACATAGCCTTCGGCGGAATTCTTGTTTCTTGATAGATTTTGAAATAACTTGGTAGAAATTTTAACCACCATGATGGAGATAATATCTCTATAGCTTTGGCTGTGTGCACACATACTAGTCAGTATGTTGTGAACTTAGATATTAGATCTCATAATTACCAATGTGAGTTCGAGTCTCGCTCAGGTCATGTGGGACACCAGGTTCTGCAACAAATGGTAGGGTGATTTTTCTCTGGGTACTCAGATTTTCACCCACCTGTTCTGATTTAAAGTTGACTCTTTAAAAAGTTAAACAAATGTAATAAAGAAATTTAAACACTACTTGGTGAAACATACATGCCAACACGTATCAAACTTGTTAAATGTGTCAAATAGCCTAATACCATAAAAATCTTTAAAATTTGGAAACTGTAATTCTACTAAAATTTTAACAACTTTGGTTTATGATCCAGCAAGGAGTCCAAAAGGTGTCAACGGAATGGCAAACATTGTAGACCCAAATCAGACTGCTCAGGAGCAGTCTGATTTGGCTCTGCACTGTTTGCTTAGGCCTCTGGGAAGTATCCGTCAAAATACTTAGGATCATTACGGTAGCTCCAGATACAGAGATGTAACAAAGATATTTCAGGGATCATTTTTCTTATTTCCTCATAAAAAAACATGTTGTGGGTACTTGTTAAAATTGCCTCGATGAGGCAATTTTAACAAGTACCCACAACATGTTTCGGACAAGAAATAAGGATAATCTTTGTCAAACAACCTTTAATCTGGAGATATGTGTTTTATCAACACTGCTAAATTCAACAAACGTTGACCAGGTGAACACAGCCTGACATTTACATAAAAACTAAGAGTACATACATGCGTAGTTTCAGGCCCTCGCCCATTGATGATTAAAGAGCTGAAACTGACCACACATGAGTACTGGTAAACCGCTTTGAGTTTAAGCCCGCCAAGGCAGAGTGGTGCGAGTCGGACTGTCCCTACATATAAACACTTTTGGTTTGTTTCGGCTGCAGGGCTTGAGATGTCATTTCATCTCGGTGGCGAGTAAAAGTCCCACCCAAATTGGAAGCAGCATCTCCAAAAATTACCTAAATAGTGTTGATGGGGACATAAAGCTTCAAACAAATCATCCATAGTTTCAGATTAGGTGGGTATTCGATGATGAGAAAAGGATATGTTTCCTTGTTTCACCGTATAAACTTATGTTGTGGTTATTCATTTGCATCGCCACACCGAGGCAGTTAAAATGAATACCCACAACACCGGTTTCTTTTGGAGAATTTACAAAAAATAACCTTTAACCCTTATTCTGCTGAATAAATTAAATTAGCTGCTCCCATTTCTGAATATCAACCAGTCAAACTACTTGAGGTAATGTCTTCATGACAAATAGTGTAGATCCTGATGAGAAGCCATCCGAGCTGTTTCAAAACTGCGGTTGTCTGGTTAATTGGGATCAGGTCAACTTTCACGAAATAGCCACCTTATTTGTTTCGGTGTATGTACTCCGGTTCATTAGATTAATTAATGATGGAACCAGTATTTGTGTCTGATTAACAAGCTGATAGGTTTGCCATAAGGTGAAAATAGACTTAATCTTGTACATGCTAATTAGAAATCCCTGTTACTAAGTTTGATCTGTCATTTTCCATTAGGTCAAGCAAATCACCTACTGGTCTAGCATAATTACTGTAAAAATCCTCAAAAATCGGACACCTTCAGGACTAAATGCTACAAATCTCCTAAAATTTTAACAAATTTTCTTCTAATCCAGCAAGGAGTCTGAATGGCAAACAGTATAGACCCTGATCAGACTGCTCCTGAAGGAGCAATCTGATCAGTGTCTACACTGTTTGCTTAGACCAACCTATCCCAATACTTAGGATCATAGCGGTACTCCAAAGGACGGTGAATGAGTTAATCTGATAATTTTTTGCCATCTTTTTCAAGGGACAAAAATTTAGAGAGTGTTTTTGTCTTCCTATAAATGAGCTCCCAAAATGGATCTACTTTTTGAGGGTAGAATATGTCCGCGAGGAGTTTTTTTAGTAAAAATAGAAAATAATAATATATGCCACAATGTTAGGGACTAAGGGTCCAAAGCAGAAACCATGTGAGTCAAACTTACATGTTATATCTTAAGAAAAATGTATGAATGACGGTACATGTACAGTCAGATTCCTATATTAAGACAACCTTTGGGACTGTTCAAAAGTGGTCTTGAAGACCACTTTTGAACAGTCCCAAAGGTGGTCTCTTATAAGGAGAGAATGAGTGTAGAAAGCACAGAGAAAGAATGACTGAAACCTCAATAAGCTTTTAAAAGCAGATTTAGTCTTAATTTTAGGTTGTTTTAATAGCGGGATTTCACTGTATATAGAAAACTGACCATTTATGGTCATATAATCTAAATATGTTTGGGATTCATCTTAAAACTGTGTTTTTATGAACAGTGGGGGTGTCCGTGGCCTAGTGGGTAAGAGCACCGACTCTTAATCAGTAGGGCTCTCACCACTGTGGTTCGAGCCTGATTCGGGTCACAAGTTCTGCAATGCAAGATCAGGTGGTTTTTCTATTGGTACTCTGGTTTTTTGCCAACCTGTGATTAACAATGTCAATCTGCTTGAAATAAAGTGAAGTTATCTTGAAAGGGCCCTAAAACCCAAAACAAAAACAAACAAAAAAATAATAAAGAACTGCATTATAA
The DNA here is from genome assembly GCA_963580285.1 of Lucinisca nassula. Lineage (NCBI taxonomy): Eukaryota > Metazoa > Mollusca > Bivalvia > Lucinida > Lucinidae > Lucinisca > Lucinisca nassula. Next base: position 128,965,800 of record OY757017.1, read on the forward strand.
AGATGTTTATTATATGAATGAATATCAGTTGTGTGGATTTTATTGAAGTGTAAACTCCTGTGAATCCCACACAAAACTTAGCATACAGCTCTGCAGTTTCCTGCATGCAATGGGTTAAAATGATATGTATTTTGTGAACAGTGCAGGCCCTGATCATATGCTGTGTTTTGGGTTTTCCATACAAAACGTGTTAAATACTCTGATCAGATAAGTGTTTTTTTATGCACTATTGAAAGATTCTTAGATTGGAAGGTAGGTAAGTGATATATATACACCAGGTTATTTTACTTCAAGAGTTGCATCCCCTGACTGCTCTAAATTTCCTTGTTGGCACCAGACAGAATATTTCAAAGCAGACATTGTTACATTCTTCTTCTTCTTCTTCTTTCAGAAAAATTAGACTTGGCTTTTGATATGAATTTAAAAGCTGTCACTTTTTTTCTCTGAAAAACATTTTTTTTGGGGGGAAAATGCTGTCTGCTGATTTTTGATTGGCCCTTTATGGATTAATAAAAAGCTACACAGCATAATATCATTGCCCTGTCAACTTTAACTTTTATCATCTATGGATTACTCATATTTGCCTAGCGGCTTTTTTTGGGGGAAATGGCAAACACCACAAAATGCGGCGGCATCTAATCTGAATTTACACTGTTTCCTTAACCCTTCTCTTGCTGAATATTCAATTTAGCCACACCCATTTCAGACTCTGAACCAATCAGATTACTTGATTTTATTTATTATTAAAAATCCATAAACTGAATGTCAAACAGTGTAGATCCTGATCAGATGGCTTCTTCAGAAGCCATCTGATCTGGATCTACACTGTTTGCAAATATAGGGGTTGTCGTGGACAGCAAGGTAAGGGTTAAAATACATTTTTGCAAAACTAACCGCTAACAAAACAAACCTGACACCCATATAATCGAAATGGACCTGCCCAAACTTATTATGTAGGAGATTCCATTCAACTGCTGGTAAAATGCTGGAGTGAAGTCTGATATTTTCAAATCATTTCTCACCGAAAATAAGATAAAGGGGTGACATTAAATGTCAGATGATTCGCATGTTATAGCAATCCTTATTTTCTTTGGCAAATAAGAAATAAAGAAATGCCATCTGATAGTAGAAGGACTGAAATTTATTGCTTTAACCCATTATATGCTAGTGGACTCTTCCATTGCTATATGTTGGACAAGTCCATTTGTCATATAGGGGTAACAGGTCTATCTTTTTGTTTTTATTCTATTTTTGATGGAAAATTCTGTTAGCAAATAGTGCAGGCCCAGATCAGATGCCGCTTTCTGCAGCATCTGATCTGGGCCTGCACTATTTGCCAAGGTACCCCTTAAGGGGTTTCCCGCCTACAATGGGTTAATGATGTAGCAAAACAGAAAGAAAACAAGCAAATATGTTGAAAATCTGCCTTCATTTGCTAACATAGGAAATAAAAAAAATGCTTAAAGAAATGCTTTTTAAGCTCTTGAAGCAAATGGATACACCAATATATTTCCATTTTTACAAGGGAAACAACTTTTGTGACTGTTTATTTTTGTTTGTGAATTCAGTCCCATCTCTAAAAGGGAAGAATGCTTCTATTAGAGTGAGAGAAGCAAAAACAGTTTTGACAAGCGTTATTCCCCCCTGAAAGTGTCTTATAATGTCATGGTATTCCAAGAAATTTCAGGAAGAAATTTCGTAGATAGATAGAAGAAAAAGTAATTAAAAACTTGCTAGAAGTTCTCGGCTCAGTTGTTCAAAGCATCATTAGCTTAACCCTTATCCTGCTGAATATATTAATTAGCCACACCCATTTCTGACAGTCAGCCAATCAGATTACACGATATTATGTTTTTGTTCAAATTCCCAATTTGAATGACAAGCAATGTAGATCCTGATCAGATGGCTTCTTCAGAAGCCATCTGATCTGGATCTGCACTGTTTACAAAGCTAGGGGTTGTCATTAACAGCAGGATAAGGGTTAATGAATTTGTTAGTTGCTAAAGCATTAAATGGTTACGGACGTACAATATCTAATTCACAGATATTTTTTACTGAAAAAAATGTGACATGTTTTAGTAAAACTGTTACCTAATATTGCCATATTAAATGATAAAAATTTTAACAATACATTAACTAATGGCATCATTAGCGTGGAATAGCTGAGCCCTGAAGATGCCTAAGCAGCTTGTGTTTATAACCGTTAGCCATTTTTGAATTTATAGAGGAATTTTATTAGTCTCGTTAATAATTTTGGTTATGAATTATTTGATTTTCCCTGAGTTTGATAGTTAATTATGAAGATTGTACTACATCGCATATTATTTTGACATTGATGTAAATTTTGTTATTGTGATCATGTGGCTGTCATGTGGCTATTGTTACTCCTTGTTATTAAGGTCAAGGTCATTTTGCTGTTGTCATGGTGGTTTCCATGGTTACATATCGTGTTTTAGTAGAGAAGTGCTGTTAATCCACAGTGATTGGTCAAAGTCTGTGATACTGTAATGTACATTTTTCACCATCATTGTTCATAAAATAAATCATTTATTAAAGCATATTTTCTTCATGTGTACATAAGCATATGTCATATTAGTTAAGACAATGAAATATGTATCAGGTATTGTTCTTGTTGTAAGAGTTTAATAAATTGAGCCAGCGCATGACAAAACCAACAATATGACATGTGCACCCAACGAAGACTCAGATCAGCCTGCGCATCTGCGCAGTCTGATCAGAGTCTTCATTGTGCGCTCTAAGGATAGCTAAGGGCTCAATGCTCCATGCAGCAAGAGAAGTCTCTGGTTAGACTATATTGATGCATAGGCTGATCTGAGTCTATGGTGGGTGCACATGTCTTATTGTAGGTTTTGTCGTGCGCTCACTCAATTAAGACCAGTCTGCCTGTATACTCATAATAAATGTACAATATGGAGCTGAAGTCAGGACAATATCTATTTGTCTTACATATTCAGACAGATTATCCCAACAGGTAGTGTGAACCTAAATGAGATGCCCCAGAATGCAGCGTCTAATCAGGGTCTACGTTGTTTGTCACTCATCCAGCTATTTTTACACACAACATCGGGTAAATTATACTTGTACCAATTTGAGAATTGTAAAATACATTACGAAACACGCCTGTACAAATACAATGTAAATTTTACTGCCGAAAAAAAAGAATTTTTTAGATAAAAAATTGTGAATTTTTTCTTATTTCTGCTCAAAATATAGATTGTGGGCACTGGTTAGAAAAGTACCCACAATCTATATTTTTTAGCAGAAATAAGAAAAATAATGTTTACGCTTGTAAACCTCTGTTTTTCTATATAAAAGTGGAGTTTAAGGGGGTCAAAACTATGTGGGCTTGTTTTTGTGATGGAAAAATGAAAAATGACTGAAAAAAAGCACTGTGAAAATTCTAGAGCAGGCATCAGCATCAAGAGAAAACAGGACTTGACATTTCATGTGAATCATCTTAGTTCAACCGTATCATTTTTCAGCCTTATTTTCTCTGAAAAAAAAACAAGCAAAACACATTCTGTAAATGACATTTGCTAGTTGTGAGTTGCAAAAAACTTCCGTTATAGCATATAACCTTGTAAGCCCTTTATCACAGTAAAGGCGAGGTTTTGCTAGGTAAGAAAGACAGCTGGTTAGAGAATATCTGGGTGTGGTTTGAATCAGGGGTCGTGGGTTCGATCCCAGGCTTCTCCAGACTTTCGGATGAGTCTTTAACCCTTTTTGTACCAAATGGAATCTTTCTCCTTATATATAGCAGAAGTCCATTTAAAAATTTAGGGGTGTCAGGCTTGTTTTCTTCAAAACTGATTTGGAAAACGGCTGAGCATTTTGCAAATAGTGTAGGCCCTGATCAGATGCCACGTTCTGCTGCCCAAACTTTTTGGGGTTTACGGTACAAAATGGGTTAAATAGAGGTCCAGTGACTACAAACTTTACATCTTTGTGGGATGTAAAACCCAAACACACACACCAAGTTCTGCAGTGGAAGTTAGGTGTTTTATCCAGGTACCCATCTCTGATTAACATTGGGCTCAGTGTAATCTTAAATTGGGGCAAAACCCAAATCACAAAAGAAAAAAAAAATATGTAAAGGGGAATGAATGTCATTCAATCCAATTAATCCATGGGAATGCAAAATACTTTTACATAACCGGCCCCGATAGCTCAGTTGGTAGAGTGTCCGCTCCGGGGAACGGGAGGTCACGGGTTCGATCCTGGGCCGCGACATCCCAAAGTCATTAAAAATGGTACTAGCTGCTCCTCGCTTGACACTCAGATTTACGGGGTAGAACTAGAACTGGTCCACCCAGTGTTAGGATAATGTGACTGGGTGTGGTATCATGTAATGTGTCTGGGACATGATACTTCAGTAAGGCAGCACTATAAAAGTGAGCATTGAGCTCCCTGTCGCAACCAGAGACCGTCGTGATATGACTGGTAAATTTTTGAAAGCGACATTAAACCTGAATTCACACACACACACACACACACACACACACACACACACACACACACACACACACACACACACACACACACACACACACACACACCAAGTTCTGCAGTGGAAGTTATGTGTTTTCTCCAGGTACTCCAGTTTTCACCCATCTCTGATTAACATTGGGCTCAGTGTAAGTGCTGTAGTCTTAAACTGGGGTAAAACCCAAATCACAAAAGAAAAAAAAAAATATGTAAAGGGGAATGAATGTCATTCAATCCAATTAATCCATGGGAATGCAAAATACTATTACAATGTACAGTACAATTCCTATATTAAGACCACCTTTGGGACTGTTCAAAAGTGGTCTTAGACCACCTTTGGGACTGTTCAAAAGTGGTCTCTAAGACCACTTTTGAACAGTCCCAAAGGTGGTCTCTGATCAGAGGACACAGTATGCAGAAAACACAAAAAAGAATAACTGCAACATACTAAATAAACTTTATAAAGCAGAATAAGTCTTAATTTTAGGTGGTCTTAATAGCGGAATTTTACTGCATTTATATGTAGAAGAAGCTTTTAGGCCGAGCAAACCACTTTGTGCAGCCAGACCATGGATAATTATATTGTAGATCAGCATCAGAAACTTCTGCAGGGCTACTGCAAAACAGTTTTCACTTTAATGTGCCAGATGGCCCCCGCCCATAGGGGCTTGAAGAAATATATGGACTGCATGATGCTTCCACACAGAGCTGAATCCGGCCCGCACACTAGAACTGGTAAATCGCTTACAGGATCTAAGCCTGTCCAGGAACCGCGGTGCAAGGTGGACCGTTCATGCTAATAAACCCTATTGGTTTCATTGGGCGATAGGGCTTGAGATGTCATTTGATCTCAATGTCGGGCAAAAGTCCCACAAAATTGGAAGCAACGTCTCCAAAATGGTCTTTACAGTGTTGACGGGGGTGTTAAACCTCAAATCAAACAAAATAAACTGCCTTTGCAAACAGTGTAGATCCAGATCAGATGGCTTCTGAAGAAGCCATCTGATCAGGATCTACACTGTTTGACATTCATTTCATGAATTTGTAGGAATAAATTACATCCGGTAATCTGATTGGTTCAAAGTCAGAAATGGGTGTGACTAAACTGAATATTCAGCAAGATGAGGCTTAAATGTGCTAGCCTGGATGGCCTGCCAGCTTTCACTGCTTAGTGTAAAACATGGGATGGGATGGAGATGAAGATGAAGAGAAACTTAATCATTTCAAGGGCCACTCCTAAAGGGAAGATTTTGCTCCCTTGTGGCTACAGGGCAGAAAAGGCTCCCTGAGGACTACAGGGAAGAATTTGCTCCCTGAGGGCTACAAAGCAGAATAGGCTCCCTGAGGGATACAGGGAAGACTTTGCTCCCTGAGGGCTACTCCTAAAGGGAAGAATGTGCTCCCTGAGGGCTGCTGGGAAGAGTTTGCTCCCAGAACGCTACAGGAAAGAACTTGCTCCCTGAAGGCTACTCCTCAAGGGAAGAATGGCTCCTTGAGGGCTGCTGAGGAGAAACCACAGGAAAGAATTCTCTATCTGAGGGCTAATCCTTATGGGAAGAATTCGCTCCACTTGAAGCAAATTCTTCCCTTTAGGAATAGTCCTACATGATAACAGGAAACAAAGACAGAGCCTGCCGTGCCATTCCATTCCCTGTTTTACACGGTACCAGATTTGTTTGAAAACTGAAAACTCACTGAAACTTCAATGGCTCATTTACCATGGATAATTTGAACTTGTTCATGTGTACCTAAGGCATTCTTTCCATTGCTCAGATAACAAGTATTTTTGGATATTTTAACAAGGTTTTTAGGTTGATCGTTTGTCAGTCGACCCAAAGTTTTATAGTGCTGTAGCTTTTTACCCCTTAAGGCCTCGTGACTATCACTTACATACTTGTAGGAAATCCATGTAACTGTTATTTATAAAAAAATCTCAACCTTGTGTGATATGGTTAACCCTAAGTGGTACCCAACCTGGTGCCAGGGTTAATACTTAGTGGTTCCCGACCTTGTGCTATGGTTAACACTTAGTGGTTCCTGACCTTGTGCTATGGTTATCAATGGTTCCTGATCTTGTCCAGTGGTTAACACTTAGTGGTTCCTCTACTTGTGCTATGGTTAACACTTAGTGGTTCCTGACCTTGTGCTATGGTTAACACTAAGTGGTTTCTGACCTTGTGCTATGGTTAACACTTAGTGGTTCCTGACTTTGTGCTATGGTTATCAGTGGTTCCTAACCTTGTGCAATTAATTGGTTAACATTTTGTGGTTCCCGACCTTTATGGTTAACACTAAGTGGTTCCCAACCGTGTGCTATGGTTAACACTTAGTGGTTCCCAACCATGTGCTATGGTTATCAGTGGTTCCCAACCTTGTGCTATTGTTAACACTTAGTGGTTCCCAACCATGTGTAATGTTTAACACTTAGTAATTCCCGACCTTGTGCTATGGTTATCATTGATTACCAACCTTGTGCTATAATAAGTTAACACTTAGTGGTTCTCTGCCTTGTGCTATGATTAACACTTAGTGGTTCCCGAACTTGTGTTCTATTGTTAAGACTCGGTGGTTCCGGACTTTGTGTTATTATAAAAACTTTGTGGTTTAAACTGCCCTTGTCCCGAACAAATACACACACCATAAAAATCCTCGTAATTTGCATCACGAAAACACGCCTATATAAATTTGATCCCCTTGAACCCCACTTTTATATAGTAAAACTGGGGTTTCCGGGGGTATACCTTATTTTTCTAATTTCTGCTCTAAAATATAGATTCTGGGTACTCGTTAGAACCGCCTCATCGAGGCGGTTCTAACGAGTGCCACAATCTATATTTGGAGCAGAAATAAGAAAAATATCACAATTTTTCATCATAAAATTTTCATTTTTTCGGCGATAAAGGTGGCAATTATTTGTATAGGCGTGTTTGCGTAATGACACCTTGAGGACTTTCTGTAATTTTCCTACAATTTTAACAAATTTGTTTCACGATCCAGTCAGGAGCCTCAAAAGTGCCTACGGAATAGCTAACAGTGTAGACCTTGATCAGGGAGCAGTCTGCTCTGCATCTGCACCATTTGCTTAGGCCTGTCTGTCTCAATACTTAGGACATTAAGGTAGTTATTACTGTATTGAGCCATTTAATTTTGACAATTTGTGTACAGAAAAATATTGTTTCTCATATTGAGGGTTTAAAAAGTTAATTATATATGTAATTTATATGAGTTCCATTGTTGGCTATTGTTGATTGGAACTTGTACTATGACATCAGTATCTATATGAAAAAAAAAAAATATCTTTTTCGCCATAATTTCATTTTTGATGGTGTACAGAATTCAATATCTTTGGTGTTCATTCTCATAATTTCAGATACAGAGATGTTACAAGGATAATCTTGGGATAATTTTTTCCTTTTTCTCCATTATAACATAATGTGGATTCTTCTTAGATCCGCCTCAAAGAGGTGATTCGTACAATAACCCACGACATACAGTACAACTTCGATGGCTCGAACACTGATGGCTCGTTTACCATGGATGAATTGAACTCGTTCTTGAGCCCCCAGGGAAATCCTCTACATAAGAAAAAGTGGAGGATAATTTAGGAGGCTTTTATCTTTTACCATGGATGAATTGAACCCGTTCTTGAGCCCCTAGGGAAATCCTCTACATAAGAAATAGTGCGGGATAATTTAGGAGGCTTTCATCTTTTATCTTGCCTTGATGAGGAGATTCTAATGAGTACATACAGCATATGTTTTCATTATAGAACACTGAAAATATGTTTAAAAGCTTTACGCCTCCTGGCAGTAACCCTCAGTGTCTCACGAGGTGTTCAAGCCATTGAAGTTTGACTAATTTCAAAATACATGAATGTATATGATGGATTCTTGCTAAAATTGCTTCAAAATTGCAATTCTGAGGAGTACCTATAACAGAATATTGTTTATCATATAACATCACTGTTATTCATGTTATGAACATGATATGACCACACATGTATTTACACATGATTACTGGCCATGACAACCCTATGACTTTTGAACTTTTTTGGCATTAAAATCAGACTTAAAATTGTTAAATGATAAACAGATCGGTTTCTGTGGCCTTGCTGATAGGAGCACTGTCTCTTATTCATTAGGTCTCTCGCCCCTGTGGTTCGAGCCTAGCTCGGGTCACATGTGAGACGCCAAGTTCTGCAACAGTAGGTCAGGTGCTTTTTCTCCGGGTACTCCAGTTTTCGCCCACCTTTGATTAATGATCAGCTTGATATGAGTGAAATAATCTTGAAAGGGCCGTAAAACCAAAATAATGAAAAAAAAAACAACTGATAAACAGAATCTTACACGTGTGGTAATCTATTTGAAAATTTTTGAAACTAGCCTTTTCTGCAAAAATATAGGTATTTAACATTTTTAATAATCAAAATTTTAATGATACCTTAACTATCATCATTGTTAGTTTTGAACAACTGGTCCAGGAAATTTATCCCTTCATTACCCTTGCTACACCTCCTTGTCAAGAGCTATGAGTCATCTAACAGATTTTCCAGCATAATTGAACTCATGTTTGCTATTTTGAAATACACAGTAATTTTGTGAAATCTTGACATCGAATGAGTTGCATTGTATGAAAGGACTTTGTAATGGCAAACAGTAAAAATCCAGACAAGCCTGTGCTTCTGTGGGCTCTCATCAGAGCACTTCTTGTTGGCATTTAGCAAAAATATTCCAGAGGAGGCTTCAAAACGCAGTGAGGAGCGGCTGCACTTACATTGCATGGCAAGTGGATACACCTGCAGAGGAGGTAGCTGCTTTTAAAAAAAAATAGTTTGTCTCCCCTTTTCCGTAGGTATCTACTCTTAAAGGAAAGAATGTGCTCCAGAAGAGCAAATTCTTTCCTTCAAGAGTATAACCCTTTTTCATAAGAACTTCTAAAATAGAAAAGCAGACAGGAAGTCCCTAAAGTTGTCTCCCCTGCAGAAGCAAAATGGTGGAAAATGTCATGGATTCCTTTTATCCATTTAAGATCGGAAACCCGAAAATAGGACACTGAAAGATAATGCAGGGCCTGATCAGATGCTGACATCTGCAGAATGCCACATCTGATCAGACCCTTCACTGTTTGCTAAAAGTTCATTCATTCTCCTAAATTGATTTCTAGTTAAGTGGCTGCTGCCAAAGGAAAGAGGTGGCTGCTCTTTACAGGTTGAATATACAGTAAAAAGCTTTATGGACATCAACACATATTTTGGCTGCTGAAGAGAAGTGGCTGCTAAATAGAGTTGACTGTTAATAGAGGTTTTGCTGTATACCCATTCAGTTTTTGTAATGGTGTTTTGTAATTTTTGTTTGTTTTTTTGGAAATGAAGAATTTAGTTAATGAATAGTTTGCAATATTATGTCATCATATTGTTGCACGGGGCAATGCAAAGAAAATAATTTACCATCTGGCTGAACACTTTTTAAAGATATCTGTGAAATGGTACATGTAACTAGATCTCTGTAAATTTTGGAATGAAATAATTTGTTGGGTTTGAAAGTTAAAACATAACTATTTTTATAGTATTTTCAGTAAATTCTTGGTTAATTTCCAATTGTATTCTGTTAAGTAAAGCCTTATATAGCCAATTTTTAAATTTGCAAGCATCATTTTTAAACATTTTTTTTTTCAAACTCATTGCGAAAACATGTCTATACATGTATAATTTTGACCCACTCAAACCCCACTTTTATATTGTAAAACTGGGGTTTACAGGGGTAAGCCTTATTTTTCTAGTTTCTGCTCTAAAATATAGTTACAATTCCCTCAATGAAGCAGTTCTAATGAGTACCCACAATCTATATTTTGAGCAGAAATAAGAAAATTGTCACAATTTATCATCTTAAAAATTTTCGTTTTTTCGGTGGCAAAGTTTACAATGCATTTGTATAGGTGTGTTTTCGTAATGTATGCTTGACTGGTGGAAACTTATCTGTGGGAGGTGACTAATTTATTCTAAAGGGAGGCAATTAAATTGCCTTACTTTGTACAGTTTACTACCTCCCTTGGCTGCTTTAGAGAAGGGAGATAATTTATTTGCATGCTAGAGAAAATGTTTGGGTGCCAGATAGATTATGGTACAATTATTATTGCAACTGTCCTAAAATTTTGAACACTTATTACTGCACATATTTTTTTCTTGTGTTTGTTGGACAACATCACAAAAACATGGCTATATAATTTTGACCCCCTAAAACCCCTCTTTTATACAGTAAAACTGGGGTTTACAGGGGTATATGGTATTTTTCTTATTTCTGCTCAAAATATAGATTGTGGGTACTCATTAGAACCGCCTCAGAGGTGGTTCTAAAGACTACCCACAATCTATGTTTTGGACAGAAATTCTGAAAAAATATCAGGATTTTTATCTGAAAAAAAAAAAAAATCATTTTTTGGTGGTAAAATTTTACCAATATATTTGAAATGGCGTGCTTTCATAATGAAAATCCTGAGTTTTGATAGACTTGCAAACACTGTTAATCATGATGAGACTGCTTACAAGGAGCAGTCTGAAGTGGTCTTACACTATAGTACTGTTTGCCAGAGCCATTTTGTAAAATGTTGGTGTACAAGTTTAAGAACAGTTACTGGTAAATGTTAAATGATGTGATCATTCTGTATACTGTAGAAGTCCCATAAAAGTCTGCACACTTTATACTATGTTTACTGTTGTTAAATGTTGGGATAGGCCATCAGGGGAAGCAACTCTGTAAAAAAAGTAGTCTGTCCTACTATTTGGGAGGGGTGGGGGGTCTACTCTTCAAGGAAAGAATTTGCTCCTGAGGAGCAAATTCTTTCCTTGAAGAGTAGATCCCTGTCGGAAGGGGAGATAATACAATATTGAGTCTCCTCACCTGAATGTGTATCCATTCACTAGTAAGTGCTATTTTTTCTCTCTGTATAAGGAAATCATAATATTGATGTGTAGGTTTTTAGGGTACCATGTACAATTTGTCAACATTATTGTCACAAAAACTATTTTTCATCTTGTTAAATTATGTATCTGAATGAAATTCAGGTTTTATGAAGAGATCTGATTATTGTGATGATGTATAGAAAATTGAATATATTGGAATCAGTGCATGAAACTGGGTTCTTTTCGTTTGCTTATAGGATAATTGAAGATGATACTGGGTTCTTTTTGTTTGCTTATGGAACAAGTGGAGATGTACCATTGTCAAAACCATGTAATGAACGCTGTTGCAAACTACATTTTATTTTAGAACAATATTTCAGGAGGACGAATTATTGTCCTATTTTATGCATAAAAATATACACTTGAGGGTACACGATGATAAAGTCCCAAAGACCACCGAAGATCTTTCTTTCGATTATTGGGGGAGTTTTAACGAGTGTTAATACCCACGATCTAAGTTTGGAGCATAAAAAGAAAAGTGAAATTTCAGATTTTTGATCTGAAATTTTTTCTAGAGCCATGATAGATGACATTTTCTTGCATACTTGATAGGGATATCCTTGTTTTATCTTTATTCTCCTTATGACACCCATGGGTAAGACAAGTGAAACAGAAAATTGTTGTGTGTAATATACACCTTGGTTGTACACTGGATGTCTCATCCCTCATCATTTAACCCATTGTATGCTGGTGGACTCTGCCATCGTTATAATGTTGGACAAGTCCATTTGTCATGTAAGGGGTGTCAGGCATATGTTGAAGTTTTAATTCTATATTTGATGGAAAATTTGGTCAGCAAATAGTGCGGGCCCTAATCAGACGCCGCATTCTGTTTGCCAAGGTATCCCTTTAGGGGTTTCCCGCATGCAATTGGTTAAGCTGATCTCACTAAATGTGACGATGACATACATGTAAGACATATTCACCACAACCTCTTTATAACACTGTTCATTATGCTATGGTTCTATGATGGATCCCAAAAATGTATAGATTATATAGAAAAATGACCATTTTATACATTTTGGTTTGGATGTAACACCGTTATTTAACCCTTTTCCGACTGCATAATTAAGTTAGCCACACCATTTCTGACTTTAAACCAATCAGATTACTTGATTGAATTTATTCCAACAAACCCACAAGCAGAATGGTAAACAGTGTAGATCCTGATCAGATGGCTTCTTCAGAAGCCATCTGATCTGGATCTACACTGTTTGCAAAAGTAGGGGTTGTTGTGAACAGCGGGATAAGGGTTAACAAACATGATTGCTGCTTTGGAGTCCCCTACAATAGTATAATTAAGGGGTTCTAGTATAAGCATCTAAGGGATAGCAGTATCAAACTTTGGAAATCACAAGGTTTACATAACAAAAAAAATCTTAACCAGGTTTTGAAAAAAAATTCCTAGATTCGAACAGTGATCTTTGGGTTATATTATTCTTTCTATCTCTCACACATGCACTTTTTTATATTACATGGGTATCCTATTAACAATGATGTAATACATAAGCAAACGCATAATGTTAGGTCACACGTATAATGTAATGGCTGAGTGGAAACTTAATATTTGGAGGAGGTGTTGGGTTGAAGCCGAATAGCCTTTTCTTTGTTGTTGTGTCATATCACTTGAAAGCTAAGAAGAACCTGGTTTTTACCCTTATCCTGCTGAATATAGTCAGTCAATTTTGCCACACCCATTTCTGACAATTAACCAATCAGATTACTTGATATATTCTATTCCTTTGAATTGGAAAACTGAATGACAAACAGTGTAGATCCTGATCAGATGGCTTCTTCAGAAGCCATCTGATCTGGATCTACACGGTTTACAAAGGTAGGAGTTGTCTTGTTCAGCAGGATAAGGGTTATTTTCTGATAACTGTTTTCTGGTAGATTAAATCAATTAAATGTTGTAAATTACAAGTCTTTCATACAAAGTATGAAACTAAAGATTTTACGCAATTATCTTCGTTTTCATTCGGAAAACGTGTCCGTGTGAAACAATGGCGTCCAACATGTAGGTAAACTGGACATCTTTCTTATTTCTGCTCAACATAGGTTGTGGGTGCTCATTAGAACCTTGAGGTGGTTCTAATGAGTACCCACAATCTATGTTTTTGAGCAAAAATAAGGCAGATAATGTATTCCCCCATAAACCCCAGTTTTCTCTATATAGAGTGGGGTTTAGGGGTGTTCATTTGACGGACTTGTTCACGTGATGTGTTTCACCAGTTATAGCTCAATTTTTTCTTGGATGAAAAACATGTACTGAACTATATTTACCCTAAATATTCGGACACCAAATGTTAACATGTATGTATTGAGCACCACTCAAAACACCGCTTTATATAGGGTAAACTTGGGTTTACAGGGGTATACATAATTTTTCTTATTTCTGCTCCAAGACAATGAGGCGGTTCTAACAAGCACCCACAACCTATGTCTTGTGAATAAATAAGGAGAAAAAAAAACCACAAAAAAAACACATAAATTTTCATTAGAAAAGTAACCATTTAAGAGATAGGAAAGAAGGTAGTGTGCTGGCCTCTGTAGCTCAGTTGGATGTGCGTCTGACTGGTTATCATGCGGATTCGATACCTGCCGGGGTCGGCAACACTCTTTCATGGAGATTGATCATGAAATCTTTTCTACGGTCATTCTCTCCCTTCTGCTGATTCAAGAATGGCAGTTGTCAATTTCTGGCAAAAGAATGTGCACTGTACTGGTTAACCGCTTACGTATAAGCTTGCTCAGGAAAAGTGTGGATCTGTAAACTGACCGGCTCATAAATGACCTAAAATAGTGTTGACTGGGCCGTTAAACTCAAATACAAACAAACAAACCAAAGAATGTAGTGTGAATACACATTTCACAAACACGCCTATACAAATACATTGCCACCTTTATCGCCGAAAAAACGAAAATTTTAGGATGAAAAATTGTGATATTTTTCTTATTTCTACTCAAAATATAGATTTTGGGCACTCGTTAGAACCGCCTTGTCGAGGCGGTTCTAACGAGTACCCACAATCTATATTTTAGAGCAGAAATAAGAAGTTAAATATTTTTAAGCACATTATAGCATGTTGATGTTGAATATTGATTTGGGCCATATGTAAAGAAAGGATTTCTGTATTACATTCTAAACCGGCAAAGATAAAAACGTTAATAGGAACCCAAAGCCCAAAAAGCTGTTTATTAAACCCATTTTGGACCAAATGGAATCTTCTGTCTTATCAATAGCAAGAGTCCATTTCAAAATTCAGGTGTGTCAGGTTGTGTTATCTTAAGAATTTATTTTGAAATCGGCTGAACCTTTGCAAATAGTGTAGGCCCTGATCAGACCATGCATTGTGCTGCATCTGATCTGGACCTGCACTGTTTGTCAGTATCCCTTTTTGGGGGTTCCCTATACAAAAAGGGTTAAGGTAAATGTACAGATGCATTTTGAGCCAATCAGCTTCTAATAATTAATCAGCCCCTGCAATTTGAATAAATGCAGACTCAGTGGACAAGCCCAACACAAGAAAACCTACCATAAATATCCTGAAAATTCAGACACCATGAGGACTTGCTGTAATTCTCCTAAAATTTTAACAAATTTGTTTCATGATCCAGCAAGGAGTCGAAAAAGTGCAAATGGAATGGCAAACAGTGTAGACCCTGATCAGACTGCTCCTTCAGGAGCAGTCTGATCTGGGTCTGCACTGTTTGCTAAGGCCTTTCTGTGCCAGTACTTAGAGGAATATTACGGTATATTCAGGGTGTACGACCAAACACAAACCAGCCTGTTCAGCTACACAGACTAGCAAGTGTCTGGAAACTTCGGGTAAAGAAACTGGAGGTGTTGTACTAAGCGACAAACACAAAGAAGCTGGTCAGACTGCGCAAATACCTAGGCTGATCTGCACCTGTTGTTCGCAAGTAGCTTAAACAGTTTTTCTCATGATGTGGCTCACATAAGCCATATTATGTGGACAAGCTTTTCTAAGGTCAGGGTGCATGCTTTTTCTATTGTTGCCCAGTCCAGGTAATGAAATTGTTTTCAATTTTACCTGTTTTGTCAAAGGTCCTGCAGAAACATGTCCATGACTGCCTTTCTAGCTTTCTTCAAGACCATAATCTATTGCACAAAACTCAATCCGGATTCAGAACCCAGCATTCCTGTGAAACTGCCTTGGTACATATGACTGATTCATGGTTAAATGCAATGGATAATGGGAATATGGTAGGAGTAGTACTGGTTGACATTAAAAAGGCCTTTGATCTTGTTGATCATCAGATTCTTTGTCAAAGATGAAACTATATGGTATTGAAAGCAAAAGCCTTAAATGGTTTGATACATATCTTTCACACAGACAACAGCAAATTTCTGTAAACAATATAAGAAAAATACTGTATACCCCATAAACCCCAGTTTTCTCTATATAAAATGGGGTTTAAGGGGTTGTTCATTTCACAGACTTGTTCACTTGATGGTTTGCATTATATGTCTTATTTTTGCATACTTTGTGTGTACTCATTAAAAATGAGCACTCATCTATGTTTCTATAACTGGACACACAATCTTGTCCACAGATGTGCTTTTTCTGGACACAGTTTATATGCTATGAAACTAGCCACAGTTTCTATTTATACCAATATTTTTGCATAATGTGAATAAAGAACCATAATCCTTCATAGCTACAAATAAGACAGAGTATTGTAGGAGCAGTCTGATCTGGGTCCACACTGTTTGCCTGGATGCAAAAAGTATTTTAAAAAAGTTTGCAAAAAAAATCAGCAGACGACATAAGCAGAGGCATTTTCAGATGTAGTTTTTCTCGGCGTCTTAATTTTCTTCATTTCTCCTCTTATCTGAAGCTGTTATCCTATTAACCCATATCCTGCTGAATAACTTAATTTTGCCGCACCCACTTCTGACTATCAGCCGATCAAATTACTTTATACACCACAAGCTCTTTAAAACGCTGTTGTTAGGGTCCAAAGCAGAAACCGTATCAGTTACACAACTGTGTTA
Source organism: Lucinisca nassula (assembly GCA_963580285.1). Lineage (NCBI taxonomy): Eukaryota > Metazoa > Mollusca > Bivalvia > Lucinida > Lucinidae > Lucinisca > Lucinisca nassula. The sequence continues at coordinate 128,982,284 of OY757017.1, forward strand.
TATCCGAACGAAATTGTATAAATTATACAGAAAAATGACCATTTATTGTCATTTTTCTATAGATTATACCGAAAAATGACAATTGTCACTTTTCTATAGATTAAACAGAAAAATGACCATTTATTGTCATTTTTCTATAGATTATACAGAAAAATGACCATTTATTGTCATTTTTCTATAGATTATACAGAAAAATGACCATTTATTGTCATTTTTCTATAGATTATACAGAAAAATGACCATTTATTGTCATTTTTCTATATACTCTATATACATTTTTATAGATATTGGGTCTTGTTCCAATGTAATCAATACCTTTGTGGGATCCATCTTCCAACTGTGTTCTATCCGAAGTTGTGTTGAAATTAACTGCATTTTGTTTGTTTGATTTGATGTTTAACGTCCCCATTAACACTGTAAAGGTAATTTGGAGGCGTTGCTTCCAATTTTATGCGATTTTTACCCGACATTGCAATGAAATGACATCTAAAGCCCTGCCGCTCAATGAAACCAATATGGTTTATAAGCATGGACGTTCCGACTTGCACAGCTTTGCCTGGGCAGCCCTGGATACCATTACTCGCGTGCAGGTAATAAACTGCTTTATAATGATCTTGTGGCGTATGATGTTTTATTCAAATTCGCAAACTAATTTGAGTTTAGATCCTGATCAGATTCCTGCTTTACTGTTTGCAAAGGTAGAGGTGGTTGTGTCCAGCAGAATGAGGGATAAAAGGGAATTTCATTGTTTTAATAGCCATTTTTACTGTGAAAATCATATACAGTAAAATTCCACCATTAAGACCACCTAAAATAAGACTAATTATGCTTTAAAAAGCTTATTTAGAAAAAGGGTGCAGTTATTCTTTCTTTGAATTTCGTGCACACAATGTCCTCTGGTCAGGGACCACCTTTGGAACTGTTCAAAAGTGGTCTTAAAGACCACTTTTGAACAGTCCCAAAGGTGGTCTTAATAAAGGAATTTTGCTGTACTTGTGCTGGATAAGAACAATGATACCTTGGATCTGCTTGTAGTTAATGATAAATATCCTCAAGGATCACACTTAAGAGCAAAACAGGTCAACCAATACCATTTGGGTCATGTCATAAGGAAAGGGGTCTTTGGGAGCAGTCTGATCAGGGTATGTACTGGTTTCCTAAAGCAGACCAAGATCTGACTGTCCAATTATGATCAGGATCTGCACTGGTAACCATTATATCTATATTTTGACACAGAGTCTGCACTGGTAACTTTGACACATCATCAATAAGCAAAATGAACTTCTACAAACTTTGGGTTATAACTACAACAATTTGTTATCAAATCCTAATACACCACGACCTCTTTATAACACTATTTTTGGGGTCCAAAGCAGAAACCGTGCTAGTAAAACAGCCGTGTTATATCCAAATAAAAAAGTGAAAATTATATAGAAAAATGACCATAAATGGTCATTTTTCTATATAATCTTCACATTTTTGGGAAAATGACCATTTTTCTATATAATCTCCATCTTGAAACTGTGTTAGATTAAAAACCGTGTTATAATGAACCGTGTTATAATGAAGTTGTGGTGTAGTTAGGATGTTTACGGTAGTTTGGTCAAGAACAAGCGCCAATCCCAGAGATTTGAAAACATATAATGCTTAAGTAGATGTTATTTCTCGGAAAATTGTTCTTGTTGTTAAATTCTTTAAAAAAAAATAAACCATGTTAGAGAATGTTGATTAAATATAATCTCTATTTCACTATTGTTTCTGGTTTGTATTTAAGCCCAAATTGACAAGAGAAAAAAAACGTAAAAAGATAGCTCTTATCCTGCTGTTCACGACAACCCCTATCTTTGGAAACAGTGTCGATCCAGATCAGATGGCTTCTGAAGAAGCCATCTGATCAGGATCTACACTGTTTGACATTCAGTTTATGGATTTGTAAGAATAAATTACATCGAGTAATCTGATTGGTTCTAAGTCAGAAATGGGTGTGGCTAAACTGAATATTCAGCAAGAGAAGGGTTAAAACTTCCATGATTTGATCATTGTTTGCTTTGGGTTTAACAACATGTCAACCCTTGTGGTTCATTTTGTGTCTTCTCCCAGAAAAGAGATAGAAAAGATAGCATATGGATGAAAATGAGTGACAGAGGAGAAAGAGGAAAATGAATGGAAGAAGTGTAGAATCAGAAGAAATAACAACAATCCCCATCTAATCTTACCTGCTACAAGGACAGCAGGACTTGTCCACTGCTACAAGGACAGCAGGACTTGTCCACTGCTACTAGGACAGCAGGACTTGTCCACTGCTACAAGGACAGCAGGACTTGTCCAACTGTTCAGTCAGTATCGGTTGGACGCCGCAGTGACGCAAGATACACGTCACCTGTGCTTCACCAAAACAGCACCCCAACCAGTTGCTGGATTTTATCACCTTTTCTTGATTGCATACTGAATTCGACCATACGAATGTTATAACCACCACACTGAGGCAGGTCTAATGAGTTCCCACAACCAATGAGCTGTAGCAGAAATAAGAAAGATAATGTATACCCCTGTGAACCTCAGTTTTTACTCTTTATAAAAAGTGGGATCTAGAGGGGTGTTCATAACACGGACTTGTTAACGTGATGAGAAATACAGTGGGATAAATTAGGGGGATTTTCTTACCTTTACCAATATCTCAAAAATGTGTATTGTGTCTACTGGTACATACTTTACATAGGAATCCTCTTGATGAGGCAATTCTTAGGAGTATACACACAACAGGCCTCATACTGACCAAGCTTTTCAAAGCCTGAAAGATCTGATTTTGTAGCCTTAACCCTCATCCTGCTGTACATGACAATCATTCCTTTACAAACAGTGTAGATCCAGATCAGATAAGAAGCCACCTGATCAGGATCTACACTGTTTATAATGCAGTTTGTGACTTGAATACATTATATCAAATAATTTGATTGGTGAATAGGCAGAAATGGGTGTAGCAAAATAATTTTATTCAGAGGATAAGTGTTCAATAGTCATTTTAAACAGAATATAGGAGGAAAAATCAAAATCTAAAAAGCCTGAAATCAAGAAAAAATCAGGAAACAATCAAGCCCTAAAAGCCTGAAATCCTGCATATGCCTGAAAAAATCAAAGCGCCAAAAGGCACTGAAATGACAGATTCTGTGAAAAACCAGTGCTTCAGCTGAAGTGCACGACCCGCCGGATGCTTTTAGTTTTATGAGCGTAACCATATATGGGTATGGCGGCCATTTTGGTCATGTGACCTGGACCTAAAACGGCTCCCCCAATAAATGCGCCTTATCGTAAGGAGCAAAAATATATCGTATACTTTAGTACTGTATTCTGAATGGTTTGCAGGATAAAATGCATTCTCACTTTTCCAATACAAAAGCATATGTGTCAAAGTTTGACCTAGGCACAACGAAGGTCAAGGTCAACCCAGGGTCACCATTTTAGCAATTTATGATGGGCCTACGTCCCAGATGCTATTTATCAAGTTTCGTGGAAATCTGCCCAGTGGTTCTGGAGAAGACTATTTTCGAAGGGTTTTTACCATATATGGCTTGGCGGCCATTTTGGTCATGTGACCTGGACCCCATGAGCAAATTTTGGTTTCCCCCATCCCATAGAGGCCCCATATGAAAGTTGACTTCAATCGGCCAAACGGTTTCCGAGGAGAAGCAGTTCGAAAATTTTCACATTTTTTCGCCTCGGCGAGGCTATACTAAATGGAATGTAATACTTCGCAAGTTCATTGGTTAGATCTCATTGATATCTACCAGTATGCCAAAAAATTGTTTAAATATTCTAAGCGGTTAAGTCACTATCACCAATTTTCACAAACGGGTTACGGACGGACAGACAGACTAACAGAATGACACGGTGATTTTAGGGCACTCTTAGAAAATCAACCGACTTCAGTCGGTCGCTTTTCTGCGGGTCGTGCAATTCAGATTTACTTTCTTAAGTGATAAGGACAATGGCGCTGGAGTGCTGATTTTTAGTTTGGTTCACAAAACTGAGGTGAATCAGCTGTTAAACACTTTCATCTTCATTTTACTTGGACATTATAAATAAAACAACATGCAAATGACTACCCAGCAGGCACACGTCGCTAGGGCAACGTCAAATCAACGTCGATGCAACGTCATGACGTTGCACCGACGTTGATGTGACGTCACAATTACGTCATGTGCCTGCTGAGATAGTCGCCAGTTTTATGACAGCACATAGCCGCAACTTTCTTGTAAAAGCTTACACTTGTTGACTGAGATGTGTTTCGCGGCTTAGTCAAGAACCTGCCTTATGTCGTGCGCTACAATAAAGGAAAACACTTTTTGTGCGATGTTTGAAGTTTTGCGGCATGTGACTAATTATTTATCACAACATTGTGCTTACATATTCAGTTATTTAGCCCTTTACAACAGAATTGGACAGTGATAACTGTTAGGAGTTTATTATTGCTGGCTTGCTACCGTACGGTGAAGTTTCTAGCGTCACGTACTTCGCATTTAATTAGGTCATGTAAGTGTTATGAGTCTGTACCCTTTCAGCCAAGTACAGATACCTACAGATGCAAACAGTGTAGAACCTGGTGAGATGGCTCATAATGATACACCGCATTCGGTTCTACATGGTTTGACATGCTATTGACGACTATTGACTAGACACCCAATTTACATGTGTAGAATGGACGCGTACAAATTCAGTGACTGAAGAGTGAACTGGAGAAACTCGTGGGTTGAAGGGGTAAAATCTTAACCTGGCCTGTAACTGTTGTGTGCGGGTCAGGACCAGACAAAGCGGCTTGGCCGATAATCAAAAGTTAAATACAGCTTATTATACGGTCGATTTTCTTTATTTTTCAAAGTTTATCTAGATACTTAAATGGTGTGCACTGATTGTAGCTCTATACATATTCTTTTGTTTTGTTTTTTTTTTTTCTAAAAATATACAAAGGTACTTTAATGGTGTATTTGATACAAATATAATTAATCATAACCCATTTTGTACTGAATGTAATATTATCACTTATCTGACGAAGATTTCATTTCGAAATCCCGGTTCATAATTAAGGGGCGTCAGCTAGAAATATAGGAATTAATTTAGGAAAAAATTGGCTAACTTTCGACAACAGTGAAGCCCGCAGTGAAGGCCGTGGTTAGACGCCGCCTCCAAGATTCGCCAATGACCCATTATGCGGTCGTCTGTATAAAATGGGAACTTTCCTTATGCATATTCAATTAACTTTTCTCGTTTTGTTTGTAATTTAAGAAAGATCATTTTTGTATTTTGATTACAAATGAAACAAAACATGTAATCAAAATGCGGAAATAATGCCATGAGAAATTAGTTTTGAGACAGCGAACATGAAATGTCAACAAACAACGGACTATTTGCGCGGAGTCATATTTCAAAAGTAGTGGAAGCCGGAAGTTCGGACGTTAAATTGTAAACATGCAGCACGACGAAGAATGACAGAAAGAATCTGTCATTAAAAATGAGGCCTGACACAACAGGACTTCAGTTCAAAGAATATCAGTCAAACCCATTATGCCACCTGACCTGGCGCTATACATGTGATTACCTTTCAGTTGCCTGAATTACCCTCTTCATCACAAAAACACGCCTATATAATTTTGACCCCCTTGAACCCCACCTTTATATAGTAAATCTGGGGTTTACAGGGGAAAACCTTATTTTTCTTATTTCTGCTCTTAAATATAGATTGTGGGTAAATGTTAGAACCGCCTCAGTGAGGCAGTTCTAACGAGTACCCACAATCTATATTTTGAGCAGAAATGAGTGAGTGTTTGAGTTTTACATCCCACCAACAGCTAAGGTCAAACGGAGACGGGACCTCGGTTTTAAAGACTCCTCCGAAAGTCTGGAGAAGCCCGGGGTCGATCCTGCGATCCCTGGTTTACAAGGCGAGTAGCATTACCACTGCACCACGGAGGCTTCTAAATTGAGCAGAAATAAAAAAAAAATATCAAAATTTTCATCTTAAAATTTTCATATCTTGGGCGATAAAAATAATGTATTTGTATAGGCGTGTTTTCGTAATGGAACAACTTTTCATGGTCCCAAAGGTGTTTTCATTCATTGTATTGGGGCTAACCCATTGTATGCTAGTGGATGCTTCCATTGCTATATGTTGGACAAGTCCATTTGTCATATAAGGGGTGTCAGGTCTATTTGTTTTTATTCTATTTTTGACAGAAATACTAGCTACAGGTACCCTGCCGTAATATGTCGGTGTTATGGTTTCAATGTTGATAAATACTCGTCTATTTATAAATCATAACAAACAACGGTGTTTTCCACAGGTACGTAACGGGTTATATTCTAACACATAAGCACTTAATTTTGCTGTGTCAATGTCATCAGTTGCGTAGCGCAACTAGTAACGAGGAGCGCCTAACACGACTGGTTTACTTTCTTGAGGATCGCAGGTTCGATCCTCGCAGACAACCATTTTTCATAAAGCTATAAAAAGCATGATTTATTTTTTTCTTGATGATTTTTTTATAAAATAGTTTCAGAATTTACATTTTTATTATTTCTTTTTTAATTTTCAATTCTGTTTATTATTTTTGTATTATTATTTTTTCGTGAATGGTTATCAATTTATTTTAAAGTGCAATACATGTCATGCACAATTTTAAAGATCAACTTCACATTTGATTTATATCAGCACAGAAAATGCATGCTTCACGAGAAAATCGAGGATTTTTTGCTTTTGGCGCGAAAAAAAAATGTTAAAGAAAAAACATCCCCAGCGGGATTCGAACCCGCATACTTCAGCTCTACAGGCCCGTGACTTTACCACTTGGCTAGCGTCGATACAGTGCAGGTATGGTATTTTTTAGCCTGATACCATCACATTAATAGGGAGTCACCAAAAATAAAATTAGATCATCCAAAAATAACATATAATTGCGTAGATAAATTTAAAAATAACCTTTATTTACAATAATATTGACAATACCAAACTGACAACTGATGTCGGTTTTACTGTAGTCAGGCCCTGATCAGGCGCCATTTTCTGCAGCGTCTGATCTGGGCCTGCGCTTTTTGCCAAGGTACTCCTTCAGGGGTTTCCCCAGCATACAATGGGTTAACAACAGGTCATCTCTTGTGGGTCTCTCTGAGTCGTTTCCCAGAAATAGGGAGAAGAGACAGAAGAAATAGTAGAGGAGATGAAAGAGAGAGACAGAGAACAAAGAGGAAAATGAACGAAACGGCAAAAACAGAAGAAATAACAAATATGTCCCCTCTATCCTTAACCTCCTGCAAGGACAGTAGGTCTTAAATGCCAACCCCCATCAGGGCTTGGTGAAATAGACTGGGCTCCATGGTGCTTCCAAGCAGAGCTGAAACCAACTGCACAAGTAAGCCTGCCCAGGCAAAGTGGTGAAATCAAACAGTCCATGCATATAAACTCTGTTTTCCTTGTGCCCCAGGGATTGAGATGTCATTTGGAAGCAACATCTCACAAATTTAGTGTTTGTTCCTCTCCCCCCCCCCCCCCCCCCCCCCCCCCCCCACCCCCACCCCCTTTGTGGTGTTTTCCTTGTGCGCCAGGGATTGAGATGTCATTTGGAAGCAACATCTCACAAATGGCCTTAATTGTGTTTGTTTCCATAGTGTGTGGAACCATAGCCCAAGCTATTTCCCCAAGCCTGGATGGGCGGGGGCACTGAAGCCTAACTGTAAGTCAATATTAGATGGCTGCCCTGGTGATGGAAGATACATGACACCTTCCCGGAACTGTCTGAGTCATTGAAGTTTGAGTGCATTAAGCCAGCAGGTTTCATTTTGGGTTTACCACCAAGTCAATACTATTAACTCTTGTCCTACTGAATAAATGAATTAAGACACACCCACTTCTGACAATCAACCAATCAAACTACTTGATTTAATTCATTTGCTAGCATGACAGTGTAGATTCTGATCAGATTGCTTCTTTAGAAGCCATCTGATCAGGATCTACACTGTTTGCAAAGGTAGTGGTGGTTGTAATCAGAAGGACAAGGGTTAAGATCATATTGTGCCAATCAGTTTAACAAGTACAATGCACATTATTTCACCAGAAACTGACATATGCCCTTCTTGAACCATAGTGTTAGCTATGTTCATGCTTCTTTGACCGAGATTTTTGGGGTGAGCAAACTGGCAAAAAAGATGTTCCCAGAATGTTGACACCGGCCCAAAAGCTGAAAAGGTCAGAATGAGACATGGATTCACCATTTTGATCCTGAATCTAAGTCTCAAAGCAAACGGTGGAACATCCTGGGTTTCCCCTCCAAAACATTTGCCAAGGTGATGGCCTCTGTTTTGTGGGACTGTGAGGAACGGCTCATGATTGACTTCTTGCAAAAGGATCAAACTATTAACATGGCCTATTATAAAGCAGAATTGCCGCTGCTGAAAAACACGATCAAAACCTGTTACAACCGATTTTGTAATAAAGTTAACCCTTATCTTGCTGTTCACGACAACCCATATCTTTGCAAACAGTTTAGATCCAGATCAGATGGCTTCTAGGATATACACTGTTTAGCATTGAGTTTATGAATTTGTAGCAATAAATTACATCAAGTAATTTGATTGGTTGACAGACAGAAATGGGTGTGGCTTAAATGAATATTCAGCAAGATAAGGGTTAAATTGTAATGAACTTTCTGGATGATACTCCAATAAGGAATTCATCAGCACATAAAGTCAAGATCAGACATAGAGTACTGGGAAAGGTGATATTTTGTTTTTTTGGTGCTTAACCCTTATCTTGCTGAATATTCATTTAAGCCACTCCCATTTCTGTCTATCAACCAATCAGATTACTTGATGTAATTTATTCCTACAAATTCATAAAATGAAAGTCAAACAGTGTAGATCCTGATCAGATGGCTTCTTCAGAAGCCATCTGATCTGGATCTGCACTGTTTGCAAAGATAGCGGTTGTCGTGAACAGCAAGATAAGGGTTAATGGTCATGTCAACACTATTGAGGTAATCTCAATATTTCAACACTGGGGGGGGGGGGGGGTTTCTCTTCTAATGGTGCTGCAGTGGGCTATATTCAGATCCTCTGATAGCTCTAGTTCAGACTGTAAAACAGCCCTTCTGAGACTCCACATGATGTAGTTATGAAGACAACAAAAGTTGATTTGTCATATCACTTTAATGTTGACTTCAAAGCAGGTATTTATGACATAAAAAACAGAAACAAGGCGAGAAAAAAAAGCCTTTATTTTGTTCAAAATTCAGTCAAAAACATGTATTTTACCTAAAAATAGCCTTAAGAAAAAAAAAAATATATTCACAAGAGCCTGTTAGGTAGCCTGGTTGTCTTATGCACCTTCCTAAACAGATTTTGCAACTTCTGATTAAACTGACATCCCACATGTGCAGTCACCACATCAAAGTGATGTTGATGTCATTGCTGCTTGAAGCTAAAGATGAAGCCTTCTTCCAAAAGGGGGATGTAAAGCTTGAACATGGATGGGCTAGTTGTACATTGAAGTTCATAGACTGAAACTATGTTAAAACAAGGGGACCAAGATTATAATAATCTTATATGGGTGTGAGGGGTGGATGGAAAAATCCGTCCCGAGGGACACTGTCCGGCATCACGAGGCTTGCCGAGTGATGCCGGACAGTGATCCCGAGGGATGGATTTTTCTATCCACCCCTCACACCCATATTGGATTCTTTTTCTTGCATACCTTCCATTTCTTAAAGCAGATTTTTAATGCTGCAGTCACTTCAGTTACCAACATCCGCCATATTTTGTTGACACTGCAGGAATGTTTAATGACGTTGCTGTGACGTCAACCTTAACGACGGCGCATACAAGGTCGTAATCAACAAGTGCATTTATCAAACACGTAATTATATTCGATTTTGGGTCGGAACATCAGGGTCAGAACATAAATTTCTGTCCAAGGGTAAAATCACGGATTTCCTTGTCTGGTGTGCAAGAAGCTCCTATATCACTCACCTGAGCTAACAGATTCAAAGTTTCAGGAGGTGCCAACCTTTACTGAAGGATTTATGGGAGGACAAGGTGATGATACGGGAGGCATTTTCTGCCACCTTGCATATAAGTTTCAGAAAGATCCAATCAAAACTGAAGGGGCTACGGTGATGACAAGGTCAAAATTTGGCATGTTCAGCAATCAAAGGAACGTTACTCTATGATAAATGGGCCGACACTCATCCAAGGTTTTATTCCTCAGCCACCTTAAATATAAGCTTCAGAAAGATCTGATCAAAACTGAAGGGGCGACAGTGATGACAAAGTCCAAAATCGACATTTTCAGCAATCAAAGGGACATTACTCTATGATAAACGGGCCGACTTGGCCAATTTTCAAACTCATCCGAGATTTTATCCCCAGCCACCTTACATATAAGTTTCAGAAAGATCCCATTAAAACTTAAGGGGCTACTCTGATGACAAGGTAAAAAATCGACATTTTCAGCAATCAAAGGGACATAACTCTATGATAAATGGGCCGACTTAGCCGGTATTCAAACTCATCTGAGGTTTTATACCCAGCCACCTTACATATAAGTTTCAGAAAGATCCAATTAAAACTGAAAGGGCTACGGTGATGACAAGGTCAAAAATCGGCATTTTCAGCAATCAAAGGGATGTTACTCTATAATAAATGGGCCGACTTGGCTGGTTTTCGAACTCATCTGAGATTTTATCCCCAGCCACCTTACATATAAGTTTCAGAAAGATCCGATTAAAACTGAAAGGGCTACAGTGATGACAAGGTCAAAAATCAGCATTTTCAGCAATCAAAGGGACGTAACTATGATAAATGGGCCTACTTGGCTGGTTTTCGAACTCATCCGAGGTTTTAGCCCCAGCCACCTTACATATAAGTTTCAGAAAAATCCGACTAAAACTGAAGATGCTACTCTGATGACAAGGTAAAAAATCGGCATTTTTAGCAATCAAAGGGACGTTACCCTACGATAAATGGGCCGACTTGGCCGGTATTCAAACTCATCTGAGGTTTTATCCCCAGCCACATTACATATAAGTTTCAGAAAGATCAGATTAAAGCTGAAAGGGCTACGGCGATGACAAATTCAAAAATCGGCATTTTCAGCAATCAAAGGGATGTTACTCTATAATAAATGGGCTGACTTGGCTGGTTTTCAAACTCATCCGAGATTTTATCCCCAGCCACCTTACATATAAGTTTCAGAAAGATCCGATTAAAACTGAAAGGGCTACAGTGATGACAAGGTCAAAAATCTGCATTTTCAGCAATGAAAGGGACGTAACTCTATGATAAATGGGCCGACTTGGCTGGTATTCGAACTCATATGAGGTTTTATCCCCAGCCACCTTACATATATGTTTCAGAAAGATCCGACCAAAACTGAAGGGGCTACAGTGATGACAAGGTAAAAAATCGGCATTTTTAGCAATCAAAGGGACGTTACTCTACGATAAATGGGCCAACTTGGCCGGTTTTCGAACACATCCGAGATTTTATCCCCAGCCACCTTACACATAAGTTTCAGAAAGATTTGATCAAAAATGAAGGCGCTACGGTGATGACAAGCATTTTCCCATTGTAAGTCTATGGGACCTTGTGGTAGCCATAGCAACAAAAGTTTTTGTGCGATTTTGAAAAAAAAGCTTATGTCATCAATGCCCCACCAGAGGCATGCTACAGATGAGAAATGATTGAGATCAGCCTGCAGGCTGCAGAGATATAGCTGCTCAAAAGTGTGGACGGACGGACAGACAACGGAGGACCCACTATACTATAAGCTCCCCTGGAGCCTTCGGCCCAGGTGAGCTAAAAATAAGGCATGAATGATGCCATCTCCTTGCTGAACTCCTAGCATGGCTGAGAAGTTCTTGAAATGCCCTTGTAGGTATGAACAGATTTTGATGGGACATGTTTTGTCATACATTACATCAACACACATGCATGTGACAAAGTGCGTTCTTTCAGATCTCCATAACTGTTAATTTTTTTACGAAAATTTATATTTTTCTTATTTCTGAAAATAAGGTTTTGCATGCTCCTTAGAACAAGTACAGCACAACCTCTTTATAACTGTTGTTGGGGTCCAAAGCAAAAACCATGTTAATTAAACAACTGTGTTATATCCAAACACAAATGTATAGATTATATAGTCAAGAATTCCGCCGAAGGCTATGTCGCGCCTGTGGTAAACTTGAACCTTAGGGTGAACGCTAGGGTGGTTGCAAAAGTTGACGCCTTGACGAACGGACAGACGAATGAACGGAGGAACGGACAAACAAACGAACGGAAAACCGGGCGCCTATATCGCGCCATGCTAATAGCAGGCGCGACAAAAAATGACCATTTATGGTCATTTTTCTATATAATCTATACATTTTTGGATTCCATCTTGAAACCGTGTTATAGCTGTAACTGTGTTATAACAAACAGTGTTAAAATGAGGTTGCTGTGTACCCAGAAATCTAAGTTGTGGGCAGAAAAACATAAGGTTTGCTCATGTAATACCCACTTTTTGAATATGAAGTGGGGTTTACAAGGGTATTCATAACACAGATTTGTTAACATGATGATGAGCCAATGACATTCAGGGAAAGGACACAGAATAAACCATTACGAAAACACCTATACAAATACACCCTAAATTCTATCACAGTAAAAATGAAAAATTTAAGATGAAAAATTGTGATGTTTTTCTTATCTCTGATCAAAATATAGATTGTTGGATCACGTTAGAACCGTTAGAATCGCCTCATTGAGGCGGTTCTAACGACTACCCACAAGCTATATTTTAGCGCAGAAATAAGAAAAATAAGGTTTACCCATGTAAACCCCAGTTTTACTATATAAAAGTGGGTTTCAAGGGGGTCAAAACTATATAGGCATTTTGCATGATGCAGACATATGCATGTCTTGCATACTGGGTCTTGGTTTTGTGGTCCCCTTATATCCCGCCAATCATAAATCAGAGGTGGGCAAAAAGCTGGAGAGAAACCACATGACCTTCCATTGTAGAACTTTGTATATTGCATGTGACCTGAGCCAAGCTCGAACCCACAGCGTTGGGAGACCTTATGATAAACCCATCACGAAAACACGCCTGTGTAATTTTGACCCCCTTGAACCCCACTTTTATATAGTAAAACTGGGGCTTCTGGGGGGTATACCTTATTTTTCTTAAAATATCATATTTTTCCATCATAAAATTTACATTTTTTCAGCGATAAAGGTGGCAATGTATTTGTATAGGCGTGTTTGCGTAATGCTTATCCTGCTGATCACGACAACCGCTACTTTTGCATACAGTGTAGATCCAAGTCATATGTGATCAGTATCTATACTGACATTCAGTTTGTGAATTTGTAGGAATATATTGCACCATGTAATCTGATTGGTTCAAATTCAGAAATGGGTGTGGCTAAGTTAATTATTTAGGGTGATAAGGGTTAAGTTAGTGCTGCCAAGGAGTCCTGTTACACCACAATCTCGTTATAACACGGTTAATTATAACACGGTTTTGGATATAACACAGTTTCAAGATGGATCCCAAAAATGTATAGATTCTATAGAAAAATGACCATAAATGGTCATTTTTCTATATAATCTATACATTTTTGTTTGGATATAACACAGTTGTTTAACTAACACGGTTTCTGCTTTGGACCCCAACAATAGTGTTATAAAGAGGTTGTGGTGTACTAATATACTGGAGAGCTTGAACAATTTCCCACTGGACAGATGCATACTGTAATGATCCTAAGTATTGGGGCAGATAGGCCTGAGCAAACAGTGCAGATCCAGATTGGAGCAGTCTGATCTGGATCTACACTGTTTGCAAAGGCAGAGACATTCATGTTCTGTGGATACTTGGTGGCTGCTAAGGAATAACTACAATTGCAACTGCAGTTCGGAGCAGATTTGTTTGTCTGATTTAAGGTTTAACGCCCCCCAACAATGCTGTATAGGTCATTTTTGAGATGTTGCTTCCAATGTTGTGGGACTTTTACCTAACATTGAGATGAACAGACATCTCAAGCCCTATCACCCAATGAAACCAATACGGTTTATAAGCATGGGCGATCCGATTCGCACAACTCATGTGTGGTTGGTTTCAGCACTGCATGGAAGCAGCATGCAGCCCAATCTATTTCTTCAAGCCCCGATGGGCAGGGGCGACTGATCACGAAAACCTCTATTTTTGCAAATAGTGTAGATCCAAATCAGATTAATATATTTAATAAATTTGAACCTATGACTTGGAAGAGAAGTAAGTTAAATTAATGTATACCCCTGTAAACCCCAGTTGTCTCTCCATAAAGTGGGGTTTACAGGTATGTTCATCACATAGACTTGTTTACATGATGCAAAGAAAATAATCATATTTGCCTTGAGAATCATTAAGGAAACACACCTACACAAATACATTGTAAGCTTTACAGCCAGAAAAACGAAAATTTTAAGATGAAAAATTGTGATACTATTCATATATCTGCGCAAACTATAGATTATTGTTACTCGTTAGAACCTCCTAACTAGTACCCACAATCTATATTTTAGAACAGAAATAATAACAAGAGGGCCCATAGGGCCCTGGTTTGCTCACCTGTGTGTCACTGTCTTGAGTACATTCAATTTTTAGCTATGGTGGCCATCTTGTTCATCAGCAGAGTAATTTTAGCTTATTTGGTAGGGAGTAACCTTGGCAACATTCCTGTGAAGTTTTAAATCAAATTGGCCTAAAGGTTTAGAAGGAGTTTGCATTTGAAGCAAATTTACAATGTTTTTCTATTTTTAGCTCTTGTGACCATTTGTTAATCGTTATGCTATTTTCCTATAGGGTCATCTACACAACATTCCAATGAAGTTTAGAAGCCTTCATGGTGAAGTGGCCATGCTACTTGCCTTGTAAACCAGCATTAGCAGGATCAATCCAAGGCTTCTCCAGACTTTCAGATTAGTATTTAAACAGAGGTCCCATCACTGTATGACCTTAGTTGTTGGTGAGACTTAAACTCAAACACTCACTCCTATGAAGGAACCTATATGCCAAATATGAAGGCTGTATCTTAAATGCTTCAAAAGTTATGACAAAGTAGGTCAAAGGTCATGGTCATGGCTCAAAAGTTTTGAATGGTTGAGAAAACCTTGTCACAAATAACATACATGCCAAATATGAAGGCTCTATCTCATATGGTTCAAAAGTTATGATAAAGTAGGTCACAGGTCAACGTCACAGGTCGAATCTTTATATGAGTGGGAAGCCCTTGTCATAAGGAACCTACATGCCAAATATGAAGGCTCTATCTCAAACGGTTCAAAAGTTATGACAAAATAACCTACTGATCTACTTTTTGATACGTTTTTCTATGATTTGACCTGCTGACCTACTTTTTGACTCGACATGACCCATATTCGAACTTATCTGAGATATTGTCCAGATGATCATTCTGAGCAAGTTTTATGATGATTTGACTAAAACTGTGGCCTCTTAGAGTGTTCAAAACGTTTTTCTATGATTTGACCTGCTGACCTACTTTTTGACTCGACATGACCCATATTCGAACTCGGCCCAGATATTGTCAAGATGATCATTCTGAGCAAGTTTGATGATGATTGGACCAAAACTGGGGTCTCTAGTGTGTCCACAAGTTTTTTCAACACTCTGACCTACTGACCTACTTACTGACCAGATATGACCCATATTCGAAATTAATTGAGATATTGTCAAATGATCATTTTGAGCAAGTTTGATGATGATCGGACCAAAACTGTGGCCTCTAGTGTGTTCAGAGGGTTTTTCTATGATGTTATCTACTAACCTACTTTTTGGACCGACATGACCCATATTCGAACTTGACTCAGATATTGTCAAGATGATCATTCTGGGCAAGTTTGATGATGGTCAGACCTAAACTGTGGCCTCTAGTGTGTTCAGAAGGTTTTTCTATGATTTGACATATTGACCTAGTTTTTGATGTGACATAACCCATATTCGAACTTGACCGAGATATTGTCAAGACTATCATTCTGAGCAAGTTTGATGATGATTGGACCAAAACTGTGGCCTCCAGTGTGTTCAGAAGGTTTTTCTCTGATTTGACCTACTGACCTACTTTTTGACCTGCCATGACCCATATCTGAAAGTGACCAAGAAATGATCAAGATGATCATTCTGAGCAAGTTTGATGATGATCGGATCAAAATTGTGGCCTCTAGTGTGTTCACAAGGTTTTTCTGATTTGAACTATTGGCCTACTTTTTGAACCGACATGACCCATATTTAAACTAGACTCAGATATTGTCAAGATGATAATTCTGGGCAAGTTTGATGATGATTGGACCAAAACTGTGGCCTCTGGTGTGTTCACAAGGTTTTTCTATGATTTGACCTACTGACCTACTTTTTGACCTGACAGGACCCATATTCGAATGTGACCAAGATATTATCAAGATGATCATTCTAAGCAAGTTTGATGATGATTGGACATAAATTGTGGCCTCTAGTGTGTTCAGAAGGTTTTTCTATGATTTGACCTACTGACCTACTTTTTGACCCGACAACACACATATTCGAACTTGACTGAGATATTGTCAAGATGATCACTCTGGGCAAGTTTGCTGATGATCGGACCAAAACTGTGGCCTCTAGTGTCTTCACAAGGTTTTTTAGCTCACCTGAGCCGAAGGCTCATGTGAGGTATTAGTATACCACGAGCCGGCGTCCGTCGTCCGTCGTCCACACTTTCAACGAAGTATATCTCTGGAACCAGTGGGCCGGCCTTGATCAAATTTCATATGAACCATCATCAGGTAGGGGGAAAGGCTGTATTAGGTTTTCGTGCAGATCGGATGAGAACTCTGGTTGCCACAGCAACAAAGAGCTCCCATAGGCTTAACATAGGAAAAAGCTTGTCATCACTCTAGCTCCGTCAATTTTTTTCTGATCGACTTCATTCTTGCAGATAACGAGGACAGGCATGAAATCTCGATCAAGTTCGATTTCGGGCTGAATCGGATTATTCACTCAGGAGTTACGTGCCCTTGAGCGTTAGTAAAAAGCTTGTCATCACTCTAGCTCCGTCAATTTTTTTCTGATCGACTTCATTCTTGCAGATAACGAGGACAGGCATGAAATCTCGATCAAGTTCGATTTTGGGCTGAATCGGATTATTCACTCAGGAGTTACGTGCCCTTGAGCATTGAAAAAATTGCCTATTGACTTAACATGGGGAGAATGTTGTCATCACCGTAGCTGCTTCAATTATTTTCAGATTGGCTTTATTCTTGCAGATAACCAGCACAGCCATGAAATCTCGGTCAAGTTCAATAACTGGCAGAATCGGATCATTCACTTAGGAGTTACCTGCCCTTGTGTGTTTTTGCATTAGGGTTAATGGGAATTTCAAAAATGTATATCTTAAAGACTACTTGGCCAACTTTGATCAAATTTCATGTGTCGCATTATTGGGCAAGTGGAAAGGCTTCATTAGGTTTTCAGGCAGATCTGAGTGGAACTCTGGTTGCCATGGCAACATCTAGCTCCCAGAGACTTCACATAGGAAAAAGCTTGTCATCACTCTAGCTCCGTCAATTTTTTTCTGATCGACTTCATTCTTGCAGATAACCAGTACAGGCATAAAATCTCGGTCAAGTTCGATTTTGGGCCGAATCAGATAATTCACTCAAGAGTTACGTCCCCTTGAGCGCCCGAAAAATTGCCTATCGACTTAACATGGGGAAAATGTTGTCATCACTGTAGCTAGTAACGAGGACAGGCATAAAATCTCGGTTAAGTTCGATTTTGGGCAGAATCGGAATATTGACCTCGGAGTTACGTGACCTTGAGCGACAAAAAATTTGCCCATAGACTTAACATAGGGAAAATGTTGTGACTACGATAGCGACTTGAATTTTTTTCAGATCAGCTTCAAACTTGCAGGTAACGAGGACAGGCATAAAATCCCGGTTAAGTTCGATTTTGGGCCGAATCGGAATATTGACCTCGGAGTTACATGACCTTGAGCGACAAAACATTTGCCCATAGACTTAACATAGGGAAAATGTTGTGACTACGATAGCGACTTGAATTTTTTTCAGATCAGCTTCAAACTTGCAGGTAACGAGGACAGACATAAAATCTCGGTTAAGTTAGATTTTGGGCCGAATCGGATTATTTGCCTTGGAGTTACCTGCCCTTGAGCATAAAAAAATACGTTGTGACCACGATAGCAACTTTATTTTTATTCAGATCAGCTTCAAACTTGCAGGTAACGTGGACAGGCATAAAATCTCAGTTAAGTTCGAATGGGAATATTGACCTCGGAGTTACATGACCTTGAGCGACAAAAAATTTGCCCATAGACTTTACATAGGGAAAATGTTGTGACTACGATAGCGACTTGAATTTTTTTCAGATCAGCTTCAAACTTGCAGGTAACGAGGACAGACATAAAATCTCGGTTAAGTTCGATTTTGGGCCGAATCGGATTATTTGCCTTGGAGTTACCTGTCCTTGAGCATAAAAAAATACGTTGTGACCACGATAGCAACTTTATTTTTATTCATATCAGCTTCAAACTTGCAGGTAATGAGGACAGGCATAAAATCTCGGTTAAGTTCAATTTTGGGCCGAATCGGAATATTGACCTCGGAGTTACGTGACCTTGAGCGACAAAAAATTTGCCCATAGACTTAATTAGGGAAAATGTTGCGACTACGATAGCGACTTGAATTTTTTTCAGATCAGCTTCAAACTTGCAGGTAACGAGGACAGACATAAAATCTCGGTTAAGTTCGATTTTGGGCCGAATCGGAATATTTGCCTTGGAGTTACCTGCCCTTGAGCATAAAAAAATACGTTGTGACCACGATAGCAACTTTATTTTTATTCATATCAGCTTCAAACTTGCAGGTAACGAGGACAGGCATAAAATCTCGGTTAAGTTCGATTTTGGACCGAATCGGAATATTGACCTCGGAGTTACGTGACCTTGAGAGACAAAAAAATTTGCCCATAGACTTAACGTAGGCAAAATGTTGTGACAGAAATAGCGACTTGAATTTTTAGCTCACCTGAGCCAAAGGCTCCAGTAAGCCGATAGTATACCAAGGCTCCGGAGTCCGTCGTCTGTCGTCCATCCATCCGTCGTCCACACTTTCAATGAAGCATATCTCAGAAGGCAGTCGACCAATCTTGTTTAAATTTTATGTGTAGCACCATTGGGCAAGGGGAAAGGCTGCATTAGGTTTTGGAGCTAGTCTGGTTCATTTGTTCCTTCATTCTTCTTTCTCACCATATAGAGATAATAGACCAATGTTAAATTTTTAATCAAAGATTTCTCAGGAACTATAAAAGCTAGAAGCATCAAATTTGGTATTCAATAGAATAATGATGACTTATTTTGTGTAAGAGACATTGGGCTTTCTCAGCTTATTTGTTCATCTGTTCTTTCATTCTTCTTTCTCTCCATTTTGACCAATGTTAAATTTTCGTCAAAGATTTCTCAGGAACTATAGAAGCTAGAAGTCTCAAACTTGGAATGCAATGCAATAATCATGACTTATATCCTGTAAGGGTCAATGGGCTGGATTCTATTAGCAGATTTAGTAGTCAAGTCTGTGAATTGTTAAAACTTAAGTTCCTCAGGTGAGCGGTTTAGGCTCATTGAGCCTCTTGTTTCTGATTTGACCTACTGACCTACTTTTTGGCCCGACATGACCCATATTCAAACTTGACCAAGCTATTTTGTGGTGGTACAAAATTTGTCTTAGTTTAGTTAAAATCAAATCATAAATGAAACAGCTATCATGCAGACAAGACCAAAATAGGCAATTTTTGCCCTTTCAGGGGCCGTAACTCCGAAACACATGATGGTATATGGCTGGTTCAACAAAGGAACCCAGATCTCATGCTGGTACAAGTTGTGTGCAAGTCTGGTTAAATTCAAATCATAAATGAAGATGCTATATCGTGCGGACAAGACCAAAATAGGCAATTTTGCCCTTTCAGGGGCCGTTACTCCGTAACACATGATGGGATATGCCTGGTTCGAGAAAGGAACCTAGATCACATGGTGGTTCAAGTTGTGTGCAAGTCTGGTTAAAATCAAATCATAAATGAAGATGCTATCGCGTGGACAAGACCAAAATAGGCAATTTTTGCCCTTTCAGGGGCCGTTACTCCATAACACATGATTGGATATGGCTTGTTCAACAAAGGAACCCAGATCTCATGGTGGTACAAGTTGTGTGCAAGTCTGGTTAAAATCAAATCATAAATAAAGATGCTATCGTGCAGACAAGAAATTGTTTACGCTTGCAAGGACAACGGAGGAGATGTGGTCACAAAAGCTCACCTTGTCACTACGTGACAGGTGAGCTAAAAATAAGGTTGACCCCTGTAAACCCCAGTGAAACTACATAAAAGTGGGGTTCAAAATTAACAAAAGTAATGTACAAAGAAAGAGTTTACCAGCCAGGAAAGCATGTCGGGCCGACAGCTACTCGACGACATGTCGTATTGCTTTAGGCCCGACATTGGTCCGCTACTTTGTGTGAGATGGGTGGTTAACTAAACATAGAGTTGCTAGCATAATTTAATACCCAAACTTATTCTGCTGAAAAAAATAGTTTAACTACATCTATTTCTCACCACCAGTCAATTAAATTACTTGATATAATGTATTCATTCAAATGTTTTTGTTCAAAATTCACAAAATGAATGACAACCTGTAGATCCTGTTCAGATGGCTTCTTTCAGATCGCTTCTACAGAAGCCAGCTGAGCTGACAAACAGTGT
This sequence comes from Lucinisca nassula, assembly GCA_963580285.1. Taxonomy (NCBI): domain Eukaryota; kingdom Metazoa; phylum Mollusca; class Bivalvia; order Lucinida; family Lucinidae; genus Lucinisca; species Lucinisca nassula. Next base: position 129,003,111 of record OY757017.1, read on the forward strand.
AGATCCTGTTCAGATGGCTTCTGCATCTACATTCATCACGAAAACATGCCTATATAATTTTGACCCCCTTGAACCCCTCTCTTATATAGTAAAACTGGGGTTTCCGGGGGTATACCTTATTTTTCTTATTTCTGCTCTAAAATATAGTGTTGGTACTAGTTAGAACCGCCTCGATGAGGTGGTTCTAACGAGTGCCCACAATCTATAATTGGAGCAGAAATAAGAAAAATATCACAATTTTTCAGCATAAAATGTTCATTCTTTCGGCGATAAAGGTGGCAATGTATTTGTATAGGCGTGTTTGCGTAATGGTTTGCAAAGGTTGGGGTTGTCATGAACAGCAGGATAAGGATGAAGCATATAGTCAGGCAAAACCATGTTCTCCTACTGATAACTTTGTACAAAGTTTGGTTGAAGTCAAACATGTTGAAAATTAGCATAAGTAGCGTGTACAATTTTTTTTTTTTTTTTTCTTAACCCATTTAGCACCAGAAACTCCCAAACGGGTACCCTGGCAAACAGTGCATGCCCAGATCAGATGCCGCAGAATGCAGCATCTGATCAGGGCCTCCACTGTTTGCTAAAAGTTAAGTCATTTTTCAAATAAATTTTGATGAAAACATAACTTGACACCCCTAAACTTTGAAATGAGCTTTGAATGATTCCATTTGGTACAAAAAGGGTTAATAAACAGAAGTCAGCAATTTGGCCCTCTCATTATGTTAACCCTTATCTTGCTGTTCACGACAACCCCTATCTTTGCAAACAGTGTAGATCCAGATCAGATGGCTTCTGAAGAAGCCATCTGATCAGGATCTACCCTGTTTGACATTCAATTTAGGAATTTGTAGGAATAAATTACATCACGTAATGTGATTGGTTCAAAGTCAGAAATAGGTGTGACTAATCTGACTATTCAGCAAGAGAAGGGTTAACAAGATTATGTAACGAACACCCCTCTAAATCCTACTTTATATATAGAAAACTGGGGCTTACAGGGGAAAACATTATTTTTCTTATTTCTGCTCTAAGACAGAGGTTGTGGGTACTTGTCAGAACCTCCTCCTTGAGGCAGTTCTAACAAGCATCCACCAATGAGGCAGTTCTAATGAGTACCCACAACCCATGTTTCAAGTATAGAATATGAAAAAAATTATTGCAAATTTTCATCAGAAAAATTACCTTTTTGGAGATATGAAAGAATCCACTTTTTCAGATGGGTGTGTAATTGTAATGTTTCCACAAAAACATAAATAATATGTTTGAGTGCTAGATTTAAGCACTGCTACAACATCAGCTGACTTCTAAATTGGTGACAACTATATTTCTGGCACTTTCTAGGGCATTTTCTAAATACATGTACATGTATAAATATATAATTGAAATGTCTAAGTACACTATGCTCTTATTATGTTGACTAGGGTATGTACCCCAGTTTCATTGGGTGGCATGGCTTGAGATGTCATTTCATCTCAATGTCGGGTAAAAGTCCCACAAAATTGGAAGCAACGTCTCCAAAATGACCTATAGTGTTGACTGGGACGTTAAACCTAAAATCAGACAAACTGTTCAAGGGAACAATTTAGTCCATTCAATTTTTAACCCACAGGAGATAAACCCTAAACTAAAGCACATTTTACTTTTAGGAGAAAATCTATTCACAATATACACAAAATGCACTGAAGAAACATATTCACCGTAATACATGTAATCAAACATGCTCTAATAAAGCACACATCAATACTTTTTCAAGAAGTATATCTGACACAAGTAAAGAGCACATGATTTTGCAGTCTTTTGAAGTTGAAATAGTGCTATGTATGCTCCTCGTGCCAACTCTGTAAATGTTAGGAAAACATGTGCATGTGAAATAATAGTGTCAGAAATGATAAATATTAGGTAAAAAGTGTAGTATCTTTCTAATTTCTGCTTTCAACATAGATTGTGGGTGCTCGTTAGACCCACCTCATTGAGGCTGTTCTAATGAGTACACACAATACATGTTTTGGGCAAAAATAAAGCAGATACTGTATAACCCCATAAGCCATACTTTTCTCCCCCCCCCCCCAAGTCCGACCCTTGGGCATGACCCAGGGGTCACAGCCAAAATCCTGTTCCATATGTGTTACATATATCATTAATCATTACTTATGCAAAGTTTGGTTTCAAAATCTATAAAATTGACTTTGATATTGAATTTAATTGATATTTGACCTTTTGACCCCTCCCCAAGGCCCCTGGGGGCGGGGCCAAAAATAAATGTGACGTTGCACACCCTCATCATGTAAGGAAGCTGTGTACCAAATTTGGTTACATTCGGACCAGTGGTTAAGGAGGAGATAGTGTGACGGACAGACGGATGGACGGACAGACGGACGGAGGCATTCACAATATCCCCGAACGCTTTTTTTTAAAGCGTGGGGATAATTAACTTAACCACACCCAGTTCTGACTATCAGCCAATTCAATAATTCAATGGGATAATCAAAAAGGTGCTTGCTTAACACAGGTGAATTTTAATACATTTTCCTTTTTGGGAACTGAAAGCCTGCTTGCTGAATAGAGGTGGCCACTAAGACAGGTTTTACTGTAACTTGATTTAAATATTTTTTTTCAGTTTGCAAATTGCATGGCAGTGTAGATCCAGATCAGATGGCTTCTATCTGATCAGAATCTACACTTTTGCGATTATAGGGTTCATCGTGTTCAGCACAAGGGTTAACCTATTTTGTACCGGAAACCTTAAACGGGTAATTAGCAAACAGTGCAGGCCCAGGTCAGATGCTGCAGAACACGGCATCTGATCAGGGCCAACACTGTTTGCAAATATCAGTCAGTTTCCAAAGATTTTGAAGAAAACACAACCTGACACCCCTGAAATTTAAGTTGGACTCGTGCTATATATAAGGTGGAACATTCCATTTGGTACATAATGGGTTCATGGAAAGACTTTCTAGAGATTAACATGTAATGTCTAAGCACACAGCTCTTATTACAGAGACTATGGTCGGCCCCCGCCCATCGGGGCTTGAAGAAATATATGGGCTGCATTATGCTTCCACGCAGAGCTGAATCCCACCCACACGAGTACTGGTAAACCGCTTAGTGTATCTAAGCCTGCCCAGGCAAAGCGGTGCGCACGAGTCGGACCGTCCATGCTTATAAACCCTATTGGTTTCATTGGGCGACAGGGCTTGAGATGTCATTTCATCTCAATGCCGGGTAAAAGTCCCACAAAATTGGAAGCTACGTCTCCAAAATGACCTTTACAGCGTTGAAGGGGACGTTAAACCTCAAATCAAACAAACAAAACAGAGACTATGATACATGTATTACCCCAACATCATGTATTCATCATAACAAATATAAACAAAATCAACCGTAAATAAATTTGACTACATGGTGCTTCTGTGCTGAACTGAAACAGACCAAACTGTTGAGTACTGGTTAACCACTTAGAAGGTCTAGGCCTGCCCAGGCAAAGTGATGTGAGTCAACCCCTCCCTGCATATAAACCCTAGCTGTGTCTTTGGGCAGTAAGGCTTGAGACACCACTTCATCTCATTGTTGGGTAAAAGTCCCACAAAATTGAAAGCAACATCTCTAAAATGACCTAAAAAGTGTTGATGGGGATTTAAAATCTTAACAAAAACAAAATCCACAAAATGGTTTGGAAAATATGAGCTCTTAAAAAAACTTTAACCCTTATCTTGCTATTCACGACAACCCCTATCTTTGCAAATAGTGTAGATCCAGATCAGATGGCTTCTGAAGAAGCCATCTGATCAGGATCTACACTGTTTGGCATTCACTTTATGAATTTGTAGCAATAAATTACATCAAGTAATTTGATTGGTTGATAGACAAAAATCAAAAATGGGTGTGGCTTAAATGAATATTCAGCAAGATAAGGGTTAACATGTGGACGCTGATGCCAATTCCAATACCAACACCAACATGGAGCCGTAGTGCAACAGCTTTTCATGGACAAGCTAAAACTGATGTCGTTATTATTTTTTTTTTGGTTTCATTTCCATCATGAAAAAATGCCAATATAATTTTGATCCCCTTAACCCTTATCTTGCTGTTCACGACAACCCCTTTCTTTGGAAACAGTGTAGATCCTGATCATATGGCTTCTTCAGAAGCCATCTGATCAGGATCTACACTGTTTGACATTCAGTTTATGAATTTGTAGGAATAAATTGCATCAAGTAATTTGATTGGTTGATAGACAGAAATGGGTGTGGCTTACATGAATATTCAGCAAGAGAAGGGTTAAAGCCCATTGTGATATAATAAAACTGGGGTTTACAGGGGTATACATTATTTTTGTTATTTCTGCTCAAAAACATAGATTTTGGGTACTCATTAGGCAGTTCTTAAACCAGGTCCCATAATCTTTGTTTTATCAGAATTTTTTACCTGAATTTTGAATGAATCCTATTGGTCTGATGCAGCAATACAGAGCTATGAGACAGGGAAGTCAGATACCAGCAAAAACTAAATACACCCTTTTATTTTATACTTGGCAGTGAACAGCTCCTGCCCATCGCGGCTTGAAGAAATAGATGGGCTGCATGATGCTTCCACGCAGAGCTGAAACCAACCGCTCACCGAGTACTGGTAAACCACCTAGAGGATCAAAGCCTGCCCAGCAAAAGCGGTGCGAGTCGGACCGTCCATGCTTATAAGCCCTACTACTTTCATTGGGCGACAAGGCTTGAGATATCATTTCATCTCAATGTTGGGTAAAAGTCCCACAAAATTGTAAGCAATGTCTCCAAAATGACCTATACAGTGTTGACGGGGATGTTTAACCTCAAATCAAACAAACAAAACAAAACTAAGCAGTGAAATAATGCATATCTGAAACAAATAAAAATGGTAATCTCACATTGTGAAAAATAGCATGACCACGTCTGGACTACTTTTTTACATGCATAATATGAAAAGAAAACTTACTTTTGTTTCGATAACTACCAAAAACATTTCATCTTGTGTGTTGAAAATATCAGAATTTTCACGAGTGCGAAGCACAAGTGAAAAATGTATAAATTATATAGAAAAATGACCATTTTTGTCATGCCTGCTATTAGCATGGCACGATATAGGCAAGCAGTTTTCCGTTCATCCATCCATTTGTCAAGGTGTCAACATTTGCGACCACCCTAGCATTCACCCTAATGGTCAAGTTTATTCCTCAAGAACTACATGTATAAGAGCTTCATTAATGATACTTGTTACAAACTTGTATCTTAAATGCAAGCATCTATATTTGACCTTGACTAACATTTCTTGGTTCACTGACTTGGTAAAATATTTCAACTACTTTAGCAATCACCCTAATGGTTAAGTTAATTTCTCAAGAAGTAAAAAGAGCTTCGTTAATGATACTTGGTACAAACTTGTATCTGGGGGAACTTAAATGCAAGCAGCCATATTTGACCTTGATCTACATTTCATGGTTCACTTACTTTGAAAAATACTGTGACCACCCTAGTGTTCACCATAATGGTCAAGTTGATTTCTCAAGAACTATAAGAGCTTCATTAATGATACTTGCTATCTAGGGATGGCAATTTTAATGCAAACATCCATATTTGATCTTGACCTACCGGTACATTTTATGGTTGACTGACTTTGTGAAATATTGAGACCACCCTAGGATTCACCCTAATGGTGAAGTTCATTTCAAAATACCTATAAGAGCTTTGTTAATGATACTGTAGTCTTGTATCTAGGGATGACAACTATAATGAAAGCATCCATATTTGACCTTGATCTAAATTTTACGGTTCACCGACTTAATGAACTATTGCATCAACCGTAGTGTTCATCCTAATGTTTAAGTTCATTTCTCAAGAACTATTACAGTTCATTAATGCTACTTGGTACAAGCTTCCATACAGGAATGGCAACTTTTATGCAAGCATCAATGTTTGACCTTGGCCTTCATCTCATGGTTCGGTGACTGTAAGCATCCACAGGCGTGACATAGCCTTCGGCAGAATTCTTGTTCTGTATAATCTGTATATTTTGCAAATAAGCTTTAAGTTCTATTACCGGTATAACCCAAGCCATGTAATAAAGAAGGCCAATAAAGAATGACAAAGAAAATATTTCTGTTTATTGATCAATCCTTAATCAATTGCTGGTCATATGACCAGCAATTGATTAAGGATTGATCAATGACTAGCCAGTGTTTGACCAAAACTTTTTAGACAAGTCCAGCTGTCCAACCACTTGCACCCAGTTACCCTAAGAACTTGGAAATTGTTTGCAATGATGTCAGACATGCGACGTTAACTCGTCCAGCAGTCGCGGCAGTAATACAGGCAAAAGGTGGTGGTTTGTGGGAATGAACTGTCAGTTTCCCTTTGTTGTCTACTGTCACCTCTTTAAGGGAACTACCATTCTCTTTATTCCCTCCAAAGACCCACAAAGACTTTTTATCACTGAAACTAAAAGAATACACACATGGGTAGCGTAGTGACTCACTATAATGCATTGTGGCATCATCTAGAGCAAGCTTAGTGTTCTCAACAGGCATAAGCACCCGTGATCGGAGCCTATACTTATAACTACATGTGACATGGGCTGATTCTGTGTGTGGAAATTTCACGTTCATGATGTAGAAATGATCCTTTGTCTCTAGTATATGTGACTCAATTTGAATACCATTTCCATTTGTAAGACCACATGCTTCTGTAAGCTGGTATACTTTCACACCTGCTGTAATGCCAATGTTCATTTCTGCTAAAAATACATGACAGGTTTCTGCACCATACATCAGCAACATTTCATTTGTTGCTGAAGATACGGATGCTGCAAATGATCCAAACTGTTCTGTCGTGTCAATTCTGGGTGTACTGAACAGAAAAGTCCAAGTATTCTCAGCAGTCAGTCTGTAGCATTTGAAGTAAACCTGGGTTACATCAAGAAAATCCTCATCGCTGAACACTTTTACCCTTAACAACAAATACAAATTCTGATCTTCTGTGCAAATACAGAAGTCGTTACTGGAACTTTCTAAATCACTGACATCAGGAACAACCTGTGTGTAGTCAATGGTTTCCCAAGTAAAATTCTTCAGGCTCAGCATGTTTACTGTCTCTTCAAATGGGCAGAGGCAACAGAGTTTGTCTAACATCAGGCAGTATGTAGAATCAACCTCTTCAACACAGATTTGTTCAAAAACATCTTGGAATAATCCTTCTTGCAAGTAATACCATGATCTAGTTCGTGGGACATAAGCACACAAGTCAAACACAGATTCACCTTCCTGAATACTACCCTCCTGAATACTGAAGTCATTTTCATATGCTATCTCTTTTTCTGTGTTTTCTATTAACCGTTGCTTAGGAGAAATTGTTATCAAAATATCTTCTGTGTCCGACTGAAGTTTTTTAATTTTTGAATCCGGTGACCTTGAAGACAAAGACCGCAAATGAAAAGTTTTAATTTCAGACCTACATTTTGAGAAATATTTAGTTATCACCTTTTTCAATTTGATTTTGTATGGTGATTTTGAGATTTCACTGGCAATGGCATCATTAATTAGCTTGTTGAATGCCTCACTGGATTTTCTGTTTGATTCATCATCCATCTGGAACCTCTTTTCTCTTGAACACACCAACTCAAGAATGTCACAACCCAGTAATTCATGGGCCTCTGATTTGCCAGTGTCCACCCATTTAGTCAGATACACAAGTATATCCTCATTTGAACAATTTTCAAATATCTGACAATTTTGCACAAGATATAACAGCTGTTCTGGAGATATTTCTAGAGAATTTTCTTCAAATATGAGATAGTCATGATACCTAGATTTCACAGTCTGTGCTATTTTCTTTTCAATTTCAGGGATCATATGGTCTACAGACAGCAGAAAATACTTCAAACATGTGCTCAAATCTAAATTCTTTTCCATGAAATCTATACAAAGGTCTCTTAATTCAGAAATCACGAAAAATGAAGACACTTTCAAAATCGACTCTAAATTTTCATTGTTTATGCTAATTTCTCCTGTATACAGAAAATTCAACATGAATTCTACTGCAGAAACATCATTCGTTATGGAAGAAAGATCAACCTGTGGTAAATTGTCTGCCTTAAAAGGTCCAATAAAGCGTGACTTAAAGTAATCACTTCCTGCCACTAATACGCATCTGTGCGCTGTTACCATAGTATCTCCTACTGCAAGACTCACATCACACAGCCTGCCCTCTTTTCGAAGACAGTTCATGGCTTGCATAATGCTGTGGCAATGGATTTCTTTAGAGCCAATGAGCACCATGCTGGTCAAATGAGGTCTATCTGGAACTCCTCGCTATATGGAAGAAACTGGCTGAAAGTACACACAAAATACAACGGATAATATAGTTAACACCCTTTTAAAACATTTTTAATTATAACAGCTAGGGTTTGGGATCCAAACAATGTATAGATTATATAGAAAAAAGGACCATAAATGGTCATTTTTCTAGATAATTATACATTTTTGTTTGGATATAGAACATGGTTAATTAATATGATTTTCAACGTTCAGCCTTTGGACCTCAAAAAAAATGTTTTAAAGAGGTTGTGGTGTTTATAATATTAGCTCCTTCATCGGAAAGCCTGTCCACGAGGTTTGTAACCTGGGCCAGTTGTTTAATACTAGCTATGTTGTTAGTTAGCATATCATCAAAACGTTCATCATTAATATGACACACAAGTACATGCTAATACATGTATTTTTACTGAAAAAATATGTGTAGCTTTTGCAAAAGCAAAAGCTACTCACATTTTTGCATCAAAAACACCACAGAATTAGGTATTGTACTTGCTAGAACAGTTAACAATTTGACCACTGCTAGCTCGTTAAGCTAATGATGTATTGAACAACTGGGCCTAGGTAAGATACAAACCTACATGAATCTGCTCAGCTACATTGAGTGTCATTGACTAGCAAGAGTCTTGAAATGTAAGATATCGAAAACAAGAGTTTTTTAACTGCCCAAACAGTGCATACATGTATGAATGTAATGATTAGATTGCATGGCTGTGTAGGCTGATCTGCACCTATGTTGCTTGTGAACGACAAAAAAACACGTTTTCTCATGCTTTGGCTCAACCTCATATATACATGTACTGTATTGCTCCTAAGTTATGGGACAGATAGGCCTACATCGCGAAAACGTGCCTATATAATTGTGACACCCTTGAACCCCTCTTTTACATAGTACAACTGGAGTTTACAGGGGTACACATTATATTCATTGTCTCAGCTCTGGAGTGTGGATTGTTGGTACCCGTTTTGGCCGCCTCAACAAGGCGGTTCTAATGGGTGCCCGCAGTGTATGTTTTGGCCGGGGATAGGGAGAATATCATGGTTTTTCATGTTAAAATTTTCGTTTTTCGGCAGTATATTTTGCAGTGTGTTTGTATAGGCATGTTTTCATAATGTAAGCAAACAGTGCAGACCCAGATCAGATTGTTCCTGAAGGAACAGTCTGATCAGGGTCTACACTGTTTGTGTGTGCTATTCTGTCTACACCATTTGGATTCACTGCTGGCTCATGAAAAAAAATTGTTAAATTTTAGGAGAATTACAGCAAGGTGTCCTAGTTTTTAGGATTTTTACAGTATACATTAAACATATTATTAACCCTTATCTTGCTGAATATTCATTTAAACCACACCCATTTCTGTCTATCAACCAATCAAATTACTTGATGTAATTTATTGCTACAAATTCATAAACTGAATGCCGAACAGTGCAGATTCTGATCAGATGGCTTCTTCAGAAGCCATCTGATCTGGATCTACACTGTTTGCAAAGATAGGGTTTGTTGTGAACAGCAAGATAATGGTTAAAACCTAACCAAGTGAAAATATGTCTTCTAACAGGTGTAGCTATTGTAGGCTCAGATCATTCTGTGCATCTACACTGTGTTTTGTGTGATAATCGAGTGATTGATTGCTTTGAGTTTAACGACAGGTCAACCCTTGTGGGTCATTTTGTGTAATCTCCCAGAGAAAGGGAGAAAAGAGATTGAAGAGACAGTAGAGGAGATGAAAGTAAGGGACAGAGGAGAGAAATAACAACACTCCCCCATCGCCCCCGCCCATAGGGGCTTGAAAAAATATATGGGCTGCATGATGCTTCCACGCAGAGCTGAATCCGGCCCTCACACTAGTACTGGTAAACCACTTAGAGGATCTAAGCCTGTCCAGGAACCCCGGTGCGAGGCGGACCATCCATGCTAATAAACCCTATTGGTTTCATTGGGCGACGGGGCTTGAGATGTCATTTCATCTCAATGTCGGGTAAAAGTCCCACAAAATTGGAAGCAACGTCTCCAAAATGACCTTTACAGTGTTGATGGGGACGTTAAACCTCAATTCAAACAAACAAAACAACACTCCCCCTTTTCCCTTATCTGTTGCAAGGACAGCAGGCCTTGTCCAACTGTAAGCCAATATCAGTTGGACACTCCAGTGACGCAAGATACATGTCACCTTTGCCTCACACAACCACCCACTTTGTGTGATAATATGGACAGCCATTGTTCCTAAGATTTTCGTCAAAAAAGTTTCTAAGCACAGAAGCTGCTCAGTGCTGATGTCCATGTGACTATCACTGATTTGTAGGTTAATTACAGCAAATAGCCATGTTATTCTTATCAATGTGAGGTCAAAGTGTTGCCTAAATAGAGGATCTTACATGAGTGTTCATGTATTATTGAATTTATTAAACGAGTTGAGGAAAAGGGATAAAATGCGAGGCTTTGCCGAGCATTTTATCCCTTTTCCTCAACGAGTTTAATAAATTCAATAATACATGAGCACGAATGCAAGATTCTATTTATCATATGACATTTAAAACGTATTTTATTCACGATTGTTACAAAAATGTCAATATTCCACCGTTAGTAAACGCGACGTCGTTAAGGACGTCGTACATGTAACGTTACGGGACGTATCTAGCTAATTTGCATATCTAATCCACTAGTGGATTATCTAAAATACTACATGGCATTATTACACTCTCAGACGCGACGTCATATGATAAGTGGGTTATCTTTATCTGACTGGAATCATGTGTTGGGTTTGGCAAACAGTGTAGATTCAGACCAGATCCTGCAGAATGTGGTGCCGATCAGGGTTTACACTGTTTGCTTACAGTACACACAGCAACAGATAAGGTTGATATTTTGTGCTAACGGAAGGATAGTTTTTGTCAATGCTCCATCAAAACCTATGTTGTGGGGGACACTGTATTCATTAGAACTGCCTCGATGATGTGGTTCAATACCCACAACAAAGGCCGAGTTAAATGAAACAGTATAAGTCTCAGTTCGCTGAGTTCAGGATTATTTTTCAGAGACAATCACATGTTTACATAATATAGATTTGCAGGATAAAAGCCTACACAGTAATCATGTAATTTTGGTAGGGATTTTTAACCATGTTGTCCTGCACTGGGGATGATTCTCCCTGCACATGTGGGCCTACAGTTAATGTCCCGTTCAGAAGGACGGTGCCTTTTGTGACATTTATACCTGTAAATGATGCCAATGGAGAATGTTCGGACACCCCAATCTTTGACTCCTGCCGTGAATCTAACCGTCAGCCTCCAGCATCAAAGGCAAGTGCACTAACCACTGAGATACCAAGGACCATTCTGACAGGCAATTTTTATCGCAAAATCAACTTTTATATTTTTCTTCCAACAACAAAAAATACATTTTAATATTACATTCTTACAATTTCTTACAACGTGAAGGCCTTAACAAAGAAAAGAAGCATAGCTAGAAAAAAAAATCCCCTTATATGCTGGGATTCGAACCCGTACCGCTCGGGTGAAAGTCCGAACCATGGCTCGAACCACGGCACCAGAGTCGACTGCAGTTGTCAGAGAGTGATGATAAACCTACAAGCTATGCATATACATGTAATCTTCCAAGGCAGAAAACTGAAGGGAGGCAATGCATTCCATAACACGAAAGAAAGTCATCATTTATGGTGAAGATTTTTTTAAAAGCTAAATTTAGCCACCCATCCATCTGAGGTAATGGCTAGATTTGACCGACTCAGTAAAGGAAGATAGATAAAATTTAGCCACCCATCCATCTGAGGTAATGGCTAGATTTGACCGACTCAGTAAAGGAAGATAGATAAAATTTAGCCACCCATCCATCTGAGGTAATGGCTAGATTTGACCGACTCAGTAAAGGAAGATAGATAAAATTTAGCCACCCATCCATCTGAGGTAATGGCTAGATTTGACCAACTCAGTAAAGGAAGAAAGATAAAATTTTGCCACCCATCCATCTGATGTAATGGCTAGGTTTGGCCGACTCAATATAGGAAGATAGATAGCTGAGAAGCCAACTTTGACATAAAGCCAATTTCGGTGAAATAAAGTCCAATCCCGGACAAGTCCTTATTTTATGACGTGAAGGCCATAACAAAGGTCAACAGTACATTCTATTTGTGAATCGGGACCATTATCCCAAAGAAGAAAAAAGGAAAGAAGCATAGCTACAAAAAATCCCTGTACAGTGAAATTCCGCTATTAAGACCACCTAAAATTAGCACTAATTCTGCTATAAAAAGCTTTTTTTGAATGATACACTTAATTTTTCTTTGCATTTTCTGCCTACAATGACCTATGGTCACAGACCACCTTTGGAACTGTTCAAAAGTGGTCTTTAAGACCACTTTTGAACAGTCCCAAAGGTGGTCTTAATATAGGAATTTTACTCTATATGGTGGGATTCGAACCCGGGCCACTCAGGTGAAAGTCCAAGGCTCTAACCACTGAACACAGGCACTATGAACTCCCAATAGTATCCTATAATAGGGTGGGAGTTCATATGTGTATTTTATGAAACCAGTGCCTGTGCCACTGATTCAGCTCCTGACGCAGTTGTCAGAGAGTGGTGATAAACCTATAAGCTATGCATATAAGTTACCAAGTTAGATAATTGAAGGAACAACATGTTTCATGGTGATTCCTATAATTTGAAACATTGTAGGTTTCTTGAAGCAAGCCAATGTTCTGAGCACGGGGACCTGAATCATACTATCTTTGAAGGTTTTAGATGCCTAACTGTATCTACATGTATAAAGATATACTAGGCCCCTAAAATCTAAAACAAGAGGGCCCAATGGCCCTATATCGCTCACCTGTGTACCAGAAAATCATTAGTGTAGGAGACCACTTGACATTGCTACATACTAAATATCTAAGCTCAGGCAAAGCGGTGTCCATACTTATAAACCCACTGGTTTCATTGGGCAACAGGGCTTGAGATGTAATTTCATCTCAATGTCTGGTAAAAGTCCCACAAAATTGGAAGAGACATCTCCAAAATGACCTATACAGTGTTTATGGGGATGTCAAACCTCAAATCAAACAAAATCTGTACCTTATGGTTTTGGAGAAAAAGATTTTTTCAAGTTTTTTCCAGTATAAGTCTAAAGGAGTTAATGAGCCCTGGGGCTTGGCCAATTTTGACCCAAAGGGCACGGTTGGAAGGATTTATGTAGGCAACCATTTTGTGTTGCTATATACTAAATATCTAAGGTCTGTACTTCATGGTTTCAAAGAAGATGTTTGAAGCTTTTTCCATTATAAGTTTGTTAGAGTTTAGGGGCCACAGGATTTGGACCCCAGGGGCATGATTGGCAGGATTCATGTAGGCGACCACTTGACATTGCTACATGCTAAATACCTAAGCTCTGGGACTTATGGTTTCAGAGAAGAAGATTTTTTAAGATTTTTTCCCCATTTTAAGTTGCTTTTTTTTTTTCATTATAAGGGCCCTGTGGTTTCAGAGAAGAAGATTTTTGAAGTTTCTCCAATTGTAAGTCTATGTAAGCTAAAGAGCCCTGGGGTGGGGCCAATTGGATCCCAGGGGCATAACTGGCAAGATTTATGTAGGTGGCCACTTGACGTTGCTACATACTAAAAATCTAAGCTCTGGGCTTTATGATTTCAAAGAAGAAGATTTTTTAAGTTTTTTCCCATTATAAGTCTATTGGAGCTCGGGCGAGGCCAATTTTGACCCCAGGGGCAGGGTTTGCAGGATTTATGTAGCTGGCTATTTTATGTTGCTAGATACTAAATATCTAAGTTCTGTGCTTCACAGTTTCTGAGAAGAAGATTTTTGAAGCTTTTTTCCATTATGAGTCTATGGGAGCTAAGGGGTCCCGGGGCGTGGCCCATTTGGACCCCAGGGGCATGATTGGCAGGAAATATGAAGGTGACCACTTGCCGTTGCTACATGCGAAATATCTAAGCTCTTGGCGCTGTGGTTTCAGAGAAGAAGATTTTTGAAGCTTTTTTCCATTATGAGTCTATGGGAGCTAAGGGACCCCGGGGCGTGGCCCATTTGGACCCCAGGGACATGATTGGCAGGATTTATGTAGGTGACCACTTGCCATTGCTACATGCTAAATATCTAAGCTCTGGGCCCTGTGGTTTCAGAGAAGAAGATTTTTGAAGCTTTTTTTTCCACTATGAGTCTATAGGAGCTAAGGGGCCCCGGGGCGTGGTCCTTTTGAACCCCAGGGGCATGATTGGCAGGAATCAGGTAGGTGACCACTTGCCATTGCTACATGCTAAATATCTAAGCTCTGGGCCCTGTGGTTTCAGAGAAGAAGATTTTTTAAGCTTTTTTCCATAATGAGTCTATGGGAGCAAAGGGGCCCGGCGCGTGCCCCATTTGGAACCAAGGGGCATGTTTGGCAGGAATTATGTAGTTGACCAATTGCCGTTGCTACATGCTAAATATCTAAGCTCTGGGTCCTGTGGTTTCAGAGAAGAAGATTTTTGAAGCTTTTTTTTTCCATTATGAGTCTATGGGAGCTAAGGGGCCTGGGGGCGTGGCCCATTTGGACCCTAGGGGCATGATTGGCAGGATTTATGTAGGTGACCACTTGCCGTTGCTACATGCCAAATACCTCAGCTCTGGGCCCTGTGGTTTCAGAGAAGAAGATTTTTGAAGTTTCTCCAATTGTAAGTCTATGTAAGCTAAAGAGCCCTGGGGTGGGGCCAATTGGATCCCAGGGGCATAACTGGCAGGATTTATGTAGGCGGCCACTTGACGTTGCTACATACTAAAAATCTAAGCTCTGGGCTTTATGATTTCATAGAAGAAGATTTTTTAAGTTTTTTTCCATTATAAAGCTATTGGAGCTCGGGCGAGGCCAATTTTGACCCCAGGGGCAGGGTTTGCAGGTTTTATGTAGCTGGCTATTTTATGTTGCTAGATACTAAATATCTAAGTTCTGTGCTTCACAGTTTCTGAGAAGAAGATTTTTTAAGCTTTTTTCCATTATGAGTCTATGGGAGCCAAGGGGTCCCGGGGCGTGGCCCATTTGGACCCCAGGGGCATGATTGGCAGGAAATATGAAGGTGACCACTTGCCCTTGCTACGTGCGAAATATCTAAGCTCTTGGCGCTGTGGTTTCAGAGAAGAAGATTTTTGAAGCTTTTTTCCATTATGAGTCTATGGGAGCTAAGGGACCCCGGGGCGTGGCCCATTTGGACCCCACATGCATGATTGGCAGGATTTATGTAGGTGACCACTTGCCATTGCTACATGCTAAATATCTAAGCTCTGGGCCCTGTGGTTTCAGAGAAGAAGATTTTTGAAGCTTTTTTTCCACTATGAGTCTATAGGAGCTAAGGGGCCCCGGGGCGTGGTCCTTTTGAACCCCAGGGGCATGATTGGCAGGAATTATGTAGGTGACCACTTGCCATTGCTACATGCTAAATATCTAAGCTCTGGGTCCTGTGGTTTCAGAGAAGAAGATTTTTTAAGCTTTTTTCCATAATGAGTCTATGGGAGCAAAGGGGCCCGGCGCGTGCCCCATTTGGAACCAAGGGACATGTTTGGCAGGAATTATGTAGTTGACCAATTGCCGTTGCTACATGCTAAATATCTAAGCTCTGGGCCCTGTGGTTTCAGAGAAGAAGATTTTTGAAGCTTTTTTTTTCCATTATGAGTCTATGGGAGCTAAGGGGCCTGGGGGCGTGGCCCATTTGGACCCTAGGGGCATGATTGGCAGGATTTATGTAGGTGACCACTTGCCCTTGCTACATGCCAAATACCTCAGCTCTGGGCCCTGTGGTTTCAGAGAAAATGATTTTTGAAGCTTTTTTTCCATTATGAGTCTATAGGAGCTAAAGGGCCCCAGGGCGTGGCCCGTTTGGACCCCATGGGCATGATTGGCAGGAATTATGTAGGTGACCACTTGCCCTTGCTACCTGCTAAATATCTAAGCTCTGGGCCCTGTGGTTTCCGAGAAGAAGATTTTTGAAGCTTTTTGTTCCCTTATGAGTCTATGGAAGCGAAGGGGCCTCGGGCATCAACCATTTGGAACCCAGGGGCATGATTGGCAGGAATTATGTAGGTGACCACTGGCCGTTGCTACATTCCAAATATCTCAGCTCTGGGCCCTGTGGTTTCAGAGAAGAAGATTTTTTAAGCTTTTTTCCATTATGAGACTATAGGAGCTAAAGGGCCCCGGGGCATGGCCGTTTGGACCCCAGGGGCATGATTGGCAGGAATTATGTAGGTGACCACTTGCCCTTGCTACATGCTAAATATCTAAGCTCTGGGCCCTGTGGTTTCCGAGAAGAAGATTTTTGAAGCTTTTTGTTCCATTATGAGTCTATGGGAGCGAAGGGGCCCCGGGGCATCCCCCATTTGGAACCCAGGGGCATGATTGGCATGAATTATGTAGGTGACCACTGGCCAATGCTACATGCTAAATATCTAAGCTCTGGGCCCTGTGGTTTCAGAGAAGAAGATTTTTGAAGCTTTTTTTCCATTATGAGTCTATGGGAGCTAAGGGGCCATGGGCGTGGCCCATTTGGACCCCATGGGCATGATTGGCAGGATTTATGTAGGTGACCACTTGCCATTGCTACATGCTAAATATCTAAGCTCTGGGCCCTGTGGTTTCAGAGAAGAAAAAATTTAAATTTTTTTTTTCCACTATGAGTCTATAGGAGCTAAGGGGCCCCGGGGCGTGGCCCTTTTGGACCCCAGGGGCATGATTGGCAGGAATTATGTAGCCGACCAGTTGCCGTTGCTACATGCTAAATATCTTAGCTCTGGGCGCTGTGGTTTCAGAGTAGAAGATTTTTAAGCTTTTTTCCTTTATGAGTCTTTGGGACCAAAGGGGCCTGGCGCGTGGCCCATTTGGAACCCAGGGGCATGATTGGCAGGAATTATGTAGGTGACCAACTGCCGTTGATACATACTAAATATCTCAACTCTGGGCCCTGTGGTTTCAGAGAAGAAGATTTTTGAAGCTTTTTTTTCATTATGAGTCTATTGGAGCTAAGGGGCCCCGGGGCGTGGCCCATTTGGACCCTAGGGGCATGATTCGCAGGATTTATGTAGGTGACCACTTGCCGTTGCTACATGCCAAATACCTCAGCTCTGGGCCCTGTGGTTTCAGAGAAAATGATTTTTGAAGCTTTTTTCCATTATGAGTCTATAGGAGCTAAAGGGCCTCGGGGCGTGGCCCGTTTTGACCCCACGGGCATGATTGGCAGGAATTATGTATGTGACCACTTGCCGCTGCTACATGCTAAATATCTTAGCTCTGGGCCCTGTAGTTTCCGAGAAGAAGATTTTTGAAGCTTTTTGTTCCATTATGAGTCTATGGGAGCGAAGGGGCCCCGCGGCGTCGCCTATTTTGAACCCAGGGGCATGATTGGCAGGAATTATGTAGGTGACCTCTGGCCGTTGCTACATGTTAAATATCTAAGCTCTGGGCCCTGTGGTTTCAGAGAAGAAGATTTTTGAAGCTTTTTTTCCATTATGAGTCTATAGGAGCTAAAGGGCCCCGGGGCGTGGCCTGTTTGGACCCCAGGGGCATGATTGGCAGGAATTATGTAGGTGACCACTTGCCGTTGCTACATGCCAAATATCTCAGCTCTGGGCCCTGTAGTTTCAGAGAAGAAGATTTTTGAAGCCTTTTTCCATTATGAGTCTATAGGAGCTAAAGGGCTCCGGGGCGTGGCCCGTTTGGACCCCAGGGGCATGATTGGCAGGAATTATGTAGGTGACCACTTGCCGTTGCTACATGCTAAATATCTAAGCTTTTGGCCCTGTGGTTTCCGAGAAGAAGATTTTTGAAGCTTTTTGTTTCATTATGAGTCTATGGGAGCGAAGGGGCCCCGGGGCGTCGCCAATTTGGACCCCAGGGGCATGATTGGCAGGAATTATGTAGGTGATCACTGGCCGTTAATACATGCTAAATATCTAAGCTCTGGGCCCTGTGGTTTTAGAGAAGAAGATATTTTAATTTTTTCCCATTGTAAGTCTATGGGAGCTATATGTTGCCATGGCAACCAGAATTCCAATCTGATCAGCCCAAAAACCTTATGCAGCCTTTCCCCCTACCTGATGATGCTTCTCATGAAATTTGATCAAGATTGACCATGGGGTATTAGAGATATACTTATTTGAAATTGTTTACGGACGCACGGACGGACGTTCTTAGTAGAGGTACCTTGTGGGGTTACTAATGTAAAGTCTACGGAGACTTTTACCCCATAACGCACCACTGTACAGAGTTTTAACCCCACATACGAAATTTTTAACCCCACTAACTGAAAAGTTACTGTGCCTTACGGAATAAACCTCATTAAGTTGAATTGGGCAGAATCATAACCCCACTAGGTACCTCTAGTCTGCCCGGATGCACGGACGCACGACGGACGACGAACAAAAAATGGATCACAAAAGCTCACCTTGTCACTACGTGACAGGTGAGCTAAAAAAAGATGATACAGGCCCCTGTTGTTCTGAGCAAAGTAAATTTTAGCCCACATGCCTATCTATCTTCATATATACTGAGTCAGTCACCTTTGGCAATTACCTCAGTTGGGTGGGTGGCTATATAAATTTAGAATTTAGATAAAACTAGAAATGCTTCCATAGGACATGGATGCCCCCGCCTGAAAATATGTCTTATGTTCGTATTCATCCATAGAAAATTATTGACCGTGTTTAAGTTTTGGACACTTTTTTCTCATTTGACCTCTAAGTATGACCTTGACCTTGGAAGTAATGACCTTGGTTTTGTGGGAGGCAGATTGTCTCATGATGGCCAGCATTTCTGCCAAGTAATTTCAAAATCCGTCCAGAGATAAGAAAATTATTGACTGCGTTTAAGTTTCGGACCATTTTTTTTACCTTTGACCTCTAAGTATGACCTTAACCTTGGAGATACGGATCTGGGTTTTGCACAAGACACATCGCCTCATGATGGTTAATATTTTTTCAAAGTAATTTCAAAATCCATCCCGAAATAAGTAAGTTATTGACTACGTTTAAGTTTCGGACCCTTTTTTTCGACCTTTGACCTCTAAGTATGACCTTGACCTTGGAGGTACGGACCTGGGTTTTGCACGTGACACGTCGTCTCATGATGGTTAACATTTCTGCAGAGTCATTTTAAAATACATCAAGAAATAAGGAAGTTATTGACCGTGTTTAAGTTTTGGACACTTTTTTCTCATTTGACCTCTAAGTATGACCTTGACCTTGGAGGTAAGGACCTTGGTTTTGTGGGAGGCAGATTGTTCAATGTTCAAGGGGCAATAACTCGCAAAGTAGGAAAATAAGAGTTATGGTTCATATGTTCTGCATGTCGTCTCGGGCTGCTCTGAATAACTGTGAAGTTTTGTGAAAATATCTCAAATGGTATCAGAGTTATGGAGCGGACTCGAAACTGACAGCAACTGCTATACTCAAAGCTCAAAGGGCAATAACTCCAAAAGTAGGAAAATCTGAGTTATAGTTCATATGTTCTGCGTGTTGTCTCATTGTGTTCTACATATCTGTGAAGTTTCATGGAAATATCTCAAATGGTATCGAAGTTATGGAGCAGACACGAAACTGCGATAGAAATGGCTATGTTCAATGTCCAAAGGGCAATAACTGCAAAAGTAGGCAAATCAGAGTTTTGATTCATATGTTCTGAATGTCATCTGATAGTGTTCTACATATCTGTGAAGTTTCGTGAAAATATCTCAAATGGTATCAGAGTTATAGAGCGGACACAAAATTGATGGCAACAGCTATATTCAAAGTTCAAAGGGCAATAACTCCAAAAGTAGGAAAACCAGAGATACAGTTCATATGTTCTGCCGGTCGTCTCATGGTGCGCTACATATCTGTAAAGTTTCATGGAAATATCTCAAATGGTATCAAAGTTATGGAGCGGACACGAAACTATGATAGAAATGCCTATGTTCAATGTTCAAAGGGCAACAACTCCAAAAGTAGGAAAATCAGAGTTATGGTTTATATGTTCTGCACGTCGTCTGATAGTGCTTTACATATATGTGAAGTTTCTTGAAAATATTTCAAACGTTATTAAAGTTATGGAGTGGACACGGAACTATGGGGCCCTGACGGACGGACACTCAAAACTTCGGTGGGTATAACATAATACCCTGCCACTTTTTGAATGGTTGGGCATAAACAAGAGGGCCATGATGGCCCTGGATCGCTCAACTGATCTATAGGGTATCAAGTGGGCCCCTGGGAGAGCCATTATTGGCCCCGGGCTATAATATGATTAATCTTGGTAGTGTTCTAAAAGGTGAAGCTTCATACCAAATATCAAAGAATGGAGACGTCTGGCTTCAGACAAGATTTTTGAACGTTTTCCTTATATAAGTCTATATAAACCTTGGAGTCCCCGGGGCAGGCCATTTTTGCCCCCAGGGCTATAATTTGAACCATCTTGGTAGAAATCCACAAGACAAAGCTTCATACCAAATATCAAAGACCTTGGCCTTCTGCTTTCAGACAAGAAGATTTTCAAAGGTTTTCATTGCCTTGACTTCTATTTCCTAGGGCTATAATTTGAACAATTTAGATGAAGCTTCACACCAAATATCAAAAACCTGGGCCATCAGGTTTTGGAGAAGAAGATTTTTAAATATTTTCCCTGTATAAGCCAATGTAATACCAAAGGGCCTGCAGGTGCCGAGGTGGGGACATTTTTCGCCCTAGGCCTATAATTTGTACAATCTTGATAGAGGTCCACTAGATGAAGCTTCACACCAAATATCAAAGAACTGGGCCTTGCAGTTTCAGAGAAGAAGATTTTTAAAGATTTTCCCTATATAAGTCTATGTAAAACCAAAGGCCCCCGGGGCGGGGGCATTTTTGGCCCCAGGGCTACAATTTGAACAATCTTGGTAGAGGTCCACTAGCTGAAGCTTCAAACCAAATTTCAAAGACCTGGGCCTTGTGGTTTCAGAGAAGAAGATTTTTAAAAATTTTCCCTATATAAGCCTATGTAAAACTAAAGGCCCCCAGGGCGGGGGCATTATGGCCCCAGGGCTATAATTTGAACAATCTTGGTAGAGGTCCACTAGATGAAGCTTCATACCGAATATCAATGACCTGGGCCTTGTGGTTTCAGAGCAGAAGATTTTTAAAGATTTTCCCTATATAAGTCTATGTAAAACCAAAGGCCCCCGGGGCGGGGGTATTTTTGGCCCTAGGGCTATAATTTGAACCATCTTGATAGAGGTCCACTAGATGAAGCTTCACACCAAATATCAAAGACTTTGGCCTTGCGGTAAAAGAGAAGAAGATTTTTAAAGATTTTCCCTATAAAAGCCTATGTAAAACCAAAGGCCCCCCGGGCGGGGGCATTTTTAGCCCCAGGGCTGTAATTTGACAACATGGTAGAGGTCCACTAGATGAAGCTTCATACCAAATATCAGAGACCTGGGCCTTGTGGTTTCAGAGAAGAAGATTTTTAAAGATTTTCCCTATATAAGCCTATGTAAAACCAAAGGCCCTCGGGGCAGGGGCATTTTTGGCCCCAGGGCTATAATTTGAACAATCTTGATAGAGGTCCACTAGATGAAGCTTCATACCAAATACCAAAGACTTGGGCCTTGCGGTTTCAGAGAAGAAGAATTTTAAAGATTTTCCCTATATAAGCCTATGTAAAACCAAAGGCCCCCAGGGCTGGGGCATTTTTGGCCCCAGGGCTACAATTTGAACAATCTTGGTAGAGGTCTACTAGATGAAGCTTCATACCAAATATCAAAGACCTGGGCCTTGCGGTTTCAGAGGAGAAGATTTTTAAAGATTTGCAGTAAAAAAATATATTTTTAGCTCCTGTGACCTAGATGTGCAACAGACCGGAACCATTTGAACAACTTTGAAAGGGGACCACCTAAGGATCATTCCTGTGAAGTTTGGTCAAAATCCGATCAGTGGCTTAGGAGGAGATGTTGTTTGAAGAAAAAGTTTACGGACGCACGCACGGACGCAAGACGGACAAAAAGTGATCCCAAAAGCTCACCTTGTCACTATGTGACAGGTGAGCTAAAAAGGGGGAAATGCATACCACTAAGTCCCAATCTATACTGTATGGGCTTTGAACTCCTCTGCCATCTTGGGAGGGAAGACTGTTCCACAGAGGATTGATTGATTTGGGTTTAATGACACGTCAACCCTTGTGGGTCATTTTGTGTCATCTCCCAGAGCAAAGGAGAAAAGAGACAGAAGAAGAGATGAAAGTGAGGAACAGAGAAGAAAGAGGAAAATTTTAAAATGGAAGTGTAGGAACAGAAGAAATAACAACATCCACCCCCTCCATCACTTTACCCTTAACTGCTGCAAGGACAGCATGCCTTGTCCAACTGTAAGCCAATATCATTTCACCCCCCCCCCCACTCCGTGACGCAAGATACACATCACCTTTGCCCCACCCACCCACCCACCCCCAATTCCACAGAGGAATAGTTCTGGGGAAAAAAGAAAAAAAAATGCTTCAGGGCATCACTATAGGCCTGGTACCTACAGTATTGTGTGCTATTTACTTTTGATGCCCTTGTCTGAGTTGAAACTGTCACATGGGTCAAGTATCCTTATCAAGGAACACTATAGACATATCCAAAGTCTACGTCACACAAGGTCAAAGGTCATTAGCCTCGTTTTATCTGGTGGGCAAAAAACTTCCCGTTCCATACTCTACCGCTGATGTAGCACAAATTGTTTTCTGTAATTACTATATTTAAATTGTCGTTTGCCACAAAAATTATTCGCCATACAGTTGGCCGCTATAAGTCTGATTTTCATGTAGTTTGTCCAAAAAGTCGCCTAGCGCCATATATATTTTTCATGCCAATTGCATTGTTATGGATATTCGTACTGACAGGAGTTATACCATTGATCTGTAGGGAAGGTTCATCATTTTTCTTCAAAGACAAAATTAGGCAATGTAATTGTAATGGAGATCAATTTTCTGCTGAAATTTGCTGCATGGCTAAAATTGTGGCCAGTATCTATATTTCTCACAATTTTATCGAGCTAGCATGGTTATGCATGATTTTCCTGTAGGGCCGATAGATATAAATACACGTACCCTAAAATTATCGTAATGTCAGCAGCAGGTCAGAAGTTATATGAGTATCCCCAACATTGACCCGAGCCAAACGCTGAAGCTTTGACGGTATGTTAAATATATGTTTAGTGTTATTTTTTGTATTAAAATGCTTGTTTGTTTTGGAGGGGTTTTCTCACTAGTATAACCCAACTTTCTGAGGACTATTCTGAACACATTTTAGAAGTGTCCATGGTGTAGTAATTATGCTACTCTCTTTATAAACCAGGGATTGTAGGATCGATCCCAGGCTTCTCCAGAATTTTAATGAGTCTTTAAATCGAGGTCCTGTCTCCGTATGCCCCTAGATTTTGGTGAGACATAAAACTCTGGCACTTGCCCATTCTGGATTCATTTAGGCTTTTTATAGGAACATATTTATTAACGTCGGGTCACTTATTCTATCCATAGCTTTTGACTACCGGTTGTTAGAAAACCGTATCCCCGTCTCGATATGACATTAGGTGTTCAGGGCACATAAAATTTAAGACAGGTCCAACCATATCTTCATCATCAGGGCGAACTCTTAAACAAGAGCCTGTCGGGTTATCCGTGATGATGAACGGTTCATCTCTCTACATTGTTCTATTTTCTTGTTATAACTATTTTTCTGATATTGAAGGGTATAAAAGCCAAGGCCGGGAAAAATGGTAATATTTCTTAATTTCTTACAATTTTATCGGTTAAAATACACATACTTCTTTTTGCCATGATAATATTTAAATTTGATTATTTTTATCATGTGTGCATAGAAAATATAATAAACATATCAAAATCACCTTAACCCTTTCCCACTCAGATACATGTTTTACGTGTCTGCGCCCCACCCCCCTTTTTTAAGCCCCAGAAGCACCTAAAATCTGCATTTCTACCCCTGGATAGTTATGTTTGCTTTAGGATTTGTTGGGCAAAAAAGTGACCTGTTTTTTCGCGCGCCTCCCCACTAAAAATATTCTGGGGGGGATTGAAGGGGGACAACGCCCCCCTCACATCCCGAAAAATTTTGGGTGTATGGCCCAACCGGCCGCTAAAATTTATATCTGAGGGTGTCTGGGGTCAAAAATGCCTGAAAATTGATGCTGATAAAACATGCTGCAAACAGTGAAAATGGCCAGTGCCAAACACCTTAATTGTTGCCTTGACAGCTGTGTGAAGATTAAAATGTGGTCAAAAATTCATGTGAAAACACACTTTTTGCCAACTTTGAGATGCCCCCTCTTTCCCATAACAACAATGATCAAGTCATGAAAGGTTGCATTTGAAAGGCTACTGCCCAATGAACATTCATACCGAGTTTGGTGTAAAACAGACCATCCATTATGAAACAATGGCTAGTTGAAGTTGCTGTCAGGTGCAACACCGTGAAAATCAGCGAAATTCACAAAATCCCTGAGTGGTAAAGGGTTAAATGATCAATTTCTTATTTTCTAATGGTTTCTATTTTTAGATTAACTTTACCAAAGGAAACGACCGAAATGTACCAAAAAAGAAAAAAAGTACTGTTTACTGCTAGCTGGAATTAAAGAAATATAAAAATTGATTGTTATATTTGTTGACATGTATGTGTATATTAAAATGATAAAGAAAAAAATTTTTTTTTCTTTACAGTACTCCTAGCTTGCAGTAAACAAAACTTTCCTCCCTTTCGGTCCGTTTCACTTGTTTTCTTTAATTAAGTCAGTCTAAAAATAGAAACAATTAGAAAATAAGAAAACTGATGATTTAAGGCAGTCTTACATATGTTTGTTATATTTCTCTATGTACAAATGATGACAATTATCATATTCAAATATTTTCAGGACACAAAGAATTACATTAGCCGATAAATTTGCAAGAAGGCAGTGGCTAGAGATACGGATCCGTATCTCTAGTCTCGGAGGCTAGAGATACGGATCCGTATCTCTAGTCTCGGAGGCTAGGGATACGGATCTGTATCCCTAGCATTTTCCAATAGGCCTGGCTAGAGGTACAGTTTGCTAAGACTGATAATTGTTTCAAACAGAGATACCATTGTTGTTTTGACGCAATATGCAAAGTAGCATAACTCTACTAAGGTGAAAGGCGGAAAAAGTAATATGAAGTTATGCAACACTAAACTCCTAG
This sequence comes from Lucinisca nassula, assembly GCA_963580285.1. Classification (NCBI taxonomy): domain Eukaryota; kingdom Metazoa; phylum Mollusca; class Bivalvia; order Lucinida; family Lucinidae; genus Lucinisca; species Lucinisca nassula. Next base: position 129,028,653 of record OY757017.1, read on the forward strand.
TTTGCTTTTATATATCTTGGCAGCGATAAAAACTAAGGCGCTGTTCAGACTGTGCCGATGCGTATCTGATCTGCGCGTTTGCTTTTTCGCATACTAAGAAACGAGACGCGCCACGACAAAACCTGTCTTCAGCCCGACACAAACCAGGCTATACAGCCACAGAAGATGGCTATAGCTTTGAAATTTGGGAAGAGATTGTACCATCCATGTAGCGAAAACAAAGGCTCTGATCAGCTGCGCAGCTGATCTGTGCCTTTGTTTTCATATATGCAAACAACGGTTTTTTCATGACGCGACTCAATTAGGTTCTTCTCGCTAGCAATGTGCTTGTTGTAATACAGAAGCTAGAATTTACATCAGCCTGTGCTGACATGTATCTGATCTGCGCATTTGTTTGTCGCATATACATGTACTAGAGGAAGCAAAAATGTAGTGATCATCCTGCATCATTGCGTATTTGATCTAAATATATTATTTTTATATAGCGAGAACGCAAGGGCACTGACCAGCCTGCACGTATGCGCATTCGATCTGTGTCTCTGTCTTTATGTTTATTTAGAGTTAGGAAAAATGACAGCAAACATACGAGAAAAAGGTGATCTGTTATGCTTACTTCACCATACCCCCTCGCATCCCACATTTATCATGTAAAACTGGGGTTTACAGGGGTGCACATTTTTTTCTAATATTTGCTCTAAAAAATAGATTGTTGGTACTCTAACGTGTACCCACAATCTATGTTTTCAGCAAAAAATCAAAATATTTCAACTGAACTGAAAATTGTCATTTTTACAGCCATTAAAATTCGTAAATGGTACTAAATTATTTCGAGCAAGCTCTCCTGAACCTTTGCTCAATGATAAGTACCAATTTTCTCTTGGGTTGGCTAATTTAACAATGGTATTAAATGAAAAAAGATAAAGAAAAGAAAAAAAGAATGAAGATAAAGAAAAGAAAAGAAAAAAAAGAAATAAGAAAAATAAATGGCTGGCAAATGGTCGTAAACAACTCTTGGAATTAGTTTCATCTGTTCTTTGCAGCAAGACCTAGTCGTATCTCCCGGTTTGGTGCTGGCTGGATGACGCAAATATAATTCATGTGATGCAATAAATTAAAGGTAATATGACATTCAAAATTCAACTTTTATTCTGGTATTTTTGACTCATCCATAGGCTAACATGACAGGTCGAAAAAATGATAATCAAATACAACATATAATAATAATAATAATAATAATAATAATCATACAACACAGGATTGCCATTGGTCCAGTCCCATTTCAGAATTCATATTACTTTTTCCAATCCACCTTTCACCTAAGTAGAGTTATGCTACTTTGCAAACTGCGTCAAAACAGCAATGGTATCTCTGTTTGAAACAATTATCAGTCCTATCAAACTGTACCTCTAGCCAGGCCTATTGGAAAATGCAAGGGATACAGATCCGTATCCCTAGCCTCCGAGACTAGAGATACGGATCCGTATCTCTAGCCTCCGAGACTAGAGATACGGATCCGTATCTCTAGCCAATGCCTTGCAAGAAATAAAGACATATTATCTTTTTTCCCAGCCTTGGCTTTTATACCCCTCGATTTCGGAAAAACGGTTATTACAAGAAAATAAAGCAATGTAGAGATAAACCTTTGTGCAGTTATCAAATATGTTATTTATAATAATTTGATTGTTTGTTTGATTTGAGGTTTAACATGCCCTACATACTGTAAAGGTCATTTTGGAGACGTTGCTTCCAATTTTGTGGGACTTTTACCTGATACTGAGATGCAATGACATCTCAAGTCCTGCCGCCCAATGAAACAAATAGGGTTTATCAGCATGGACGGGCCCGACTCGCACCTATTTTCCTGGGCAGGCTTAGATCCTGTAAGTGGTTTATCAGTACTTGTGTGCGGGTCTGTTTCAGCTATGCATGGAAGCATCATGCAGCCCATCTATTTCTTCAAGCCCTGATGGACGGGGGCCGAATAATAATTTGAAACTCAACTGACTACAATATATATCTTAATTATAACAAGAGACAAAATATAAAATCTTCGGATCAGCATTTTTGGCTCGGCCCGGCCTTGGCTTTTACACCCGGCCCAAAATGACAAGGATGAGTTACTTTTGTGGAGAAGTAAACGATAAATATTCGAAATAGGCAACAGTCATGTTTTGCCAAACAGATAAAAAGAGGTACTCTACAGGGTAACAAGACGTTTTGCCCCCAAGATGTTTCCCGCCTGGTCATTTCGCCTCCTTTTTTGGACCCTAGTTGTTTCGCCCCCTTACCCTAGTCGTTTCGCCTCCCAAACCCTAGTCGTTTCGCCCCCATTTTTTCCCTTTTTTTTTATACATAAAAGATTGATATATGAGACCGAGAGAAAGGGAGAGAGAGAGAGAGATAGAAGAACATGTTCTCTGAATGGGAATGTGTAAATGTGTAAAACACTTAATAGAGCCCATGCCATTAAATTGTGCTTTAGTGGGATACATGTATATGCATATTTCTTTTCTATGCAGGTTCTGCGCTAGCTGAAGGAAGTTCTCGGAGATGTCGTGGTAGAAGGTTTCATCCTAGATTTCGAGCCTGGTATGTATATTGCAAAATTTTGACTCGGTACTCAATACAGAAATTTTAGTGCAAGAAAATTTGGCTCCAGTCCATGGTTGGGCAGCAGGGCCAGAGATGTCATTTCATCTCGAGCAATGTCAGATAAAATACACAAAAAACTGGAAACTTCTCCAAAATGACCTAAACAACATTGACTGCGTCGACTGGATGAAAAAATCAATGAGCTGTGGAACAACTATTCTGCGGGAGAGATTTCTACAACAAGGCTACTTAGAGGATGCAGCCGACAACGAAAACAGAAATGTTCCGGTGACCAGTCATGATGCAGTATGAAATAAATGTAAAACTAATGAAATAAAAAGAATGAAAGAATAAAAAAGAAAAAAAAATGAAAAAATTGTAAAAAAAAAAAAAAAAAAGATAATAGAATAAAAAAAACATAAGTATTAAAAAAAATAATAATAGAAAAAAGAATAATAATAATAATAATAAAAAAAGGTGGCCGGTAAATGGTTACACTAAGATTTTGAAGCAAAAGGAACAGGCCTCAATAATTTTAGTGTAACAAGTCAGGTCAGTCTGAAAGCCCCAAGACACCACATGACACCCCAAGACACACCACAAGACTCCCAAAGACACCAAAATTTATTATTTATTTTTTCCACAAGAGTGTTGGAAGGCTTTTCAGTACCTAAAAGTATTTAATAAACCAAATTAAGACGCTTTTTACATCCTAAACAGTTACACAATGCACTGTATATACTCTTGTAGCTGCCATCGAAGCCAATCAGGCAATGCAATAAACACCCCAAGACACTTATCTATGGCCTTTGTTGTTAATTGCCATACCCTCCAAGACATTTATCATGTTTATAGCAGGAAAAGTTAAAACCAGCACAATACTAATAAGTTATAGGGATTAATTGGTATTCTCTGTTCTATATTCTGGAGTTTGGGATTTATCAAATAACTGTTCAAAAACAAAAAGTTCAAAACCAAAGCCTTAGTATCTTAGGACACATTTTATCATTGCCTATTTTCCCTTTTTGGTTCGTAATTAGTAAAAAAAAAAAATAATAATTTTCTGTAACCCATCCATCCATTTGTTCCGATCTTAGGATAAAAGGTACCGAATATATAATTTTATCTAATTACTTAATACTAATAGCTGGTATCTATGCATGCAAACGGTCACTCGTTTATTGATTACGTTATTGTTCCCTTAGTCCTTTTCAACTGATAATACTTTTCACACCTAATGAATAGTCACAATTGTGCCTCTGCAAAGATGACACGGCAAAGGGTCGGCGACCGATAGAGAATTAAATCTTTAATGTTATTTCTAATGTTTTATTTTCTTATTTTTACAGTATTGAAAATTTTACCTAATAAATAAATACTAAATAAAATTAAAATATAAATTTTCTGATTAAAAAATGTGATACTTTTGCATATTTCTGCTCCAAACATAGATTGTGGGCACTCATTAGGGCGCCAAGGAGGTTCTGATGAGTAACCACAACTTATGTCTTAGAGGGAGACCTTCAAGGCGACTGAACAGATTATTTGTCTAAATCCCGACGGAAGTGGGGGCGGGGGATGTGGCCACGGTGGAGTTCGTTTCGCTGACCGTTCCGGGGCGGTTTTTCTGTTGGGGTTGATTTTTGTTATGGCTTGTCTTGGAGTGTGTTTCGCTTATATTATTTTGTTTTGGATAGCCAATTGCCATTTTGTGGGAAAGTAACTGTCATTTTGGCTTTCCACTATTGATGTTTCCATTAGGGTTCAGTTGTTTCATGTTTGTGTTTCTTTCCCTTGGTGTCTCTGATGGGAGCTGTGGGTTAATTGTGTGGATTCCTGATCATTGCCTTCACTTCTATTAGAGTAGGAATAAGGAAAATAATGTATAACCCTGTAAAATAGAAGTAAAGGCTTTGAATTGACTGACTGTTTAAAACCATGTGTATATATCTGTATATACTGATATCTGTATATACTGATATCAGGTATTCTAAACGTGGCCAAATGTAAATCTTTTCGCGAAAATCGTTTCAATTATATCATTATATTTATAGAATTATAATAAATGTGTAATAATAAAGGTGTCTTGGGGTATCTTGTGGTGTCTTGGGGCTTTCAGACCGACCCTAACAAGTCCTAGTCACACCTCCCCGAGTGGCCACTTTTAAGGCCCGGTGCCAGACGGTCACTAAGGATAAGTTATCCTTAGGCTGACGTGACAGGGCGATGATGCTACTTAAATACATGCTTCTTAGCAATGCTAATAAAAGTGAAAATTAGTCTATTACATTGAGAAGTGGGCGAAACGACTAGGGGGGAAACAACCAGGGGGAAATGTCTTGGGGGGCGAAACGACTAGGGGAGGAAATGGTTTGGGGGCAAAACGTCCTGGAACCCTCTACAGGGGAGGTAATAGGGGCATGAGCAGTGAAATGTAAACATCAAAGTCCTTTGTCAAAACATTGGATCAGTCTATACCAGAGCACTGGGACTTGTAGCATTTTTAAAGAATTTGTATATTGTCTAGGTATTCAGTGTCACTATATATACTATATTGCTACAAGTCCCTGTGTACCAGTGTATCAGGATCATATCTAAAAGTACTCCCATACATGAGAGTTCTGCGTTCCGGACATTCATATTTTACATTTATATGCTGATATTTACGTTTTTGTTTTTCTTCGGAACGCGAACTCTCATAAGGATTTCGCCATTTTGTATTCGCATGAAATATATAGGCACCGCTTGACAACCTCGCGCTGCTACTTCTAAAGCATTTAAAAACAAAATATGCATGCAACTTACATCAGTAATGTTTTAAGTCCTCATGTGAACAAGATATATTCCAAAAGTCACTAAAACAATTTTTTAATCGGGCATTATTTAGTCCAGGTACCCAATGACCCATTTCAATGGCCGCTGTTTACATCTCCAGCCAGATGTAAGCTGACGTCACAGCTGTCAAAAGCAAATTACGGTTAAACAAAAACAAGGATTATATTATTTTCGTTTTTTCGAACGAACTATATGGATAGGGCTTTAGAAAAATATCTTTCAAGATTTTGCAGCTGATCATAGTCGGTCAGGCGAAAAAAGGCTCGTTATCTAGAAACTAGGAACACATTTACTTTAGCGGTCCCCATAAGTATTTTCCTGTGATGTCACATTGTAGTGGGGGCTGTTGCCCCCACACCCCTAAAACCTAAAACAATAGGCTTAGTCCTTGGGGACCACTAAAGTAAATACTACCCCAGAAACTATAATAAGTTATAAATAAATAGGAGAGGGATCATACCCAAGTAATGCGACAGTGGGTTGGATGATGACAACATGTTAGGACAAAATTTATTGTTTGGCAGTAACCCATTTTTACTATGTTAAAATTTGATTTTAAATTTAGGGGGTGTGAAATTTGGCAACGAAACAAAAGTGATTGAGAAAACCTGTAGTTTCTACTTGTCCATAATGTTTTGGAATTTAATAGGTATTTAAAAGCAAAAAAAAAGCCAGGTTATATCATTATTTGCGAAAATCTCTCAATTATAAAAAGAAAGTTTATTAAAATTTTCTTGTCGATAAGTATGTATTTTCCAAGCTAGTAAATCACCTAAAATAGCAGATAAGCAATGTTCAGAAGTCGACACAATTAACTTTGACCTTCCATCAGAGACATCAAAGTGGAGCGCTTTGAGCATCGGATTTGTAATCGAGAGGTTCTGGGTTCGATCCTCGCGTTGGCCAAAGTGTTGTGTCCTTGAGCAAGACACTTCATCCACATTGCTTAAAAAATTATAAAATAAAATAAAGTACTGGTTATCAACGAGGAAGTCTTGCTCGTAATGCTCAGATGTGAGCGTGTAGCAGTAATAGGAGAAAAAAAAGATTATGGAGAAAAAATAGTCTGACCCAAAGATAAAACTCTATTGATAGTGGATAAAAAGACTTGCGATGATATTTTGCACTAGTATGCATCAGTCGAAAAAAGGAAACATATGGCGGGTGTGTCTTATGATTTTCAAAAGCATGGTGAATTTTTTATGGCAACATGCATTATTATTATATTTTTTAATCAAACAAAAATCTTTTCGTAGGCAATCCGTGGCAATGATTTCTATCAAAACTCGCGCAACGTGTGAGATACACTGTCATTTGGGGAGTAGTTAATTTTCTTCCACCTAACTAGCAGCTCTTCTGTGGGTCATTTTTAATTATGTGTATGCTATTCTTAGTGTTTGTTGACCAAACCGTCCGGTATCCCTTAACGATGGTGGTCAATCGGATGTGATCGTGATGGACTTCAGCAAGCCTTTGACAAGGTTGATAATCAAAGGCTCTTGCTGAAGCTCCGTCGCATAGGCCTCAATAATCAAGTCACTAAATGGATAGCTTCCTTCCTATCAAATAGAACCCAGTGTGTGGTCCTAGATGGCGAAGAGTCCCAATCATGTCCCGTTCAATTTTGTGTCCCACAGGGCTCTGTTCTTGGCCCCTGTTTGTTTCTAATCTATATAAATGATATGCCAGATACCATACATAGTAACATCAGGCTGTTCGCAGACGACACCATCATGTACTTGACAATCTATGACCAAACTGACTGCCAACTCCTCCAAACCGATCTCTCAAACTTCGAAAAATGGGAAAGTGAATGGTTAATGATGTTTAATCCTGACAAGTGTGTGGTGATCAGGATCACTAAAAAGAAACAGCCTACAGTACCATATTTGAATACAAACTCCATGGCAAATTGTTAAATTCAGCAACTTCGGCAAAGTATTTGGGTATCACAATCTCTCAGAACTTGTCATGGACAACACACATTAACCTGATCACAACAAAAACAAACAACACATTGAAGTTTATAAAAAGAAACATTCAAAATACAAACCAGAAACTCAAAGAAATGGCTTGTAAAACATATATCCGCCCTCTGCTTGAATACGCTGCACCTATCTGGGAACCCTGGCAGAAAAAATATATCCATCAAATAGAAATGATTCAACATCGTGCTTTAAGATATATATGTAATGACTACAGTTTCTTCAGCAGCGTTAGCGCCATGCTTTCAAAACTAAAACTCCCAACTCTTGAAAAACGAAGACAAGATTTCATCTTTGGTCATGTTTTATAAAATACAAAACAACTTAGTCAAAATCCAACCCCCGTCATATATACAGCCATCTTTGAGAAATAGAGTCACGATTCCATTCTCTAGGATTAACCCTCATAAGTACCCATTTTCCCCCCGCACTGCCAGACTCTGGAACAATCGCCCTCCAGCCATAAGCAACGGCCCAGATCTCGGTTCATTCCAAGCAGGGCTCCTCAAAACCTAATAGTAGCACCTTATAAAATCATTTTCATACTTCATCTTTATCATCCTCATCATCTCCTTACCTCAAATCACGTACTGTTATGCTGATTTCACAGTCCAAATAAATTCTTAATTCCACATAAATCTTTGATATTGAGAATTGTTTGTCCAAAAGTTTTGTTTCTGGTCATTTTCGCATTCTCTGCACTCCATATATTACTCTACAGAAGGTGTTTGGAGTACCTGGCAGATTTAGATGCCACTTCTATTTTACTGCTTCACTTCTTCTTTTTTTTTTTTTTTTTTTTATTTGTTTGGTATGCCAGTTGTATTTAATGCTTCACTTCTGTTTTTTTTTATTTATTTAATTAAATTTTCCTCTTTACAAAACTTTCCCTCGCTGTGGTGTCCCCCACGGTTGCTGCGTCGCATGTATAAACGAACCGTTAAAGAAAAAATCGAAATCCAACTTTTCGTAGTAACCATAGGTCACATGACAATTATTTAAATAGGATAAAAACAACATGGCAGCGGACTTCTGTCAGCCGAGTGATGGTTCGTATTGATAAGGAATATTTTGATATCCAGAAGGTAAGATGGCATTTTTATCAAAGAATTTGACTTTTTACAATCCTAGACATGAAATAGACCTACACTACAATGGGTTTACTAGTTTTGCGAAAATTTGAAAGTGCTATATGAACATGTATAGAACCCGTGTTAGACGTCACATGCACAACTATAAAAAACAAATCTATAAATGGGTGCATGTGTACGTCTAACTTGTTGGACTAATCTAAAAGAAGGTCAAAAAGGCAAATGTTACAGGACATGCCTAATTTTCATTGCTTTCAGGTTTTGGATATTCGTTTATTTTTGAGCGCCAAAAAACAAAAGCAAATAAACCAAAATATAAGAATAAAAACAGGGAAAATACCATATCAAAACACCAGATATCGATAAAATACCCGTAATGTGCTATATAGGTATAACTGCTGGTTATATTCATGAGCTATTGCTGCAACTGCATCTTTATTACGGTGTACCTAAAGACAGGAAAGACGCGGAAAGACGCAAAAAGACACCCCCCCCCCCCCCCCCAAAAAAAAAAAAAAAAAAAAAAAATAGCAAAAAGACCTCACAAATGCAACAAGAGCATATTCACAATACAAATCATCATTTCTTTGCAAAAAGTGTGCATGGAAAAAAAATCACAAAGGTTTAAAAGACCATACCTTGACAGCGTCCCCATCCCCCAATAAAAAACAGAACAAAATGAAAGGCAAGAACACTTTTATAAACAATGAGCTCCATGAAAAAGAAATAATCATGCCGCATTGCAAATAATAATAATATAATGATCTAAAAGTGGAGAATGTATGAATTTACAAATACGCCAAAGACCCGGAAAGACGCCAAAAAGATGAAAAAAAGGCAAAAAGACCCCCTAGAAAAGCAAAAAGACCCTCATAAAGGCATAAAGAGCATAACAATAATTGCAAATAATAATAATAATAAATGATCGAAAAGGGGAAATTGACGGTATGAATTTACAAAGACGCAAGTACCCACAATCTATGTTTTGTGCAGAAGTATAACAAATATAACATAATTAAAACAAATTCTGCTGATACCGAGGCCCCGTTTTTGAATCTATGTATTGTAGATGTTTTTATTTTTTTTATTATTTTTCAAAATTATGATAAACGCGATGATTTTGATTTTGAGCTTGAAAATTTTCCTTTCTTCGATGGAGATGTTCCTCGTGCGGCATCCTATGACGTTTATATTTCACAATTAATTCAATTTGCCAGAGTGTCATGTAACTGACCTTTACAATCGTAATAAATTGTTAACTACTAAGCTTCTTAATCAGGTTTATCTGTATCATAAACTACGCAAAGCCTTTTCAAAATATTACAGACGTCATTCCGATTTAATTTCAAAATTCAATGTTTGACTTAAATCTGTTCTGCAACAAGGTGTATCGGAGCCCGAATTTAATGATGACTTTGTATATAAATTCAGAAAAATATATAATTGCAATGCCTTCAGCACCCAAATTCGTAAAATCATTCTTAGATATAAAAAGATTGGATACAACATAAACGTTATACGTCAGACTGCATGCATGGTGGTTAACCCAATCACGTTGACAACTTTGCTTTCCTCTTTAATTGCACGCCGGTGGGTCAGGCCTCAGATTCTATGACGGTTCCAGCGTAAAGGCTTAGTGAGAATTAGAGAGAATTTAATTTAGAGAGAATTTAATTTTAGGTAATGCTGGTTGGTGCCGGATGCTCTGACTCTGGTCGGGTCCATCGGAGTCTAACTCTTTGTTTTCTTTTCAGTGGTTTCTTGCTGTCGAGTCCTCACCGTTGTTTCATCTCTGTAGTTGTTTAATTTTTTGGTGTTCTCGGAGATGTTGCACTGATGAGTTAGGAGGCATTCATGCGGACTGAACAAATTATTTGTCTAAATCGCGACGGAAGTAAGGGCGAGGATTGCGGCGGCCGCATAAAATCGATTTAAGCCCCGCCCCCTCCAGTGGAATTCGTTTCACCGACCGTTCCAATGCGGTCTTCTTTTTGCTTGGTGTGTGTGGAGGGGGTGGGGATTGGGGCGTGAGAGTATCTTTTTGTATCCTTTTGCTCCTTTTGGCGCATTTTTGCGTTAAATTAAGGAAACACGGCAATTCGAATATATTGAAAGTAGCCTCTATAAATGAACATTTTAATATTTCTGCACAAAACATAGATTTGGGGTACTCGTTAGAACCGCTTCGGTCAGGCGGTCCTAATAAGAACCCACAATTTATGTTTTTGAGAAGAAATAAGAAAAATAATGTATACCTCTGTAAACCCCAGTTTTACAGCTGTTGTCTGGGAATGTGTGGCGGCCGTGAAACGCCTCCCTGCCTTACATCATAGTGTAGTTTATATTTTTTGTTCTTTGGGATCATTGATTCCATTGTGGGATTTTGAAAATATTTAAGAGTCACGGATGAGGCCTAAATGGCCGAAACTAGCTAGTCTGGTCCAGAAAACATTTACACTCCATATTTTCCAGTTCTGTGGTGTAGTCCTTGCTTCCAAAGGATAACCCTTTCTAGAACATATTTGATGGGGTCAAACTTAAATAGACTTGGTTGCATAATGCATTTTGCAGGCTAACAGTTTTATTTTTATTCTTCTCTATTAATTTATCACTATAATGGATCTTTTTGCTTTACTGGGCGTCTTTTTTCATTTTTTAGCGCCTTTGGGTGTCATTTTTTTGCACAATTTGGTGTTACTCAGTGTATGCTAACGTGACTTCAATATATATTAATTTGTCACTTTAATGTGGGTCTTTTTTTCTCTGAATATATGTCTGTTGGTCACTATTATTGGGCCGTTTTGCTTTTCTTGAGGTCTTTTTGCGCCTTTTTGCACCTTTTTGGGTTACACATATACAGACTTACGAGAAAGGGTGTTGTTTTGTTTTTATTTTTCTCTCAGTATGTATCAATTTGTCAATATAATGTGGTCTTTTTATTGTTTTTTTTTATCTATATTTAGTGGTCACTATTATGGGGTCTGTTTTTCCTTTTTGGGGTCTTGGGGTCTTTTTGCGCCTTTTTGTGCCTTTTTGCATCTTTTTGGGTTACACATATGTAGGCTTACCAGAAAGGGCGCTATTTTGTTTTTATTTTTTCTCTCAATATATATCAATTTGTCACTGTAATATGGTCTTTTTATTATTATTTTTATCATTATATACTAATTTGTCTTCACAACGGGGCCGTTTTGCTTTTCTGGGGGTCATTTGTCGCCTTTTTGCGCCATTTTGCGTCTTTTTGCGTAGCACAGATGCAAGCTTACGTGACAGGGCGCTGTTTTGTTTGTATTGTTCTATAAGTATATAATAATTTATCACTAATGTTTTTTTTTTTTTTTTTTTTTTTTTGCTTTTTGGGGCATCTTTTTGCGCCTTTTTTATTTATTCCGCGTCTTTTTGCGTCTTTCCGGGTCTTACCTGTATTTAGGCACCCCCTTTTTAATTCAGACGTAAGTTGTCACACATAAAAAGATGAATTTGTGACAATGCCACCAGTAGATTTAAACTACAAGAAGTCCTCAGGGACAGGCATTCCTTGCGTAACCCCTGCCAAAACCAAGGGTTTTGTATATTAATAAAGGTGAAGAATAATGACGAAGAACGATAACAAAAGGTTCAGAGCACATGTACAAAAGGTAATTACAAAAGGTAATTAGAGATGCATATTGGAAGCATGTTTCAAGCATCTTTACCTTCGATGATGAAAGTATTGATCCCTAGGGCCCGCATAAGAAAAAAGGTCATTTGTGAAGTCCCTGAAAAAAAATCATTTGGGATCACCTCACTTAGGGACAATGGAATTTTGAAAACTGAATCGTGCGACAAGGCAAATATATGTAATAAGCAGTTTCAGTCGGCGTTTACGCGTGAAGCTTACGGTGAGCTACCATCAAAAGGTATAAGCCCGTTCCCCTCTATGGGGGACTTAACAGTTGACCCAAAGGGAGTCGCAAAACTGTTGGACAAGCTCAACAAACATAAGACATCTGGACCTGATGGTCTGCATGCCAGGGTGCTTAAAGAATGAAGTTCTGAAATAACTCCTCTGCTGGCCTCAATCTTCAATGAATCACTTGCACAGGGCACTGTACATGTACCAGATGACTGGAGACAAGAAAACGTTACGCCAGTCTTTAAGAAAGGAGAAAAACATGATGCGGCAAACTACAGACTGGTTTCGCTCACATGTATCTGTTGCAAACCCCTGGAGCATATATATATCAGTTAGCAACATCAACAATCACCTAAACTCTGAAAGCATTCTTGCTTACTGTCAACACGGTTTCCAATGCCGAAGGTCTTGTGTAACTCAACTGGTTCATTTCTTCGATGACATAGTGAGCAATCTGGATGGGTACATTAATCGTGGCCACAAACAGACTGACCTAATTGTCATGGATTATTATGGGTTATAGGATCCACACTGATGTGGATTAGTTCATAGCTCTCTGGGCGCTCACAACAAGTTGTATTTGATGGCCAAGCGTCGGATCGGGTCCCTGTTTTGTCTGGTGTCCCTCCAGGTTCGATACTCGGACCGGTCATTTTCTTGGTATTTATCAATGATCTCCCGGATAACTCCAGGTCATGTGTTCGTTTCTTTTACGATGATTGTGTTTTGTATAGGAATATATATACTTCTTCTGACTGCCTTATCTTACAAGGTGACCTTGATAGCCTAGCACGTTGGGAGGCCGATTGGCAAATGAAGTTCAATGTGGCCAAATGCCATTCAACGAGGGTGTCACCGCACCTTCCAGACAAGCAGATAAAATTCTACTACTCACTTCATCAGTATACACTAGAGCTTGTCCAATCCGCAAAATATCTTGGCATCACCACCACTGATAATCTGGATTGGTGTCAACATATTTCTGAGATTACATCCAAGGCAACTGGGACATTAGGATTTCTTAGACGTGATTTGGCTTTTGCTCCCAGGCTGACAAAGGATGTTGCATACAAAACATTGGTTCGACCTCAACTTGAGTATGCATCACCTGTTTGGCACCCCCATGTTAAAACTCAGAATCAATACATCACGAAAATTCGCCTATATGATCCTCCCTCGAACCCCACATTTATATAGTAAAACTGGGGTTTGCAGGGGGTAAACCTTATATTTCTTTTTTCTGCTCTAAAAATATAGATTGTGGTTACTTGTTAGAACCGCATCGAGGCGGTTCTAACGTTTACCCACAATTTACATTTTGAGCAGAAATAAGAAAAAATATCACAATTTTTCATCTTAAAATTTTCCGATGATAAAATTTACAATGTATTTGTCTAGGCGTGTTTTCGTAATGAGGTTATGACGGTTCAGAGGACGGCTGTCTGATGGAACTGCAGGCGATGGCGGAACAAAAGTAGTGCTGCCGATATGCTTGATGAGCTGGAATGGCCATCGTTGGAGGCACGTCGTGAGCAGTCCTATTTAACTTTATTTTATAAGATGCACTCTGATACAGTGTCTCTTAATAGAGATAAATACTTGACCCATGTGACTAGTTCAACTCCAATAAGAGCGTCAAAATTAAACAACAGTCAGTATCGTAGGTACCAAGGCTATAGTGATGCTCTGAAGAATTCTTTCTTCCCTTGAACTATTCCTCAGTGGAATAGTCTTCGCTCCTCTGTGGTAAATGCCAAAACTGCAGAGGAGTTCAAAGCCCGCATGGTATAGACTGGGACTCAGAGGTATGCGGTTGAGTACACCTCTGAAAGCAGATTGTAAATAGTATTAAGAACTCATCCAGTTTTTTTTTTTTTTTTTTTTTTTGCTAAATTCTAAATTTAGCGCACCACCTAACTGAGGTAATGGCCAAGTATGACGATAGATAATAGATGGATAATAGCCTTAAACCCATCAACTGTCTGAGGTTGTGAGGCCATTCCAAACTGCAATTGTCCTGGGGGAAACGTTTTTAAAACCATCCATATATGAATTTGGACGGGGATACTGAAAGCGATAGGACCTGGTTTCTTAGCCGCACCCACCCCTACCCAACCCCCACACAACACACACAGACACACAGCCAACCGACTTCTGACAGGTACCCACTCTTATCAACGATTGCTAGGTTGTTGTGAATGATGTAGAATAGAGACAGAGAAGACTGCTGTCGTCTTTCCTGCAGTTCTGGCCATTGGAGCTCATCCAGCATTTCTCCAACGTCACTCTGATTGCGCCAGCGCCTACAGGTCCAACGGGTTGCAGTCCTCTGAACTTTTTCTATTCTGTCAATTTTGTTTGTTTCTTTCTTTTTAACCCTTTTGTACCAAATGGAATCTTCCTCCTTATATAAAGCAGGAGTCCATTTAGAATTTAATGGGTGTCAGGTTGTGTTTTCATCAAAATTTATTTGGAAAATGACTGAACTTTTAGCAAACAGTGGAGGCCCTGATCAGACGCCGCGTTCTGCGGCGTCTGATCTGGGCCTGCACTGTTTGCCAGGGTACCCGTTGTGGGGTTTCTGGTACTAAATGGATTAAATGAGTTTGTGCAGTACGAAAAGAGAGTGTTAGTATACTTAAAAGATAAAAACAGAAATTGGTGTTTTAAAGAGAAGCATACGAGCCACCAGTCTAACAGCACTGCTAAACTGCATCAGAGTGGGTAACATTACAACATAGGCAGGTAGAGCATTCCAGTGAATAATAGTTCTGGGAAAGGAGGTGTACATGTAGTAGTCTATGCTTGTGTAAATCTGTCTGTATGCTAGGGAACGGTTGTGGGCTGATAGTCTAGTATTGAGGATGCGGTACTCAGATGCGGGTAATGCAACAGGATCATAAGCGATTTTATACATCGTAGCGAGACTGTTGTCAATGCGCCATTTCCTTTTGGTGGTGGGGCATCCAAACTGTTGCTGCATATTCAAGCTTCGGGTGGATCAGATTTTTGAATGCAGTATCCTTGGCTTCCTTTGATGCAAAAGTCAGATTTCTACGAAGGAAACCTATTGTCTTAGTAGCCTTACTAGCTGGTAATTTCATTAATGTGTTGATCCATCTGGGATTTTAACTCCTAAATATTGAGCTGCAGATACGTTCTCTTAAAGTTGGTTATGTAATGTATAACCATGGATGATCTGTTTTGGAAGGGGGCTGCTCACCCTCATAGAGTGACATTTGGCAACATTAAATTTCATGAGCCATGCCTCTTCCCAAAGTGGCAATTTATCAAAATCATTCTAGAGACCTTCTGATATTTCTATAAAGTACACAGTCATCGGCAAAAAGGCGGACTGTTGAGCTTATATTGGCTGGTAGGTCATTTATGAAAATTAAGAATAATATCGGCCCCGAAACAGAGCCCTGGGGAACACCAGACAACACAGGGACAGAGTCTGAGCAAACACCATCCAGAACAACTTGCTAGCCAGGCTGAGATCCACTGGAGGATATATTTTCGGATACCTTGGGGTACCTTATCGAAGGCCTTGGGAAAATCCATAATGATGAGGTCTGTCTGCTTGTGACCCCTATTATGGGCTCCATCTAGGTTTTCCTGCAGGTCATGAATGAACTGGATCAATTGGGTCTCACAGGATTTGTCACTACGAAAACCATGCTGAGACTCAACTAAAATCTTGCGGTCAGATAGATGTTGCATGATCTTGCTCACGAGAATGTGCTCCAGAGACTTACAACAAATGAAAGCCAGGGAGTCTGGCCTATAATTATGAGGGTCATTCTTTTATCCCTTCTTATAAATGGGGGCTACACTGGCTTTCAACCAATCATCTGGAACATCTGGGCTAAAGACTGGTTGAAGATTCGGGCTAGTACTGGAGCAATTTTAGCACTCCATTCCTTCAACACCGGTGAATTTAGGTTATCAGGACCTAAAGACTTGTAGAGGTTAAGACGGTCCAAAAGCTTTTTGACCCCGTTGGGCCGATTAAAAGATCTTCTGTATCTGGCTAGGGGCTTGGTCCTTTTGATTGGGGGACGGGGGGGGGGGTCTCCTTCTTGCTTCCGGGTGCATACAGACTCAAATTGTTTATTAAATATATTTTCTTTATCCTTAGTACTAGTTTTCAAAATTCCATAAATTTCATTTTCTTCAAACAGTCCACACCCACGGAATCTTTTCGTAAGTTTTTCTTAAAGGATCAAAACTTTTCCAGCCTATTGTGTTTGGTATACAGTCTTCTATATATTAGTGTCTGAATCTGAGGGGTTTAAGCTATTGGAGTATTGGAGACATGCTTCCAATATGCATCCCGTACTTCTTTTTGAACATGAGATCTGAGTCGCTTATAGCGACGCGTTATCCGCCCTGTGAACTCTATGATATACAGTGAAATTCCGCTATTAAGACCAACTATATTCAAGACTAATTCTCCTTTAGAAAGCATATTTGAAAGGTTTCAGTCAATTTCTGTGTGTTTCCCGCACACAGTGTCTTCTAGAAAGAGACCACCTTTGGGATTGTTCAAAAGTGGTCTTAAAGACCACTTTTGAACAGCCCCAAAGGTGTCTTATTATAGAAATTTTACTGTATTTTTTTTTCTCTTTTTCCTAATCAATGTCCTTATACGGGCATCTGTCCATGGGTAGCCAAGATTTCCTTTCGTGATTTTAGACGTGCTTCTAACAAGACCGTCTTAAACTCAAGCCATATCTCATTAAAATCAACGTGAGCAAAGTCTTAGGACATGAAATGGTCTGCGAATGCAAGCATATGGTCTTTTAGACCATGCATGTCAGGCGGTTTGTAAATGAAAACATTGCGGGGTGACTAAAGGACTCTTTTTGCTTTAATGTAATATTCTACCAAGACAATATCATGATCTGCACGACCAATTGTTTGCATACCCTTAACTCATGCTACTGGGGAGGGGTTGTTAGTTAAAAGGATATCAGGGTCCGTTCTTGTCTAGTGTGGACATCAACTACTTGGGAGAATCAACTCTTGAACAATGTCAATTAACTGGGACTGGACCTGCCTTCTGGCCATTCCCAAAGGTACATAAAGCTTTTTCCCAATCGATACCTATTTAACTTTTAGTTATAGCAGTCGCAGATAAAATTGACTAGGCGGAGCTATCGTTTGTACCTGCCTCAGGAATATCCCATTAACAAAAAGGTAAACCAAGTCACCCGATTGTGTTAATTAAACTGTAACACACGCATAGCTGTGGCATATATGACCATTTCGTCCGCTTGTAGAAAGCGTGCGAAAGCCACTCTACCGAATCTTCTGGTGGACTCAGCGAATGTGACATATATTGACGACACCCAAATAGCTCCTTCTAGTCAATCTTATCTGCGACTACTATAAATTAATATTTTCTGTTCCATTTCTACATTATTTTGCCGAGATGGCCCCTTTAATTAAATACAGATATCTGCATCTCAATTACAGATATCTCTAATTAAGCTTAAATGCAGATATCTGTAACTGAAATGCAGGTATCTATAACTGAAATTCAGATATCTAGATACGTATCTACATTCAAATACAGATATCTGTATTTTAGATCGAGATATCTGCATTTAAATATAGATATCTGTATTTATGTGCAGCCATCTGTAAATGAATTCAGATCTCTGTATTTTAAATGCAGATATCCCTATTAAATAGGGATAAACCCAAATGGCGCCATACGACGACATATGTGGAAATATAGGCCTAGTGTTAAAATGAATTTTTAAAAACTTTTGGACCTATAAAGTCACTTGGGAGATTCTCACGTACAGAATTTTAGGAGGCCAAAATAGCACAGACTTACACAAAGGAACCCGGTATGAAACGTCATTTAGCACCCAAATCACAGGTAATATATAGGCTACCACTTAAAATGCACCTTTAAACAGTACAAAGCCATTTAAAATGTGGAAACAAATGCTAAAATGTGCAATAGGAAAAAAACATGCCGGATTAAGAATATCCTATTATTTTTGTTGTTGCTGTTGTTAAAAAACAACAGGTTTTTCGTAAAAATTACATATCTGCTGCGTAATTATCCTGCAAACTTTCATTGAATATCATATGGGATCTTATTGAAATACATGAACCCCGAATGTTTACTTGAGACGTGTCACGAAATCTATCCGAGTATCTATCCGATCCATTCCAAGAAGCAACAATCAGAGAGATTTCCCTAAACAGCCAAAGTAAGAACAACATTTTTTTTTGTAGGCGGCAGTGACCTACATATACATGTATATATAGGGACTTCAATTTCATTGATATGAACTGGGATGATATAAGCGTATCCCACATCGTCAACCAGGCCAGGCTGGACATACATGTAATCTGGGGCAGCATGTTGACTTCGCTACAGAGACGTTAGACCACACCCTAATCTTTTCCTCTCAGTCGTCATACATCGAAATATGAAGGCTCTTACCTTCCATAGGAAATAGCGATCACGACTTCTTCTAGGTACGTCGCCCCAAGCCGCCTCGACGAAAAATATATGTGTAAAAGGGCAAACATCTGTGGTATCCAAGAGGATTTGTCAGAATTGCAGCTAAATTTCAGGACATACCTTTTTAACTCTGTGAACTTCATGCGAGACACATTAAAGGAACTTATCAGAGTTTACAGCTAAATTTCAGGACATACTTTAAAGGGGAAAAGATCATCAAACTATGAACAGACGTGTTCCCAGTAAGATGACAATAACTGCGCCATTATCACCCGCGTAGGAATGGAAACAGCATACGGTTGATTAGACGGAAGCAAAGACATCACGTGAACAAGTCCGTGAAATGAAGACCCCCTATAACCCACTTTATATAGAGAAAACTGGGGTTTATGGGGGGTAAACATTATTTTTCTTATTTTTGCTCCAAGACATAGGTTGTGGGTACTCGTTATAACCGCCTCAATAAGGCGGTTCTAACGAGCACCTACAACCTATGTTTGCAGTATTTATATGAAAAAATATCACGGATTTTCGTCAGAAAAATGCCCATTTTGGAGATGTGTAAAAATGCACCAATTCGCACGGATGTGTTATCGTAATGGCTAACAAGAGGGCAAGATCAACCGGAATGAAATAAACCCAAAGAAGTTCTGGTCCTATGTGGAGAATTCTGGAGAATCTGTAGTTTCCCCACTGAAAGACAAGGTTGACATCACTAGACAACATCAGCTAAACCACGGCCCCGCCCATCGGGGCTTGAAGAAATATATGGGCTGCATGATGCTTCCACGCAGAGCTGACCCGACCCGCACACGAGTACTGGTAAACTGCTTAGCGGATCTAAGCCTGTCCAGGCAAAGCGGTGCGAGTTGACCCGTCCATGCTTATAAACCCTATTGATTTCATTGGGCGACAGGGCTTGAGATGTCATTTCATCTCAATGTCGGGTAAAAGTCCCACAAAATTGGAAGCAACGTCTCCAAAATGACCTTTACAGTGTTGACGGGGACGTTAAACATCAAAGCAAACAAAAAACAGCTAAACCAACATTCTCAATGAAACGTTTGCGTCTGTCTTCACAAAATAAGACACGGACTCCTTCTCATGCCAAACATAGAAGTTAACTGGACATCCTCAAGGGGTTGAAACCATTCAAGGCCACTCCGGGACCCGACTCTATTCAATCTTTTATCCTTAAGCGGCGACAGAAGAACTTACTTTAACCCATTTTGCACCGGAAACCCTAAAACGGGTACCCTGGCAAACAGAGCAGGCCCAGATCAGACGCCGCAGCGGCGTCTGATCAGGGCCTACACTGTTTGAAAAAAAAATTGACCAGAGTCATAAAATTATGCCTTAAACAAAAGAAAATTTATCATAAAACATAGTTTGGCAAAGTTTAAGACTTGCAGTCCTTCTTCTTCTTAGATATGGAAACTAATCTTGGACATATTGTACTATCCAAGCTACGAACCAGATTGCGCGAATGCACAGTCTGATCTGTACATTTGTTGTTCGCAAACTCGTGGTGTACTAGGGTTTCTCTCGACGTGGCTCACGGTGTGACAGCCTGACAAAGCTAAGTCTGAAATCATCCGGGTAACAAAGAATTTGGAGTTTTATGGCCCAGTCTACACTATTTAGGTCATATCGAGCCTCTCAGTTTACCTAAAACACTTTAACTTTACAGTTCTGCTTAAGCCGGCGTGGTCGGTGTTGCACATTTCAGTACTGGTAATGAACAGACTCCAGCAAACCGAGTATGCTATTTTCGTTTATTTGGCGTATACTTCTAACTATTCAGAACTTAGTTTTAAGCGGTTAACAAGTACAGTGCACACTATTTCTCCGAAAGCTGAAAACCGCCTTTCTTGAATCAGCGAAAGGGAGAAAATGACTACAGAAAAGAGTACCCCATGAAAGACTGCTGTGGATCAGGCTGCGACCTCGTGATCACCAGCCAGCCGCGCCTCCGTCTGAGCTACCGAGGCAGATAAAAAAAAACACTTTATCCAATCAAGACCGAGTACAATCTGTTTTAGTTGGCCCCCGCCCATAGGGGCTTGAAGAAATATATGGGCTGCATGATGCTTCCACGCAGAGCTGAATCCGACCCGCACACTAGTACTGGTAAACCGCTTAGAGGATCTAAGCCTGTCCAGGAACCGCGGTGCGAGGCGGACCGCCCATGCTAATAAACCCAATTGATTTCATTGGGCGACAGGGCTTGAGATGTCATTTCATCTCAATGTCGGGTAAAAGTCCCACAAAATTGGAAGCAACTTCTACAAAATGACCTTTACAGTGTTGACGGAGACGTTAAACCTCAAAACAATAAAAAAAAACAATGTGTTCTAGAAAGGGTTATCCTTTGGAAGCAAGGAATACACCACAGAACTGGAAAATATTGAGGGTACAAGTTTTCTGGGCCAGACTAGCTAGTTTCGACCATAAAGGCCTCATCAGTGACCCTCAAATACTTTCAAAATTCCACAATGGAATCAATGATCCCAAAAGACAAGAAAATATAAACTACATGTACACTTTGATGTAGAGCAGGGAGACTTTTTACGGCCGCCACACATTCCCAGACAACAGCTGTAGTGACGTTAAATGTGTTCTAGAAAGGGTTATCCTTTGGAAGCAGATATCACATCACCCACATCGAGCAGATATCATTGGAATAATTTGGTCCCATATCTGTACCACATAGGAGTCATTTGTGGCCCTTTTATGTATCCTGAAATTGTAAAGTATCTTAGATTATTGCAATGGCCTCTGAGGTATCGAATGTTGCGTATACGGGACCCATATGAGCAACAAATCCTATATGGGTTCCATATAGGATCCAAATGGGCTGAATGCCCAGAATCTGCCCATACGGGCCCCGTATATACATGCTTGCTGGGTACAGGGCTATCTGATTTGTTTGTTTTGTTTAATTTGAAGTTCAACGCACCTGTCAACCCTGTATAGGTCATTTTGCAGACATTGCTTCAAATTTTGTGGGACTTTTACCTGAAATTGAGATGAAAGCACATCTCAAGCCCTGTCGCCCAATGAAACTTATATGGTTTATAAGCATGGACGGTCCAACTAGCACCGTTTTGTCTGGGCAGGCTTAGATCCTCTAAGCGGTTTACTTGTACTCGTGTGCGGTCTGTTTCAGAGCATGCGTGAAAGCATCATGCAGCCAATCTATTTCTTCAAGCCCCGAAGGGCGGGGCCAAAAGTGCTGGGTACATGTAGCTTTTCAGTGTTACTGCTTTTTGCTTCAGTAGGACAAGAGCTGCGGTTGCGGGTGCGGGACGGTGGCTGTTTAATGTGTGTTTGGATTTTCTTTTAAGTCTAACCGACACCATGAAAACATGCCTTTATAATTTTGACCCTCCGTCGAACCCCTCTTTTATATACAGGAGTAAACCTTAAATTTCTTAATATAAATTGTGGGTACTCTTTAGAAACGTCTCGAAGGGGCGGTTCTAACGTGTACACATAATCTATATTTTGAGCAGGAATAAGAAAAATATAACAATTTTTCATCTCAAAGTGTTCGATTTTCGGCGGTAAAATTTACAATGTATTTGTATAGGGAGTTTTATTAATGTCTGATGCGCTATCTCTTGGGAGACAGTTGCTTAAGGACACGGACACTGACCCGCCGGCTTTTCTTTTCAGTTTCTGTCGGGAGCAATCTCACTAAGTACTGGTAAACCTTTTAAAAGGTCTAAGCCTGTCCAAACTATCCGGCCCGATGTTACCAGAGTTGTTGTCTGGACCGTGAAAGCACAACACAACAACCTCCTTCGCCCCCGCCCATCGGGGCTTTAAGAAATAGATGGGCCACGCAGAGCTGAAATCGACCGCATACGGGTACTGGTAAACTGCTTAGAGGATCTTAGCCTGCCCAGGCAAAGCGGTGAGAGTCGGACCGGCCATGCTTATAAACCCTATCGGTTTTATTGGGCGACAGGGCTTGAGATGTGATCTCAACTCAATGTCGGGTAAAAGTCCCACACAATTGGAAGCAACGTCTCCAAAATTACCTATACAGTGTTGAAGGGGACGTTAAGCCTCAAATCGAACTTGTGCGCATTAAACAGCCCATGCATATCCAGTGAGAAGTTTTAACTGTACAATGAGGTCACATTTATAACCTTATTGTTTGTTACCAGTAGAGTTGCCTGGGGCACATGAAATATTAAGACTTGTGCATTGTTTCCAGTCCACTGGTCAATGGTTGCATGATTTTGTGAATAATGATCGTTTGATCAAACCTGCCATGAATGGTCAAACATGCCAGCATGTAGATAGCATGTGGGGGTGGACATGTCAATGTAAGTTGGCTAAACAAAATTTTCCGTTGTTACCAGCTTCCATTTTTTGTAAGCGTTGAAGTTTAACGTTCCCATCAACGCAATTAAGTTCATTTTGGGGTTGTTGCTTACATTACAAAAACACGCCTATTCAAATATATTTATTGAAAAGTTTATCACATGAAAATTTTCGGATAAAAAATTCTGAAATCTTTCCTTTCGTATATCTATTCAAAGCATAAGATTGTGGAAACTCGTCAAAACAGCCTCGGCGACACATTTCTAACGAGTTCTCATTATTTATGGTTTTGAGCAGAAATAAGAATGATGTATACCCCTGTAAACACCAGTTATATAGTGGATCAAACGTAAAAAGACGTGTTTTCGTGATGCTGTTTTGTGGGACTTTTACCCGACACTGCGATCAAATGACAATCACCTTCCATTCTCACTTCTTTTGGTCGGTGTTAATTTGAGGTCTAACGTCCCAGTCAACACTGAATATGTCATTTTGGAGACGTTGCTTCTAATTTTGTGTGACTTGTACCCGACATTGATTTGGATGTGCGTTTGACTGTGGTCAGGACGGCGCGGGCTCGATACCTGCTGGGGTCGGCAACATTCTTTCGTGGGGATTGATCATGAAAACGTTTCTTCCGCTGATTCAAGAAGGACAGTTGTCAGTTTCTGGCGAAAGAATGTGCACTGTACTGGTAAACCGCTTATGTGTAAGCCTGCCCAGAAAAAATGTGGATATAGTAAATACATGGTTAGTGTTTTTAATAATAAATTATAATCGGTGAGCCTTAGACAATTGTCGGGGCGAACCGATTATATCAGTTTTCTAATTCTATAACTAATATTATCCATATTGATACCGATTTTCAATTCTTATAACTTCGTTTGCGATTCATTCTAATATCCTGTGTATACAAGTCCTGCGTCTGTGTAATCTTTACACATTTTTAATCCGAATCTTCAAATATAGGTATTTTCTACAACCTGTGGGCCACTTTTAATAAAATGATTTTTTTAATTTTTGTACCACATGAATATAGATATTAAATAGATCTTTCTAATGAGAGGTTATAGCGCACGGAGAAATTGTTTACAAATATGACTTTTGAGCCTTTGAATTTAGGCTATTTTTCATTTTTGTTGTAAAATACAAAGACTTAATAGGGAAATACCCTAGTGACATTCATTACAATCTGGGCCATTTTAAAATTTATTTTATTTCAACAAATTTTGTACCAAAATGAAGCGGATACATTTTTCTACCAAATGCGAGGTTATAATAATATCTTGTAGAAATGAAAATAAACTAGAAATTGTGTTTGTAAAACACAATGCCCCCAACCGTTGCTTGTCCCTAGATGGCAAAATATTCAACAAATATTGTTAAAGACTCAAAAACATACAACTAGAATTCCCCCGAAGGCTATGTTGCGCATGTGGGGGCGCAAAGTCACCAAACCATGAAATCTAGGTCAGGGTCAAACATGGATGCCTGCATAAAAATTTCACTCCTAGTTGCAAGCATGTACCAAGTATCATCAATGAAACTCTTAAAAACAGACTCTTACATCAGGGTGAAAGTTAGGGTTGTCAAACTATTTTACAAAGTCAGTGAACCATAAAATGTAGGTCAAGGTCAGAAATGGATACTTGCATTGAAGTTTCAATTCCTAAATGCAAGCTTGTATCAAATACAATTAATGAAGCTCCAATAGATCTTGAGAAATGGACTCTTACATTAGATAGAAAGTCAGGGTGGTCGCAATAATTCAAAAAGTCAGTGAACCATGATATATGGGTCAAAGTCAAATATGTGTTGCAGTTGCAATTCCTAGATGCAAGTTTGTACCAATTATAATTTAAAAAGCTTTAATAGTTATCGAGAAATGGACTCTTACATTAGGGTGAAAGTCAGGGTGGTCGCAATAATTCACGAAGTCAGTGAAACATGAAATATAGGTCAAGGTCAGATATGAATGTTTGCGTTGAAGTTGCAATGTCTGGATGCAAGTTTGTACAAAGAATGATTAATGAAGCTCTAACAGTTCTCAAGATATGGACTTGCTGACAAGATTTTATTAAAAAAAAAACAAGGCATCGCATGCGATACAAATCCCCTCGTACAAGACAACTTCGTGTGTGGAAAACACTGAAATGGCAAAAGTCTAACTTGCTTGAGATATTATCATATGCAACATTTGTGTAAAGTTTGTTTAAATATCCATCCATAAATGTAGGTTCTAGAGTGATGACAATCTTTCTCTAAAAATAGTCATAGGGACCTTGACTTGAGGCCATGGCCGCGAAGTAGATCTTGCTCAAGATATTACAATAATGCTCTTTTGTGTGAAGTTAGATTAAAATCATAAATGTAGGCTGTAGAGCAATGACAAAGTTTTTCTAAAAATAGCCATAGTGACCTTGACCTGAGGTCATGACCTTGAAAGTCAAAGAAACTCTAGATATAATCATAAGAAACATTCATCGATAAATGTAGGCACTAGAGCGATGACAAAGTTTTTCTAAAAATAGCCACTGTGACCTTGACCTTGAAAGTCGAAATAGCTCGAGATATTGTCATAAGGAACATTTGTGTGTAGTTATACTGAAATCGGTGAAGAAATGTAAGCGCTAGAGCCATGTCAAAGTTTTTCTAAAAATAGCCACAGTGACCTTGACCTTGAAAGTCAAACTCACTCGAGGTATTGTCATAAGGAACATTTGTGTGAAGTTATATTGAAATCAGTGAAGAAATGTAGTCGCTAGGGCGATGACAAAGTTTTTCTAAAAATAGCCACAGTGACCTTGACCTTGAAAGTCGAAATCGCTCGAGCTATTGTCTTAAGGAACATTTGTGTGAAGTTATATTGGAATTGGTGAAGAAATGTAAGCGCTAGAGACATGACAAAGTTTTTCTAAAAAAAGCCACAGTGACCTTGACCTTGAAAGTGGAACTCGCTACAGATAGTGTCATAAGGAACATTTGTGTGAATCGATTTTGAAATTGGTGAAAAAATGTAAGCGCTATAGCAATGAAAAAGTTTTTCTAAAAATAGCCACAGTGACCTTGACCTTGAAAGTCGAACTCTTTCGAGGTATTGTTATAAGGATCATTTGTGGGAAGTTATATTAAAATCGGTGAAGAAATGTAGGTGCTGGAGCGATGACAAAGTTTTTCTAAAAATAGCCATTGTGACCTTGACCTTGAAAGTTGAAATGGCTTGAAATATTGTCATAAGGAACATTTGTGTGAAGTTATATTGAAATCGGTGAAGAAATGTAAGCGCTAGAGCGATGACAAAGTTTTTCTAAAAATAGCCACAGTGACATTGACCTTGAAAGTCGAAATAGCTCGAGATATTGTCATAAGGAACATTTGTGTGTAGTTATACTGAAATCGGTGAAGAAATGTAAGCGCTAGAGCCATGTCAAAGTTTTTCTAAAAATAGCCACAGTGACCTTGACCTTGAAAGTCAAACTCACTCGAGGTATTGTCATAAGGAACATTTGTGTGAAGTTATATTGAAATCAGTGAAGAAATGTAGTCGCTAGGGCGATGACAAAGTTTTTCTAAAAATAGCCACAGTGACCTTGACCTTGAAAGTCGAAATCGCTCGAGCTATTGTTTAAGGAACATTTGTGTGAAGTTATATTGGAATTGGTGAAGAAATGTAAGCGCTAGAGACATGACAAAGTTTTTCTAAAAAAAGCCACAGTGACCTTGACCTTGAAAGTGGAACTCGCTACAGATAGTGTCATAAGGAACATTTGTGTGAATCGATTTTGAAATTGGTGAAAAAATGTAAGCGCTAGAGCAATGAAAAAGTTTTTCTAAAAATAGCCACAGTGACCTTGACCTTGAAAGTCGAACTCTTTCGAGGTATTGTCATAAGGATCATTTGTGGGAAGTTATATTAAAATCGGTGAAGAAATGTAGGCGCTGGAGCGATGACAAAGTTTTTCTAAAAATAGCCATTGTGACCTTGACCTTGAAAGTTGAAATGGCTTGAAATATTGTCATAAGGAACATTTGTGTGAAGTTATATTGAAATCGGTGAAGAAATGTAAGCGCTAGAGCGATGACAAAGTTTTTCTAAAAATAGCCACAGTGACATTGACCTTGAAAGTGGAACTCGCTAGAGATATTGTAATAAGGAACATTTGTGTGAAGTTATATTGAAATCGGTGAAGAAATGTAGGCGCTAGAGCGATGACATTTTTTTTTTCTAAAAATAGCTACAGTGACCTTGACCTTGAGGTCATGACCTTGAAAGGTGAACTCGCTGAGATATTGTCATAAGAAACATTTGTGTGAATTTCTTTTGAAATTAGAGAAGAAATGTAGGCGCTAGAGCGATGACAAAGTTTTTCTAAAAATAGCCACAGTGACCTTGACCTTGAGGTAATGACCTTGAAAGTCGCACTCGCTCGAGATATTGTCATGAGAAACATTTGTGTGAAGTTATATTTAAATCAGTGAAGATATGTAGGCGCTAGAGCGACGACAATTTTTTCTAAAAATAGCCACAGTGACCTTGACCTTGGGGCAATCACCTTAAAAGTCGAACTCGCTCGAGAAATTTTTTTCAGAAACATTTGTGTGAATTTATATTGAAATTGGTGAAGAAATGTAGGCGCTAGAGCGATGACAAAGTTTTTCTAAAAATAGCCACAGTGACCTTGACCTTGAGGTCATGAACTTGAAAGTCACTTTCGTCGAGATGTTTTTATAAGGAACATTTGTGTGAAGTTATATTGAAATTGGTGGAGAAATGTAGGCGCTAGAGCGATGACAAAGTTTTTTCTAAAAATAGCCACAGTGACCTTGACCTTGAGGTCATGACCTTGAAAGTCGAACTTGCTCGAGATTTTTTTTTTATAAGGAACATTTGTGTGAAGTTATATTGAAATTGGTGAGGAAATGTAGGCGCTAGAGCGATGACAAAGTTTTTCTAAAAAATAGCCACAGTGACCTTGACCTTGAGGTCATGACCTTGAAAGTGGAATTCGCTCGAGATTTTTTATAGGGAACATTTGTGTGAAGTTATATTAAAGTCGGTCAATAAATGTAGGCGCTAGAGCGATGACAAAAGTACGTACGTACGTACGGGACAAATGCTATATCCCCCCTCACAACTATGTTGTGTGAGGGGATAATTTAAAAAATTTCAAAGGGCCATTACTCTTGAAAGGGGCATAGTCCGGATGAGAAAAAAAATACGCGTCAGCTTATTTTCCATTAGGAATGCATATATGAAATTTCAAAACCATAGCATACACAGTTCTAAAGTTATGCTTTGAATCACTTTTAGCATTCATTACAATAGGCACAAATTATCAAAATGACAAAGGGCCATAACTCACAAAGTATTTTTCGGAATTTAGTAAAAAGTTAATCAGTTCATCTACTTATCACCACCAATATACTCAACAACTTTCGAGGCTCTAGCTCCAATAGTGTATGAGATATTTTGCTGACAAGATTTTATTAAAAAAATTTCAAAGGGCAATAACTCTTGAAAGGGGCATAATCCGGACGAGAAAAAAATACGCGTCAGCTAATTTTCTATGAGGAATCCATATATGAAATTTCAAAACCCTAGCATACACGGTTCTAAAGTTATGCTATGCATCACTTTTAGCATTCATTACAATGGGCACAAATTACCAAAATGACAAAGGGCCATAACTCACAAAGTATTTTTCAGAATTTTGTCAAAAATTAAACAGTTCATCTATTCATCACCCCAAATATATTCACCAATTTTCAAGGCTCTAGCTCCAATAGTTTTTGAGATATCTTGCTGACAAGATTTTATTAAAAAAATTTCAAAGGGCAATAACTCTTGAAAAGGGCATAATCCTTACGAGAAAAAAAAAATACGCGTCAGCTTATTTCCATCAGGAATGCATATATGAAATTTTAAAACTATGGCATACACGGTTCTAAAGTTATGCTATGCATCACTTTTAGCATACATTACAATGGGCACAAATTACCAAAATGACAAAGGGCCATAACTCACAAAGTATTTTTCGGAATTTTGTCAAAAGTTAATCAGTTCATCTACTCATCAACACCAATGTATTCACCAAATTTCAAGGCTCTAGCTCCAATAATTTTTGAGATATCTTGCTGACAAGATTTTATTAAAAAAATCAAAGGGCAATAACTCATAAAAGGGGCATAATCCGGACAAGAAAAAAATACGCGTCAGCTAATTTTCCATGAGGAATCCATATATGAAATTTCAAAACCCTAGCATACACGGTTCTAAAGTTATGCTATGCATCACTTTTAGCATACATTACAATGGGCACAAATTACCAAAATGACAAAGGGCCATAACTCACAAAGTATTTTTCGGAATTTTGTCAAAAGTTAATCAGTTCATCTACTCATCACCCCCAATATATTCACCAACTTTCAAGACTCTAGCTCCAATAGTTTTTGAGATATCTTGCTGACAAGATTTTATTTAAAAAAAATCAAAGGGCAATAACACTTGAAGGGGGCATAATCCGGACGAGAAAAAAATACGCATCAGCTAATTTTCCATGAGGAATCCATTTATGAAATTTCAAAACCCTAGCATACACGGTTCTTTAGTTATGCTATGCATCAAAAGTGTACCGAACGGACGAACGGACGAACGGACGAACGAACCAGAACCAATATGCCCCTCCAACTTTTTCAAAGTTGGGGGCATAACTATAGCATACACGGTTCTAAAGTCATGCTATTCATCACTTTTAGCATACATTACAATGGGCACAAATTACCAAAATGACAAAGGGCCATAACTCACAAAGCATTTTTCGGAATTTTGTCAAAAGTTAATCAGTTCATCTACTCATCACCACCAATCTGTTCACCAACTTTTAACGCTCTAGCTCCAATAGTTTTTGAGATATCTTGCTGACAAGATTTTATTAAAAAAATTCAAAGGGCAATAACTCTTAAAAGGGGCATAATCCGATCAAGAAACAAATACGCGTCAGCTAATTTTCCATGAGGAATCCATATATGAAATTTAAAAACCCTAGCATACACGGTTCTAAAGTTATGCTATGCATCAATTTTAGCATTCATTACAATGGGCACAAATTACCAAAATGACAAAGGGCCATAACTTACAAAGTATTTTTCGGGTTTTTGTCAAAAGTTAATCAGTTCATCTACTCATCACCACCAATATATTCACCATCTTTCAAGACTCTAGCTCCAATACTTTTTGAGATATCTTGCTGACAAGATTTTATTTAAAAAAATTCAAAGGGCAGTAACACTTGAAGGGGGCATAATCCGGACGAGAAAAAAAATACGCGTCAGCTAATTTTCCATGAGGAATCCGTTTATGAAATTTCAAAACCCTAGCATACACGGTTCTTTAGTTATGCTATGCATCAAAAGCTTAACGGACAGACGAACGGACGAACGAACGAACCAGAACCAATATGCCCCTCCAACTTTTTCAAAGTTGGGGGCATAACTATAGCATACACGGTTCTAAAGTAGAAGTAAAACAAAGATCAGGAATTGATACAATTAACTTACTCCATCCATAAAAGACACCAAAGGGAAAGAAATACAAACATTAAGCGACCAGACCATAATGGAAACCTAAACAAAGGAAGGCCATATGGACAGTTACTTTCCCACAAAATGGCCATATGGCCATCCAAAATTAAAAGACACAAGTGATACACACAGTAAGTAACAAACAACAACATAAATAAATCGCCACAGAAGAGCCGCCTTGGAACGGTCAGTGGAAGATTTCCACTGGGGGGGCTTAAATCGATTTTACGTGGCCACAATCCTCGCCCTTACTTCCGTCGCGATTTAGACAAATAATTTGTTCAGTCCGCATGATTTCCACTGGGGGGCTTAAATCGATTTTACGTGGCCACAATCCTCGCCCTTACTTCCGTCGCGATTTAGACAAATAATTTGTTCAGTCCGCATGAAGGCCTCCTAAAGTCATGCTATGCATCACTTTTAGCATACATTACAATGGGCACAAATTACCAAAATGACAAAGGGCCATAACTCACAAAGTATTATTCGAAATTTTGTCAAAAGTTAATCAGTTCATCTACTCATCACCACCAATGTATTCACCAACTTTTAAGGCTCAAGCTCCAATAATTTTTGAGATATCTTGCTGACAAGATTTTATGAAAACAAAAATTCAAAGGGAAATAACTCTTAAAAGGGGCATAATCCGGTAAAGAAAAAAAATACGTGTCAGCTAATTTTCCATGAGGAATCCATATATGAAATTTCAAAACCCTAGCATACACGGTTCTAAAGTTATGCTATGCATCACTTTTAGCATTCATTACAATGGGCACAAATTACCAAAATGACAAAGGGCCATAACTCACAAAGTATTTTTCGGAATTTTGTCAAAAGTTAATCAGTTCATCTACTCATCACCACCAATATATTCACCAACTTTCAAGGCTCTAGCTCCAATATTTTTGAGATATCTTGCTGACAAGATTTTATTAAAAAAAATTCAAAGGGCAATAACTCTTAAAAGGGGCATAATCCGGACGAGAAAAAAATACGTGTCAGCTTATTTTCCATGAGGAATCCATATATGAAATTTCAAAACCCTAGCATACACGGTTCTCAAGTTATGCTATGCATCACTATTAGCATACATTACAATGGGCACAAATTACCAAAATGACAAAGGGCCATAACTCACAAAGTATTTTTCGGAATTTTGTCAAAAGTTAATCAGTTCATCTACTCATCACCACCAATATATTCACCAACTTTCAAGGCTCTAGCTCCAATAGTTTTTGAGATGTCTTGCTGACAAGATTTTATTTAACAATTTCAAAGGGCAATAACTCTTGAAGGGGGCATAATCCGGACGAGAAAAAAAATACGCGTCAGCTAATTTTCCATGAGGAATCCATTTATGAAATTTCAAAACCCTAGCATACACGGTTCTTTAGTTATGCAATGCATCAAAAGCTTAACGGACGGACGAACGGACGAACGAACGAACCAGAACCAATATGCCCCTCCAACTTTTTCAAAGTTGGGGGCATAACTATAGCATACACGGTTCTAAAGTCATGCTATGCATCACTTTTAGCATACATTACAATGGGCACAAATTACCAAAATGACAAAGGGCCATAACTCAACTCACAAAGTATTATTCGGAATTTTGTCAAAAGTTAATCAGTTCATCTACTCATCACCACCAATGTATTCACCAACTTTTAAGGCTCAAGCTCCAATAATTTTTGAGATATCTTGCTGACAAGATTTCATGAAAACAAAAATTCAAAGGGAAATAACTCTTAAAAGGGGCATAATCCGGTAAAGAAAAAAAAATACGCGTCAGCTAATTTTCCATGAGGAATCCATATATGAAATTTCAAAACCCTAGCATACACGGTTCTAAAGTTATGCTATGCATCACTTTTAGCATTCATTACAATGGGCACAAATTACCAAAATGACAAAGGGCCATAACTCACAAAGTATTTTTCGGAATTTTGTCAAAAGTTAATCAGTTCATCTACTCATCACCACCAATATATTCACCAACTTTCAAGGCTCTAGTTCCAATATTTTTGAGATATCTTGCTGACAAGATTTTATTAAAAAAAATCAAAGGACAATAACTCTTAAAAGGGGCATAATCCGGACGAGAAAAAAATACGTGTCAGCTTATTTTCCATGAGGAATCCATATATGAAATTTCAAAACCCTAGCATACACGGTTCTCAAGTTATGCATCACTTTTAGCATACATTACAATGGGCACAAATTACCAAAATGACAAAGGGCCATAACTCACAAAGTATTTTTCGGAATTTTGTCAACAGTTAATCAGTTCATCTACTCATCACCACCAATATATTCACCAACTTTCAAGGCTCTAGCTCCAATAGTTTTTGAGAGGTCTTGCTGACAAGATTTTATTTAACAATTTCAAAGGGCAATAACTCTTGAAGGGGGCATAATCCGGGCGAGAAAAAAAATACGCGTCAGCTAAATTTCCATGAGGAATCCATTTATGAAATTTCAAAACCCTAGCGTACACGGTTCTTTAGTTATGCTATGCATCAAAAGCGTAACGGACGGACGAACGGACGAACGAACCAGAACCAATATGCCCCTCCAACTTTTTCAAAGTTGGGGGCATAATGATTTTATTAGTTAAATGACGGGCTTCTATATAAGTCTATACTTTTTCCTACTTTTACCTTAATGAAAACTAGCGACTGGCTGTGACGTCACAGAAGGGAGAGATAAGTGTGGATTAGTACCTGTAGTACGAGTATTCCTGCTTATGTTTTATTATTAAAGACACTAATCATGTATTTTACGAAAGCCTAGGAGGACCACTTTCAAAAAGAAAAAAAAAAAACGTTTCTCGTTATTACGAGATAACTATGTCGTTATTAAGAGATAACTATGTCGTTATTATGAGATAATTATGTTGAAATTACGAGAAAACTCAGTCGTTATAACGAGAAAATTTTTCTCGTTATAACGAGATAACTAAGTCGTTATTACGAGAAAACTTAGTCGTATTAACGAGATACTATCTCGTATTAACGCGATAGCTATCTCGTTATAACGAGATAAGTAATCTTCAGCAACAAAGTTTTCAGCTGCTAGTGCTAGAGGGTGCTCAGAGAAAAGTGCTTTTGGCACCGACGAGAAGATCCGAAATTTGTTTGTTTGTTTGATTTGAGGTTTAACGTCCCCATCAACACTGTAAAGGTCATTTTGGAGACGTTGCTTCCAATTTTGTGGGACTTTTACCCTACATTAAGATGAAATGACATCTCAAGCCCTGTCGCCCAATGAAACCAATAGGGTTTATTAGCATGGACGGTCCGCCTCGCACCACGGTTCCTGGACAGGCTTAGATCCTCTAAGCGGTTTACCAGTACAAGTGTGCCGGCCGGATTCATCTCTGCGTGGAAGCATCATGCAGCCCATATATTTCTTCGAGCCCCTATGGGCGGGGGCTGTGAAGATCCGAAATAACAACACCACTTCCACAAGAGCATTTTCATTAAACACAGGCATATACACAGGCATATGTACACGCGTGCACAGAGGCATACACACAGACACACACGCACATATAAGTAATGATTGTGACAGGTGTCAGATATTGTTTGTGCTGCTTGGTTGGCTCATATCATATGGCCCTCTCAACAACAATTCAGTCGTTCTGAGATGGGACCTCGGTTTGAAATCTCATTCAAAATACGAAGGATCAAGGCATTCGTCTACGACACCTTATGTTTGTTTGCTTAAATTGAGGTTTAACGTCCCCGTCAGTACTATTTAGGTAATTTTGGAGACATTGCTTACAATTGTGTGGGACTTTTACTAAACATTGATATGAAATGACATTTCAAGCACTGTCGCCCAATGGAACCAATATGGTTTATATGCATGGACGGTCCAACTCGCGTCACTATTCCTGGGCAGGCTTAGAACCTCTAAGCGGTTTACCAGTAATCATGTGCTGTTGGTTTCAGTTCTGCGTGGAAGCATCAGGCAGCCCAATCTATTTCTTCAAGCCCGATGGTCGGGGGCCGACACCTTATGTATGCGGCGAGAATGAGTAATTACTTGAGAAGTCAGTGGATGTTTCTTCTTCGTCTTCTTCTTCTGTGGTGATAATGAGATAAAAATCTCGTAATATTGAGTTAATTTTCTCGTAATTACGAGTTAATTTTCTCGTTATTATGAGTTAATTATCTCGTTATAAAGAGATAACTAAGTCGTAATAACGAGATAACTAACTCGTAATAACGAGGTAACTAACTCGTAATTGCGAGAAAACTAAGTAGTAATTACGAGATAACTAACTTGTAATAACGAGATAATTAACTATAATGAGAATTGTAACAGCATCCAGAAGTCTTACAGGGGCCACTGACCCCCTTGAACCCCATTTTTCTATAGTAAAACTGGGGTTTCCGGGGGTATACCCTATTTTTCTTATTTCTGCTCTAAAATATGGATTGTGGGTACTCGTTAGAACCGCCTCATCGAGGCGGTTCTAACGAGTGCCCACAATCTATATTTGGAGCAGAAATAAGAAAAATATTACAATTTTTCATCAAATTTTCATTTTTTCGGCGATAAAGGTGGTAATGTATTTGTATAGGCGTGTTTGCGTAATGCAGGGCGTTTTATTCAAATTCAAAGCTGTTGTATTTGTTTTTATTTTCTGCGAAACGTCAATGACGCGAATGTCAATGACTCATTTTTACCCGTCTTATTTAACCCGTAAGGAAACCTTCACATAGTGTCAGGTATCAGGAGCCATTTGTCCAAACCAGCGTTAATTCAACAGGTTTGTTAGTGGTCATAGGCCAGCTGTTCAAAACTAAGAACCTCGTTAGTTAACATATCGTTAAAACGTTGATGATTTAATAAGGTAAATATACCAGTACAGTAAAATCCCATTATAAAGACCACCTTTGGGACTGGTCAAAAGTGGTCTTTAAGAATTTTACTGTCCTTTTGCAGAAAAAAACGCCACTGTATTAAATGTTATACTCATTTGAACAGTTAAACATCAGACCACTAATGGGCTCGTTAAGCTAACGATGCTTTGAACAACTAGCCCCAAATTGTTAACTCTTCTGACGGATAAAGTATGTAATCCTCTAGCATTTTGCTGAAAAAATGTGTGTAGCTTCTCTTCCTTTTATCGCGAAAAGGTATGCTGTGTGTACTCATTTAATTGTAACTGGACCAGAGATTCCAGCGGGTATGTTCTTTGAAACTTGATCTTTGCCATTCACAGACATTCGAAATACACCTATTTTCATGTTTGTTTGTTTGATTTGAGGTTAAACGTCCCCGTCAATACTGTAAAGGTTATTTTGGAGACGTTGCTTCCAATTTTGTGGGACTTTTATCCGACAATGAGATGAAATGACATCTCAAGCCCTATCGCACAGTGAAACCAATATGGTTTATTAGCATGCACGGTCCGCCTCGCACCGCGGTTCCTGGACAGGCTTAGATCCTCTGAGCGGTTTACCAGTACTAGTGTGCGGGCCGGATTCAGCTCTGCGTGGAAGCATCATGCAGCCCATATATATCTTCAAGCCCCTATGGGCGGGGGTCTCCTATTTTCATGTCACTGACCGTGACACACTTCGAAAAATGCCTTACCATTTCCTTTTTAAAAGTCTGAGGTGAAGGACCAAATATGACCTTGACACCAGGTCAGCATCTGAACAAAAGGAGAAGTACCACATACCAAGTGAGCCCCGCCAAGCGAATTTGTGTCTTCGAGCATTCCGTCATGACAAATTTTAACTGCGCATGCCCAGCCATTCAGAGGGGCCAGGGATATGGCTTTCTGTCTGAAGGTTCCTCTTGATTCACTGCTTGTATGAGCGAGCAGCGAAGGTTCTGGCGAGACTGCGCGGATGCGCAGGCTCGCCTGAACCTTCGCTGCTCGCATAGGCGATAAGTACCAAAATCGCTTGACGGGGCCCAAGTTTCAGTTATGGCAACTGGCCAAGCGGTTTCGCAGAAGAACATGTTCTTGGGTTTTAACTTTATATGGGCATGGCGGTCACGTGATCTAAACCATTCAACCAAGCATTCTTTCCCCCCTCCCCTTTGTCAAAGGCTGCAAATAAAATTCAATTGAAATTGGCCCTGCAGTTTCATAGAAGTTGTTTGAAAATGGTGGACTGACTGACAGACGCCCACCATCCTAAGATCCTCTGGGGCTTTTGGCATAGGGGAGCTAAAAATAAAGTAAAGGTTAAGTAGAATTATTTAAGCCGGGTCAAGCAAAAATGCCTCTGTGGACAGGGCACTTCATGAAGAGCCCTCAAAAGGTTCATCAGAAGGACAGGGAAGTCTGTATTCTCATTTGGATAGCGCACGTGTAATTGTTTTCTTTCAAAGGGGCAGTTCCAAATCTGCCCACACACAGATTTCTTGAAACTTCAGTTGTTTACTTTAGGTCTATCAACTATATATATAACTTTATTTTATTTGATTAATTACTGTAGTTCTCGGGAGAGCTCCCTGAGGTAATCCCCTGTAGAGGTCATACACATCTGTGAACTTTTCATTCTTAAAACAAGCCTGATTTTTTTCAAATTTTGTTGCTTTGATTGGCAACAGAACTCTATAAGGATTCATAAAATACCAAAAATATAAATGTCTCTAGGTCTTTTAATTTTTCTAATGAATTTGTTTACAATTTTTTTTAAATTTTTCATGAAAATTTATAAAAAGTAAAATGTGTATCCCAAGTGTGAGATGTGTTACTGATCTTGTCACCCCAAGATATTACACATAAAATTGGCCACATATATCCTCTATATAACAAACATATTTTTAAAAAATCAGAAACCGGTAACATTGTTTTTGATTGCCAGATATGTGTTTAGGTATATTTTTGTGATGAAGTCATTTGCAATATCAGGGGACCAGATTTTCTTTAAGTATATTTTTATTGTATTTTTATGACCATATAGTGTCACCTTATCATGCAAAGCTTAGCATA
Organism: Lucinisca nassula; assembly: GCA_963580285.1. Classification (NCBI taxonomy): domain Eukaryota; kingdom Metazoa; phylum Mollusca; class Bivalvia; order Lucinida; family Lucinidae; genus Lucinisca; species Lucinisca nassula. Next base: position 129,066,424 of record OY757017.1, read on the forward strand.
TGCATTTACGTAATTCCGCCCCTGCACACCCCCCCCCCCCCACCACACACACACACACAAACAAAAATACACTGTTCGACAGAGAATGATTTTTAGTTTGGGTTTTAAATAGTAGATGAGAACAAACATTAGCAGAGAGAAAAATATAATGCACTCATGCAGTGATCACGATACGTGTAAGTGTTTACAGCTTTGCAAAAGCAGTTATGCTGAAAAAATGTATTATGACACAATAGGAATAAGACAAGGTGGATATTTTTACCCTATTTTATTTGGTCTTTTTTAAAACCGCAATACAAAGATATTAATGTCAGTAATACACAATGGTGTATTGAGTTTGCTTAATAAATTACTTTCATAATCCTGTTGTTTTCTTAATTGTTTTTATTGTTGGCATTTCCCTCTTTAAATAAAACAGCAGTCAATAATTTGCTATGTGTGAAAGGACAGGCTGATTTTCTGATTTGTTCCTATTATTGATCAGTCCATGTATTGGTATTTTTTCTTACATCACTTGGTCAAAGAGACTCGCACGTCGCTCCACCCAACCCCCCCCCCCCCCACACACACACACACACATCAATTATGTGGGCCAATTAAAATCGTTTTCTGCATTTTTTTCTAGCTCATTATAACATAGGCAAAAGTGTTTGCTGCAATGTTTTAGTCTTCAAAATAAATGCATAACTAGTCACACTGAAACTATTTGAACACTTATCATCTTGTATACACTTCCCAAAATGATATAGATGGAAGGCAAGTTGCTGCACAACATTTATTTGATAGCTGATATTGTATTTAGATGCTGAAATACCATTTGCATATGTAGTCTTATGTATGCAATACTTGTCATCTATGTTAAGTTTTCTGGCTCTGTATTCATCGGTTTTACCAATGGTTTGTTTGTTTGTTTGTATTGAGGTTAAACATCCGCGTTGACACTATTTAGGTCATTTTGGAGATGCTGCTTCTAATTTTGTGGGACTTGTTCTCGACATTGAGATGAAATGATATCTCAAGCCCTGCCACCCTATGGAACTACAAGGCTTATGTACATTGGACGGCCTGACTCACACCACTTTGCCTGGGCAAGCTTAGTCCTTCTAACCGGTTTACCAGTACTCGTGTTTGGTTAGTTTTAGCTCTGTGTGGAAGCAACATGCAGCCAAATCAATATCTTCAAGCCCCAAAGCGAAGATTTACAAATGGCATGAATCACTTGTTTGCTGTACCACTAGCACACTGGCTGAATCAAAATCAGTGCAGCTGGCTTCACATTTTTCTAAAGTACTGCTAGCACATGTACTGTTTGCTATTTTAAATTGTGAAAGTGTCTGAAAGTTGAGTTAAGTCTTCTCTGTTATATTAATTAATGCTTTCCAAAAATAACTGCTTGTTTTCTTGATCATATTTAAGAACATAGATGATCATATTTAAGAATATAACTGTCTTACAAGTTGACAGTTAATGCGATTGAAGTAGACTGAAGGGGCATTGTCAGAGTGAGCCAAAAACAACAGTACCATTTTGTTTACAGTAATCTGTGTATACAGTGGGCCAAAATATCAGAAAACAGTGTCTTTGTTATTATGACCTACCTGGCTGAAACATAATACAAACATCAGTATTCTTGGCCATTCAAGCAACCTGTGTCATTCCAGTATGACAATCAGACTTTTCAAACTTTTTAAGATCACTGCATCAGTTAAATACATACTTATTAGAGTCAAGTAAAATTGTCTGGTTTACAGAACCATCCAGTTTACTTGCCATTTCAACAATATTTGTCATACTAAGCTTCAGCATTGCCTCCACTTCTATTTAGAATTACATTAATGCAAAAACGCTTGTTCTAAAATGAAGAATTTTTTACATAAGATCTGATTGAATTGTTAACGAAAGCTCGAAATGAATTGTGTTTTTGGTGTTCATCAGGGCATCATAATTGATACAAATGCTGATTATATATGAGCTCATACTATACACCATCATATAAACATATATATATTCATGTTTATTATATATTGGCGAGCAATTTTTCGATTGAAAATGTCGCACCATATGATATCTACAAATGGTTTGAAACAATTCAAATTTCTGACCATTACTATTCAATGATCAAATGCGATATGTTACCGGTCTCAGATTTTCAAGAAAGTTTGATAAAATGTTCTACATTTATATGGTCAATTTTCATATTAGAATGATGGGGTGACAATAACTGCAACAGAGAGAAATCAAACGTCAAACATACTCCAAAAGATTTTATGACTGAATTCTGGGGTCTGCTCCATATGAAATTGAGCATGGTGTATCAAACTTTGCCAAAACAATGCTAAATGTGATACAAAGATAATCACAGAAGACTACAGTGATGCCTGAGAACAAAATAACTCCAAAACATCAAAAGGTGGAATGTATATATACACTTGTTTGGGGGTACCCCTACTTTCAGATGTGGACATAAACAAACCATTGTAGATTTATAACGAAAACAGATATAAGAGTGAAATAGCTAAATAATGAATAGTCATTTACCAAGCAGTAATTATACACAATATCATGGAAATCTGTGCGTGGGCAGAACCTATAGAGGATATTTGATTTTTTCAGTGTAAGATCGAATTTTATTTCATCGAATGAACACCAAAACTGTTATTTTCACGAGTGGCGTAGCCACGAGTGAAAATAGCAGTTTTGGTGTTCATGAGTGAAATAAAATTTGATCTTGCACTGAAAAAATCAAATTTTCTGTTTCTTACATGCTTCAAAAGGCAATATTTAGCGTCTTTAATGGCGTCGCTCACATTCGGAGAAAATTATCTTTGTTCCTGTTCGTTTCGCGTCAATTTAGTGGTGTCCCTCGTGTTTAATGGGTAAACTATTGGGTGTAAACTGAAAGTTTGCACCTGAGAAATGGCCTGGGATGGTATTTTTATGAATGATTAAAGAAATAATTGAGAGAGTAGTTTTCCAAAGAAGTTGCTGGCAAGTCTAACGTCGCGCGACAAAAGACGTGACGTCAGCGTCATAAATGACGTCAGTAACGTCCCCGTCACACATGAACGGGCTATGCGTCAATTAGAACACATTTCAGTATTGTTCAGTTATCTGACAAAGATAAAATTGAAATTAGAGTTAGATTTGAAGAAAAAAGTAGTCCCAAACAGTGAAAAATAAAAAATCGTATTTTCACTGTTTGAAACAGTGAAAATATCGATTTATATTTCACTGATAAATCTCTATCATTCATTGAAAAGCATGTAAGAAATGGAAATTTACTCTAGGCTGGAACTCCCCCTTTCTAAATTATGAAAAAGATTTTAATTTCTGCCACAAACATAGATTGTAGGTGCTGGGTAGAACCACCGCAATGAGTCGGTTCTAATGAGCACCACAATCTATGATTTGGAGCAGAAATATTAAAAAAAATGTTTATGTCAAACTCAACTTTCTCTATGTAAGGTAGCGCGTGACGGGCAGTTTGTGTTTGTTTGATTTTAGGTTTAACGTCCCCGTCAACACTTTCAAGGTCATTTTGGAGACGTTGCTTCCAATTTTGTGGGACTTTTACCCGACATTGAGATGATATGACATCTCAAGACCTGTCGCCCAATGAAACCTATAGGGTTTATAAGCATGGGCGGGCCGACTCGCACCGCTTTGCCTGGGCAGGCGTAGATCCTCTAAGCGGATTACCAGTATTCGTGTGCGGTCCGTTTCAGCTCTGCGTGGAAGCATCATGCAGCGCATATATTTTTCAAGCCCCGATGGGCATGGGCCGTTATTCATGTCAAACTCAACTGTCTCTATGTAAGGTAGTACGTGACGGGCAGAGTGGATTCTTCACCACTGTGTGTACAAATCCGGTGGCACACTTTTGATAGACGCGACCCGTCGTGTTCAGTTTTTGGGTGTGTGTGTGTGTGGGGGGGGGGGGATGGGGGATGGTTAATCGAGTTAATAGATAAAACTAGGTGTCGGAACAGGCACAGTAGCTGCGCCAAATAAAGATGAACAGTTAAAAGTACAGTCGAACTTCGATAACCCGAACACTTTGGGTCCATAAAAGTTTGTCCGAAATAGGATAAGTTCGAGTTATTGAGGGTTACTGATACCTCTAGCTGAGACATAATCGGGATGACCTAAGGATATATTCTCGTTTTTTTTATTAAATGAATGCTGTGTGTACTCATTAGAATCGCCTCGATGAGGCGATTCTAATGAGTACACACAACATACATTTTAATGTTATGAAACAAACCTCTATAAATTGACCTAAACAATAGAGCTATAGAAACAATTCTCTAGGGATCAAAGAATGAGTCCGAATTATCCATTGTATAGGAATTATCCGTATTCGAGTTATCGAAGTTTTACTGTATACATTAGAACTTCGATTGCTCGAACAACGATGGCTTGTTTACCATGGATGTGTCGAACCCATTCTTGAGCCCCTAGCGAAATCCTCTACATAAGAAATAGTGGGGGATAATTAAGGATATTTTAGTCTTTTATCTTGCAAATGTATGCTGTGTGTACTCATTAGAATCGCCTCGATGAGGCGATTCTAATGAGTACACACAGCATACATTTTCATTATAGAACACCGAAAAGATGTCTAAAAGTATCTCGTTATGCCTCCTGACAGTAACCTCATTGGCTCGAACTACCCCCGTCTCGAACAGATTTTCGGGGTCCCAAAGGTGTTCGAGCCATTGAAGTTCGACTGTATATATAAAAACAACTATACATAGGTCTTAACAGTCGCATATATTATGCCAAACAAAGAAAACGTATAAAACAAACATACACATGCTCTGCTCTAAAAGTCCCAGTGATTATACCCAATATAAAAACAAAGAAAACATATAAAACAAACATGCGTATGATCTGCGCTAACAGTCAAAGTAATTCTGCCAAATATAAAGAAAACAAATAAAACATATAAAACAAACATGCATATGATCTATTCTAACAGTCCCAGTAATTATACAAAATATTTACAAGAGGGCCATAATGGCCCTGGGTCGCTCACCTGATCCTTAATGCACAGATAAAGTGGTAGGTAATATAAGGTTGGGTGGATGGTTTGAGCCATTCTGGTTGAGGGTGACCCAAGGAATATTTCTGTAAAATTATTTCAAAATCAGTCCCCTGTTTAGAAGTAGAAGTCATTTTAAAGCTTGTTTATTGTTTAGTTTTGGTGGATATTATGTTCATTCGGGCAAAGCTATTTTGAGCAATTTTGTCAGAGGGTCACCCGTGGAACATTCCTTCTAAATTGTTTTTTTTTTCTGAGGATGAAGTATTTCAAAAGTTCCCTTCTACAGAGCTGACTTGTATGTTACTGTTTGGGCACCTTCTGGATATTGACGGTCAGGTCCCAGTGCATGGAAATAAATTTGCTCAGTCTAACTTACTATGCCTCTTGACAAGGGGGTAGGGGATGGAACAGGGGAAAGGGATTGGCAAGAATTGACCTAAGATACTAAACAAAAGAGATAGTGGTTCCCTTTGACAAGACGGAGCAGACTTGTATGTCACTACCTGGACACATTTAGGACATTGAGTCAGGTCGTTAGTGTGACAGAAGGAGATGAAGCGGCTCAGTCTTACTACTAATGACACATGGTGACCAAAGGAAGGTTTGAGGTGGCTATGGGTCAGTGATTCTCTTTGACAATACGGAGCTGACTTGTATGGCACTGTCTTACTAAGGCACCTTGTGGACAATGAGGGTCAAGTCCTAGTGCACCAGACAGATGAACCGTCTTGGCCTTAAACCTATATAAAACCAGTGGGCAGGTCCATTTTTGACCCCATAGTGTCAAAATCTTGGTAGAGGACAACTAGAGGAAGCTTCAATCCAAATATCAAAGACTTCGGCCTTCTGGTTTCAGAAGAGAAGGTATTTGAAGATTTTCCAAATGTAAGTCTATGTAACACCGGGGGACTCTGGCGCGGGGCCATTTTTGACCCCAGTGCTATGATCTGGATAATCTTGGTAGAGGTCATCCACATGAGGCTCCAAGCAAATTATCAAAGACCTGGGCCTTGTGGTATCAGAGAAGAAGAATTTTAAAGGTTTTCCATATATGTCTAAGTAAAACCGTTGGGGCCTGGGGTGGGCCACCTTTGGCACCAGGGATACAATTTAAGCAACATAGTAGATATCCACCAGATGAAGCATCGTATTAAATATCAAAGACCTGGGCCTTCTGGTTTCAGACAAGAATGTTTTTAAAGGTTTTCCACATACATTTGTATAAGTCGAAGTAAAACCAGTTGGCCCCGGGGCGGGGCCATTTCTGACCCAAGGGCAAAATTTGAATAATCTTGGTAGAGGTCTGCTACATGTAGATGAATCTTAACACCAAATATCAAAGACCTTGGCCTTGCAGTTTCAGTGTAGATTTTTTAAAGATTTTCCCTAAATAAATCAGTGTAAAACCAAAGAGACCCGGGGTGGGGCATTTTTGGCCCATGGGCTATAATTTGAGCAATCTTGACAGATATTCACAAGACGAAGCTTCATACCAATAATCAAACATATTAGCATTCTGGTTTCAGACAAGAAGACTTTTGAAGATTTTCCCTATATAAGTCTATGTAAGAGGGGGTCGTGGTGGGGGCATTTTTGGTCCCAGGGCTATAATTTGAACAATCTTGATAGAGGTGCACAGACCAAATATCAAAGACCTGGGCCTTGCGGTTTCAGAGAAGAAGATTTTTTAAGATTCTTCTATATAAGTCAATGTCAAACCAAAGGGTGGGGGCACTTTTGGCCCCAGGGCTAGATTTGAACAATCTTGATAGAGGTCTACAAGACGAATCTTCTCACCAAATATCAAACACATGAGCCTTCTGGTTTCAGACAAGAAAACTTTAAAGGTTTTCCCTGTATAAGTCTATGTAAAACCAAAGGGCCCCGGGGCGGATGCATTTTTGGCCACAGGGCTACAATCTTGATAGAAGCCTACACGACGAAGCTTCATATCAAATATCAAAGACCTGGTCCTTGCGGTTTCAGAGGAGAAGATTTTTAAAGATTTTTCCTATAAAAGTCAATGTTAAACCAAAGTGCCCCTGGCGAGGGCTATAATTTGAACAATCTTGATAGAGGTCCACAAGACGAAGCTTCATATCAAATATCAAGCACCTAAGCCTTCTGGTTTCAGACAAGAGGATTGTTAAAGGTTTTCCCCATATGAGTCTATGTAAAACCAATTTTTGGCCCCAGGCCTACAATTTGAACAATCTTGATAGAGGTCTATGAGACGAAGCTTCATACCAAATATCAAACACCTGAGCCTTCTGGTTTCAGACAAGAAGATTTTTAAATGTTTTCCCTATATAAGACGATGTAAAATCAAAGGGTCATTTTTGGCCCCAGGGCCATAATTTGAACAAACTTGATAGAGGCTCACAAGACGAAGCTTCATACCAAATATCAAACACCCGAGCCTTCTGGTTTCAGACAAGAAGATTTTTAAAGTTTTTCCTATGTAAGTATCTGTAAAACCAAAAACAAAAAGGTCCCGGGGCGGAGGCATTTTTGGCCCCGGGCTATTAATGGAACAATCTTGGTAGAGGTCCACAAGATGAAGCTACACACCAAATATCGAAGACCTCGGACTTGCAGATTTATTAAGTTTTCATTAAAAGTCTATCTTTGGCTCCTGTGACCTTGATGTTCAGTGGACCGGAACCATTTGAACAACTTTGAAATGGAACTACCATTCCTGTGAGGTTTGGCCAAAATCTGATAAGTGGTTTAGGAGGAGTTGTCTTTTACGACGGACAAAAAGTGATCTCGAAAGCTCACCTCGTCACTCACTACGTGACAGGTGAACTAATAAATTAAACATGCATATGTTCTGCTCTAGCAGTCCCAGTTATGTCACATATAATGCAACCTATATAGACTAAAAGTCACCGGAATAATGCAAAATAGAAGATAAAGCATAAGGCAAGCATACACAACAAAACTACAGAACAGTTATAAAGGCAAATAAGAAAAAAAGCAAAAAGAAAACATACAAGAGGGCCATGATGTCCTTGGATAGCACAAGTGGGCCCCGGGCAGAGCCATTATTGGCCCCATGGCTATAATTTGCATAATCGTTGTAGAGGTCTAAAAGGTGGAGCTTCAAACCTAATATCCAAGACCAGAGCCTTCTGGTTTCAGACGAATATTTTTAAAGGTTTTCCTTATATAAGTATACAAATATGTTCTAGAAATGGTTGTCCTTTGGAAGCAAGGAGTACACCACAGAACTGGAAAATATGGAGTGTACATGTTTCCTGGGCCAGACTAGCTTGTTTCGGCCACTTAGGCCCCATCAGTGGGTCAACCTGCGGGCCCCGGGGCGGGGCCATTTTTGGCCCAGGCTATAATATGAACAATCTTGGTAGAAATCTACAAGATGAAGCTTCATACAAATATCAAAGACCTCGGCCTTCTGGTTATAGACAAGGAGATTTTCAAATGTTTTCCCAATATAAGTCTATGTAAAACAACTGGCCCCGGGGTGGACCCATTTTGCCCCAGGGCTATAATTTTAACCATTTTGGTAGAGGTCTACCAGATGAAGCGTCATACCAAATATCAAAGACCTGAGCCTTCTGGTTTCAGACAAGATTTTTTGAAGATTTTCCCTATATATCCCTATATAGGTCTTTGTAAAACCAAAGGGCCCCTGACGGGGACATTGTTGACCCTAGGGCTATAATTTGAACAATCTAGATAGAGGTTCACTAGATGAAGCTTCACACCAAATATCAAAGAACTGGGTTTTGTGGATTCAGAGAAGAAGATTATTAAAGATTTTCCTTGTATAAGTCTAAATCAAAGGGCCCCGGGGCGGGGGCATTTTTCGCCCAAGGGCTATAACTTGAACAAACTTGATAGAGGTTTACAAGATTAAGCTTCACAGCAAATATCAAAAACCTTGGCCTTGCTGTTTCAGTGAATAAGATTTTTAAAGATTTTCCCTGCGTAAGTCTATGTAAAACCAAAAGGCCCCGGGGCGGGGGCTTTTTTTGCTCAAGGGCTATAATTTGAACAGGTTTGGTAGAGGTCCACACTAGATGAAGCTTCATACCAAATCCCAAAGACATGGACGGTGTGGTTTCAGAAGAGAATTTAAGTTTTCAGTGAAACAAAAATATTTTTGGCTCCTGTGACCTAGATGTGCAACTGGAACCATTTGAACAACTTTGGAAGGAGATCACCCAAGGATCATTCCTGTGAAGTTTGGTTGAAATCCGATCAGTGGTTTAACAGGAGAAGTCGTTTGAAGAAATTGTTTATGCACACACGGACGCAAGGACACACGACGGAAAAAAGTGATCCCAAAAGCTCTACTCTACTGTACGTGACAGGTGAGCTAATAAAACACACAATCATATACATAGGCTCTAACAGTCACAGTAATTATAAATAAAATACAGGCTCTAACAATCACAGCAATTATAAATAAAATACATATATATCTCTTATCATGCAGTTCACGACAACCCCTATCTTTGGAAACCGTGTACAGAAGAGGGTGCGGCTAAACTGAATATTCAGCAAGAGAAGCGTTATATAGAGACCCAAGTTGGCCAGAAATTGCTCAACTGGAGGAGGCGGGGCATGATATATATCATTGTGCAGGGGTGACCATCTTTTCTATCAGATTACATTGCCTTAACCCTTCTCTTGCTGAATATTCAGTTTAGCCACGCCCATCTCTTACTTTGAACCAATCAGATTACTTCATGTAATTTATTCTTACAAATCCATAAACATCATGTCAAACAGTGTAGATCCTGATCAGATGGCTTCTTCAGAAGCCATCTGATCTGGATCTACACTGTTTCCAAAGATAGGAGTTGTCGTGAACAGCATGACAAGTGATCTATAACATTGTGCTGGGGTGATGATCTTGTCTATCAGATCACACTGCCTTTAGCAATTCTGAATCTACATTTTACCCTGATGCCCCTGATCAGTTTTCTGAACTGCTCTGTCTGATTTAGGATTCAGGAAGAGATGATCTTGGTGCAGAGTGGGGGTGTTTAGTTTGGCAGTTCGGAGCTATCGTTTGCACCTGCTTTGGAATACTCTTAATAAAAGGCCCAATCATGTGAATTCAACTGCAACACAAACAAAGCTAAGGTACAGATGGCCGGTTGCAAAAAGCATGCGAAAACTTCTTGTGGCCTCATCGTATTGGACATAATCTGATAACACCTGCGCTGCTCCGCCCCGACAATTTTATTTGCGATTACTATATAGGTACTTTGAAGAATATTAAGATGGGGCGCTTTGAAGACTTTTAAGATGGCCACCATCTTTGATATCGGAAGGCAACAATTATAGCCATTCTGAATCTCCATGTCATCCAAATGGCTCCCACCAAATTTCACCTCAATACGATAGACCACTCGGGAGTAGTTTTGGTTTGGAGATTTTCATAGATGGACACCAGCAAGCTGAGATATCAGAACAGGATTGTTCTAACAAGTCTGAATCTCCATGTCGCCCAAATGCCTCCATCAAGTTTCGGCTCCAATCGACTTGGTGCGTTTAAAAGATTTTCAAGATGGCCACCATGGCAGTCATTTTGGATAACAGTATAGAATAATTATAGGAAATATGACTCTCCATGTCGCCAAAATGCCTCTCATCAAGTTTCAACTCCATCAGACATTCGGTTCTGCAGGAGAGGTTGTTTGAAGAATATCAAGATGGCTGTCATGGCTGCCATCTTGGATATTGGAACGGAATAAATTAAATAAATTCTTAATCACCATGATGACTTTAATTAAGTTTCAACTCGATCTGACTTTCCTTTAAAGAAATTCAAGTTGGCCGCCATCGTGACAATCGTGGAAAATAGAACGGAATGGTTTTAGCAAATCTCCATGTTGTTCCGATGCCCCCATTATTTTAAGTCGACCCGACCTTTGGTGGCTAACTTGGAAATCGTAAGTGAACGAAATTGGCAAGTATGAATCTACATGTCGCCCAAATGCCTCCCATCAAGTTTCAGCTTGATCCGGAGGAGATGTCGTTTGGAGAATTTCAAGATGGCTGTAATGGCGGACATCGATGAGACTGAAGAAAATCTAACTCTCCATGTCGCCCCAATGCATCCAATCAGGTTTCAGCTCGAACCCACTCATGGTTCATAAGATGCCGTTTGATGGCCATCTTTGATATCGGAACGATATCGAAGGAAATATGTATCTCCCTATCACCCTGATGCCTCTCAACAAATTTCAGCTCCAACGAGAGGAGATGCCGGCCATCTTCGAAATTAGAATGGAACTATTTCAGCAGCTCTGGATTTCCATGTCCCTGATGCCTCTCACCAAGTATCAGTTTAATGTAACATCCGGCTCTGGAGGAGATGTCGAAAATGTAAATAGTTACAATGGACGGACGACGGGCGACGGACGGACGACGGACAAAAAGCCAAGGCATAAACTTATCTAGAGCTTCGCTCCAGGTAAGATAAACCAGGTAACATGAAGCTTACACACATAGGCTTTATGAGGCACCATAAAATAGAAGCAAGTTATTATGCCAAAGTAAAACCACATACATAAAAATCAAACTATACAGTGGAAAACAATTGTATAATTAGACCAGGTGCCTATCTAACAAGCATTCGCATGGTTAAGGTCTGTGGCTTTGAAGGCATATTTCACTATTTGTTTGTTTATTTGTTCGTGGTTAAGTTTGAAGTCCCACCAACACTGCTTAGGTCAATTTGGAGACGTTGCTTCCAATTTTGTGGGACTTTTACCCAACATGGAGATTATATGACATCTCAAGGTCTACCGCCCAAAGAAACCGCTACAAGTTAAGGAGCAGTCCAACTCACACTATTTTCGCTTAGACCTTTGCAGTTTACCATTACTCCAAGTTCATCGGTTTCAGCTCTGCGCAGAAGCACCATGCAGTATGCTGTATGTATTTATCAGAATCGCCTCACCATTTACCGAAATCATCCCTGTTTTATCTGGAACACTGGGAAGAATTTCGAGGGACACAACAATGACATGTGAACAAACTTCCATTCCTTCATCCCATAAAGGCTTCATATGAAATTTGGCTTAAATTTGCCCAGCTGTTTGAAGAGAAAATGTTTTGATAGCTGGGGTACCATGGACAAAGGTCAGTGAGTGACCTTGGCTGTTTATACCCATGCAGCTTTATTAACTTGTTTAGCTGGTTGCAATAACAATTCATCACGTCTTGAACATGTCCGCGAAATGAACAGCCCCCTAAACCCCACATTATTTAGAGACGGACGAAGCTCTAGAAACGGAACTAGGATTTACAGGGGTATACATTATTTTTCTTATTTCTGATCCAAGACATAGGGTGTGGGTACTCGTTAGAACCGCCTCACTGAGGCAGTTCTAACGAGTACCCTCAGCCTATGTTTTGAACATTTATACCAAAAATATCAAGGATTCTCATCAGACAAGTAGCCAATTCGGAGATGTGAAAATGCGCAATGTCACACAGGTGATTTGTAATGAAGTTCACAAGCAATTTCAGTTTTTGAAAAATAAACAATTTCCTTTTTTCCCAACACAAAAGCACAATTTATATATCTGAGTGACATTTGTCCAAGGTAAAGGACATATCTTAATTGTATATACAAACAGGCAATAGGTGTTTGGGAAAAGTTAACAATTTCCACATTTTCCTATACAAAAGCATATGTAACAAAATTTGACCTCTTATATAAAACAGACCAAGGTCAAACCAGATATGGACAAAGCATGATATGCCCGAGGCCCCAATGTCATAAGTCAAGTTTCAAGTCAAAAGAAATATACGGGCAAGATGGCCGTGAACAAACATTCTCTGAATGACCTTGGACCAAGATCAAGAAACGACCTTGACCTTGAATCTTCATGTAGTTTAACTTACCCATAAATCTAACTGTATCGACCAATTGTCATATCACAGGCTGCAATAGTTTCACAAAAATACTTAAATCTGACCACATTTGATGGTTGCCTAAAATATGTTAACGTAATCAAGGAGTCATCATTTGAACTAATTATACTTGGCTCGAGCCCTGAACAAACTTACGTTCCCTCATCCAATGAATGCATCACATGAAATTTGTCTTAAATCAGCAATGTGGCTTCACAGGAGAAGAAGTTTGAAAATGTTGCCAGACGACAGACAGACATTTTGCCTAACTATAAGCTTACCGATGAGCATACGGCTCCGATGAGCTAAAAAGAGCATGTAGATGTACATTTATAGTCTCTTTGTGTCATACAGGACACAATTTCAGCACAAACCATATACATACTTTAACAAGCGACATGCAACAAATCCAGGACAAATTACAAACAACTAGAGACACACCAGCGCCAAGCCACCAAACTAGCCCTGGACGGAAAAGCCTCGGCTTCTCGAATAAATTAGAAAACACGTTATTTGGTTTTATTTTCATATAGACGTGAAGTTGGCGTGTGCGTGTGTGTTTGTGGGAGGGGGGGGGGGGGGTGGGTATGGTGGCCACATGGGTAGGAGGTCGGGTGGGGCGAGGTTTGTGGACGGTGTGGATCACGAGTTGTTGGCTACTGGTGCACACGTTAACACTAAGATGTCAGATGTCACAATTAATTGTCGTCTGCTTTCTTGTCTGCCGGTTGTTTTATGCCGTTGTTGCAAACTGCGTGAACCCAGATTCGACTGTTCCTCTAGGAGCAGTCTGATTAGGGTCCACACTGTTAGCCTGCATGCAAAAGAAAAAAAAATATATCTATAAAATTGCAAGAAATGAAGCAGACGATAAAAACAGACGACACTTTGCAGATGTAGTTTTTCTTGGCATCTTAGGAGTTCAAAGTTACATTTGATGGACGATGACAGAATCGTATTGTTTCTACCATGCTTTTCGTGAATGTCAATTCTCAACCAACATCGGGTCGATATCGATGCGCTGTGACAATATCCTATCGATGTCGTTCCATGTGCTGGCCAGGCTGCCTCTTCTCGACCCAGCTAGCACGGAACGTCGGGCCAACGTCCGACCGACAGCGATACGACGTTGCCACGTCGTATCGCTGTCGGTCCGACGTTGGGCCGATATTCTTTGCTGGCTGGGCCCATGCTGTCTTTCTTTTTCAATGGACAATCTCACTTATGACCCAAATTGCAACGGCTATCTGGAAACCTCGAAGAAACCTCTGGGCAATCCCAAAGTCTTGTGATCCTGTATAAAAAAAAAAAAAGGAATCAAGGGCATTACGCAAACACGCCTATACAAATACATTGCCACCTTTATCGCCGAAAAAAATGAAAATTTTATGATGAAACATTGTGATTTTTTTCTTATTTCTGCTCAAAATATAGATTGTGGGCACTCGTTAGAACCGCCTCGATGAGGCGGTTCTAACGAGTACCCACAATCTATATTTTAGAGCAGAAATAAGAAAAATTAGGTTTACCCCCGGAAAACCAAGTTTTACTATATAAAAGTGGGGTTGAAGGGGGTCAAAATTATATAGGCGTGTTTTCGTGATGGCCTACATAACTGTATGCAGTCTGGCTTCAAAGCATAGCTGGTTGGTAGAATGCATCACGAAAACACGCCTATATAATTTTGACCCCCCTTGAACCCCACTTTTTAATTGTAAAACTGGGGTTTACAGGGGTAAAGCTTTTTTTCTTATTTTAGCTCTATAGATTACGGGTACTCGTCGAGCCGGTTCTAAATTGTAGCCACAATCTATATTTTGAGCAAAAATAAGAAAAAATATCACAATTTTTCATCTTAAATATCGATTTTTCGGAGCTAAAGTTTTCAATGTAATTGTAAAGGCGTGTTTTCGTAATGCCTGTCTGCAAATTTCGATTACCTTCTTCTTCTTCTTCTTCTTGCTTTCATTTCTTTTTATATTAAATCACTGTTGTTAAGGGAAACACAAAAGAATAGTACTTGTCAAAGATTGATCACATATGGACAGCGCAACCATTCCCTCTAAAATCTGCAAATTTTAAGCTATTTCTGCCAAAATTTTTGAATTCAGTAGAGGATGACAGGATTCATCTGAAATTTAAAATACAAGCGCTGCAAGCACTACATCAAGCGCGCCACTGCACTTACATGACGCAAGTGTCTAAAACACTGTCAACTAAAATCGCGCAGTCGATGGCACGCCATCGCATATCCCACGCTTCCCCGCGGGCCCCATCCACTGGGCCCACCCCTATGGGTGTGATCAAAATTCCGAAAGTGTCATGCACTCCCCAGACCAAAGATGTATCAGTTCCCAAAATTTCAAGTTTCTATCTATAACGGTCTAGGAGGAGTTATCCGGTAACAGTTATGTATGGGGGTAAAAATCAGTTTTTGACCTCTGATGACCTCAAGATTGACCCCAGGAGTCAATTTTAGTTGTAATGTTTTCTACTCATCATGCCGTTCGCTTTGATATGTTACATGACCATGTTCTGGAAATGTTGATTTTTGACCCCCGCGGGCCCCACCCCCTGGGCCCGGCCCTAGGGGTGTGATCAAAATTCCGAAAGTGTCATGCACTCCCGAAACCAAAGATGTATCAGTTCCCAATGTTTCAAGTTTCTATCTACAACGGTCTAGGAGGAGTTATCTGGTAACAGTAATGTATGGGGGTAAAAATCAGTTTTTGACCTCTGGTGACCTCAAAATTGACCCCAGGGGTCAATATTTGGTTGTAATGGTTTTTTACTCATCATGCCGTTCGCTTTGATATGTTACATGACAATGTTATGGAAATTTTGATTTTTGATCCCCATGTTCAAAGAGGCATAACTCAAAAGCTAGTAAAGCCAGACTTATGGTTTTTGCGTTCTAAATGTTATTTTATGTTGCTTTATATTTTTGTAAAGCTTCAAGAAAATTTCTGGGACCATTTTTATATTATAGAAAGCACATTAGTGTATGGCTGGTATCACTGTTAACAATGTTCAAATCGCCCCTGCCCATCGGGCCTTTAAGAAACAGATGGGCTGCATTATGCTTCCACGCAAAGCTGAAACCGACCCACACACGAGTACTGGTTAACCGCTTAGAGGATCTAAGCCTGCCCAGGCAAAGCCGTGTGAGTCGGACAGTCCATGCTAATACACCCTACTGGTTTCATTGGGTGGCAGGGCTTGAGATGTCATTTCATCTCTATGTCGGGTAAAAGTCCCACAAAAATGGAAGCAACGTCTCCAAAATGATCTTTACAGTGTTGACAGGGACGTTAAACATCAAATCAAACAAACACACAAAAACAATGTTCAAAGGGCTTGACTTCAAAAGCAGGTAAGTAAGAGTTGTTATTTTTGCAAATCAAATCATGGTGATGTACATAGAGGATCTTCCATGAGTGTTCATGTATTATTGAATTTATTAAACGAGTTGAGGAAAAGGGATAAAATGCGAGGCTTTGCCGAGCATTTTATCCCTTTTCGTCAACGAGTTTAATAAATTCACTAATACAGGAGCACGAATGCAAGATTCTATTTATCATATGACATTTAAAACGCATTTTATTCACGATTGTTTACAAAAATGTCAATATTCCGCCGTTAGTAAACGCGACGTCGTTAAGGACGTCATACATGTAACATTACGGGACGTATCTAGCTAATTTGCATATTTAAGCCACCAGTGGATTATCGAAAATAATACATGACGTTATTACACTCTCAGACGCGACGTCATATGATAAAATTGCATAAATTTTCAAGAAAATATCTCAGTGAGTTTTTTTTATGTTTGCCGAGCAGAAACAAATCTATTATAAAAATAACTTTTTTTCAATGTTCAAACGGCCATGTTCTCCAGAAAAAGTTTAGCATGTGTTCTGTATCTCGTCTCATAATTACTTACATTTGTATGACGTTTCATCAACATATCCGCAAGGATTTCCAACTTCTAGAGCAGACTTGAGAACAATTGGTAAAATGGCTTATTTTCAGTATTTTCTATATTCAAAGGGCCGTAACTCCAAAAGTGGGTTGTTCAGAGTTACGGTTCTCATGTCTTGCTGTGGTTTATATTGATGAGGAACGTCAAGAAAACATCTCGAACGGTTTTCAACTTATATAGAGGATCCGAGTACATGGTAAAACTGGCTATTTTCAATGTTCAAAGAGCAACGACTCAAAAAGTAAGCAAACCAGAGTTATGATTCACATGCTGTGCAATTGTCTAATAGTGCTTTACATTAGTATGAAGTTTCATGAAAATATCTTTAACGGTGTCAGAGTTATGGAGCGGACATGAGTAGATGAAAGAAGTGGTTATCTTCAATGTTCTAAGGGCAATAACTGCAAAAATAGGAAGTCAGAGTTACAGTCCATATGTTCTGCCTGTCGACTCATGGTGCTTGTCATATTTGAAAAGTTTCATAAAAATATCTCAATAGATTAGGCTGCATGATGCTTCCACGCAGAACTGAAACCGACCGCACACGAGTACTGTTATACGCTTAGAAGGACCAAGCCTGCCCAGGCAAAGTGGTGCGAGTCTACCCGTCCATGCATATAAACACTGTTCGTTTCATTGGGTGACAGGGATTGGGATGTCATTTCATCTCAGTGTCGGGTAAAAGTCCAACAACATTGGAAGCAACGTAGGTTATAAAGTACTGCTCATGTCTCCATGAGGCCTCCTACAGTATTTAATGCAGGACATTCTTACAGTTCAGATATGCAATGCACATGTACATTAAGAAAACAATTCTGATACAAAACCGGCCCCGATAGCTCAGTTGGTAGAATGTCCGCTCCGGGGAACAGGAGGTCACGGGGTCGATCCCGGGCCGCGACATACCAAAGTCGTTAAGAATGGTACTAACTGCTCCTCGCTTGGCACTCAGATTTACGGGGTAGAGCTAGGACTCGTCGACCCAGTGTCAGGATAATGTGACTGGGTGTGGTATCATGTAATGTGTCTGGGACATGATACTTCAGTGAGGCAGCACTATAAAAGTGAGCATTGAGCTCCCTGTCGCAACCAGACACCGTCGTGATACGACTGAAAAATTGTTGAAAGCGACGTTAAAAGAAGAAGTAAAACAAAGATCAGGAATCGATACAATTAACTTACTCCACCCATCAAAGACACCAAAGGGAAAGAAACACAAACACTACGCGACCAGACCATAATGGAAACCTAAACAAAGGAAGGCCATAAGGACAATTACTTTCCCACAAAATGGCCATATGGCCATCCGAAATAAAAAGACACAAGTGATACACACAGTAACAAACAACATAAATAAACCGCCACAGAAGAACCGCCTTGGAACGGTCAGTGGAAAGATTTCCACTGGGGGGGGGGGGGGGGGGGGGCTTAAATCGATTTTACGTGGCCACAATCCTCGCCCTTACTTCTGTCGCGATTTAGACAAATAATTTGTTCAGTCCGCATTAAGGCCTCCTTACTCATCAGTGCAACATCTCCGTGAACACAAATAAAGAACCACAGAGGTGAGACAACGGTGAGGACTCGACAGCAAGAAACCACTGAAATGCTAGAGCAAAGGAAAACCAACCGTTGGACTCCGATGGGCCCGACCAGAGACATAGCATCAGGCACCAACAATCATTACCTTGAATTAGATCTCTCTAATTCTCAATAAGCCTTTACGTTGGAACCGTCATAGAATCTGAGGCCTGACCCACCGGCGTGCAATTAAAGAGGGAAGCAAAGTTGCCAACCGTGATTGGGTTAACTACCATGCATGCAGTCTGTCGTATAACATCCATGTTGTACCCAATCTTTTTATATCGAAGAACGATTTTTCGAAATTGAGTGCTGAAGTCATTGCGGTTATATATTTTTCTGAATTTATATACTAAGTCACCATAAAATTCGGGTTCCGATAGACCTTGTTGCAGAAGAGATTTAAGTCCAATATTGAATTTTGAAATTAAATCAGAATGGCGTCTGTAAAATTTTGAAAAGGCTTTGCCGTTAATAATTTATTACGAGTGTTGAAGTCAGTTACATGACTACACACTCTAGCAAATCGTTGCGAAATATAAACGCCATAAGATAGTGCACGAGGAACATCACCATCCAAAAAAGGAAAATTTACAATCTCAAAATCAAAGTCATAGCGTTTGTCATAAATTTTGCACGAAACAAACCCATCTACAATAGATGGATGTAAATCCAAAAATGGGGGCTCGGTATCAGAAGAATTTGCTTTATTTAACTTTAGTTCTGGGGGGTAAATCTGACTGATCAAACCATCGAAATAGGTATTATCAATATTTAATAAATCATCTTCATATCTAGAAGTGGAGCTAAAAGTTTCAATAATATCAGATTGGTTATCAATGGAAAGCGACAACATGAAGTCTCTTTCATAACAATACAAGAACAGATCAGCCACAAGAGGTGCGCAATTCGTACCCATCGGAATACCCACAATTTGTCTAAATAACTTAGTACCGAATCTACTATAAATATTGTCAAGTAGAAAGGGCATCACACACTTTCTGACATGACCAAAGTGTATAATTATTATGCTCTTTAGAAGTGAAAAACGCATTTCTGACATTACATGCACGATAGAGAATCTTCTCTGTGAAAAGCCCATTCAGTTAAATAAAAGTAAAACAAAGATCAGGAATCGATACAATTAACTTACTCCACCCATCAAAGACACCAAAGGGAAAGAAACACAAACATTAAGCGACCAGACCATAATGGAAACCTAAACAAACGACAGCCATAAGGACAGTTACTTTCCCACAAAATGGCCATATGGCCATCCAAAATAGAAAGACACAAGTGATACACACAGCAAGTAACAAACAACACCATAAATAAACCGCCACAGAAGAACCGCCTTGGAACGGTCAGTGGAATGATTTCCACTGGGGGCTTAAATCGATTTTACGTGGCCACAATCCTCGCCCTTTCTTCCGTCGCGATTTAGACAAATAGTTTGTTCAGTCCGCATGAAGGCCTCCTTACTCATCAGTGCAACATCTCCGTGAACACAAAAAATCAAAGAACCACAGAGGTGATACAACGGTGAGGACTCGACAGCAAGAAACCACTGAAATGCTGGAGCAAAAGAAAACCAACAATTAGACTCCGATGGGCCCGACCAGAGACAGAGCATCAGGCACCAACAAACATTACCTTGAATTAGATCACTCTAATTCTCAATAAGCCTTTACGTTGGAGCCGTCATAGAATCTGAGGCCTGAATTCACACACACACACACACACACACACACACACACACACACACACACACACACACACACACACACACACACACACACACACACACACACACAGTTTCTTGTATATGAGGTTAAATAGTACTGTTCGTGTCTCCGCATATTTGATGGAGGGCATTGAACCTTTTTTTCGACAATCATGTCCCCTTGAACGACTTAAACATTTAGCCACATGTTTCATGGAGAATGTTACAGTATCTAGTTCAGTTAGTATGTGTGCCTGTCTACTTCATAGGTCAAGCAAGAGCAAATATCAAAGATCTGGACCCTCTGGTTTCAGACAAGATTACATTAAGCAACTTACCAAATATGAAAGACCAGATCTTTCTGGTTCCAGACAAGCAGGTTTTTAAAGTTTTTTTCCTTACAAGTCTATGTAAATAAAGTGGGCCCCGGAGCGGAGCCATTTTTGGCCCCAGTGCTGGAAGCTGAACAACCTAGGTCGAGGTCCACTAGATAAAACTACATACCAAATATCAAAGACCTGGGCCTTCTGGTTTCAGACAAGAATATTTGTAAAAGTTTTTCCCTTATAAGTCTATGTAAAACCAAGTGGGTCTCGAAGCTGGGCCATTTTTGGCCCCAGGGCTATAATTTGAACAATCTTGGTAGAGACCCACTATCTGAAGCTACATATTAAATATCAAAGACCTGGACCTTCTGGTTTCAGACAAGAAAAGTTTTAAAGGGTTTTCCCTTGTAAGTCTATGTAAAACAAGTGGGCCCGGGCGGGACCATTTTTCGCTCCAGGGCTATAATTTGAACAATCTTGGTAGAGGTCCACTAGGTGAAGCTACATACAAAATATCAAAGATCTGGACCCTCTGGTTTCAGACAAGAAGATTTTCAAGGTTTTCCCCTTATATGTCCAGTTCTGTGGTGTATTCCTTGCTTCCATAGGATAACCCTTTTATAGAACATATTTGTAAAAAAGTGTGCCCGGGCGGGGCCCATTTAGGTCCCGGGGCTATAATTTGAAAATCTTGGTAGAGGTTCACCAGGTGAAGCTACATACCAAATATCAAAGACCTGGGCCTCCTGGTTTCCGACAAGAAGATTTTTAATGAATTTCCTTTATAAGTCTATGTAAAACAAGTGGGCCCTGGGGCGGCGCCATTTTTGGTCCCATTGCTTAAATTTGAATGACCTTGGTAGAGGTCTACTAGATAAAGCTACATACCAAATAGCAAAGACCTGGTCCTTCTGGTTTCAGACAAGACGATTTTTAAAGGGTTTTCCCTTTTAAGTCTATGTAAAACAAGTTGGCCCGAGGGCGGGACCATTTTTCGCCCCAGGGCTATAATTTGAACAATCTTGGTAGCGATCCACTATGTGAAGCTACATACCAAATAACAAAGACCTGGGCCAAGAATATTTTTAAGTTTTTTTTCCCATGTAAGTCTATGTAAAACAATTGGGCCCCGGGGCGGGGCCATTTTTGACTCCAGGGCTATAATTTGAACAATCGCTGTGGAGATTCTCTAGATAAATCTACATACCAAATATCAAAGACTCGGGCCTTCTGGTTTCAGACAAGAAGATTTTTTTAAGTTTTCAGTTAAAAATCTATTTTTAGCTCCTGTGACCTAGATGTGCAATGGACTGTAACCGTTTGAAAAACTTTGAGAGAGGACCATTCCTGTGAAGTTATGTCAAAATCCAATCAGTGGTTTAGGAGGAGATGTTTGAAGAAATTGTGGACGGACATAGACGGACGACGACGACGGACTATAAGCGATTACAATAGCTCCCCCCAGAGCATTCGGCTCAGGGGAGCTAAAAACAGGCTCGGGCCTGTACTTTTTATGTGTCTGGTCTTTGTACATGATTTTTGTTAATAAAATTGTCATGTTGAGACTTGCCCTGTATATCATAATTCATTTTAGATGCTCAAAAATGTCAACTTTGTATTTTGTAAGGTACTAAATGCCAACAAGAGGCCCATGGGCCACTATGCTCACCAGAGTTCAGGGGGCACTGCCCACTGGCAGCAATGTATTTTTACCAACCACGGAAGCCCTGCGCCCAAGGATACTACAGATAGAATTTGGACCCGATCAGCCTAGTGGCTTCAGAGGTCTGATGTCGCTTGAATGTGTTGTTGCAGGACAACAGATGACAATTGACAATTTCCCATCTGTGGCAACTAAACGGCCTAAAAGAACATTATTAAAGGAATATTTCTATGTAAGTTTGACAAAATATCTTGAAATGTCATTTTTCAATTTGCCCCATTTATAAGTAAATGGAAATTCTTAACTTGCCATAGCAAACAAACCAAACAGCCAAATTTCATAAACCAGAGCTGAGGTGGGCACTGTCCATGACACTGTATTTTAACAGGATATGATTTTTAATCTACCAATTATAAAGTCTCCCAAACAAACTCCATACCCAAATGAGCACTCATGTGAACTGTATCTGAAATATTAGGTGTTTTATAAAGTAGAGAGGGTGGGGCATGAACCCAATGGAGCCCTGGTTGGTGTCACTAAATGCATCTTATCAAAAGAAACAGAGACATCATGGTTTAGTGGTGGGGATATGTATGGCTCCTGAGATGTAAGGCTTTTTAAGCAGTGGAGGGATTCGGGCATGGTGGATCCCAGAAAAGCCCAAGATTGCTGTCACTGAATGCTGAACGGTTTCTGAGATATGAGGCCCTTTTATTAAATGGATGGGAGAGAAATGGCCCTTGCGGACCCCCCAAGATGGGGGTGACTGAATGTGTCTAATAACAATGAACAAGAATATATGTGATTATGGGGTGGGGATTTGAATGGTTTCTGAGATATATAGCCTATTATGAAGTGGGGACTTATCATAAAGAAGAAGAATATATATGGTTAAGGGGTGGGGATCTGAACAGTTTCTTAGATATATGGCTTTTAATGAAGTTAAGGGGTGGGACATGGCCGGTGGCACCCCGGGAGTCCCCCATGCTGGTGTCACTGATTGCGTCTTATCATAAGGAACAAGAATATATTATGGTTTAGGGGTAGGGCTCTGAACAGTTTCTCAGATATATGGTCTTTTGTGAAGTTGATGGGTGGAGCATGGTCTGGGTGACTCCTAGGTTGGTGTCACTGAATTTGTCTTGCGGACTGAACAAATTATTTGTCTAACTCGCGACGGAAGTAAGGGCGAGGATTGTGGCCACGTAAAACCGATTTAAGCCCCCCAGTGGAAATCTTTCCACTGACCGTTCCAAGGCAGTTCTTCTGTGGCGATTTATTTATGTTGTTGTTTGTTACTTACTGTGTGTATCACTTTTGTCTTTTAATTTTAGATGGCCATATGGCCATTTTGTGGGAAAGTAACTGTCCTTATGGCCTTCCTTTGTTTAGGTTTCCATTATGGTTTGGTCGCTTAATGTTTGCGTTTCTTTCCCTTTGGTGTCTTTGATGGGTGGAGTAAGTTAATTGTATCGATTCCTGATCTTTGTTTTACTTCTACTTTACTTATCATAAGGAACAAGAATATATATGGTTTAGGGATGGGGATCTGAAATCATTCTTGAATATTTGGCCTTTTATGAAGTGGAGGGGATGGGGCATGGCCCCGGCACATCCCGGGTGACCCCCAGGTTGGTGTCACTGAGTGCGTCTTATCAAAAGGAATAAGAATATATATGGTTAAGGGGTGGGGATCTGAATGGTTTCTGTGATAAATGGCATTTTATGAAGTGGAGGGGGTGGGGCATGTCCCCGGTACATCTGGGGGAACCCCAAAGTTGGTGCCACTTAATGCATCTTATCATAAGGAACAAGAATACATATGGTTTAGGGGTGGGGATTTGTAAGGTTTCTGGAATATTTGGCCTTTTATGAAGTGGAGGGGGTTGGGCATGGCCCCGGCACATCCTGGGTGTCCCCCAGGTTGGCGTCACTGAATGCGAATTATCATAAGCGACGAGAATATATATGGTTTAGGGGTGGGGATCTGTAGGGTTTCTGGGATATTGGGCCGTTTATGAAATGGAGGGGGTGGGGCATAGCCCAGGCACATCCCGAGGCACCCCCAGGTTGCTGTCATTGAGTGCGTCTTATCATAAGAAACAAGAATATATATGGTTCAGGGGTGGGGATCCGAATGGTTTCTGAGATAAATGGCATTTAATGAAGTGGAGGGGGTGGGGCATGTCCCCGGCACATCCGGGGGAACCCCCAGGTTGGTGTCACTTAATGTGTCTTATCATAAGGAACAAGAATATATAGGTTAAGGGGTAGGGATCTGTAAGGTTTCTGAGATATAAGGCATTTTATGAAGTGGAAGGGGGGCATGGCCCTGGCACAACCTTCGGAACCCACAGGTTGACATAAAAGCATATGGCTGAGAGAAGTTTACTCAAGGAACGTTTCTATGAAAATTGTGTAAAAATATCTGCAAAGGCTTGGTAGTTAATGCCATTTTTCAATTTTCCCCATTTTAAGTCTATGGAAAATCTAAGTTGCCATAGCAACCAAACTAAAGAGCCGAATTTCATAAAAAAAACACAAAACCTGTAAAGGCAAATCTGGTGAATATTTCCATAAACTCTCAGCCTAATAGAGCATACTGTTTCTGAGGAGATGATTTTTTAAGTATTTTTTTCTATTTTTTTTTTTTTTTCATTTTGGTTTCCATGGCAACCAATACAAATGAGCTGCAGCCTAAATTCATATATCAGAGAGAAGATTGTCTAAGGAACATTTCTTTGAAAGTTTTGTCAAAATATCTGCAGAGGCTTGGCAGTAAATGTCATTTTTCAATTTTCCCCATTATAAGTCTATGGGAACTCTAAGTTGCCACAGCAACCAAACTAATCAGCCGATTTTCAGTAAAAACACACACTTCCAATCCCCCCGCCCAAGGATGCTACAGATAAAATTTGGGCCCAATCGGCCCAGTGGCTTCAGAGGAGAAGTCGTTTGAAAGTGTTGACGACGGACATACGACGCAGACGCAGACGACGACGCAGGCGACGACGACGGACAACTGCCTATCCTATAAGCTCTCCCGCAGCCTTCGGCTCTGGTAAGCTAAAAACTACAAAAATGTAATTAAAACGCGATATTACCATGAAAAAATGCAAAGTGGTTATTCGGTGTTTTAATTTTTATGATCTCAAATCCGAAGCTTTACTACTGCACCACAGCGTTCCGCAAGCTCATTGAGCTCATTAAGGCGGTTCTAACGAGCACTGACAACCTATGTTTCTATGTTTGGAGTTATCACAAATTTTCATCAGAAAAAAAACATCGTTTTGGAGGTATGAAAGAATGCATTATCTCACACGGGTGTGTTATCCTAATGAAGAACTTCAAGTTTCTTGTCAGTCTGTGTAGCTGCGCAGTCTGATTAATGTCTTACCGGGCCCCGAGGTTATACAACTTCTTTACATTACGAAAACACGCCTATACACGCCTATTGTAAACTTACCACCGGAAAAACGAAAATTTTCAGACGAAAAACTGTGATATTTTTCTCTGCTCAAAATATAGATTGTAGGTACTCGTTAGAACCGCCTCATCGAGGCGGTTCTAACGAGTTCCCACAATCTATATTTAAGAGCAGAATTAAGAGAAATATGGTTTAACACTGCAAACCCCGGTTTCACTATATAAAAGCGGGGTTCAAGGGGGTCAAAATTATATAGGTGTGTTTTCTTGGTGATACTCTACTCAATTAATCCTGAAATTTATACTGCAAATAATTATTAAATGCCAATAACTGGAGATTTTTTTTATACTTATAGGCACATCCAAAGTCAACGTCACACAAGGCCAAAGGTCATTAGCCTCGTTTTATCTGGTGGGCAAAAAACTAGCACGAATTGTTTTCTTTAACTATTATTGTTAAATCGTCGGCGACAGGGCTTGAGATGTCCTTTCATCTCAATGTCGGTTTAAAGTCCCACAAAATTGGAAGCAACGTCTCCAAAAAGACCTTTAAAGTGTTGATGGCGACGTTAACCCTCAAATCAAACAAACAAACAAACAAATTGTTAAATCGTCGTTCTATCAAAACTGTTTTGGGCATTAAACTGCTTCTTTTTTCATATAAATTTGAATGGAAAATATATATGCTTTAATTTTATTTTCGTTCGTTAAATAAGGGCATCTCAATCCCTGCCGCCCAATGAAACCAATAGGGTTCATAACCATGGACGGCCTCGCACCACT
Organism: Lucinisca nassula; assembly: GCA_963580285.1. NCBI lineage: Eukaryota > Metazoa > Mollusca > Bivalvia > Lucinida > Lucinidae > Lucinisca > Lucinisca nassula. The sequence continues at coordinate 129,092,857 of OY757017.1, forward strand.
TTCCCTGGGCAGGCGTAGCTCCTCCAAGCTATTTACCAGTACTCGTGTGCCGTCGGTTTCAGCTCTGCGTGGAAGCATCATGCAGGTCATCTATTTCTTCAAGCCCCGATTGTCGGGGGCCGTGATAAATATTAAAATGCCAACAATGTTATGCCAACAATTGTTGGCATTTTAATGTTAATCAACAGGACTAATTTTATTGAAAAAGAGTTGTAACCTCGGGGCCTGCTTGCAAAAAGGTTTGTTTTGTTGTGACAGGTCTAATATACATGTATAGTGAAATCTCCTAATTCTGCTGTGAAAAGCTTATTTAGTAAAGTTGCAGTCATTCTTTGTGTTTCTGTATACAATGTCCTATAGTCTGAGACCACATTTAGGACTGTTCAAAAGTTGTTTTAAAGACCATCTTTGAACAGTGTGTGTGTGAAATCGGGTTTAACGTCGCTTTCAACAATTTTTCAGTCATATCACGACGGTGTCTGGTTGCGACAGGGAGCTCAATGCTCACATTTATAGTGCTGCCTCACTGAAGTATCATGTCCCAGACACATTACATGATACCACACCCAGTCACATTATCCTGACACTGGATCGACCAGTCCTAGCTCTACCCCGTAAATCTGAGTGCCAAACGAGGAGCAGCTAGTACCATTTTTAACGACTTTGGTATGTCGCGGCCCGGGGTCGAACCCCAGACCTCCCGTTCCCCGGAGCGGACACTCTACCAACTGAGCTATCGGGGCCGGTATCTTTGAACAGTCCTAAAGGTGGTCTTAATATAGGAATTTTACTGTATTTGTTATCGTTATAACAAAGTTAACACATTTTGTACCAGAAACCCCAAAACGGGTACCCTGGCAAACAGTGCAGGCCCAGATCAGACGCGGCGTCTGATCAGGGCCTCCACTGTTTGCTAAAAGTTCAGCCATTTTCCAAATAGTTTTTGAAGAAAACACCACCTGACACCCCTAAATTTTGAAATGGACTCCTGCTATATATATAAGGAGGAAGATTACGTATGGTACAAAAAGGGTTAATACCGTTTCTGATCTGTAAATCCTCTAGTCCATAAACATATAGACTTGTTCTGACTTCGCCGCCAAAATCAGCTCCACTCAGGTTCCCATTCAAGTCATTAACCTCTTGTGACGATTCCTGGGTTTGGTAAGCCAGATCACTCAGACGCTTATAGAGGTCCACACTCCTTCGTCGCCTAGATGGGCATGTCTAAAACGTAATTAAAGACGGTGAATATCTGAGGACAATGATTTTGTTTGTTAGTTTGGTATGGAGTTTAACGGTCCAGTCTACACTATTTAGGTTATGTCGAGCCGAACAGTTTTCCTAGCCACGCTTTTCTTTGCCTCGTTTCAACAAAAGAGGTTCAGTGCACATTCTTTCACCAGAAACTGACCACTACCTCATCTTGCATCGGCGTAAGGGACTGAATGACCGTAAAATATTTTTAGATCAATCTCAATGCAAAGAATGCGGTGGACCCGGCAGGGATTGAACCTGAGACCTCCTGATCACCACCAGTCAGATGCGCATCAGAGCCACCGAGGTCGGCTGAGAACACAATGGACCTGTTTCTGATGATGATGATGGTGATGATGGTTGTGACGATAATTATGGTGGTGGCGGTGATACGAGTTGCATCAGGAATACCAGAATAAATAACGTGAAATCCTGCTAAAAGTCCCGTAAATGAGCCTGTCGATTCCAATAACATAAGATCAATACAAAATCACAGTGTCTGGAATGGCCAAGAGTAGCATTGATAACTGCCGCGCATTCATTACGCAAACACGCCTATACAAATACATTGCCACCTAAAGTTATCGCCGAAAAAAATGAAAATTTTATGATGAAAAATTGTGATATTTTTCCTATTTCTGCTCCAAATATAGATTGTGGGCACTCGTTAGAACTGGCTCATCGAGGCGGTGATACAACGCATAATGTAGTAATGTAGTAATTTCTTCATTTTGATTTTTTTTACTACATTATGCGTTGGCATAGTCGACGCGAAATGAAGTAAAAAAAATATTTCATTTCGCGTTGATATGCACCATATCGACGCATAATGAAGTAATGATGGTAGAACATAGCTGTCTTCGAAAAGACTTAGGAAGCAATACAGTTAAATTCCTACAATTTAGACCACATTTGAGACGGTTCAAAAGTGGTCTTTAAGAAATATATGGGCTGCACGATGCTTCCACGCAGAGTTGATACCGACCGCACATTAGTACTGGTAATCTGCTTGGAAGGTCTAAGCTTGCCCAGGAAAACTGCTGCGAGTCGGCCCGTCCATGTATATAAACCCTATTGGTTTTATTGGGCGGCATCTCAATGTCGGGTAAAAGTCCCATGAAATTGGAAGCAACGTCTCCAAAATGACCTAAATAGTGTTGACGGGGACGTTAAACCTCAAATCAAACAAATCAAACAAAAGACAGACAGGCAGACAGACAGACAGACAGACAGACAGACAGAATGGACAAAAACTATATACCCCCTTGCATACTTCGTATGCCGGGGGTATAAATAGATGGGCTGCACGATGCTTCCACGCAGAGCTGATACCGCCCGTACATGAGTCCTCGTAATCTGCTTAGAAGGTCTAAGCCTGTCCAGGAAAACTGCTGCGAGTCGGCCCATCCATGCATATAAACCCTATTGCTTTTAATTGGACGGCAGCGATTGAGATGTCATTTCATCTCAATATCGGGTAAAAGTCCCATAAAATTTGAAGCAATGTCTCCAAAATGACCTAAATAGTCTTGACGGGAACGTTAAACCTCAAATCAAACAAACAAACTGTTGACGCATAATGAAGTAAAATTAAGTATGCCACCCATCGCCGCAAAATGAAATAATTCTTTCATTTTGCTCAAACCTCTTAGTATCGACGCATAATGAAGTAAAAACGACATTTTATTTCATTTCGCGTCGACTATGCCAACGCATAATGTAGTAAAAATTTCAAAATGAAGAAATTACTACATTACTACATTATGCGTTGTAACAAGGCGGTTCTAACGAGTACCCACAATCTATATTTTAGAGCAGAAATAAGAAAAATAAGGTATACCCCCGGAAACCCCAGTTTTACTATATAAAAGTGGGGTTCAAAGGGGTCAAAATTATATAGGCGTGTCTTCGTGATGGCGTCGACCCATTGACACACCGAAATGGCGGGTTACGGCCCTTTCAAGATCACTTCACTTATTTCGAGCCGATCATTAATCAAAGGTGTGCGAAAACCAGATTACCTGGAGAGAAACCATCTATACTTCCGTTGCAGAACATGGCGTCTCACGACGGATATCCTTCAATTGCTGATTATTCCACTCTTGGATGGTTGCCTGCGTAACGTTTGAGGCTGCACTGGGTCCTGACATCCTCGCCTGTGGTTTTGCGTTAGAAGTCTCCTTCAGTATATAAAGTGTTTAATGTATATTTGGCTATTGGAAGAGTTTTCCTTTTTTTACCATGTACAATTGAGTCGGTTTTCCATTTACCATCCAAAATAGAAGCAGAGTCAGAACAAGTCTCTATGTTTATGGACTAGAGGATTTACAGATCAGAAACGGTATTAATTTTGTTATAACGATAACAAATACAGTCACATTTCTTTGTGCAGAAATAAGAAACATATTGTACACCCCCGTAAACCCCAGTTTTCTCTATATAAAGGGGGTCTAAGGGGGTGTTCATTTCACGGACTTGTTCACGTGATGGATTCACAGCATTATTTATTCCATTGCGTACATTATCAAAATCAATGCATGCTATATCCACAATCCAAAACACCTTTAAACCTGCTGCTGTATGGGAATTCAAGCCTCTGTGTAGAAAATGTCATTATTTACAAAGTACATCAATTTATACTGGCCACTAAACGCTTTTAAACCTGATGAATGCATGTTGCAACTATAATTGGTCCTGAACTATTTATGCATTACCTGCCTGTGGATGTAAGCTTAAATGTTCCTCTCCTAGAAAACCTTCATATTATATTATTATATACTGTTTGGTCCTTACTACTTATTTATTTATTCATTCATTTTGAAATAAAAATGTTTGAACGAATGTTATATTCAAGTAAGTTTGAAAACTATTCGCCGTTTTCTTTTTGAGAAAGGCTGTGATTTGTTGATTTTGAAGGCGCAAAAATAACAAAAGATGACAATTTTCATAAAATAGTTGCTGCAGATGTAGTATTTTACGCACTTCAAAGAGAGAAAAGTTCGATAAAAGATTACCTAAGACATTTGTCGATATGGTCAGTATGCTTTTAAAAGAGAAACAGTGCATAAAACAGGATACCCCAGGTGAACAATTTAGGTTGTTTTGGAGACATTGCTTCCAATATTGTGGGGCTTTTACCAGACATCGAGTATCGGCGCCCCTTCGCCTTCCGACTCCATATACATATCGTGCAGAGTGCATGTAAAATTGAAATGTGAGTGAGTGTTGGAATTTTATGTCCCACCAACAGCTAAGGTCATACGGAGACGGGACCTCGATTTAAAGACTAACCCGAAAGTCTAGTGAAGCCCGGGATCGATCCTGCGATCCCTGGTTTACAAGGCGAGTAGCGTATCCACTACACCACAGATGCTTCTAAAATGAAAATGTACAGACGGATAGGAGCAGTGGGCTCCACCGATAGATGAACTTACGTAGAAACCATGTAGGTAGGTAGGATGGATGGATGGATGGATGGATGGATGGATGGATGGATGGATGGATGGATGGATGGATGGATGTATGTATGTATGTATGTATGTATGTATGTATGTATGTATGTATGTATGTATGTATGTATGTATGTATGTATGTATGTATGTATGTATGTATGTATGTATGTAACGGAAGAACTATTGTATGTGTGTCTGTACGTATGTACGTGTATGTACTAGATGCTTATCATAAATTGGTAGGTAGATATGAATGATGTGTGTATGCGTGTATGTATGTATTTTCCGAGAAGATGCATGTTAATAACTGGTATGTGTGTGTGTGTGTGTGTGTGTGTGTGTGTGTGTGTGTGTGTGTGTGTGTGTGTGTGTGTGTGTGCGCGCGTGCATGCATGCATGCATGTATGTATGTATGTATGTATGGTGTTTTGAAACTAACGACATTGCTCATTTAACTTCATACGCACACAGCACAATATGTGTGAGAGATAATGATATCTGAAGTGAGACGCCAGGTTCTGCAATGGAAGGTCAGGTGGTTTTTCTCTGGGAACTCCGGTTTTCGCCCACCTTTGATTAACGATCGGCTCGCTATGAGTGAAATAATCTTGAAAGGGCCGTAAAACCAAAACCAAAAAAAAAAAAACAAGAGGGCCATGATGGCCCTGGATCGCTCACCTGATCCATAGTGTAACAAGTGGGCCCCAGAGAGGGCCATTATTGGCCCCAGGGCTATAATGTGCATAATGTTGAGGGAGGTCTTAAAGGTGAAGCTTCATACCAAACATCAACAAAGGCTATAATTTGAACAATCTTGGCAAAGGTCCACTAGATGAAGCTACACATCAAATATCAAAGACCTGGGCCTTGCGGTTTCAGAGAAGAAATTTTTTTTTAAAAGATATTCCCTACAATAGCCTGTGCAAAACCAAATGGCCCCGGGGCTATATAAATCTATGTAATACCAAAGGGCCCGGGGGGACATTTGTGGCCCCAAGGCTATAATTTGAACAATCTTTGTAAAGGTCCACTAGATAAAGCTCCATACTAAATATCAAAGGCCTTGGCGTTGCAGTTTCAGAGAAGATTTTTAAAGATTTCCCTATATAAGTCTATGAAAAACCAAAGGGCCCCGGAGAAGGGACATTTTTGGTATCAGGGCTATAATTTGAATAATCTTGATAGAGGTCCACTAGATGCAGCTTCATAGCAAATATCGAAGGCCCAGGCCTTGTGGTTTCAGAGAAGAAGATTTTTAAAGATTTTCCCTATATTAGTCTATGTAAAACCATAGGGCCCCACAGTGGGGGCATTTTTGGCCCCAGGGCTATAATTTGAACAATCTTGGTAGAGGTCCATTAGATGAAGCTTCATACCAAATGTCAAAGTCCTGGGCCTTGTGGTTTCCGAGAAGATTTTTAAAGATTATCCCTATATATAAGCCTATGTAAAACCAAAGGGCCCCGAGGCGGTGCCACTTTTGGCCCAAGCACTATAATTTGAATCATCTTGGTAGGGGTCCTTTAGAAGAAGCTTCATACCAAATATAAAAGACCTAGGCCTTGTGGTTTCAGAGTAGAAGATTTTTAAAGATTTTCCCTATATAAGTCTACGTAAAACCAAAGGGCCCTGGAGCGGGGGCATTTTTGGCCCAAGGGCTATAATTTGAACAATCTTAGTAGGGGTCCACTAGATGAAGCTTCATACCAAATATCAAAGTCCTGGGCCTTGCAGTTTCAGAGAAGAAGATTTTTAAAGATTTTCCCTATATAAGCCTATGTAAAACCAAAGGGCCCCGGGGGCGGGGGCATTTATGCCCACGCACTATAATTTGAACAATCTTGGTAGGGGTCCACTAGATGAAGCTTCATACCAAATATCAAAGTCCTGGGCCTTGTGGTTTCAGAGAAGAAGATTTTTAAAGATTTTCCCTATATAAGCCCATGTAAAACCAAAGGGCCCCGGGGTGGGGACATTTTTGGCCTCAGCACTATAATTTGAATAATCTTGTTAGGGGTCCTTTAGATGAAGCTTCATACCAAATATGAAATACCTAGGCCTTGTGGTTTCAGAGAAGAAGATTTTTAAAGCTTTTCCCTATATAAGCCAATGTAAAACCAAAGGGCCCCTGTGGCGGGGGCATTTTTTGTCACAGCACTATAATTTGAACAATCTTGGTAGGGGTCCACTAGATGAAGCTTCATACCAAATATCAAAGTCCTGGGCCTTGTGGTTTCAGAGAAGAAGATTTTTAAAGATTTTCCCTATATAAGCCTATGTAAAACCAAATAGCCCCGGAGCGGGGGCATTTTTGGCCCCAGCACTATAATTTGAACAATCTTGGTAGGGGTCCACTAGATGAAGCTTCATACCAAATATCAAAGACCTAGGCCTTGTGGTTTCAGAGAAGAAGATTTTTTAAGTTTTTGGTGAAAAAATTCTATTTTTGGCTCCTGTGACCTAGATGTGCAACGGAACCGGAACCATGTGAACAACTTTGAAAGGGGACCACCTAAGGATCATTCCTGTGAAGTTTGGTCAAAATCTGATCAGTGGTTTAGGAGAAGATGTCGTTTAAAGAAATTGTTTACGCACGGGCGCACGGACGGACGCACGGACGGACGGACGCACGACGGACGACGGACAAAAAGTGATACCAAAAGCTCACCTCGTCACTACGTGACGGTGAGCTAAAAATAAAATGATATCTGAAAAATAGAGGTGGAGGCAATGATCAGGAATCGATACAATTAACCCACAGCTCCCATCAGAGACACCAAAGGGAAAGAACCACAAACATGAAACAACAGACCCTAATGGAAGCCTTATCACGCAATGAAACCAATAGGGTAATGTGCATGTTTATATCCACGCCACTTTGCCTGGGCAGGTTTTATACCTAAGTGTATGTGCGGTCGGTTTCAGCTCTGCGTGGAAGCACCAAATCTATTTCTTCAGACCTCGCTGGGCGGAAGCATTAATTCTGAAATGTTACCCACCATCTTTCATTAACACATTTCTCCACAACTAGGGCTTACGACGCAAAGCCGATACCATTTTAGTAAATGGGGCACCATTTTAGTAAATGGAGCACTATATGCAATAACGGGCCTCCGTGGCCTAATGGATAAGAGCGCTGACTCTTAGTCATTAGGTCTCTCACCGCCGTGGGTTCGAGCCTCGCTCGGGTCCCGTGTGAGACGCCAAGTTCTGCAACGGAAGGTCAGGTGGTTTTTCTCCGGGTACTCCGGTTTTCGCCCACCTATGATTAACGATCGGCTCGATATGAGTGAAATAATCTTGAAAGGGCCGTAAAACCCAAACCAAAAAAAAAAAAAAAAAAAAACTATATGCAATATATCAGGAGAAAATGAAGACTTTTCTTAAAGGTCAGAAAAGGGGACTTATGGGCACCCCCTTCCATTCTCACGTGGGTATAGAAGGGTAAATTGAGAAAAAATCTGAAAGCACTGCCAGATCGAAAGTCTCAAGAGTGTAAGCAGGAAAAATGGTCCTGACTTGGGACTTTGTCGGTTTCGTTTGACTCTTAAATTCCTATACGGTAAGCAAACATTAATGACAAAGATCAGACGCCACTGAACGCGGCGTCTGATCTTGGACTACAATGTCTGCCAAACCCAACACATGATACCAGTCCAGATTCTTAGGTGCACAACTCTGTCCTCACATCGAAAAACCACTGCATCAGTGAAAGTCCAGTGGACATCATCAAAGCTACGGAGGTCAGTTGTAAATTGACAAGCTCGTGATTTGTCTACTTACAACTGACCGGCAAACAACTGACCCACAAACTGTGATTTATTACCCAATAAAACACTGGCTAGAGCTGATCTATTTCGATTCTAACACGCTGAAAACCGGCAATAATGTTGGGGTTTCCTTCACGGCATTGTTGAAAGAAATCCCACAAAAATTATTGACTGTAAGTATTTATGTCCTTTTGTAACGTTTTCGATGCGACAAAAGTGACTTTACACAGTCTAACGTCAAGGAATCTATGAGTGACGTCATAAATTGCCAACCTTAAATGACGTCAATCGTCACGCTCTTCCCAGCTGTGATTTGTGGCAGAATAAAACAGTTATTTTCCATTGTCTATATATAGGCGCGCAATGTAAGAATTAGTCACTATGGGTCGACTGATAAACAATCGATTCAATAATCTTGAGATACTTACAAATTCACAAGGGCCAGGCATGTCGATGGTGCAGCCAATCAAATCACAGACTATGATAACTTCTTCGCTACTGGCGAAACGAAAGGCGTAGAAGTCAGCTACGAGTATATGTGTGTCTGTCTCCGATAAGTATTCGAAATGCGATACCAGGTATGTGTCTAGGCTACACCTACGAAACAAAACAAACAAAATCAAGTTGAATCCCAAATACTACAGTTGAACTTCAATGACTAGAACCCCGATGACTCGTTTACCATGGATGAGTCGAACCCGTTCTTGCGTCCACAGGGAATTCTTCCAAATACGATGAAGTGATACTGTATAGCCCCATGGCTGTAATTTGCACAATCTTGATAAAGGTCCACCAGATGAAATTTCACACCAAATATCAAAGACCTAGGCCTTGTTGTTTCACAGAAGATGATTTTTAAAGATGTTCCCTAGAAAGTTAATGTAAACCAAAAGGGCCCCGAAGCGGGGGGAGGGGGCATTTTGGCCCCAGCACTATAATTTGAACAATCTTTGTGGGGGTCCACTAGATGAAGCTTCATACCAAATATGAAAGACCTGAGCCTTGTGGTTTCAGAGAAGAAGATTTTTAAAAGAGTTTCCCAATATAATCCTATCTATAACAAAAGGGCCCCGGGCGGGGGTCATTTTTTGTCCCAGCACTATAACTTGAACAATCTTTGTGGGGGTCCACTAGACGAAGCTTCACACCAAATATGAAAGACCTTAGCCTTGTGGTTTCAGAGAAGAAGATTTTTAAAGAGTTTCCCAATATAATCCTATCTATAACAAAAGGGCCCCGGGGCGGGGTCATTTTTTGCCCCAGCACTATAATTTGAACAATCTTGGTAGGGGTCAACTAGATGAAGCTTCATTCTAAATAACAAAGACTGGGCCCTGTGTTTTTTTTAGAAGAAGATTTTTAAAGATTTTCCATTTTTAAGCCTATGTAAAACCAAAGGGCCCCGGGGCGGGGCATTTTTGGCCCCACCACTACTATTTGAACAATCTTGGTAGGGTCTACTAGAATCTATGAAGCTTCATGGATGAAGCTTCATACCTTATATCCGGCCCCTCCCATAGGGGCTTGAAGAAATATATGGGCTGCATGATGCTTCCACGCAGAGCTGAATCCGGCCCACACACTAGTACTGGCAAACCGCTTAGAGGATCTAAGCCTGTCCAGGAACCCCGGTGCGAGGCTGACGGTCCATGCTAATAAACCCTATTGGTTTCATTTGGCGACAGGGCTTGAGATGTAATTTCATTTCAATGTCAGGTAAAAGTCCCAAAAAATTGGAAGCAACGTCTCCAAAATGACCTTTACAGTGTTGACGGGGACGTTAAACCTCAAATAAAAGAAGCAAACAATCATACCAAATATCAAAGAACTGGGCCTTTCGGTTTCAGAGAAGAAGATTTTTAAATATTTTCCCTATTTAATCCTATGTAAAATCAAAGGGCCCCGGGGCGGGGATATTGGTAGGGGTCCACTAGATGATGCTTCATACTAAATATCAAAGACTTGGGCCTTGTGGTTTCAGAGAAGAATTTTTTTTTAAGTTTCAGTGAAAAAAAAAATCTATTTTTGACTCCTGTGACCTAGATGTGCAACGGACCGGAACCATTTTAACAACTTTGAAAGGGGACCACCTAAGGATCATTCCTGGGAAGTTTGCTCAAAATCCGACGAGTGGTTTAGGAGATTTCTTTTGAAGAATTGTTTACGGACGCATAGACCCACGGACGGACGCACGCACGCACGCACGGACGACAGACAAAAAGTGCGGTTAAGTCACTATCACCAATTTTCACAAACGGGTTACGGACGGACAGACAGACAGACCATATATGGCTTGGCGGCCATTTTGGTCATGTGACCTCGACCCAATGAGCAAATTTTGGTTTCCCCCATCCCATAGAGGCTTCATATGAAATTTGACTTCAATCGGCCCAACGGTTTCCGAGGAAAAGCAGCTCGAAACTGTTCACATTTTTCGCCTCGGCGAGGCTATACTAAATGAAATGTAATATTTCGCAAGTTCATTGGTTAGATCTCATTGATATCTATCAGTATGCCAAAAATTGTTTAACTATTTCAAGCGGTTAAGTCACTATCACCAATTTTCACAAACGGGTTACGGACGGACAGACAGACTGACAGAATTACAGAATGACACGGTGATTTTAGGGCACTCTTAGAAAATCAACCGACTTCAGTCGGTCGCTTTTTCTGCGGGTCGTGCAATTTTGAAGAAAACACAACCTGATAACTCTATATTTTGAAATGAGCTTGTGCTTAGTTAAGGTAGCAGATTCCATTCAGTACGAAATGTGTTAAAAGAAAATTTAGCAGAGTTCCATTATATTCGCTCAGGTTAAGAATGCCATTATCGATAAAGAAGTTATTTTGGTGAAAGAATTTCTTTGACGATATAAAATTGGCTAGTGCTTTTAAGGGAATGTACAATCGAACGTGCATGGTTTTAAGGAGAGACCAATAAAACAATGAGTGTAAAACAGTGCTGCTTCTCTCTCTCCGCCTAACTGCTGTAAAACCATTTGAACTATGCATTATGGACGCTTAAAATCTGTATCCAGCTTATTATTGCATAGTGTTGATGTACTCTGCATTACTCTGTCAAATGTGGTACCCACGGAGAGGGCAAATAATCCGAGCCATATAATGTGCATTTGTGTGACGACTGATATTTGGAATAAATAAATAAAACAATGCCTCCTGTGGCGTCTGATTGGGTCAACGTTTTGCAAACATTTTAGGTATTTCCCAAATAGATTTTGAAGAAAACACAAATAGACATCTATAAATTTTGAAATGATCTTATGCTTATTACCGAACCATTTTATTGATATTTTATTAATATACGTAGAAGAAAGTGAAAAATACCACGCAATAGTTTCTGATTGCTTTGTTTCTGATATTCTTGTAAACATGGACATATCGTTTATATACGGAACCCGGGAAGGGACATGCTTTTTTTTATTTTATAAGTTGTGCGCACAAGATAATATCTTGTGCGGAAACGATATTATCTTGTTCGGACAAGATATTATCTTGTCCGCACAACATATCTTGTGCGCACAAGATCTTATCTTGTGCGAACAACATATTATCTTGTGCAGACAGGATATTATCTTGTCCGCACAAGATATTAAGTTGTGCGAACAAGATATTATCTTGTCCGCACAAGATGATATCTTGTCTGCACAACATAGATCTTGTGCGAACAAGATATTATCTTGTGCGGACAAGATATTATCTTGTGCACACAGAATACTATTTTGTCCGCACAAGATAATATGTTGTGCGAACAAGATAATATCTTGTCCGCACAAGATAATATTTTGTTTGCACAACTTCCCAAGATCTATGTTGTGCAAACAAGATGATATCTTGTGCGAACAAGATATTATGTTGTCCGCACAAGATAATATGTTGTGCGAACAAGATAATATGTTGTCTGCACAAGATAATGTCTTGTGCGCACAAGAAAATATGTTGTCCGAACAAGATATCTTGTCCGCACAAGATATTATCTTGTGTGCACAACTTACAAAAAAATAAAAAAATCATGTCCCTTCCGGGGTTCCGTATTTATATATATATATAAAAAAAATAAAAATATATATATATAAAAAAATAAAATATATATATATATATATTGTTAACTTGAAAGTTCCATCATGGATGAAACCGGTTGTTAAAAATACAGGAAAAATAACTTTTATTCCAGTGTTTCTTTAATTTTTTCATAGTTATATTTACCCGCATTGTGGATATTATTTATATTTAATCTATATATATATATTTATATATATTTTTTTTTTATTATTTGATTTGAGGTTAAACGTCCACGTCAACACTGTAAAGGTCATTTTGGAGTCGTTGCTTCCAATATTGTGGGACTTTTACCCGACATTGAGATGAAAAGACTTCTCAAGCCCTGTCGCCCAATTAAACCAACAGGGTTTATTAGCATGGACGGTCTGCCTCGCACCGCGGTTCCTGGACGGGCTAAGATCCTCTTAGCGGTTTACCAGTACTAGTGTGCGGGCCGGGCTCTGCGTGGAAGCATCATGCAGCCCATATATTTCTTCAAGCCCCTATGGGCGGGGCCGTTATAAATTTGTTCAGCTAAAATACTTGCAAGATATGATAAATAATAACTTTTTTTTCTGAAATCGAAATTCATAACAACCACCCCAACAATGAAAACTATTTATGTGACTAAACAGTCTGTCAGTACCAGCTGTAGTAAATGTCTTCTGTTAAGATTTCTGCTTTGGATCAAAGACAAGGAAACCGTCAAGTGTGCAAATTTTCTCGGTCAGATTAGCCAGTTCCGTCAAATCAGGCCTCATCAGTGACCCCCAATAAATTCTAGCACTATTTAAACTACTATTTTCTTTAAGCCTGGTTTTTGAAAAAAAAAAATCACTTACCGGATGCAAAATTTGAAGAAGAAAAAACATCAGCACTGTCAGTGCTATGATTAAACCAGCTTTTAAACTCATCTTGACATCTTTCATTCCCTTGCACTATCATGTTCTATCACTCATTATTACCCTCTGTTTTTATCTTTATTTCAATAATCTTAACTCTTGACAAAATGTCCGGGAGGGCGTATGGCAGTATACAGAGAAGAAGAACTTCAAAGTTATTAAGCAAAAGGCATTTTTAAGTTTTCAAAAATCCTACCAAGGGACATAACTCCAAGTTGACTCGTTTCTGGTAAAAACGATATATCCGGGCCACTCATTGTCCATGTTTATACGAACTTACAGCTTCCTGATTCCTGAGAAATATGCTACGAAAATTTTCGGGACTTCCTGCTCGCTTTTCTATAAACTTAGTGACCAGGGTAAGCCAAAGTCGAGGACTAAATCCTGCCCAAATACAGTAAAAAGAGATCACGTTTGGAACAGGCCTCCGTGACTTACAGACCAAGAGCGCTTTCAATTCACAATTAGGTGGCTCACCGCTTTGAGTTTTAGTCCCAAAGCTGGTCCTTTACTGTAAGAAATTGGGTCTAGAATCTGAATATAATTTTAATAGCAGACTTACTCTTAATTTCGGCTAGTCTTAATGGATGAATTTTACTATACACAACAGGCCATTATGGTAACTGGCTTCCATTTCCTCCTACCGATTTGTTTAGGTTTTAACGACCCTGTCAACACTACTTACAGGTCATATTGAGCCGGTCAGGATACCTATCCATGCTTTTTTTCTGGGAAGTCTTTACATAAGCAGATACCCAGTTAAATGCATATTCATGACAACCGCCCTTCTTGAATCCGCGGAAGGAAGAGAGTGAACGAGAAAATATTTCGCGACTGATCTCGACGAAAGAATGCAGCCGACCCGGAGGGGATCGAACCCGCAACATCCTGATCACCAGCTAGAGGCAAACCCGACTGAGCCAACCGGACCGGTTCCATCACGTGAACAAGTCCATGAAATGAAGACCCCCCAAATCCCACTTTATATAGAGAAAACTGGGGTTTACGTTTTTTTTTTGTGATTTTCTTATTTCTGCTCCAAGACATAGGTTGTGGGTGCTCGATAGAACCGCCTCACTGAGGCGGTCCTAACGAGTCCCACAATCTATATTTTGAGCAGAAATAAGAAAACTATCACCATTTTCCATCTTAAAATGTTTATTTTTTTTCAGTGGTAAAGTTTACAATGTACTTGTATAGGCGTGTTTTCGTGATGTTATGGGGATCTTCAGTTTTCTACAAAATAAAGGAATGTTCTATGTACTCATTAGAATTGCCCCAATTAGGCGATTCCAATCAGTAGAAACTAATCGTCTTACGCCTCAATGAGGCGATTCTAAGGAATGCAAAACAATTGAGGCGACTCAAATGCCTTTCAAGATAGAATAAACTAGAATTGGGTCAATAGGACAATGATGCCCCTGATATATGACATGGGACACAGAAATGAGTGTTTTGTAACAGGCAGTGTAAGTAGAATATCTTTGACCTTTACCTTGGAGTCACGAACCTTAGTCCGGTCCCCCGCCCATAGGGGCTTGAAGAAATATATGGACTGCATTATGCTTCCACGCAGAGCTGAATCCGGCCCGCACAATAGTACTGGTAAACCGCTTAGAGGATCTAAGCCTGTCCAGGAACCGCGATGCGAGGCGGACCGTCCATGCTGATAAACCCTATTGGTTTCATTGGGCGACAGGGCTTGAGATGTCATTTCATCTCAATATCGGGTAAAAGTCTCACAAAATTGGAAGCAACGTCTCCAAAACGACCTTTACAGTGTTGACGGGGACGTTAAACCTCAAATCAAACAACTAAACAAACAAACAAACGAACCTTAGTCTTGTGCGCGACACATTATCTCATGATGATAAAGAAATGTCAAAATTCATCAAGGAATTACAAAGTTACAGACTGGACTCGAAAAAAGACCCTTTTTGACCTTTGATCTCCTTGACTTTGGAAGTACCGACACAGGTCTGGCGCGCGACATCGACTCATGATAGTTAACATTTGTTCCAAGTAGTTTTAAAATCCATCGATAAAAACCAAAGTATTTGACGGGACATGAAAAAGGACTTTTTTGACCTATAAGTATGACCTTGATCTTGGAGTTACCGACCTGGATCTGGCGCACAACACATCCTCTCATGACAGTTAACATTTTTGCCAAGTAATTTCAAATTGCATCCAGGAATTACAAAGAAGGTGACCGGACACGAAAAAAGACTCCTTTTTTACCTTTGACCTCTAAGTATGACATTGCTTTGGAGGTACAGACGTGGATATTGCGCGCGACACAACGTGTCATAATGGGCAACATTTCTTTAAAGTAATTTCAAAACATCCATCCAGGAATAACAAAGTTATTGACCGGACACAATAACAGACCCTTTTTGACTTTTACCTCTAGGAATGACCTTGACCTTGGAGGTACCGATCTAGGCCTAGCGCGCGACACATCGTCTTATGATGGTTAACATTTCTGCCATGTACTTTCAAAACATCCATCCTGGAATATTTGGGTGAGGCAAAGTGACGTGAATCCTGCGTCATTGAGGCGGCCAAGAGATATTGGCTTACAGTTGGACAATGCCTCCTTACAGCAGTTAAGGGTAAAGGGGGGAATGTTGTCATTTCTTCTGTCTCTTCACTTCCATTCAAATACCTCCTCCTCTGTTCCTCAGTTTCATCTCCTCTACTATCTCTTCTTTTTCTTTTCTCCTTTTCTCTGGGAGCCGATACAAAATGACCCATAAGGGTTGACGTGTCGTTAAACCCAAAACAATAAACAAATCAAACAAGAAATTACAAAGTTATTGAGCCTGGACACGAAAAAAGACCCTTTTTGACATTTGACCTCTAAGTATGACCATGACTTGGAGGTACCGACCTGGGTCTTGCGCGCGACACCATCTCTGAGTCTTCACTTGACACAAATGCTCGTAGAACCTTTTCCAATATTGTGCTATATCCTTTTCCACGTCAAAAGAAAAACTAAGCCTTTGAACATGAACATATGCGCCCAGAAAAGACTGATCAACCCTATTCTCTCATTTGCCAAAAACTGCCGAAAACTTTTCAGTTGTCACAGGCAATCGGTAATCGGTTCTACCTGTGCAAAATGGCGATCATATTTCATTCGAATCATTTTGTAAGTATGAAAGCGCTGTTTCTGAAATCTCGCTTTGTTCAAACATAGCGAGAGTGGCTGTGTTTGAATAACACAATTCTCACCAATTTTTTTTTCGGAAATCACGATTAATGCCTTTCGCGCAAATGAAGATAAAAGTTCCGTTTGTATACTTACCCGGAAGAATGTTCAGATTTAGAGGGACTACTTTCTTCTTACTGAGTGCATGTGCATTGCCGGTTTTCGGGTCGATTGTCAATCGACGCAAAGTCGCTAAGCACAACAGGTGATGGGCATGTGACTATCACTGATATTTAAAGGTTATTAACCCTTTTTGTACCAAATGGAATCTTCCTCCTTATATATAGCAGGAGTTCATTACAAAATTTGGGGGTGTCAGGTTGCGTTTTCATCAAT
Source organism: Lucinisca nassula (assembly GCA_963580285.1). Lineage (NCBI taxonomy): Eukaryota > Metazoa > Mollusca > Bivalvia > Lucinida > Lucinidae > Lucinisca > Lucinisca nassula. The sequence goes on from OY757017.1 coordinate 129,109,847, forward strand.
GTTTATTTGGAAAATGGCTGAACTTTTAGCAAACAGGGGAGGTGCTGATCAGATGCCGCGTTCTGCGGCGTCTGATCTGGGCCTCCACTGTTTGCCAGGGTACCCGTTTAGGGGTCTCTGAATAACCACACTATAAATGTCGTTGTGACGTCACAATTTTGTGTAAAGACAATTGACTTGAGCACATGCGTTGGATTAGGAAAATAGAGTAGAACGAGATCAGACCAGGCAGAACGCAGGATCTCCATTGTTTGCTTAAAATGCAGTTTTGTTTCTTGTTTGATCTGAGGTCTAACGTCCCCCTAAACACTATATAGGTCATTTTGAAGACGCTGTTTCCATTACCCGACATTGAGATCAAATGACTTCTCAAGTCCTGCCGCCCAATGGGACCAATAGGGTTTATGTGCACGGACGGTCCGAACCATTTTGCCTTGGCAGACGCTCTAAGCGGCTTACCAGTTCTCATGTGCGAGGAAGCACCATGCAGTCTTTACAATTTCTCCAAGTCCTGATTGGCGTGTGTGTGTGTGTGTGTGTGTGTGTGGGTGGGGGGGGCTAAAATAGAGTTATTTTATGGTGAAACAAAACAGTCTAATATCCTGTTAAGTACCATTTTCCCAGCCTACAATCAGAGACAATCCGGATATTCGCGCGCTCCTGTACGCTCATACCTATAGACACGTTCTGGGTTGATTGTTTGTCAATCCACCCAATCAATCGACCTAAAGTTAATAAGAGTGCTTAAGTCCATGTGACTTTTACTGGCTTGTCGGAATAACAGTTATTTACAGATCATAGCCGCTGTTAGGTCAGAGAGTTACGTAAGAGGGTTATCTATAGAGTCTTCAATGTAATAATGGGTTGAGCTTGGAAAACAGTGTAGACCCAGATCAGACGACGCAGAACGCGGCGTCGGATCAGGGTCTACACTGTTTGCATAAAGACTGGAATTTTAGGGTTTAAGGAAACGCATTAAATCTCAGTCCATGGCGATTTTCGCAGTCATCACTCAAAGACTTGTAACCGACACACCAGTACTCTCAGTGCTTTGATTGCCTATACGGCCCTCTCCAATAATGACTGAACCTACCCATTTATTACAATATTAGCATATTCAGTTCCAGTCCCAGAGGTCACACTACAGTTTATTGGCTTCACACAGTATCCTTCTGAAAAACAAAACGAAACAAAAAAACTATGGAAAACCAAAGCCGTTTTTTTTACGATGAAACCATGTAATTATATCATTTGAGTATATTATTATGTGTCAGACGTGTAAAAATCTTTATATAATGAGACGACTTCTTTATATAATACGATGTCATTAAATTATGTGTTTCGTTTCAATTTCGAGCGGCTTTTTCTTTATATTCTTCCTAACGACCCATACTAGGCCATTTCTGATGCGGATAAAATCTACAGCAAAACATTAGTTTACACCGTTTATCAGTCACCCAATATATTGATTGCATTGCAGCACATTGACCTGATAAAGATATGCTATCTCAGGACAAGTGAGCTTTATTAGGTCAACGTAACATTGCACCTTTAAGAATGAACCGTACTACTGGCAAAATGACAAAAATAGTATTTTTACTGGAAAAAAAAATGAAAAAGTACTTGAAAAGAAAATATTATAGGAAAAATATAGTCAGCTGATACTGAATATATCGACCGCCAGAATGCTGGGACGCAATGAGAACCATCAAAAATTGATTGTAAACTGCTAATTTAAGAGTGCACAAGGAGATAAACTGATAAATCGTAGAATACCAGATTCGTGTCATTTGATATCAAGTTTATCAGGCTCGGCTTCGAGAACGCATGTAGAATCGCTCGGCAAGCCTCGCGATTCTACAAGCGTTCTCGAAACCTTGCTTGATAGCTTTGATATCAAAAGACACTCACCTGGTATTCTCTATTTACAGGTGCATGCTAATCTTCCGGTACCCATGTGAATCGGATACATCGCATAATAATGATGGCTCAAAGACATGATTACATTTTGATGACCTTGATCTCAATTTCTACATCACAGTGAGTAAAAATGTTAGATTGTGACCAAACTCTGCTTGTATGAATGAATTTCTGATGAAGTTTGGTCAAATTGTGCACACAATTGAAAAGACAAAATATCACAGCCTCATTTCCAAGGACACTGCTTTAAAAATTGTCAGGTTTGAGCCATAATCAGCTGGACAGCATTATATATTTTTTTTATATAAAACTGCAAGCACTGCATGATGCCCCGCCACTACAATTACATCAAGCAAGTGCCATATCACAATGAAACAAAACCTAATGGCTGTCCCCCCCCCCCCCCCCCCCTCATCCTAGTAAAAACATTGGTCAGAATCAATCAATAAGTTCAGGACATATAGTGCTTCAGTCTACATGATAGAAATGGCTATGTTCAATGTTCAAGGGGCGATAACTCCAAAAGTAGGAAAATCAGAGTTATGGTTCATATGTTCTGCATTTCATCTTAGGCTGCTCTACATATCTGAAGTGTCAAATGGTATCAGAGTTATGGAGCGGACACCAAACTGATAGAAACTGCTATATTCAAAGTTCAAAAGGCAATATCTCCAAAAGTAGTAAAATCAGAGTTACAGTTCATATGTTCTGTACATTGTCGCATGGTGTTCTACACATCTGTGAAGTGTCATGGAAATATCTCACTGAATGATATCGAAGTTATGGAGCGGACATAAAAATACAATAGAAATGGCTATGTTCAATGTTCAAACGGCAATAACTCCAATTGTAGTAAAATCAAAGTTACGGTTCCTACGTTCTGCGCGTCATCTCATGGGGCTCTACATATCTCTGAAGTTTCATAAAATATCTCAAATGTTATTGAAGATATGGAGCGGACACGAAACTACAATAGAAATGGCTATTTCAAATGTCCAAAGGGCATTTACTCCAAAAGTAGGAAAAGCAGAGTTACGGTTCTTACGTTCTGCACGTCATTTGATAGTGCTCTACATATCTGTGAAGTTTCGTGAAAATATCTTAAATGGTGTCAGAGTTATGGAACGGACACGAAACTGATTGCAACAGCTTTATTCAAAGTTCAAAGGGCAATAACTCAAAAAGTAGAAACATCAGAGTTACGGTTCATATGTTCTGCACGTCGATTCACGGTGCTCTACATATCTGTGAAGTTCAAATGGTATCGAAGTTATGGAGCGGACACGAAACAATGATAGAAATGCTATGTTCAATGTTCAAAGGGCAACAACTCCAAAAGTAGGTAAATCAGAGTTTCGGTTTATATGTTCTGCACGTCGTCTGATAGTGATTTACATATCTGGAACTATGGGGCGCTGACGGACGGACGAATGGACGGACGGGCGGACGAACACTCAAAACTTCGGAGGGCATAACATAATACATTTTAAATAGATAGATAGATTCCGGCTGAATTTAGTTTAGTGTATAAGTGGGATGGACTAAAGACTTCTATATGTGTCATTTGTTTTATTTATTTCTTATACATGCACTTAGAAAGCTTCCATTTCAAGACTACAAATGTATGGTGGGGGATATTTGTGTTCGATTGAATGGAAACTTTTCTAGTTAGAAATGTCAATAGGAACCTATTAACACTCCCAAACCACTCACCCAGAGATCAATGCGTAGGTCAGAAGAAAATCCATGAAAAACTACTGAAACAATCAATCAGCATCACGAAAACAGGCCCATATAATTTTGATCCCGTACAACAGGGGATTACATGGGTAAACCTTATTTTTCTTATTTCTTCTCTAGATTGTGGGTACTCGTTAGAATAGAACCGCCTCGATGAGGCGGTTCTAACGTGTTTTTTTTTTTTTTTTTTTTTTTTTTTGTTTTTTTTTTGGTTTTGGTTTTACGGCCCTTTCAAGATTATTTCACTCATATCGAGCCGATCGTTAATCAGAGGTGGGCAAAAACCGGAGTACCCGGAGAAAAACTACCTGACCTTCCGTTGCAGAACTTGGCGTCTCACATGTGACCCGAGCGTAGCTTGACACCCATTGCGGTGAGAGACCTAATGATTAAGAGTCAGCGCTCTTATTCACTAGACCACGGAGGCCCGTGGTTCTAACTTGCACCGACAATCTATATTTTGAGCCGAAATAAGAAAAATATCACATTTTTTTTTTCTCTCAAAATTTTCGTTTTTGACGGCGCTAAAATTTATAATGTATTTGTATAGGCTTGTTCTCGTAATGTGGACAGTGCTTATGACATTTGCTACAAATACACTGTGCATCGAAACTGCAATTTAAATTAAAATAACCCGGTCAAATATAGCGCAGAAAGAATTACGAAATGACAATCTCCTGACGTGGCTTGTTATAGAGTCTCATTGTCAATGTCTGTAAAATTGACGGTGTCGCATTCGGCGATAAATTGTACATTGTGAGACACAAAATACGAGTAATGCAGCATTATTTTTTCACAGTAAATCCCGTCTCGAGTATCTATCGTCTCTTTTGGCGTTACAAACACGGGGTGGGGTAGGCGGGTTGGGGCTTCCTTCTTGATTTAAGACTCTGGTCTTTCATTCCCATATTTGACAAATTCTGTAAGGAGGCCTGACTGTGAGGCCTAAACACTGCATTTAATGCAACGATAACTTATTTTACTATTTCCGGAGATATGAATTTCTTATGCAAACTCAGGAATAAGCCCTCTTAATCCAATATTGGTCAATATGTGTTCCATCTTTGACATTTGAGCCGCCTCATTGAATATGGTGTTGATATTTAAGGGGAATCGATACAAATTAAGGGGAGGCAACTCCTGCAAAAGTATTTATGTCTCCCATATCAACAGGGGTCAACTCTTAAAGGAAAGAATTTGCTCCTGAGGTATCTCAAAGTTTTCAAAAAGTGTGATTTCAAATGTATTTTTTACCGAATCTTAATATTCATACTGCTGTCAAGGCAACAATTAAGGGGTTTGGCACTGACGATTTTCATTGTCTGCAGCATGTTTTGCCAGCGTCAGTTTCCAGGCAATTTTGATCCCATACACCCTCAGATTTCATTTCTGCGGCCGGCTGGGCCATACCCCCAATTTTATTCGGCCATGAGGGGGGCTTTGCGCAGAAAAAACAGGCCATTTTAGGACAACTAATTCTAACGCAAAACATAGCTGTCCAAGGCTGGGGAATGCTGATTTTGGGGGGGGGGGGGGGGGGGGTTCTGGGGCTCATAAAAATGGGGAGGGGTCACAACCGTAAAAAAAACTAAAGTTCTAGTCGAAAGAAGTGACAAAAAATAAGTCGATGATAACGCCAAAATCACATGAACATCTACAGGTTATGAAAATTTCAAATTGGTATAAATTAGTATGAGGTGTTGTGCACACAGAGTACCCGCCATAAATCAAACAAGAAGGCCATATTGGCCCTGGATAGCTCACCTGATCCTTATTGTACAGATAAAGTGGTTGGTAATATAAGCTTAGTGAGCGAGTGTTTGAACTTTAAGTCCCACCAACAGCTAAGGTCCTACGGAGATGGGACCTCGATTTAAAGACTCATCCGAAACTCTGGAGAAGCCCGGGATCGATCCTGTAACCCCTGGTTTACAAGGCGAGTAGCGTAACCACTACACCACGGAGGCTTCTAGTAATATAAGGTGGGGTAGATGGTTTAAGCCATTTTGGTTGAGACTGACCCAAGGGACATTTCTGTGAAATTATTTCTAAATCAGTCTACCTATTTAGATGTAGAAGTCATTTTAAAGCTTGTTTATTGTTTAGTTTTGGTGGCTATTATGTTCAATGGTGCGAAACTGTTTTGAGCACTTTTGCCAGAGGGTCATCATGGAACATTCCATCCAAATTGTTTTCTTTCTGAGGATGAAGCCTTTCAAAAGTTCTCTTCTACAGAGCTGATTTGTATGTTACTATCTGGGCATCTTCTGGTTATTATGGGGGCAGCTCCTATTGCATGGAGATAAATTTGCTCAGTCTAACTTACAATGCCTCGTTGTGACCGTGTGACCTGGGGTTGGGGGGGGGGGGTAGAAGTGAGGGTGGGGGGATGGCAAGAATTAGCACACGATGCTAGACATCTGAGTCAGTGGTTCACTTTGACAATACAGAGCTGACTTGTTTGTCACTAGACTAGAAGGTATTTAAAGATTTTCCCTATGTACGTCTATAAAAATCCGGTGGGCCCTGGGACGGGGCCATTTTTGATCCCAGGGCTATGATTTGAATAATCTTGGTAGAGGTCACCCACATGAAGCGTCAAGCAAAATATCAAAGACCTGGGCCTTGTGGTATCAGATAGGAAGAGTTTTAAAGGGTTTCCATATATGTCTAAGAAAAAGCGGTGGGGCCTGGGGCGGGGCCACCTTTTTGACCCATGAGCTATAATTTGAAGAGCATAGTAGAGGTGCACCAGATGAAGCATCATACCAAATATCAAAGACCTGGGTCTTCTGGTTTCAGACAAGATTTTTTAAAGGTTTTCCATATATAAATCGAAGTAAAACCAGTAGCCCCCGGTCGGGACCATTTCTGACCCAAGGGCTATAGGGCTATAATTTGAACAATCTTGGTAGAATCTGCTAGACGATTCTTCAAATCAAACATCAAAGACCTGAACCTTGAGGTTTCAGAGAAGATTTTTTAAGATTATCCCTATATAAGTCAATGTAAAACCAAAGGGCCCTGAAGCGGGGGCATTTTTGGTCACAGGGCTATAATTTGAATAATCTTGATAGAGGTCCACAAGATGAAGCTACACACCAAATATCAAAGACCTGGGCCTTGTGGTTTCAGAGGAGAAAATTTAAAAAAAAAAATTCCTATATAAGTCAATGTATAGCCAAAGGGCCCTAGGGCGGGGCCATTTTTAGCCCCAGGTCTATTATTTGAACAATCTTGATAGAAGTCCACAAGACAAAGCTTCATACCAAATATCAAACACCTGAGCCTGTAAAACTAAAGGGGCCCGGGTCGGGGGCATTTTTCGCCCCAGGGCTATAATTTGAACAATCTTGATAGAGGTCCACAAGACAAAGCTTCATACCAAATATCAAACACCTGAGCCTTCTGGTTTCAGACAAGAAGATTTTAAAGCTTTTCCCTATGTAAGTCAATGTATAACCAAAGGGCCCTGGGGGCATTTTTGGTCCCAGATCTATAATTTGAACAATCTTGATAGAGGTCCACTAGATGAAGCATAACACCAAATATCAAAGACCTGGGCCTTACGGTTTCAGAGAAGAAGATTTTTTAAAGATTTTTCCTATATAAGTCAATGTAAAAACAAAGGCTGGGTGGGGTGGGGGGATTTTGGCGTAAGTTCTATAATTTGAAAAAATTTTGGTAGAGGCCATTATATGAAGCTACACACCAAATATCAAAGACCTGGGCCTTGCGTTTTCAGACAAGAAGATTTTTCTTATATAAGTCAATGTGAAACCAAAGGGCCCCGTTGCGGGGCGGAGGCCTGCTAGGTGAAGCTTCACACCAAATATCAAAGACCTGGGCCTTGAGGTTTCAGAGAAGAATTTTTTAGGATTATCCCTATATAAGTCAATGTAAAACCAAAGGGCCTTGGAGTGGGGGCATTTGGCCCGAGGGCTTTAATTTGAACAATCTTGATAGAGGTCCACTAGATGAAGCGTAACACCAAATATCAAAGACCTGGGCCTTACGGTTTCAGAGAAGAAGATTTTTTAAAGATTTTTCCTATATAAGTCAATGTAAAACCAAAGGCTGGGTGGGTTGGGGGGATTTTGGCGTAAGTTCTATAATTTGAACAATCTTATTAGATGCCATTATATGAAGCTTCACACCAAATATCAAAGACCTGGGCCTTGCGGTTTCAGACAAGAAGATTTTTCCTATATAAGTCAATGTGAAACCAAAGGGCCTTGGAGTGGGGGCATTTTGGCCCGAGGGCTATAATTTGAGTTCTTGATAAAGGTCCACAAGACGAAGCTTCATACCAAATATCAAACACCTGAGCCTTCTGGTTTCAGGCAAGATTTGTTTTCAAGGTTTTCCCTATGTACGTCTATGTAAAACCAAAGGACACCGGGGCGGGGGCATTTTGGCCCCAGGGCTATAATTTGAATAATCTTGGTAGAGGTTTAGTAGATGAAGCTACACACCAAATATCGAAGACCTGGGCCTTGCGGTTTAAGGGAAGATTTTTTCAGTTTTCATTAAAAAAAAATCTATTTAGGCTCCTGTGACCTTGATGTGCAATGGACCGGAACCATTTGAACAATTTTGAAGGGGGAACACCTAAGGATCATTCCTGTGAAGTTTGGTCAAAATCCAAGCAGTGGTTTAGGAGGAGATGTCATTTGAACAAATTGTTTACGGACGGACGCACGGACCCACGGATGCACGACGGACAAAAAGTGATCCCAAAAGCTCACCTCGTCACTACATGACAGGTGAGCTGAAAAGGGTAAAAAATGGGGAATTACTATGCAAAGAGATTGCCAACAAAAATATAGGTCTGCTTATATACTCAGTCAAAAAAGTTCCTATACCTAAAATTGCAAATGTTACTATAGCTACTACAGATAAAACTACACAAAGTTTGTTATGTTTTGATAAGAAGACTCATTTTTTCCGTGCAAAAGCACCATTCGTTTTTGTTTTCGTAAACACATCATCGTAGACTATTGCTTTAAACACACAAGGGGTCACTGTGATTTAACATCATGCTATGATTTAACATCACAAAATTTCCCTGTACCCTACATTTCTAAAATTTGATACATGTGACATTTCTTTAGATACAATTTGCGTCTATTCACAAAAGATTTGGAACTTTAGTTGCATCAGCTACGAGAAACAGACTATCACATATTGACCTCCAATTCTTAGAAGTTGTGTGCAAATGCTGCTTTCAATGGGAACTCCATAGAAAATCACAATCGAAAGTGCTACATGCTACATGAATTTTCTGTATTTTTACCATCATGATGAACAGCAATGGTGGACACAAGCGTTTTTTGAAAAAATGGCGAAAATTTATTGACAGGAATAAAAATTACAGCAGTTCGAAAATTGCTATATTTTTAATTGCAATGGAGATAATTTTAGAATTTCACAAATTAAAACCTCGCTTATAATGCGAGATCATGAGATATTGTAAAAGTAAAGTGTTATCCGATGTTCAGACAATATTGTCTTAGACAAAAAAGAACTTTCTGCGCATGCGCAATGTCCATTTTCTACCAAAATCTTTCTAGGCACATATTGGAAGACAACTCTGGAGCTGAAAGGTATGGACAAATGCAAGTTTGAGCCTTCTCTAGCTAAACGTCCGATTTAAATGTCTACAGCCAAATTTAGCTCAGTAGCTGCCAGATATCTAGTGAGTTTCACCCGAAAGTTGGTATAGTTACTTTTTTGACTAAGTATATTTCATGCTGATGTTATTTATAGCAAGATACTAACTCCAACCATTTGGAATGTGAGACGCCAAGTTCTGCAACGGAAGGTCAGGTGGTTTTCTCAGGGTACTCCGGTTTTCGCCCACCTCTGATTAACGATCGGCTCGATATGAGTGGAACAATCTTGAAAGGGCCGTAAAAACAAAACCAAAAAAAAAAAAAAAAAGCAAAAGAAAGAAAAAAAACCAAACCATTTGTACGGAACCCGGGGAGGGACATGATTTTTTATTTTTTAAAAGATGTGCGCACAAGATAATATCTTGTGCGGACAACATATTATCGTGTTCGCACAACATATTATCTTGTTTGCACAACATAGATCTTGGGAAGTTGTGCGAACAAGATAATATCTTGTTCGCACAAGATCTATGTTGTGCAGACAAGATAACTTAATATCTTGTGCGGACAAGATAATATCTTGTCTGCACAAGATAATATGTTGTCCGCACAAGATAATATGTTGTGCGGACAAGATAATATCTTGTTCGAAGAAGATAAAATCTTGTCCGCACAACTTATAAAATAAAAAAAAAAATCATGTCCCTTCCCGGGTTCCGTACATTTGGTACCCACTATAATTTGTTTGTTTGATTTGATGTTTCACGTCCCAGTCAACTCTATATAGGTAATTTTGGAGACGTTGGGACTTTTACCCGTTACTGAGATGAAATGACATCTCGAGCCATAATAGGGTTTATACTCGCACCACTTTGCCTGGGCAGACTTAGACCCTCTAAGCGGTTTACAAGTACTCATATGCGGTCGGTTTCAACTCTGCGTGGAAGCATTAAGCAGCCCAATCTACATCTCTAAGCCCTGATAGGCCAAAATGGCTAAGTTCAAAACTCGAAAACGTGACAAAACAAAAACTGATCGCATGCACATCTACAGACCATGACAAAAATGCCTGCAAGTTTTCTAACCGATCGGTGTAAAACCGCACACAAAGAACGCCAACGGAGAAATACCTCTCCGCGTATTTTTCATGCTGATGTTACATACAGTCCAACTTAAATGGCTCGAACACCTTTGGAACCTCGAAAATCTGTTCGAGACAGGGGTAGTTCGAGCCACTGAGGTTACTGTCAGGAGGCATTACGAGATATTTTGACATCTTTTCGGTGTTCTATAATGAATATCTATGCTCTGTGTACTCATAAGAATCGCCTCATCGAGGCGATTCTAATGAGTACACACAGCATAAAAGACTAAAATCTCCTTAATTATCCCCCCTAAAAGACTAAAATCTCCTTAATTATCCCCCATTATTTCTTATGTAGAGGATTTCGCTAGGGGCTCAAGAATGTGTTCGACTCATCCATGGTAAACGAGTCATCGGTGTTCGAGCCATCGAAGTTCTATTGTATAAAATTTCAGGGGCAAGTTGTTCAAAACTAACTGCGTCGTAGATCCGCAAAAGCTGCTCACATTTTTTTTTCAGCAATATACCAAAATTTTACATATTAAACTTTCTACAACAGTTAACAATATGACCACTAACGAGCTCGTTAAGCTAACGATGCTTTGAAGAACTGGTCCCTGGATTCTACCTCTAACCATTTGTAACCCACTACAATGCACTTTAATAATATTTTAACAAATAAAAATGGCTAAGTTGAAAAGTCGAAAACAGTGACAAAAAATAAATTCATGATAATGACAAAAACACATGCATATCTGCAGACTATGACAAAAGAGTCTGCAAAGTTTAAAATTGATCAGTATAAACTTGAATGAGGAGTTGCGTACACTAACAAAGTACCCACCATATAACTGCAAATGCCCAAGATAAAAAAGGGCAAAAGGAAAATAACTCCGCAAGGACAACCCCGACAGAAAAACAAAAGAATATCGGTCTGCCCATCATGCAGACATATATATGAACGTTCTGGATTTTAGCTCTAGCCGTTTGATATCCACTAAATTTTTTTTAAGTCTAAATAAAACCTGTGGATCTCGGGCCAGGGCCATTTTCGACCCCAGGGCTATAATTTGAACAATCTTGGTCTAGGTCCACTAGACAAAGCTTCATACCAAATATCAAGGAACAGAGCCTTCTGGTTTCAGACAAGAACATTTTCAAGGTTTTCCCTATATAAGTCAATGTAAAACCAAAGGGTCGCGGAGCAGGGGTATTTTGGCCCCAGGGCTATAATCAGAACAATCTTGATAGAAGTCCACAAGACGAAGCTTTATACCAAATATCAAACACCTGAGCTTTCTGGTTTCAGACAAGAAGATATTTATAGGTTTTCCCGATAAAAGTCAATGTAAAACCAAAGGGCCTCAAGGCGGGAGAATTTTTTGACGCCAGGGCTTAATGTGAACAATCTTGGTAGATGAAGCTACACACCAGATATCAAAGGGCCCTTCGGTTTCAGACAAAACGATTTTAAAGCTTTTTCCTATGTAAGTCTATCTAAAACCAAAGGGTCCCGGGGCGGGGGCATTGACCCTAGGCTATAATTTGAACAGGCTTGATAGAGGTCCACAAGACGAAGCTTCATACCAAATATCAAAGACCTGGCCTTGCAGTTTCAGAGAAGATTTTTTAAAGATTTTTCCTATATAAGTCAATGTAAAACCAAAGAGGCCCAGGGTAGGGGGCATTTTTGGTGCAAGGGCTATAATTTGAACAGTCTTGATAGAGGTCCACTAGATGAAGCTTCATACCAAATATCAAAGACCAGGGCCTTGCGATTTCAGAGAAGAAGATGTTTTAAAGATTATATAAGTCAACGTAATACCAAATGGCCCCGGGTCGGGGGCATCTTTGGTGCAAGGACTATAATTTGAATAATATTGTAGAGGTCTACAAGGTGAAGGTACACACCAAATATCAAAGACCAAGGCCTTGTGGTTCTAGAGAAGTAGATTTTTAAGATTTTTTTTCTATATAAGTCAATGCAAAACTAAAGGAGCCCGGGATGGGGGCTTTTTTGGCTCCAGAGCTATAATTTGAACAATCTGGATAGAGATCCACAAAACGAAGCTTCATACCAAATATCAAACAACCGAGCCTTCTGGTTTCAGGCAAGAAGAATTTTAAAGGTTTTCCCTATATAAGTCAATGTAAAACCAAAAGACCCCGGGGCGGGGGCGTTTTTGGCCCCAGGGCTATAGTTTGAACAACTGTGGTAGAGGTACACTAGATGAAGCTACCCACCAAACAGCAAACACCTGAGCCTTCTGGTCTCAGACAAGAATATTTTCAAAGCTTTTCCCTATGTAAGTCTATGTAAAACCAAAGGGCCCCGAGGTGGGGCTATTTTTGGTCTCAGGACTATAATTTGAACAATCTTGGTAGAGGTCGACTAGATGATGCTACATACCAAATATCGAGGGCCTGGGCCTTGCGGTTTCGGAGGAGAAGATTTTTTATTAAAAAAATATAGTTTTGGCTCCCGTGACCTTGATGTGCAATGGACAGGAACCATTTGAACGACTTCGAAAGGGGACAACCTAAGGTTCGTTCCTGTGAAGTTTGGTCAAAATCCGATTAGAGGTTTAGGAGGAGATGTGGTTTGTAGAAATTGTTTACGGACAGACGCACGGACGCACGCACGGCGGACGACGGACGACGGACGAAAAGTGATCCCAAAAGCTCACCTGGTCACTACATGATAGGTGAGCTAAAAAAGTAACAAAAATTTAATAGACGATAATGCCAAACTTCAGATTGAATGACATAAAACTGCATGAGGAGTTGTGCACACAAAGTACCCACCGTGTGTCGTCAAATTCCCAAGCCGAAAAAGGGGGGAAAAAGGTGATAACTCAGCAAGGCGAACCCCGACAGAAAAGCATAAAAATACTAGGTCTACGCTTAGCACATATTAAATGTGCAAGTTTAAAGTTTTATCCCAGAAATACGATTTAAACAATTCAATGTCTTTGACAATATTCTAATTGCCAGTCTGCACCTAGGATCCTACCGACTAATGTATAATGTCTGAGACGTCAAAGTTCCAAATACTGTAATTTTGTCAAAAGGTACTTTTCATCTTTAAAAAGGGCACATGTGCAACTTCAATATGCTTGATTTTTGTATGCTTGTATTGGAGTTTAACGGACCTGTTAACACTATTTCAGGTCATTTTTGGGCCAGCCAGTTTAGCTATCCACACTATTCCTGGGCAGGCTGATACGCAAGTGGTTAACAAGTACAATGTACATTCTTTCGCCAGAAACTGACAACTGCCCTACTTGAATCCGTGGAAGGGAGAGAATGACCGTAGAAAATAGTTCATGATCAATCTCCACGAAAGAATGTTGCCGACCCCGGCAGGTATCGAACCCGGGTCCTCCTGATCAGCAGTCAGACGCGCATCCGACTGAGCTACCGTGGCCGGCTCAATTATGCTTGACACATCTTGTCAAATGGAATGTTCGACATCTGTAGGAGAAGTTAAGTAGAGAACTCTCCTACACTTGATTTTGTTTGTTTGAATTGAGGTTTAACGTCCCCGTCAACACTGAAAAGGTCATTTTGGAGGCGTTGCTTCCAATTTTGTGGGACTTTTAACCGACATTGAGATGAAGTGACATCTAAAGCCCTGCCGCCCAATGAAACAAATAGGGTTTCATTGCTCTTAAAGGAACTCATTGCTCTTAAAAGAACTCATTTTTGATTTTTATTTGCCTTCACTGCAGCTGGTGTTGTGCCGTGTGGCGGCCGTAAAACGTCTCCCCGTACATCAACCATAGTGCGGTTTATATTTTACTTTTGGTCCTTTGAGATCAGCGTGACTATTCTGAGAAATCAGAAATAAATTATTGGTTTAGACTCATATTCTAGACAGGTTTTTAATTATTTGAACCCCATTTTGATTTATATCAGTCTTTGTATCGACTGCCTATTCGACATTTGCAAAATTGCAGTATGTGTCCTCTGGCTTTCTTTGCCGGATCATTACAGGGACACTGATGAGGCTTTATTAGCCGAAACTACGTAGTATGACCCATCTTCTTTCTTATGAATGTTTTCATTGCTCTTAAAGGAACTCATTTTTGATTTTTATTTGCCTTCACTGCAGCTGGTGTTGTGCCGTGTGGCGGCCGTAAAACGTCTCCCGTACATCAACCATAGTGCAGTTTATATTTTACTTTTGGTTCTTTGAGATCAGCGTGAATATTCTGAGAAATCAGAAATAAATTATTGGTTTAGACTCATATTCTAGACAGGTTTTTAATTATTTGGACCCCATTTTGATTTATATCAGTCTTTGTATCGACTGCTGGAAGCATCATGCAGCCCATATATTTCTTCAAGCCCCGATGGGCGGGGGCCGTCCTACACTTTATAGAAGACTAATTGAAGATTAACCCAAAATTTTGCTTACGATGAGGTAAGGTAACATTGTTCAACCTCTAGAGCCCACAGTTTTGCTGCAATGTTGAATCCTATAAGCTGCCATGAGCCTTCGCTCTGGTGAGCTACAAAGCTAACCAGAGCCTAAAGCTCATGGGAGCTTATAGGATTGAACATTGCAGCAAACTTGTGGCCTCTGGAGGTTGAACAATGTTTTAAAGCAATTTGACCTGGTGACCTTGTTTTTGATCTGCTGTTAGCCATATTCAAACTTGACCAAATATCATGAAGACAGCTATTCTGGTATAGTTTCATCAAGACAAATAAACTGTGGCCTCTAGAGGGTGACCAATGTTTGAAAGCAATTTGACCTTGTGGCTTAGTTTTTCATCCGATATGATCTATTTTCGAACTTGACCTAGATTTCATCAAGACAAGCATTCTGATATAGTTTCACGTAGATTAAAGCAAAACCGTGGCCGCTAGAGGTTGAAAAAGATTTTAAAGCAATTTGACCAGGAGACCTAGTTTCCGACCCGATCTGACCCATATTTGAACTTGACTAAGATACCATCAAGACAAACACTCTGATATAGTTTGATGAAGATTGTAGCAAAACTGTGGCCTCTAGAGGGTGAACAAGGTTTTAAAGCAATTTGAACAAGTGACCTAGTTTCTGACCCGACCTGACCCATATTTGAGCTTGACTAAGATATCATCAAGACCCATCACGAAAACACGCCTATATGATTCTGACCCCCTCGAACCCCACTTTTATATAGAAAAACTGGGGTTTGCAGGGGTAAACAGTTTTGTTATTTCTGCTCTAAACTATAGATTGTGGGTACCCGTTAGAACCGCCTCATGGAGGCGGTTCTAACTAGTATCCACAATCTATATTTTGAGCAGAAATATCAAATAATATCACAATTTTTCATCTAAAAATTTCGTTTTTAGGTGGTGAAATTTACATTGTATTTGTTAAGGCGTGTTTTCGTAACAAACATTCGTGTATAGTTTCATGCAGATTGAAGTAAAACTGGCCTCTAGAGGAAGAACAAGGTTTAAAGCAATTTGACTTAATGACCTAGTTTTTGACCAAACATAACCCATGTTCGAATTTGACCAAGATTTTATCAAGACAAACATACTGGTGTAGTTTAATCAAGATTGAAACGAAAATTGGTGAACAAGGTTTTGAAGCAATTTGACCTAGTCACCTAGTTTTTGATCCGACATGACCCATATTGACCCAGAACATTCTGGTAAAATTTCATGAATACTGAAGCAAAACTATGACCTTTAGAGGATGAAGAACATAAATGTTGACGATTGACGACGTAGCCTCGATTCCGCTCAGCACGGCCATCCCTCGGGTTGGAAACGCCCATCTACAACAGGACCCCATGTCAGATTCTTATAATCTACTCACCTGGACCCTCTATCTCCCAGATCAAGGGCTCTCCCACAATAGCTGATACTCTTTTTATACCCGTCTCGATCTCTTCAATCTGGGTGTTCAGAACCATTGCCGGTGTGATAGATGGTTCTATACTCGTGCTTGGACTGAACAATAAATAGACCAATCACGTTACCATCACGAAAACACCCTATATAATTTTGACCCCCTTGAACCCCACTTTTATATAGTAAAACTGGGGTTTCCGGGGGTATACCTTATTTTTCTTATTTCTGCTCTAAAATATAGATTGTGGGTACTCGTTGGAACCGCCTAGATGAGGCGGTTCTAACGAGTGCCCAGTAATCTATATTTTGAGCAGAAATAAGAAAAATATCACAATTATCATCATAAAATTTTCATTTTATGGTGGCAATGTATTTGTATAGGCGTGTTTGCGTAATGTAAGCCCACTTTACGTTCACCAGTCTGTACAAAGAACAACCTTGTAAACTTGGGGTTACAGGGGTATAAATTAATGTTTTTATTTCTGTTCCAAGACATACTATTTGTGTTGGTTTTACGGCCCTTTCAAGATTTCTATCGGGTCTTTAATTAATCCTAGGTGGGCGAAAACCGGAGTAACCGAGAAAAAACACCTGATCTTCCGTTGTATGTGACCCGAGTGAGGCTCGCACCACAGCCGGGTGGAGAGACCTAATGAATAAAAGGCAGAGCTCAATGAATAACGGGCAGAGCTCTTACCCACTGGGCCACTGAGTTCCGAAAACGCATTGTTACTCGGTTAAACCGTCTTAATAAGCACCTACAACCCGGTTTTGAAATTCATTGTATGTTTTGAGATTCAAATATGAAAACTGCCACAAATTTACAGCTTTGGAGATTTGAAAGACAGAACCATCACGTCAACAAGTCCGTGAATTTGTTTGTTTGATTTGTGGTTTAACGTCCCGGTCGACACTGTATAGGTCATTCTGAAGACGTCGCTTCCAATTTAATGGGATTTTTACCCGACATTGAGATGCAATGACATCTCAAGCCCTGCCGTCCATTGAAACCAATAGGGTTTTAAGCATGGACGGCCGACTCGCACCGTTTAACATGGGCAGGCTTAGATCCTCTAAGCGGTTTACCAGTACTCGTGTGCGGGTCGGTTTCAGCACTGCGTGGAAGTATCATGCAGCCCATTTATTTCTTCAAGCCCCGATTGGCGGGGTCGCAACAAGTCCGTGAAATGAATTCCCCCTTGAATCCCACTTTATTAAGAGAAAACGGTGGTTTTCGGAGGTATACATTATTATTTTTTTGTTTCTGCTCCAAGACATAGGTTGTGGGTACACGTTAGAACCGCCTCGTTGAGGCGGTTCTAACGAGCACCCATAGCCTATGCAGCACAAATAACAAAAATATAACGGATTTTTATCAGAAAAATAGCCATAGATGCACTATGCCACACGGGTGTGTTATCGTAATTCTATGTCGCACGGATGTGGTATCATAATGATAACGTACATACTACTTCCTATGTTCACAATGGAACACTATTTTCCTTATTTTTGCTCAAAACAATTGTTTTGTTCTGTTGTTTGTACTTGTTAAAAACGCCCCAATCAAGCACCAAAATTCTACATTTGCAGAAATGCATCCGGCTAACAAGTCCGTGAAATGAGGAGCCCTCTAAACCCCATTATATACAGAGAAAAGTGGGGCTTACGGGTGTATTTATTAATTGCCTTATTTTTTGTACTCAAAAACATAGATTGTAAGTTCTAATTAGAACCGCCTAATTAACGAGTACTCACAATCTATATTTTACGGAACCCTGGAAGTGACATGCAATTTGTTTTAATATGTTGTGCGCATAAGATAATATCTTGTTTGAATATATATTTGAATAGACGTGTTTTCGTATATATGCTGGATGTGGCTGAATTCATTGATGGAAGAGTTCACTTTAGAAACTCAGGGGTGACAGAGTTGTGTTAAAAATATACTTACGGCAAGATTGTGACCCAGTTTTCGTTGGAAACTTTCCTGAATGCGCCAGAAGCAGGAAGCTGCTTGCACATGATTGTATGGTAGTCTATGACATCTGTTAAAATTTCTGGAATACTTGAGGTATTAAGTAGCCAAAGATATATGTAAGTGCTCTGAAAAGGAAAAGAAAAATGACTAGTATTTCACGAGGTCCCGTAGTTAATGTGCCGTGGAGGCTAAGATTTTCGCATGGGTACTGGAGTACTTCCCGTGCCATTGACGGGTAAGTTTGGTTTACTTTGTTCTAAAACAGTTGACCAAGAACAAACATGTGAAAAAATACAATAAAACCCTTCAGCACTGAAGAAATATACTATTAATCTTTTAGTTTATACAAATGTTTTTTGGTTCGGTCGCGATGAATTTTTCAAGAATATTTGACTCTCTCGAAAACTCATTCCGCATGTTCGCACGAGACAGTGACTTTTGACACCACTGCTACCCATTTACACCTGAATGGAGTGGGTCAGTGGCATTACGTGTCTTTGCCCAAGGACACAACTCGCCTCCTGTGGCTGGATTTGAACCGGATAATCTTTTTAGGGAGCCTATAGGTTTGGTTCCCAAACACTTACTGTGGAGATAGTTCACACACGTCTGAGAACGGAATGTACATGTTGCGCATTAAACCAGCACTTGTTCAGAAGAAATCTCACACCAAGTCAGAAGTGTACATGTGGCGAAGTAGAAAGTAATAACCACTTTCTTTTGGCGTGTCCACGATTCGTGCGGGAACGTTAACCAAAATACGTCAGTATTTACCGTCTGATATTATCGTCACGACAAGCCTGCTTTTGGGTGCATTCCTCAGTTTTACACAGCTGAACCTGGGGAAAAATGTAAATATTTGTGGATTGGGTTAGAAACCAGTCTGTAAACACTTGTTGCTGGACAGTTAGGCAACAAGAGGGCCATGATAGCCCTGGATCGCTCACCTGATCCATATGATAGAGTAACAAGTGGGCCTCGGGGAGGGCCATTATTGACCCCAGGGCTAAAATGTGCATAATGTTGAGGGAGGTCTAAAGAGGTGAAGCTTCATACCAAATATCAACAAAGGCTATAATTTGAACAATCTTGGCAAAGGTCCACTAGATGAAGCTACACACCAAATATCAAAGACCTGGACCTTGGGGTTTCAGAGAAGAAGATTTTTAAAGATATTCCCTACATTAGCCTATGTAAAACCAAATGGCCCCGGAGCGGGGGCATTTTTGGCTTCAGGGCCATAATTTAAACAATCTTGGTAGAGGTCCACTAGATGAAGCTCCATACCAAATATCAAAGGCATGGGCCTTGGGGTTTCAGAGAAGTAGATTTTTAAAGATTTCCCTATTTAAGTCTGTGTAAAAGCAAAGGGTCTCGGGGCGGGGGCATTCTTGGCCCCAGGGCTAATAGCCTATAATTTGAACAATCTTGATAGAGGTCCACTAGATGAAATTTAACACCAAATATCAAAGACCTAGGCCTTGTGGTTTCACAGAAGAAGATTTTTAAAGATTTTCCCTATATAAAGTAGAAGTAAAACAAAGATCAGGAATCGATACACATCAAAGACACCAAAGGGAAAGAAATACAAACATTAAGCGACCAGACCATAATGGAAACCTAAACAAAAGAAGGCCATAAGGACAGTTACTTTCCCACAAAATGGCAATATGGCCATCCAAAATTAAAAGACACAAGTGATACACACAGTAAGTAATTAACAACAACATAAATAAATCGCCACAGAAGAACCGCCTTGGAACGGTCAGTGGAAAGATGTCCACTGGGGGGCTTAAATCTATTTTACATGGCCACAATCCTCGCCCTTACTTCCGCTGCGATTTAGACAAATAATTTGTTCAGTCCGCATGAAGGCCTCCTAACTCATCAGTGCAACATCTCCGTGAACACAAATAATCAAAGAACCACAGAGGTGAGACAACGGTGAGGACTCGACAGCAAGAAACCACTGAAATGCTGGAGCAAAAGAAAACCAACAGTTAGACTCTATAAGTTATAAGTCTATGTAAAACCAAAGGGCCCCCGAGACAGGGGCGTTTTTGGTCTCAGGGCTAAAATTTGAACAATCTTGGTAGAGGTCCACTAGATGAAGCTTCATACCAAATATCAAAGACCTAGGCCTTCTGGTTTCAGAGAAGAAGATTTTTCAAGATTTTCCCCATATAAGTCTATGTAATACCAAAGGGCCCCGGAGCGGGGGCATTTTTGGCCCCAGGGCTATAATTTGAACAGTCTTGGTAGAGGTCCACAAGATGAAGCTTCATACCAAATATCAAAGACCTAGGCCTTGTGGTTTCAGAGAAGAAGATTTTTAAAGATTTTCCCTATATAAGTCTATGTAAAACCAAAGGGCCCCGATGCGGGGGCATTTTCGGTCTCAGGGCTATAATTGAACAATTTTGGCAGAGGTCCACTAGATGAAGCTTCATACTGAATATCAAAGACCTAGGCCTTGTGGTTTCCGAGAAGATTTTTCAAGATTTTCCCCTCTATAAGCCCATGTAAAACCAAAAGGCCCCGAGGTGGGGGCATTTCTTGCCCCAGCACTATAATTTGAACAATATTGGTAGGGGTCCACCAGATGAAGCTTCATACCAAATATCAAAGACCTGGGCCTTGCGGTTTCAGAGAAGAAGATTATTAAAGATTTTCCCCTTTATAAGGGGGGGGGGTGGGGGGGGGGGGTAACTGGGCCTTGTGGGGTGAAGCTTCATACCAAATATAAAAAAAATTGGCCTTACGGTTTCAGAGAAGAAAATTTTTAAAGATTTTCCCTAAATAAGTCTATGTAAAACCAAGGGGCCCCGGAGAGGGAGCATTTTTGGCCCAAGGGCAATAATTTGAACAGTCCTGGTAGGGGTCCACTAGGTGAAACTTCATACCAAATATCAAAGACCTGGGCCCTGTGGTTTCAGAAAAGAAGATTTTTAAAGAGTTTCCCTATATAAGCCATGTAAAACCAAAGGGCCCCAGAGCGGGGGCATTTTTTGCCCCAGCACTTTAATTTGAACAATCTTGGTAGGGGTCCACTAGGTGACGCTTCATACCAAATATCAAAGACCTGAGCCTAGCGGTTTCAGAGTAGAAGATTTTTAAAGATTTTCCCTATATAAG
Organism: Lucinisca nassula; assembly: GCA_963580285.1. NCBI lineage: Eukaryota > Metazoa > Mollusca > Bivalvia > Lucinida > Lucinidae > Lucinisca > Lucinisca nassula. The sequence goes on from OY757017.1 coordinate 129,131,175, forward strand.
CCCATGTAAAACCCAAAGACCCGGGGCGGGGGCATTTTTGGCCCCAGCACTATAATTTGAACAATATTGGTAGGGGTCCACCAAATGAAGCTTCATACCAAATATCAAAGACCTGGGCCTTGCAGTTTCAGAGATGAAGATTTTTCAAGATTTTCCATAAATAAGTCTATGTAAAACCAAAGGGCCCTGGAGCGGGGGCATTTTTGGCCCCAGGGCTAGCATTTGAATAATCTTGGTAGGGGTCTACTAGGTGAAGCTTCATATCGAATATCAAAGACCTGGGCCTTGCAGTTTCAGAGACGAAGATTTTTAAAGATTTTCCCTGTATAAGCCCATGTAAAACCAAAAGGCCCTGTGTGTGTGTGGGGGGGGGGGAGGGGGGGCTGGGCCTTATGGGGTAAAGCTTCATACCAAATATCAAAGACAAGGGCCTTACGGTTTAAGAGAAGAAAATTTTTAAAGATTTTCCCAATATAAGCCCATGTAAAACCAAAGGGCCCCAGAGCGGGGGCATTTTTTCCCCCAGCACTATCATTTGAACAATCTTGGTAGGGTCCACTAGGTAAAGCTTCATACCAAATATCAAAGACCTGAGCCTAGCAGTTTCAGAGACGAGATTTTAAAAGATTTTCCCTATATAAGCCCATGTAAAACCAAAAGGCCCCGGGTTGGGGGCATTTTTGGCCCCAGGGCCTGGGCCTTGTGGGGTGAAGCTTCATACTAAATATCAAAGACATGGGCCTTACAGTTTCAGAGTAGAAAATTTTTAAAGATTTTTCCCTAAATAAGCCATATAAAACTAAAGGGCCCCAGAATAGGGGCATTTTTTTGCCCCAGCACTATAATTTGAACAATCTTGGCAGGGGTCCACTAGGTAAAGCTTCATACCAAATATCAAAGACCTGGGCCTAGCGGTTTCAGAGAAGAAGACTTTTAAAAAAATTCCCTATAAAAGCCCATGTAAATGGCCCCAGCACTATAATTTGAACAATCTTGGTAGGGGTCCACTAGATGAAGCTTCATACCAAACATCAAAAACCTGGGCCTTGCGGTTTCAGAGAAGAAGATTTTTAAAGATTTTCCCTATATAAGCCCATGTAAAACCAAAGGGCCCCCGGGCGGGCGCATTTTTGGCCCCAGCACTATAATTTGAACAATCTTGGTAGGGGTCCACTAGATGAAGACTCATACCAAATATCAAAGACCTGGGCATTGCGGTTTCAGAGAAGAAGATTTTTAAAGATTTTCCCTATATAAGCCCATGTAAAACCAAAGGGCCCCCGGGCGGGGGCATTTTTGGCCCCAGCACTATAATTTGAACAATCTTGGTAGGGGTCCACTAGATGAAGACTCATACCAAATATCAAAGACCTGGGCATTGCGGTTTCAGAGAAAAAGATTTTTCAAGATTTTCCCTATAAAAGCCCATGTAAAACCAAAAGGCCCTGCTGGGGCTGGGTTAGGGGTCCACTAGATGAAGCTTCATACCAAACATCAAAAACCTGGGCCTTGCGGTTTCAGAGAAGAAGATTTTTAAAGATTTTCCCTATATAAGCCCATGTAAAACCAAAGGGCCCCCGGGCGGGCGCATTTTTGGCCCCAGCACTATAATTTGAACAATCTTGGTAGGGGTCCACTAGATGAAGACTCATACCAAATATCAAAGACCTGGGCATTGCGGTTTCAGAGAAGAAGATTTTTAAAGATTTTCCCTATATAAGCCCATGTAAAACCAAAGGGCCCCGGAGCGGGGGCATTTTTGGCCCTACGGCTATAATTTGAACAACCTTGGTAGGGGTCCACTAGGTGAAGCTTCATACCAAATATCAGAGACCTGGGCCTTGCGGTTTCAGAGAAGATTTTTAAAGATTTTCCCTATAAAAGCCCATGTAAAACCAAAAGGCCCTGCTAGGGCTGGGTTGGGGGTGGGGGGGTCTTGGGGGGGGACCTGGGCCTTGTGGGGTGAAGCTTCATACCAAATATCAAAGACAAGGGCATTACGGTTTCAGAGAAGAATTTTTTTTAGAGATTTTCCCTATATAAGCCCATGTAAAACCAAAGGGCCCCAGAGCGGGGGCAGTTTTGGCCCCAGCACTTTAATTTGAACAATCTTGGTAGGGTTCCACTAGATGAAGCCTCATACCAAATATCAAAAACCTGGGCCTTGCGGTTTCAGAGAAGAAAATTTTAAAAGATTTTCCCTATGTAAGCCCATGTAAAACCAAAGGGCCCTGGAGCGGGGGCATTTTTGGCCCCAGCACTTTAATTTGAACAATCTTGGTAGGGGTCCACTAGATGAAGCTTCATACCAAATATCAAAGACCTGGGCCTTGCGGTTTCAGAGAAGAAGATTTTTAAAGATTTTCCCTATATAAGCTCATGTTAAACCAAAGGGTCACCGGGCGGGGGCATTTTTGGCCCCAGCACTATAATTTGAACTATCTTGGTAGGGGTCCACTAGATGAAGCTTCATATCAAATAACAATTTCCCTGTATAAGCCCATGTAAAACCAAAAATCCCCGGGGCGTGGGTGGGGGAGGGGGGGAACCTGGGCCTTGTGGGGTGAAGTCATACCAAATATCAAAGACATGGGCCTTAGGGTTTCAGAGAAGAAAATTTTAAAGATTTTCCCTATATAAGCCCATGTAAAACCAAAGGGCCCCAGAGTTTGGGCATTTTTTGCCCCAGCACTATAATTTGAACAATCTTGGTAGGGTTCCACTAGATGAAGCCTCATACCAAATATCAAAGACCTGGGCCTTGCGGTTTCAGAGAAGAAAATTTTAAAAGATTTTCCCTATGTAAGCCCATGTAAAACCAAAGGGCCCCGGAGCGGGGGCATTTTTGGCCCCAGCAGTATAATTTGAACAACCTTGGTAGGGGTCCACTAGTTGAAGCTTCATACCAAATATCAAAGACCTGGGCATTGCGGTTTCAGGGAAAAAGATTTTTCAAGATTTTCCATTTATAAGTCTATGTAAAACCAAAGGGCCCCGGAGCGGGGGCATTTTTGGCCCTACGGCTATAATTTGGACAACCTTGGTAGGGGTCCACTAGGTGAAGCTTCATACCAAATATCAGAGACCTGGGCCTTGCGGTTTCAGAGAAGATTTTTAAAGATTTTCCCTATAAAAGCCCATGTAAAACCAAAAGGCCCTGCTGGGGCTGGGTTGGGGGTGGGGTGGGGGGGTCTTGGGGGGGGGGGGACCTGGGCCTTGTGGGGTGAAGCTTCATACCAAATATCAAAGACAAGGGCATTACGGTTTCAGAGAAGAATTTTTTTTAGAGATTTTCCCTATATAAGCCCATGTAAAACCAAAGGGCCCCAGAGCGGGGGCAGTTTTGGCCCCAGCACTTTAATTTGAACAATCTTGGTAGGGTTCCACTAGATGAAGCCTCATACCAAATATCAAAAACCTGGGCCTTGCGGTTTCAGAGAAGAAAATTTTAAAAGATTTTCCCTATGTAAGCCCATGTAAAACCAAAGGGCCCTGGAGCGGGGGCATTTTTGGCCCCAGCACTTTAATTTGAACAATCTTGGTAGGGGTCCACTAGATGAAGCTTCATACCAAATATCAAAGACCTGGGCCTTGCGGTTTCAGAGAAGAAGATTTTTAAAGATTTTCCATATATAAGCTCATGTTAAACCAAAGGGCCACCGGGCGGGGGCATTTTTGGCCCCAGCACTATAATTTGAACTATCTTGGTAGGGGTCCACTAGATGAAGCTTCATATCAAATAACAATTTCCCTGTATAAGCCCATGTAAAACCAAAAATCCCCGGGGCGTGGGTGGGGGAGGGGGGGAACCTGGGCCTTGTGGGGTGAAGTCATACCAAATATCAAAGACATGGGCCTTAGGGTTTCAGAGAAGAAAATTTTAAAGATTTTCCCTATATAAGCCCATGTAAAACCAAAGGGCCCCAGAGTTTGGGCATTTTTTGCCCCAGCACTATAATTTGAACAATCTTGGTAGGGTTCCACTAGATGAAGCCTCATACCAAATATCAAAGACCTGGGCCTTGCGGTTTCAGAGAAGAAAATTTTAAAAGATTTTCCCTATGTAAGCCCATGTAAAACCAAAGGGCCCCGGAGCGGGGGCATTTTTGGCCCCAGCAGTATAATTTGAACAACCTTGGTAGGGGTCCACTAGTTGAAGCTTCATACCAAATATCAAAGACCTGGGCATTGCGGTTTCAGGGAAAAAGATTTTTCAAGATTTTCCATTTATAAGTCTATGTAAAACCAAAGGGCCCCGGAGCGGGGGCATTTTTGGCCCTACGGCTATAATTTGAACAACCTTGGTAGGGGTCCACTAGGTGAAGCTTCATGCCAAATATCAGAGACCTGGGCCTTGCGGTTTCAGAGAAGATTTTTAAAGATTTTCCCTATGAAAGCCCATGTAAAACCAAAAGGCCCTGCTGGGGCTGGGTTGGGGGTGGGGGGGGGGTCTGGGGGGGGGACCTGGGCCTTGTGGGGTGAAGCTTCATACCAAATATCAAAGACAAGGGCATTACGGTTTCAGAGAAGAAAATTTTTTAGAGATTTTCCCTATATAAGCCCATGTAAAACCAAAGGGCCCCAGAGCGGGGGCAGTTTTGGCCCCAGCACTTTAATTTGAACAATCTTGGTAGGGTTCCACTAGATGAAGCCTCATACCAAATATCAAAGACCTGGGCCTTGCGGTTTCAGAGAAGAAGCTTTTTAAAGATTTTCCCTATATAAGCTCATGTTAAACCAAAGGGCCACCGGGCGGGGGCATTTTTGGCCCCAGCACTATAATTTGAACAATCTTGGTAGGGGTCCACTAGATGAAGCTTCATATCAAATAACAAAGACCTTGGCCTTACGACTTCAGAGAAAGAGACTTTTAAAGATCTTCCCTACATAAGCCCATGTAAAACCAAAAGGCCCCGGGATGGGGGCATTTTTGGCCCCCAGGGCCTGGGCCTTGTGGGGTGAAGCTTCATACCAAATATCAAAGACATGGGCCTTACGGTTTCAGAGAAGAAAATTTTTGGCCCCAGCACTATAATTTGAACAATCTTGGTAGAGGTCCACTAGATTAAGCCTCATACCAAATATCAAAGACTTGGGCCTTTTGGTTTCAGAGAAGAAGATTTTTCAAGATTTTCCATATATAAGTCTATGTAAAACCAAAGGAACCCGGAGCGGGGGCATTTTTGGCCCTAGGGCTATAATTTGAACAACCATGGTTGGCGTCCACTAGGTGAAGCTTCATACCAAATATCAAAGACCTGGGACTTGCGGTTTCAGAGAAGAAGTTTTTTTAAGATTTTCCCTGTATAAGCCCATGTGAAACCAAAAAGCCCCGGGGCGTGGGTGGGGGGGGGGGTGGGGGAGGGGGGGAACCTGGGCCTTGTGGGGTGAGGTCATACCAAATATCAAAGACATGGGCCTTAGGGTTTCAGAGAAGAAAATTTTAAAGATTTTCCCTATATAAGCCCATGTAAAACCAAAGGGCCACGGAGCGGGGGCATTTTTGGCCCCAGCACTATAATTTGAACAATCTTGGTAGGAGTCCACTAGTTGAAGCTTCATACCAAATATCAAAGACCTGGGCCTTGCGGTTTCAGAGAAGAAGATTTTTTAAGATTTTCCCTATATAAGCCCATGTAAAACCAAAGGGCCCCAGGGCGGGGGCATTTTTGGCCCCAGCACTATAATTTGAACAATCTTGGTAGGGTTTCACTAGATGAAGCCTCATACCAAATATCAAAGACCTGGGCCTTGCGGTTTCAGAGAAGAAAATTTTAAAAGATTTTCCCTATGTAAGCCCATGTAAAACCAAAGGGCCCCGGAGCGGGGGCATTTTTGGCCCCAGCACTATAATTTGAACAATCTTGGTAGGAGTCCACTAGTTGAAGCTTCATACCAAATATCAAAGACCTGGGCCTTGCGGTTTCAGAGAAGAAGATTTTTTAAGATTTTCCCTATATAAGCCCATGTAAAACCAAAGGGCCCCAGGGCGGGGGCATTTTTGGCCCCAGCACTATAATTTGAACAATCTTGGTAGGGGTCCACTAGATGAAGCTTCATACCAAATATCAAAGACCTGGGCTTTACGGTTTCAGAGAAGAAGATTTTTAAAGATCTTCCATATATAAGCCCATGTAAAACCAAAGGGCCCTGGAGCGGAGGCATTTTTGGCCCCAGCACTATAATTTGAACAATCTTGGTGGGGGTCCACTAGATAAAGCTTCATACCAAATATTAAAGACCTGGGCCTTGCGGTTTCAGAGAAGAAAATTTTAAAAGATTTTCCCTATGTAAGCCCATGTTAAACCAGAGGGCCCCGGTGCGGGGGCATTTTTAGCCCCAGCACTATAATTTGAACAATCTTGGTAGGGGTCCACTAGATGAAGCTTCATACCAAATATCAAAGACCTGGGCCTTGCGGTTTCAGAGAAGAAGATTTTTTAAGATTTTCCCTATATAAGCCCATGTAAAACCAAACGGCCCTTGGGCGGGGGCATTTTTGGCCCCAGCACTTTAATTTGAACAATCTTGGTAGGGGTCCATTAGATGAAGCTTTATACCAAATATCAAAGACCTGGTCCTTAGGGTTTCAGAGAAGAAGATTTTTAAAGATCTTCCCTTTATAAGACCATGTAAAACCAAAGGGCCCCGGAGCGGGGGCATTTTTGGCCCCAGCACTATAATTTGAACAATCTTGGTAGGGGTCCACCAGTTGAAGCTTCATACCAAATATCAAAGACCTGGGCCTTGCAGTTTCAGAGAAAAAGATTTTTGAAGATTTTCCGTATATTAGCCAATGAAAAATCAAAGGGGCCCGGGGCGGGGGCATTTTTGGCCCCAGCACTATAATTTGAACAATCTTGGTAGGGGTCCACTAGATGTAGCTTCAGACCAAATATCAAAGACCTGGGCCTTACGGTTTCAGAGAAGAAGATTTTTAAAGATTTTCCCTATATAAGCCCATGTAAAACCAAAGGGCCCCGGAGCGGGGGCATTTTTGGCCCCAGCACTATAATTTGAACAATCTTGGTAGGGGTCCACTAGATGAAGCTTCAGACCAAATATCAAAGACCTGGGCTTTACGGTTTCAGAGAAGAAGATTTTTAAGGATTTTTCCTATGTAAGCCCATGTAAAACCAAAGGGCCCCGGAGCGGGGGCATTTTTGGCCCCAGCACTATAATTTGAACAATCTTGGTAGGGGTCCACTAGATGAAACTTCATACCAAATATCAAAGACCTGGGCCTTGCGGTTTCAGAGAAGAAAATTTTAAAAGATTTTCCCTATGTAAGCCCATGTTAAACCAAAGGGCCCCGGAGCGGGGGCATTTTTGGCCCCAGCACTTTAATTTGAACAATCTTGGTAGGGGTCCACTAGACGAAGCTTCATACCAAATATCAAAGACCTGGGCCTTTCGGTTTCAGAGAAGAAGATTTTTTAAGATTTTCCCTATATAAGCCCATGTAAAACCAAAGGGTCCCGGAGCGGGGGCATTTTTGGCCCCAGCACTATAATTTGAACAATCTTAGTAGGGGTCCACTAGTTGAAGCTTCATACCAAATATCAAAGACCTGGGCCTTGCGGTTTCAGAGAAGAAGATTTTTAAAGATTTTCCCTATATTAGCCCATGTAAAATCAAAGGGGCCCGGGGCGGGGGCATTTTTGGCCCCAGCACTATAATTTGAACAATCTTGGTAGGGGTCCACTAGATGTAGCTTCAGACCAAATATCAAAGACCTGGGCCTTACGGTTTCAGAGAAGAAGATTTTTAAAGATTTTCCCTATATAAGCCCATGTAAAACCAAAGGGCCCCGGAGCGGGGGCATTTTTGGCCCCAGCACTATAATTTGAACAATCTTGGTAGGGGTCCACTAGATGAAGCTTCATAGCAAGTATCAAAGACCTGGGCCTTGTGGTTTCAGAGAAGAAGATTTTTTTAAGTTTTTGGTGAAAAAAATCTATTTTTGGCCCCAAAAACCTATATGTGCAACGGACCGGAACCATTTGAACAACTTTGAAAGGGGACCACCTAAGGATCATTCCTGTGAAGTTTGGTCAAAATCCGATCAGTGGTTAAGGAGGAGATGTCGTTTAAAGATATTGTTTACGGACGCACGGACGCACTGACGCACGACGGACGACGGACGAAAAGTGATCCCATAAGCTCACCTCGTCACTACGTGACGGTGAGCTAAAAACTATAACCTTATGCTCGTCAGTAAAAAAAGACATTTTTGTTTCTTGAGGTCACATGACTATGTATGACATAAGTAACTGTTGATTTCTGTTTGATTTCGGCCTGTACCCTGTCAAAGAAAGAAGCACGCCTTTCGAGTGAATGTATGCAAGTAATATTCTGCAGGTGCTCGGTCAAATTATCAACTGGTTCAGGGCAGGTAAATGGGCATGGGGTTTAGGAAAATCTCTTGAAAACAGCCCTAAAGAATCCCATGCCCATTTGTGGTTAATGAGCTTTAGAAAAAAGGTTGTTTAGTTCCAATGTAGCTTTGAATATTCTGTAATTTATGCCACTTGATGACAGACTGGCGGGCAAGAGAATTCCAGAACTGTAGATATTCGTCTCTGACTTTTTGTTTATAAGATGTGCGGAACCACTGTCTGCAGAAATCAATTGGATATGTCCAAGTGTTTGCAAAACCGTTGCTTTAACGTTATCGAGCCATATAGACTTGCATCTCCCTTGCTCGTGAAGTGTATTTAACACCAATTAAATAGATGGGCTGCATGATGCTTCCACGCAGAGCTGAAACCGACCCGCACACCAGTACTAGTAAACCGCTTAGAGGATCTAAGCCTGCCCAGGCAAAGCGGTGCGAGTCGGACCGTCGATGCTAATAAACCCTATTGGTTTCATTGGGTGGCAGGTCTTGAGATGTCATTTCATCTCAATGTCGGGTAAAAGTCCCACACAATTCAAAGCAACGTCCCCAAAATGACCTTTACAGTGTTGATGGGAACACTGAGCCTCCAATCAAACAAACAAACTGCCCATTTAGAAGTGACCAACTTTTCACTATTGTCCTTTAGCTGGCCATTTTCACTGTTATCGTATGATATGTTAATTTTGGAGGTATCCGAGTCCAAGTTGTCTTGGTCGCGTTGTTTCTTGTGTGCATGCGTCTGGTCATCCAGCGACGGGGACGCTGGTTGTTTTTCCGACGAGGTGTCACGTTCTGGCGTATCCAAGCTCCTATCTCCTGTTTAATAATGGTATAGAGAAATCTGGCGGCCGTTCAACTTGGGATGTCCGCAGGGAATTCGATCGTTTGCCACTACGGTAGAACACGTGGTTTGTTTTGCTTCCTGGGGTTAGATGACCATGCGGTTTCCTTCCGGAATGAATGTGTTTGTTTACTAAATCGCTGTTCAGTGTTTCTGCGCCGTAATGACTCATTATCCTCGGATTCCTCTGCTTCTACTATCACTTCTTGATTGTTCACAAAAAGTCCATCTCGCACCAGACGAACCTTATTTTGATCATTTTTTCTTGCTTTTTTCGCTTCGGGGTATGTCTTCAATAATCTTGTGTCGTCGTCCGGGTTTTGTTCGTGGGTCCTATCCGATGCACCCTGTGAAAGTCAACTGGTTTGTAGATGCTCATCTCTCTGTAAAGAAAGCTGTTAAATGTTTGGTTTTTCAAATTAACTTTCTTTTCCCCATCTTCAAGTTCAACTTCGTCAATTCCCGTGAATATCAGATTGTCGCGCATTTGGTGCCACCGGAGATCTACCACATCGTTTTCGATTTTCGAGTTCGCGATTTCGATGATTCGAACCCGTTCTAGCAGTTCTCCAGTTATGTAATCGGATGAGTGTTTGTCCTTGAACATTCCATCATAGAGTACACTGAATGTATCTATACTTTCCTGGCACTCTAGTACTTTTTGTTCGACTGTTTAACATCGGAATTCAACAATTGGACGGTGGTATCTATGCGCGTGACGTTTTCTTTCAACTTGGTTACCTCGGGCATTTGGTTTTCCATGCTTAACAAACGATGGTTTTAGTTTTGTAATGTTTCAGACTGGCTTTTAAGAGCCTCTTCAATTTTATACCATCGTGTAGTTTGGGCTGTTGGGCCCCGTCAATCGGGGCTTGAGGAAATAGATGGGCTGCATGATGCTTCCAAGCAGAGCTGAAACGGAGTTACCGGGTTGGGAAACTTTGTGGGTTCACGAAGCTGGCACAACCAACATGGCTCAGGTCAAAACTTTGAGGTGCAGTGATGAAGACACCGTTGTTCGAGCTCATTGTTGTAATTGTAGCACTGTCGTATTTATCTGCTTGTGTACTCGACTGTGGCGATGTTGTGTAATGACTATACCCTGCTAGCATTCTACATAAATCTACAGCGGGCCGTTAGCGGGCCGTTAGCGGCCCGTCAGCTACCCTGACGGGCCGCTAACGGCCCGCTGTAGATTAATGTAGAATGCTTACTGGGTATAATCGGTTTAAAGTCCAAGATTTATTCTTTGCCGTTAGCGGTTGACACATGAACAGTACTTGGTTGGCATTGGAAATAGCATTGAAAATGTCAATTGAACTGTCTGTTGTACTCATAATAGTATGTGGCACTTTTTGTTGACTGGTGTGAAGAAATGGCTTAGGTACCTCTACCTTTGATGTTCGATTTTGACTTGACGATTACACGTTCTTGTCTGATAATTCCGCCAAATTCGTGCCATTTATGATGTACACACTGTCCACTGATTTCACAGAGTCAAAATATTCCACCAAGAACGTCATATTACAGAGAAGTCCCAGAAAATGTAAAGTGTTATTTCTACGCTTTACCACCATAACAGCATCATGTGTTCATATCAGTGAAATGAAATGAAATGAATAAATATTGTTTAAACCAAACATAGTTGACAGGTGAAAATCACAAAAAAACATATGGATTAGGTTGTATATGTTTTTCTTTGTTTTTGTTTTTCATCAACGTTTTTGCTATCGTCTAGATTGAACACAATGCACCTTTGTACTTCTTCATTTCCTATGCAAAACAAAGCTGATATGCACACAAAAAACACTAAATGATATCACTAAACGATTTCGTTTCGTACGACCAAGCCTATATAATTTTGACCCCAATGGAACCCCATTTTTATATAACCGTTCAGTTGTGGTTTTGCTTGTTTGTTTGATTTGAGGTTTAACGTCCCCGTCAACACTGTAAAGGTCATTTTGGAGACGTTGCTTCCTATTTTGTGGGACTTTTACCCGACATTGAGATGAAATGACATCTCAAGCCCTGTCGCCCAATGAAACCAATAGGGTATATTAGCATGGACGGTGCGCCTCGCACCGCGGTTCCTGGACAGGCTAAGATCCTCTAAGCGGTTTACCAGTACTAGTGTGCGGGCCGGATTCAGCTCTGCGTGGAAGCATCATGCAGCCCATATATTTCTTCAAGCCCCTATGGGCGGGGGCTTTCAGTTGTGGTTTATTATTGTTATAGGTCATCTCTGCATGCATGTATTGCTAATATATTTTTATTTTGGATAGGCGTGCGGCCCTTTTGTGGGAAAGTATCTGTCAGTATGGCTTTACGCCTGTGAAGTTTTCGTCGAGTGTTTGTGCTTCTTTCCCTTTGGTGTCGCCGGTGTTGCACATTTCAGTACTGGTCGTGAACAGACTCAATAAAACCGAGTCTGCTATTTTCGTTTATTTGGTTTATTCTTTGCTTCCAAAGAATCTAACTTCAGAACCTATTGGATAGGAGATGTGAAAAAAAATGTATCATTTTTCTAACGTTATATAGAGGATCTTCCATGAGTGCTCATGTATTATTGATTTTATTAAACGAGTTGAGGAAAAAAGGATAAAATGCGAGGCTTTGCCGAGCATTTTATCCCTATCCCTCAACGAGTTTAATAAATTCAATAATACACGAACACGAATGTTAGATTCTATTTATCATATGACTTTTAAAACCCATTTTATTCACGATTTGTTAACAATAATGTCAACATTACACCATAAGTAAACGCGACGTCGTTAAGGACGTCGTGCATTTAACGTTACGGGGTGTATCTAACTAATTTGCATATTTAATCAACTAGTGGATATATGGCATTGTCAAGTCAGGTTCATTGCTGCTACTTGTAACTTGTGAGCTAGTACAACCTGTTGCATGCGGGTTAATGCGACTCAAAACCCCAGTAATTTTGGAGACGTTGCTTCCAAATATGTGGGATTTTTACCCGACATGGAGATGAAATGACATCTCAAGCTCTGTCGCACAATGAAACCAATAGCGTTTATAAGCATGGACTCGCATTGCTTTTCCTGCCCTGGTGTGCGGTCGGATTCAGATCTGCCTGGAAGCATCATGCAGCCCATGTATTTCTTCAAGCCCCGATGAGCGGGGGCCTGCACAGTATGGTTACTCGTCAGTATTATTATTATTATCAGTTTATCATTGTTATATGAACCAGTATAAACACAACAGCAACAAAAAATAAAACCACTGAAAGTGCTGATGGGTCGATTGTTTCTGAACTTAGGATAGCGTCAGGCAAATTATGCATCTGGTTGATACTTAAAACCATGCTTAATTGATATCGTAGTTTTTATCGGACTTGAATATATTGGGGGACACTGATGAGATCTAATTTGCCGAAACTTGCTAACCCGTTGCGGAAATCTTGTACAGTCGACAGTTTTTGTTCTTTGATGTATTTCTTCCTTCCAAAACAGGCAATGGTCAGAAACTGATACAATTTTCTCACGTCTCCCATCCAAGACACCATAGGGAAAGAAGGTTAACTGACTTCAACGCTCGTGATACATTGTTAACGGCTAAACTTCTTAATCCGGGTTATCGGTACCATAAACTACGCAAAGCATTTTCAAAATTTTATAGACGTCATTCTGATTTAATTGCAAAATTCAGTACTGGACTTAAATCTCTTCTGCAACAAGGTCTAACGGAACCCGAATTTTATGGTGACTTGGTATATAAATTCAGAAAAATATATAACCGCAATGACTTCAGCACCCATTTTTGTAAAATCTTTCATCGATATAAAAAGATTGGGTACAACATAAATTTAGAATATTTTATACCCGCAATGACTTCAGCATCTAATTTCGTGTGTGTGTGTGAATTCGGGTTTAACGTCGCTTTCAACAATTTTTCAGTCATATCACGACGGTGTCTGGTTGCGACAGGGAGCTCAATGCTCACGTTTATAGTGCTGCCTCACTGAAGTATCATGTCCCAGACACATTATATGATACCACACTCAGTCACATTATCCTGACACTGGATCGACCAGTCCTAGCTCTACCCCGTAAATCTGAGTGCCAAGCGCGGAGCAGCTAGTACCATTTTTAACGACTTTGGTATGTCGCGGCCCGGGATCGAACCCGAGACCTCCCGTTCCATAGTGCGGACACTCTACCAACTGAGCTATCGGGGCCGGTGCATCCAATTTCGTAAAATCATTATTCGATATAAAAAGATTGGGTACAACATAAATGTTATACGACAGACTGCATGCGTGGTAGTTAGCCCAATCAAGGTAGACAACTTGGCTTCTCTCTTTAATTACACGCCGGTGGGTCAGGCCTCAGATTCTATGACGGTTCCAACGTAAAGGCTTAAGTTGGTTTTGTATCTGATGCTCTGTCTCTGGTCGGGCCCATCGGAGTCTAACTGTTGGTTTTCTTTTGTTCCAGCATTTCTGTTGTTTCTTGCTGTCGAGTGCTCACCGTTGTTTCATATCTGTGGTTGTTTGATTTTTGTGTTCACGGAGATGTTGCGCTTGTGAGTTAGGAGGCCTTCATGCGGACTGAATAAATTATTAGTCTTAAACGCGACGGAAGTAAGGGCGAGGATTGTGGCCACGTAAAATCGATTTAAGCCCCCAGTGGAATTCGTTTCCGCTGGCCGTTCCAAGACGGTTCTTCTGTCGCGGTTTATTTTTGTTATGGTTTGTCTTTGGGTGCTAGTGTCGCTTATTTTATTTTATTTTGGATAGACTTTTGGCCATTTGGGGGAAAGTAACTGTCCTTTTGGCTTTCCGCTTTGGTGTTTCCGTTGTGGTCTGTTGCTTCATGTTTGTGCTTCTTTCCCTTTGTTGTCTCTGATTGGGAGCTCTGGGTTAATTGTATCGATTCCTGATCATTGCCTCTACTTCTATTTCAGACAGATATTCTGTTCAGTCTGCTTGTCGAATTTCTAACTTATATATACAACATCTCCGAAAACATAAAAATCAAACGAATCCAGAGATGAGGTAACAATGAGGACTTGACAGCATGATAAAACTGAAATGCTGGAGCAAACGAAAACCCACAATTGGGCTGTGTTCGGCCCGACCTTGGACACATAGAAGCCTCCGTGGTGTAGTGAATATGCTACTCGCCTTGTAAACCAGAGATCGCAGGATCAATCCTGGGCTTCTCCAGATTTTCGGATGTGTCTTTAAACCGAGCTCCCGTCTCCGTATGACCTTAGCTGTTGGTGGGACGTAAAACTCAAAACACTCACTCTCCGACCAGGGACAGAGCATCGGGCACCAACCGACATAATTTAAAAAGTTTAACTTTTGGCTGTAGCCGTCACAGAGTCTGAGGTCCTACCCACCGACGTGCAATTAAAGAGGGGAAAAAGTCATCAACCGTGATTGTATTAACCACCATTCATGCAGTCTGTCGTATAACCTTTATGTTGTACCCAATCGTTTTATATCGCAGCACCAAATCTTTACACATTCGGGGCATAAATCTCTATAGAACACATTACTACAGTCGGTGGTTATGGACTCTTTGGTTACCGTACATGTTTTTTATTGTTGTTTCATTTTATTATTTTAAATTTTTGAGAAAAAAAATATATCTTTACAGAATCTAAAAATAATACCGTCAGCTTTTGTTGTAGATACATGTAGTTTCTGAAGTGTAATCTTTTACCAGCTCATTAACAATGTGCCAATAAAATGTTTGGCCCTACATTCTCCGATTCCATTCACCACTTAGAACACCTACATAACTTGAACGCCCTTGAACGAATCGCCCCGGTTTTGAAACCTGTTTGCGGCGAAATATCTCTAGAGCGAAACTTCCCAATTTCCGATAGTCACAGGTTTTACCCTCGACGGGGCTATACTGATCCGCCACGTCATCTAGTTTTTACTCAGTATAAACCTTATACACAGGGAATCTTGTTTAAATGTTCAACTATTGAAAAGTAAAACAGAAGGGCATGTGCATGCATGAAATAAATTGATACAATATGAAAAATATAATGTGTGTGTGTGTGTGTGTGTGTGTGTGAATTCGGGTTTAACGTCGCTTTCAACAATTTTTCGGTCATATCACGACGGTGTTTGGTTGCGATGAAAAATATAATATTAAGTTCCATTAACAGTGACATTTCAGATATGCGGAACTTTTGATCCTGTTTTAAAAACGGAGCGATATTTACAGATATCTCTTGGCGGTGATAAGGCGGTTTGCAGTAAGCACATTTTCACTCTACTGTTTACCGTGGGGCGATTGTGTCTTAGCAAAATATTGTAGATGTCAGATTACCACTATCGACTTTGACCTGTATTTTACAACGTTTTATCAATAACCTTTCTGAAAACTTCTGATGAAATCGATGCATCCCTTCAAACGTTATTGGACGGAAACCAATATTTCAACCCAGCAAAAAATCCAAGTCAAAAAGGGACATTACTTGGCAAAATCTTGGCGGATGATTATCAATATTGTGACTGACTTGTATTTTACAAATATAAAAACTTTTGCTGTTTTGAACAAAATCAATGCATCCCTCCAAAAGTCACCGAGCGGAAACGAAAAGTGTGAAAACACCGACGACGACGTTTAATACATGTGCATGATCCCTGTCTGTCTGCCACGTTTAGGCAGGCGACACAGTAATAAACTTATTTTGAGCCATACAGTGGAATTCCTCTATAGACCAGGGGTCAGTTGTTCCAAACTAACGGCGTCGTTAGTTAACGTATGGTTAAAAATTTGATCATTAAATATGGCGAATATGCTAAAATTTTTGTTGAAAAAAATGTGAGCAGCTTTTGCAGATGCAAAAGCTGCTCACATTTTTTCAGCAAAAATACCAAAATTTTAGATATTGTACTTGCTAGAACAGTTAACAATATGACCACTAACGAGCTCGTTAAGCTAACGAGGCTTTGAACAACTGGGCCCAGCTAAAATAAGGACTTTCATATTTTCAATATTTGTGTTCTTATATTTTTTGCATACATCATCCTCAGGTAAGAGATCATCTTCAACGGGCCTCCGTGGCCTAGTGGTTAAGAGCGCTGACTCTTGATCATTAAGTCTCCCACCGCTGTGGTTCGAGTCTCGCTTAGGTCACATGTGAGACGCCAAGTTCTGCAACGGAAGGTCAGGTGGTTTTTCTCCGGGTACTCCGGTTTTCGCCCACCTCTGATTAACGATCGGCTCGATATGAGTGAAATAATCTTGAAAGGGCCGTAAAACCAAAAGCAAAAGAGATCATCTTCAGGACTGTTCGAAAGTCTTTGTTTACAATATTTCCTTACGCAAAATCATCAATTTGCTAACATACCTATGGATATGGCTCTGCTAGACATAAGGGATGTTTAAAAAACTTACCATTGGGCAGTCGTCAATCACAAAGTGGTCGCCAATCATCTGTACAGTGCAGTTTTGGGAGCCGTCCGCCGTACGTGCAAACACGTGGGTAAAATTTACTTCCGTCGGGTTCGTTATTGTGATTACACCAACTGTGTTACAAGCTGAAATACAGGACCCAGTTGGCCAAAGTTACGTTAGTGAAATACAGGGCCAGTTGGCCAAAGTATCGTTGGTGAAATACAGGCCCAGTTGGCCAAAGTATCGTTAGTGAAATACAGGGCCAGTTGGCCAAAGTATCGTAAGTGAAACATCACGCAAACACGCCTATACAAATACATTGCC
The DNA here is from genome assembly GCA_963580285.1 of Lucinisca nassula. Lineage (NCBI taxonomy): Eukaryota > Metazoa > Mollusca > Bivalvia > Lucinida > Lucinidae > Lucinisca > Lucinisca nassula. Next base: position 129,148,135 of record OY757017.1, read on the forward strand.
ACCTTTATCGCCGAAAAAAATTTTAAGATGAAAAATTGTGATATCTTTCTTATTTCTGCTCAAAATATAGATTGTGGGCGGTTCTAACGAGTACCCACAATTTATATTTTAGAGCAGAAATAAGGAAAATAAGGTATACCCCCGGAAACCCCAGTTTTACTATAAAAAAGTGGGGTCCAAGGGGGTAAAAATTATACAGGCGTGTTTTCGTAATGTACAGGGCCCAGTTGGCCAAAGTATCGTTTGTGAAATACAGGGCCAGTTGGCCAAAGTATTGTTAGTGAAATACAGGGCCAGTTGGCCAAAGTATCGTCAGCACGTTCGTGATCTGATACTCTCGCTAAATTGTGAGTAGCTTCTGCAAATGCAAAATTTGCGAAAGTTACATTTTATCAGCAAAAGTGCCATATTAAATGATCAAAAGTTTAACGATACGTTGACTAACATCTTGAGCTAAAATTTTATTATTATGCCCCCGCATCGTATGATGCCGGGGGCATATAGTTTTTCGGTTTTCCGTACGTGCGTCCGTGGGTACGTGCGTACGTGCGTACGTGCGTACGGTTTCCGAACGTACGAAAGTGTGTACGTACGTACGTACGTACGTAATCCTGTTAGACTCAGGTTAAGGTTTTTGTACAAGGTAGAACTTGAGCTCATATTTTCCAAACCATACAATAGATTTGGTTTATATTTAGTATGATGATAGATATAGGTCCAAAGTTTTATTCAGCAATACCCTCACCCATACCCTATACCTCAAGGTCAAGGGATCGATCCCGGGCTTCTCCAGACTTTCGGATGAGTCTTTAAACCGAGGTCCCGTCTCCGTATGACCTTAGCTGTTGGTGGGACGTTAAACTAAATCTCACTCACTCACTCAAGGTCAAGGTCGTGGACTTTGAAATTTTTAACGTTTAAGACCCAGGTTAAGGTATTTGTACCAGGTAGAACTTGAGCTCATATTTTCCAAACCTTGTAATGAATTTGGGTCATACGGTATGATGATAGATATAGGACTGAAGTTTTATTCAGCAATACCCCCACCCATACCCATGACCTCAAGGTCAAGGTCATGGACTTGAAATTTTTAATGTTTAAGACCCAGGTTAAGGTATTTGTACCAGGTAGAACTTGAGCTCATATTTTCATAACCATACAATGGATTTGGTTTATATTTACTATGATGATACATATAGGTCCAATCGTTTATTCAGCAATACCCCCACCTATACCCATGACCTCAAGGTCAAGGTCACAGACTTAGAAAATTTTTAATGCTTAAGACTTTGGTTAAGGTATTTGTACCACCAATTTCAATATAACTTCACACAAATGTTCCTTATACAAATATCATGTGCAAGTTCGACTTTCAAGGTCATGACCTCAAGGTCAAGGTCACTGTAGCTATTTTTGGATAACTTTGTCATCGCTCTAGCGCCTACATTTCTTCACCAATTTCAATATAACTTCACACAAATGTTCCTCATGACAATATCTTGAGCGAATTCGACTTTCAAGGTCATGGCCTCAAGGTCAAGGTCACTGTAGCTATTTTTAGAAAAACTTTGTCATCGCTCTAGTGCCTATATTTCTTCACTGATTTCAATATAAATTCACACAAATGTTCCCTATCACAATATCTCTAGTGTGTTCGACTTTCAAGGTCATGGCCTCAAGGTCAAGGTCATTGTGGCTATTTTTAGACAAACTTTGTCATTGCTCCAGCGCTTACATTTCTTCACCAATTTCAATATAACTTCACACAAATGTTCCTTATGACAATATCTCTAGCGAGTTCCACTTTCAAGGTCAAGGTTACTGTGGCTATTTTTAGAAAAACTTTGTCATCCCTCTAGCGCTTACATTTCTTCACCGATTTCAATATAACTTCACACAAATGTTCCTAATGACAATATCTCGAGCCATTTCGACTTTCAAGGTCAAGGTCACTGTGGCTATTTTTAGAAAAACTTTGTCATCACTCTAGCGCCCACATTTCTTCGGATTTCAATATAACTTCATACAAATGTTCCTTATGACAATATCTCTAGCGATTTCCACTTTGAAGGTCAAGGTCACTGTGGCTATTTTTACAAAAAACTTTGTCAGTGCTCTAGCACTTACATTTTTTCACCAATTTCAATATAACTTCACACAAATGTTCCTTATGACAATATCTCAAGCTATTTTGAATGTCAAGGTCACTGTGGCTATTTTTAGAAAAACTTTGTCATTGCTCTAGCGCCTACATTTATTAATGGATTTTAATAGAACTTCACACAAATGTTTCTTATGATAATAACTTGACTTGCTTTGACTTTCAAGGTCATGACCTCAAGGTCAAAGTCACTGTGGCTATTTTTAGAAAAACTTTGTCATCGCTCTAGCGCCTACATTTATTGATGGATTTTAATAGAACTTCACACAAATGTTTCTTATGATAATATCTTGAGTTGCTTTGACTTTCAAGGTCATGATCTCAAGGTCAAGGTCACTGTGGCTATTTTTAGAAAAACTTTGTCCTCACTCTAGAACGTTCATTTATTGATAGATTTTTAAACAAACTTTACACAAATGTTGCATTTGATAATATCTCAAGCAAGTTGTCTAGTGCGAGGGGATTTGTATTGCATGCGATGCCTTGTTTTATTATATTTTTGAGAGCTCATATTTCTTTAACCATGTGATGGATTTGCTACATATTTGGAATGATGATAGATACATGTCAAAAGTTTCATTCAGCCATAACCACATCCCTGCCGCATGACCTTAAGGTGATCAGGGGGAGGGGAGGTAGGTCCCTGGGCGGGGGCATTTGTGTTGTATTGACACATTTCTAGTTATTATTATTTTATTATTTTTATTTATTTATTTATTTATTTATTTTGGGGAGGGGGGGGGGTTAATGCCCTTTCAAGATTATTTTACTCATATATATGAGTATCTATGTATGTAATTGAGTGTCTACATGTATGTATATACAATGTAGCCAATTGTTAATTAGATGTGGACGAAAACCGAAGTACCCGGAGAAAAAAAACCTGGCTTTCCGTTGCAGAACATGGCGTCTCACATATGACCCGGGCCAGGCTCGAACCACAGCGATGAGAGACCTAATAATCAGCGCTCTAATTCACTTGGTCACGGAGGTTTCAACAACTAGCCTTGATAAATACGACATTGTGGCTGACCGACGTGGTTCAGTTCTGTTTGATTACCAGGACTGAGGCCGCAGGCTGATCCCCGCAGGGACGGCAACTTTGTTTGTTTGTTTGATTTGAGGTTTAACGTCCCCGTCAACACTGTAACGGTCATTTTTGAGACGTTGCTTCCAATTTTGTGGGACTTTTACCCGACATTGAAATGAAATGACATCTCAAGCCCTGTGTCCCAATGAAACATAGGGTTAATAAGCATGGACGGTCCGACACTCACACCGCTTTGCCTGGGCAGGCTTAGATCCTCTAAGCGGTTTAACTTTGTATCGGGGAAAATGATCATGAACTATTTTCAAGGGTCATTCTCCCCCTTCTGCTGATTCAAGAAGGGCTATTGTCAGTTTCTGGCGTATTTTGGTCAACCGCTTATGAATGAAGACTGTGGTTGGGTAAAGATGACCTAACTACTGGCTGAGAATTCAAGAAAGAAAGGAAATATCCGTACATGGATGCATATATTTCAACTTCGTAAATTTATTTATTAGTTTCGAGAAGCCTCAGTGGTGCAGTGGTTACGCTACTCGCCTTGTAAACCAGGGATTGCAGGATCGATCCCGGGCTTCTCCAGACTTTCGGATGAGTCTTTAAACCGAGGTCCCGTCTCCGTATGACCTTAGCTGTTGGTGGGACGTAAAACTAAAACTCACTCACTCACTTATTAGTTTCGACCCCGCCCATCGGGCCTTGAAAAAATAGATGGGCTGCATGATGTTTCCACGCAGAGCTGATACTGACCGCACACGAGTATTGGTAAACCGCTTAGGGGATCTAAGCCTGCGGACGACAAACCTGAATTCAAACAAAAGTACTTACAGATGTCGAGTAAGTGTCCACTGGCATAAAGTAGCACCATTACAACACAGAGAGCTGCGCATGCGTAGTGTTGATGCGTCATTGTCTGAAATGAAGCTACATTGAAACTTCAATGGCTAGAACACCTCTGGGATAACCCGTTGTATACTGGTGGACTCTTCCATTGCTGTACGTTGGACAAGTCCATTTGTCATATAAGTGGTGGTAGACCTATTTTTGCTTCGTTTTTATTCTATTTTTGACGAAAAATTCTGTTAGCAAATAGTGCAGGCCCTGATCAGACGCCGCCGAACGCGGCCTCTGATCTGGGCCTTCACTGTTTGCCAAGGTATCCCTTTAGGAATGATCCAACAAAAATGACACTGTACTAAAATAAACCTCCCTCAGTATTTTGATTTAATTTGTTTAAATACAGTTTGCTCTGGCTCAGTGAGCAAACGCAGCAAAATACGAGAGTGTTGAAAACATCAGTATTATCACCGAGTGCGATGCATGAGTGAAATCTCTGATATTTTTTACACGTAGGATGATAATTTGTAGGTGGACCTCAAGAGATATGTGATAAATCAATAAATAAATAACAGTTTCTTCCAGCTAGAAACAAAAAAAAAACAAGAGACAACATCTTGGGGACATGCATCCTGTATGTGGCCTTTTATGGGAGATAAAAACACCCAATGATAAATTCAAGAGCATTGCAAGTTTTATTTAGATAAATCCGAGTGTTGTAAAGAAATGACATTACTCGCCCGCCTTTCAGTACTTTGATTCTTTATTGCAGTATATTCACTATTACGGCAACATGCCTATACAAATACGTTGTAAATTTTAACGCCGAAAATAAAAAAAACAAGAGGTCCATGATGGACTTAATTCGCTCGCCTGAGCTTTGCTGTACTAATATTGTTGTTTAGTGGGTTTTTCTATATTTAGCTCTGACAGTCATTTTGGTAGGGAACATTTCTGTCAAAGTTATTTTGAGTGAGTGAGTGAGTTAGTTTTACGTCCCACCAACAGCTAAGGTCATACGGAGACGGGACCTCGGTTTAAAGACTCATCCGAAAGTCTGGAGAAGCCCGGGATCGATCCTGCGATCCCTGGTTTACAAGGCGAGTAGCGTAACCACTGCACCACGGAGGCTTCTAAAAGTTATTTTGAAACTGAGCCATTGGAGAAGATGTTCTTTAATGTTTTTTTTTTTTTTTCTGTTTTAACCTCTGCAATCATATGGACATTTTGTTCAGCAAAGCAAAGTGAGGGATAGTGGAGAAAGACAAAAATGAATGGAGGTGTTGAAACAGCAAAAATAACAACATCCTCCTCTACCCTTACCTGCTGCAAGGACAAGGACAGCAGGCATTGCCCTACTGTAAGCCAATATCAGCTGGACGCCCCAGTGATCACCGTTGGATCACTCAACCACCCCTCAATCATCAGTACCATAATACCTACTTTGAAATGGGCGGTTTCAATGGAACAGACCTAAGCTGAGCCATACCTTTTAATCAATTATGGTACAAAAATAAAAGAGAAACATTTCTGTGAATTGCCTAATGGGGATATGTCATTCATTTTTTTATTTTTCTATTTTTATCTCTGGCAGCCATTTTCTTCAGTGAAGTGAAACCATTTAAGCAATATTGGTAGAGGGTCAACAAAGGAACATTTCTGTTCAATAATTTTGAAAGTGCATTATTAACCTAGATGTCCTTTAAGGGGAATGGCAACACCTAGCACATTTTCCGCCATTTTTTCAAAGGGAGACAACTTTCGGGACTTCCTGTACGCTTTTCTGTAAGACCTGTCCCACTGAAAAAGAGGTCAACTCTTAAAGGAAAGAATTTGCTCCTTAGGAGCAAATTCTTTCCTTTAAGAGTTGACCCCTATTGACATGGGAGACAAAAATACTTTTGCAGGAGTTGCCTCCCCTGAAGGTGTTCGCATTCCCCTTAATGTATTTTTTTCTATTTCTTACTCTGGCGGCCATTTTGTTCAGTGAAGTGGAACTGTTTTAACAATTTTAGTAGTGGGTTACCAACGGATTATTTCTGTGAATTTATTTTGAAATCAAACCATTAGCATTGGAATAGATGTCAGAGAGTGAGGTTGACTCTGCGCGCCTCTCCCTCACTATAATCCAATTCACAGCGCATGTCATCTTAATCATATGCGCACAGTCACTGCAGGCACACATATGCATGAAACTGAAAAAGCCCTGTGGCGATGGGCGAGCGGCGAAGCAGCAGGTGAGGATACACTGGAAGCTGTTGTTGCGGACCTGCACACAGGCTGCTTGGTTCTATATGGTCGCTTTCCTTAAGAATAAAGCAGTACGGGGAACTCGGCAGCCGAAATGAGTGACTGGGCAGGCCTTTTTAGGATCGCACTGCTCACCCCCTTAGCATGGGGAAGGGGCTACAAAAGGTGCCCTAAACAATTGCAAAAAAATAACAAAAAACCTTGGCTGGTTAGCCGCGATCAGCAGGGATCCCATCTAGCGGTCAAACAAAAAAGAAGAAAACAAAGGTGATACCTTTAAAAATCGGCGCATGGAATTTGCGCACCTTGATGGATAGTCCTGGTTCACACAGACCACAGCGTAGAACAGCTCTAGTTGGTAGAGAACTTAATCGATACAAAGTCGAGATTGCAGCTCTGAGTGAGACTCGCCTTGCAGGGGAAACGCAAATAAAAGAAGTTGGTGCTGGCTACACTTTATTCTAGAGTGGACGCAAAAAAGAAGAGCGGCGGGAAGCAGGAGTAGGTTTCGCCATCATATGGGCCCCGTCAAGCGATTTTGGTACTTATCGCCTATGCGAACAGCGAAGGTTCAGGCGAGCCTGCGCATCCGCGCAGTCTCGCCAGAACCTTCGCTGCTCGCTCATACAAGCAGTGAATCAAGAGGAACCTTCAGACAGAAAGCCATATCCAAGGCCAAATCGAATGGCTGGGTATGCGCAGTTAAAATTTGTCATGACGGAATGCTCGAAGACACAAATTCGCTTGGCGGGGCTCATATCAAACCTTGTCAGCAAGCTCTCGGGACTTCCAAAAGGCATAAATGACCGCCTGATGACGTTGAGTCTACCCCTATCTGGTAAGAGGCATACAACTATTGTAAGTGCCTATGAACCCACAATGACGAACCCAGATGAGGTAAAAGACAAGTTTTGTGATGATTTGGACTCTGTGATTTCTGCTACACCCCGGGGAGACAAACTCATCATCCTGGGAGACTTCAATGCCAGAGTGGGCACAGCCCACCAAACCTGGGAAGGTGTGATTGGGAATGAAGGAGTAGGAAAGTGCAATAGCATTGGCCTCCTGCTTTTGGGGAAGTGTGCAGAGCATGAACTGTTGAACCGACACTGTCGTCCGTCTGCCAACTCGCAACGAGACATCATGGATGCATCCTTGCTCCAAACACTGGCATCTCATTGAATTTGGCATTGTTAGAAGGAAGGACAGACAGGATGTCAGAGTGACAAAGACTGTGCGGTGCGGACTGCTGGACAGATCACAGGCTTGTTGTCAGCAAACTCAATCTGCGTATCCAGCCTACACGGCGACCACAAGGCAAGAAAGTGCCCAAGAGACTGGTTGTCTCTAAGCTGAAACAAGACAGCAAGCGGCAAGCCTTCAGCCATGACATCTACAGCAGACTTGATGCAATGGAATTCAGTTCAGATGATCCTGAAGCGAACTGGAAAGTCTTCAGAGACACTGTTCACTCTTTAGCATTGGATTCCCTAGGTCCAGTAACTCGCAAACACAAAGACTGGTTTGAATGATGAAGAAATCCAAGGATTCCTTGAAGAAAAGCACCAAAAACACAGGGCATGCCTCAGTGATTCCAGCTCAGTATCTATCAAGGCGACCTATTCAGATATATGCAAGACAGTCCAAACAAGACTCAGAGACATGCAAGACTCCTGGTTAAGCAACAAGTCTAATGAAAATCCAGTCCTTTGCAGACAGAAATGATATGAAGAAGTTCTTTGTTGCACTAAAGACCGTTTATGGTCCCAAGAGCTCAGGAACCACTTCTCTCCTCAGTGCAGATGGAACTAGTCTTCTGACTGACAAAGAGGCTATCTTGAAACTAGAAATGGTGTTTGTAAAACACTATGCCCCCAACCATAAAAATATTCAGTATTTTTTTCAAATGTTAATCAGGTGATGTACTAATCATTCCAAATGAGCATGTCAAGTTTTTAGGCAACAATGTAAATAGTTTTTTTTTTTTTTTGTTTTTTTTTTTAAATATCTTGCTACAAGAAAGAAACACAATTAATGACATGAAAATGCAAAGGGCAATCACTCCAACAAAATTTCATTAAATTGGTTGAAAATTTAATCAGGTGATCTCCTCCTCAGCCCAAATCAGTATACCAAATTTCAAGGCTGTAGCTCAAATATTTTTTGAGATATCTTGCTAACGAGATTTCTATGTTATTTAATTAAAAAGGAAATAACGCGAAAAGGGGAGATAAGTCAGATAAAAAACAAGAGGGCCATGATAGCCCTGGATTGCTCACCTAATCCATAGAGTAACAAGTGGGCCCCTGGGAGGACCGTTATTTACCCCAGGGTTATAATGTGCATAATGCTGAGGGAGGTCTAAAAAGGTGCAGCTTCATACCAAATATCAACTAAGGCTATAATTAGAACAATCGTGGCAAAGGTCCACTAGATGAAGCTAAACACCAAATATCAAAGACCCGGGCCTTGCGGTTTCAGAGAAGAAGATTATTTTAAAGATATTCCCTACATAAGCTTATGTAAAACCAAATGGCCCCGGGGCGGGGGCATTTTTTGCCTCAGGGCTAAAATTTAAACAATCTTGATTGAGGTCCATTAGAAAAAGCTTCACACCAAATATCAAAAACCTGGGCCTTGCTGTTTCAGAGAAGAAGATTTTCAAAGATTAATTCATTATAAGTCTATGTAAAACCAAAGGACCCAGGGGCCGGGGCATTTGTGGCCCGAGGGCTATAATTTGAACAATCTTGGTAGAGGTTCACTAGATGAAGCTCCATACCAAATATCAAAGACATGTGCCTGGCAGTTTCAGAGAAGAAGATTTTTAAAGATTTCCCTATATATGTAAAACCAAAGGGTCTCGGGGTGGGGACATTTTTGGCCCCAGGGCTATAATTTGAATCTTGATAGAGGTCCACTAGATGAAATTTCACACCAAATATCAAAGACCTAGCCCTTGTGGTTTCACAGAAGAAGATTTTCCCTGTATAAGTCTATGTAAAACCAAACAGCCCTGAGGCGGGGTCATGTTTGATCTCAGGGCTATAATTTGAACAATCTTGGTAGAGGTCCACCAGCTGAAGCTTCATACCAAATATCAAAGACCTAGGCCTTGTGGTTTCAGAGAAGAAAATTTTTCAAGAATTTCCCCTATATAAGTATGTAAAAGCAAAGGGCCCCGGGGCGGGGGCATTTTTGGCCCAAGGGCTATTATTTGATACACTTGGCAGAGGTCCATAAGATGAAGCTTCATACCAAATATCAAAGACCTGGGCCTTGCAGTTTCAGGGAAGAAGATTTTTTAAGATTTTCCCTATATCAGCCTATGTAAAACCAAAGGGCCTCGGAGCGGGGGCATTTTTGGCCCAAGCACTATAATTTGAACAATCTTGGTAGGGGTCCACTAGATGAAGGTTCACACCAAATATCAAAGACCCGGGCCTTGCGGTTTCAGAGAAGAAGATTTCAAAGATTATTTCTATATAAGTCTATGTAAAACCAAAGGACCCAGGGGCCGGGGTAATTGTGGCCCGAGGGCTATAATTTGAACAATCTTGGTAGCGGTTCACTAGATGAAGCTCCATACCAAATATCAAAGGCATGTGCCTGGCAGTTTCAGAGAAGAAGATTTTTAAAGATTTCCCTATATATGTAAAACCAAAGGGTCTCGGGTGGGGACATTTTTGGCACCAGGGCTATAATTTGAACAATCTTGATAGAGGTCCACTAGATGAAATTTCACACCAAATATCAAAGACCAAGCCCTTGTGATTTCACAGAAGAAGATTTTCCCTGTATAAGGCGGTGTCATGTTTGATCTCAGGGCTATAATTTGAAAAATATTGGTAGAGGTCCACCAGCTGAAGCTTCATACCAAATATCAAAGACCTAGGCCTTGTGGTTTCAGGGAAGAAATTTTTTCAAGAATTTCCCCTATATAAGTCTATGTAAAAGCAAAGGGCCCCGAGGCGGGGGCATTTTTTGGCCCCAAGGCTATAATTTGATACACTTGGCAGAGGTCCATAAGATGAAACTTCATACCAAATATCAAAGACCTGGGCCTTGCAGTTTCAGAGAAGAAGATTTTTTAAGATTTTCCCTATATCAGCCTATGTAAAACCAAAGGGCCCCGGAGCGGGGGCATTTTTGGCCCCAGCACTATAATTTGAACAATCTTGGTAGGGGTCCACTAGATAAAGCTTCATAACAAATAGCAAAGACCTGGGCCTTGCAGTTTCAGAGATGATTTTTCGAGATATTGCCTATATAAGCCCGTGTAAAACCAAAGAGCCCCGGGGCGGGGGCATTTTTGGCCCCAGCACTATAATTTGAACAATCTTGATGGGATCCACTAGATGAAGCTTCATACCAAATAGCAAAGACCTGGAGCTTGCAGTTTCAGAGAAGAAGATTTTTCAAGACTTTCCCTATATAAGCCCATGTAAAACAAAAGGTCCCCGGGGCGGGGACTTTTTTGGCCCCAGCATTATAATTTGAATAGTCTTGGTAGGGGTCCACTAGATGAAGCTTCATACCAAATATCAAAGACCTGGGCCTTGCGGTTTCAGAGAAGAAGATTTTTAAAGATTTTCCCTATTTAAGCCCATGTAAAACCAAAGGGCCCCGGGGCGGGGGCATTTTGTCCCAAGCACTAAAATTTGAACAATCTTGGTAGGGGTCCACTGGGTGAAGCTTCATACCAAATATCAAAGACCTGGGCCTTGCGGTTCCAGAGAAGAAGATTTTTAAATATTTTCCCTATATAAGCCCATGTAAAACAAAAGGGCCCCGGGGCGGGAGCATTTTTGGCCCCAGCACTATAATTTGAACAACCTTGATAGGGGTCCACTAGATGAAGCTTCATACCAAATATCAAAGACGTGGGCCTTGCGGTTTCAGAGAATAAGATTTTTTTAAGTTTTCGTTGAAAAAAAATCTATTTTTGGCTCCTGTGACCTATATGTGCAACGGACAGGAACCATTTGAACAACTTTGAAAGGGGACCACCTAAGGATCATTCCTGTGAAGTTTGGTCAAAATCCGATTAGTGGTTTAGGAGATTTCATTTGAAGAAATTGTTTACGCACCCACGCACGCACGGACGCACACGCTCACGACGGACGACGGACGAAAAGTGATCCCAAAAGCTCACCTCGTCGCTACGTGACGGTGAGCTAAAAAGACGGGTCAATTATTTTTTCATGAAGAACCCATTAATGAAACTTCAAAACACTAGCATGCATAGTTCTTAAGTAATACTATGCACAGGAAATCAACACAAAAGGCCAGAAATTGTAAAGGGCCATAAATCTAACAAAATTTCATTAAATTGGTTGAAAAAATAATCAGATGATCTCCTCCTCAGTCCCAATTAGTATACCAAATATCAAGGCTCTAGCTCAACTACTTTCTGAGATATCTTGCTAACAAGCTTTCTATGTTATTTAATTAAAAGAGAATTAACGCTAAAAAAGCGGAGATATGTCAGATAAGAAAAATACGGGTCAACTATTTTTTCATGAGGAAACCATATATGAAATTTCAATACACTAGCATACATAGTTCTTAAGTAATACTATGCACAGGAAATCAACCGTTTAAATGGCCAGAAATTGTAAAAGGCCATAACTCTAACAAAATTTCATTAAATTGGTTGAAAATATAATCAGGTGATCTCTTCCTCAGTCTTAATCAGTATACCAAATATCAAGGCTCTGGATCAAATACTTTTTGATATATCTTGCTAACAAGCTGTCTATGTTATTTCATTAAAAGGGAAATAACGCGATAAGGGGAGATAATTCAGATAAGAAAAAAAAAAAAAAAAAACAGATGCCAACTATTTTTTGTGAGGAAACCTTATATGAAATTTCAAAACACTAGCACACCTTCAAAGGTACATACTCTTCTGAAAGTAGCAAAGTTAAGATCAACAGGCCATGTTACCAGAATGCCTCAGGAACGTCTGCCAAAGAAAATTCTCTATGGAGAACTAGAAATAGGCAAACGCTCCCAAGGCGGTCAGAAGAAGCGCTACAAGAACACTCTCAAAGCCTCCCTCAGGGACTTCAACATCTAAACAGAGCCGTGGGAACAAATTGCACATGACAGAGCAAAGTGGCGCGGTATCATCAAAAGGGGTGCCATTGAATATGAGGCAAAAAGAATCAGTGAAGCTGAGCAGAAACGTGCACAGCGCAAAGCCAGAGCTAAACCATCACCTACAGAGCTGTCTACCTCTAGCCTCTGTTGTTCTATTTGCAACAGACAGTTCAGAGTTAGAATCGGTCTGGTTAGACATCTTAGAACACACAAACAGTAACATTTTGCAAATATGATTTAGATTGGTCATTGTCAGTAATGACAGACGAACTATTATCAGATGTCATTTAAAGGGTTTTTTTATTATTATTTTTAGCTCAGGTAACCATTTTCTTCAGTAGAGCAGAATCAATTTAGCAATTCTGGTAGAGGGTCACCAAAGGATCATTTCTGTGAAATTATTTTGAAATCAGACCATTAGCCTAGGCGAATATGTTGTTTTTCTGAGGTTTTTTCTATTTTAAGCTCTCGCGGCCTTTTCAGTAGAGCAGAACCATTTAGCAATTCTGGTAGACGGTCACCCAAGGAACATTCCGGTGAAATTATTTTGAAATCGGACTATTGGCCTTGGAGGAGACGTCATTTAAAGTTTTTTTTTTCTATTTTTAGCTCTGGCAGTCATTGTGTTCAGCGGAGCAGAACCATTTAAGCAATGCTGGTAGAGGGTCACCCAAGAAAAAATTTCTGTGAAATTATTTTGAAATCGGACCATTAGCCTAGGAGAAGATATCATTTAAAGTTTTTTTTTCTATTTTTAGCTCTGGTGGCCATTATGTTCAGCGGAGCAAAACCATTTTAGCAATTTTGGTAGAGGGTCATCCAAGAACTTTTCCATTGAAATTATTTTGAAATCGAAAGGTTTTTGTCTAGTTTTAGCTCTGGCGGCCATTTTGTTCAGCAGAGTAGAACCATTTCAGCAATTTTAGCAATTCTGGAAGAGGGTCATTCAGCACGCCTACGGAACGATAGAATGCGTAACCATTGGTTAAGAACGTGACGTAATTAGAGCGACATCCGGTTAGGAATTAGATCGCTAAAAATGTTAAGAAACTGTGCAGTTTCTGTGTTTCATAAGTTATATAATTTTTACGAGGAAGTTATTTAAAAAACGAGGAATTACATTCAGGAGCCCATTGATATCGGCATCTTTGGAGTAAATACCAAATCCCGTACTTCACACATTTTGGCTAAATTTAGTTTCTCCTGCTGAAGGTGAACTAAAGCCTTAGAAAACGAGTGGTTTTCGAGGTGTTTGTTGCCTTTTATTTATTACTTCGCTTTGCTACAAGTTCAGCGTATTAACATGCACACACGATAAACATATAGGGTTAAATGTGTTGTGGATATTTTGCTTGTCAATGCAGCACTAGCGAGAAATCACCACGGAAAAGGTCGAAAATGGTTGGTTACGCATTAGATCTATAGAAATGATAACAGAACTTGCAACTAGCGGATCTGTTTTCATCTCCACGGCCCCAGAATCACCCGCACCTTGTTCTACGGAACCATTTTTAGCCAACCTGATAAGCAGTGCGCTATTGATTCGATAATGACATAGTATTTTATGGAAACATTTTCAGTCTCCAGAATCATAGTACCGAATGATTTTCACGGACTTTTACGCTGTGTTTGTTTTATCAATGGTCCGGTAATTGACTGAAATGAATAAAAACAGGTTTTGGTTTTTTAATTTCTGCGAAGAACTCCTCATCTGCCAAAATTTGCTGGTTAAGCATTAGATCGTCTGGTTGAGCATTCGATAACCAGAGGAGTAAATCAAACCAGTTGCTGCCTAAGTAAATGCCAGCAGCTTACTACATTAAAAGGTGGTCTACATATGATTTCTAAATTGTGTTAAAATCACCAGAGAAAGAAAGCTGTGATGAAAAATACTTTTCTGGACAAGACCATTAAATGTCTGGGTATCATGCTTATCTGACCGAATGACGCGCCGATTCATAAATTAGAGGTCATTACTTGCTTTTGTAGAAAACAAAATGGCCAGCTTACGCTTTGTAATGGCGATTAAATCTATATCCGGATGGGACGGCCATTAATGAACCGTCTCATCCGAGAATCAAAGCTGTTCGCCATCCTGTAAATGAATTTGACTAAATCCCCTATTAACAAGAATTGCCCAAAATAAAAAAAAATGGAGAGAACCCGTTTAAGAAACTCAGGCGTGAGAGGCTAAGGGTAAGATCGTTAACACTGCAGATACGAAAGCCTATTTGGCTTATGTAGGAGAAAATAAAATACCGTAAAGGCGTAGTAACGCGACACAAAAGACGTAACAACGCAACAAAGGCGTAGAAACGCAAAACAAAAGACGCAGTAACGCCAATCAGAAGGCGAAGCTACGCAAAAAAGGCGTAGTAACGCAAAAACAAGGCGTAGTAACGCGAAAAAGTGCATACTAATGCAAAAGAAAGACGTAGTAACGCAAAAGAAAGGCGCAGTGATGCGAATCAAAGGCGTTTTTACGCGAATCAAATGGCGTAGTAATGCGAAAAAAGGCATAGTAACGCAAAAGAAAGGCGTATTTGTTTTAGCTCGCCTCTGCAAAGCCAATAGGTAGCCGGAATATCCTACTCCTGGGACTGCGCATGCCCCCAAAATATATGTCTGTATTATGATCGATAACCCAGATCGGAGATCCCGTGAGTTCTATGCTAACTGTCAAAACGATAAGATAAAGATATTGTCTAAAACCAACTTCTTATTAATACAAACAGCGCAAGAATGACACACCATATATTCTTAATCATGTTAATCAAGACGAACTAGAATCCATTTGTAAAATTTATAAATTTTGAGTAAACAGGAGGACAGGTGCGTTCATTAAAATAAATTGAGAGAAGTAAGTAAGTAAGTAAGTCAGTCAGTCAGTCAGTCAGTAAGTAATGACTTTATTTAGTGAGGGTAGCAACATTTAGCACATACGAAAATACATGTAATAGCTAATCTTCCACGAGGCCCTCAGCTAATCTTCCATGATCTAATCTTCCTTCTTAATAAAACATACACGCTATAACATTTTGTTTCATCGGCAGTGTCATTTTTAGATATGAGGAAAAAATATCGATATAATAAATTGATAGAACATACAAGTTATAATATTTTCTTCCATCTGCAGTATCATGTTTAGATATGAGGAACTTTTGAAACCGTTTTGAATATGGAGCAATATTTTCTCACGGATGTATCTAGGCAGTGATTAGGCAGTTTACATTAAGCCAAAAGTCCAGTTTTTTTTTGTTCACTATCGACCGACTGTTGATAATATTGTATTTAGTACTAAAAAGGTTGTAGACATTTGTTTTCTCCACATCATTTTGTTTCTTTGAATAATCATTACGAAAACACGCCTATACAAATACAATGTAACCTTTATCGCCAAAAAAACGAAAAATTTAAGATGAAAAATGGTGATATTTTTCTCATTTCTGCACAAAATATAATGTGATTTAAAAACAACAACAACAAAGGACTGGTGGGTCTATTGCCTCCGAGTGTAGGTAGGAGAAACAGTCTTAAACTGTTTCATTAATCTCTTAAATTCCAGTGTCCAATCAAATAGTGTAGATCTTCACCAGACGCCGGATTCTGCAGCGTCTGATCAGGGTCTACACTCTTTGCCAAGCCCATCCTATGTTTCCAAGATAACCATCTTTAGTTTTTCACAACAGTCTGACCTCACTGCGACTATTTTCATTCTAATAGTTTTCCTGACAAGTCAGTGATATTCACGTGCACTTAAGCATAGAACAGCTTTTCTTCTGAGCACTTTTGGGTCGATTGACAAACAATTCCCAGTGGAATTCTTTTCACTGACTGTTACAAGGCGGTTCTTCTTTGGCGGTTTATTATGTTATTGTTTGTCACTGATTGTATGTATCGCATTTTGGATAGCCAGCTGGTATTGATTCCTGTTCATTGCTTTACTTCTATTTTTTTATAAGCACCAAGTTTATAATCATGGGTGTCTAATGCTCAACCTGGCTCTCTAATGCTTGACCATAGAAACACGATATAGATTTAATCGCCATTAAAAAGCGTAAGCTGGCCATTTTGTTTTCTACAAAAGCAAGTAATGACCTCTTATTTATGAATCTGTGCGTCATTCGGTCAGATAAGCATGATACCCAGACATTTAATGGTCTTGTCCAGAAAAGTATTTTTCATCACGGCTTTCTTTCTCTGATGATTTTAACATAATTTAGAAATCATATGTAGACCACCTTTTATTGTAGTAAGCTGCTGGCATTTACTTAGGCAGCAACTGGTGAGATTTTCTCCTCTCTGGCTATCGAATGCTTAACCAGACGATCTAATGCTTAACCAGCAAATTTTGGCAGATGAGGAGTTCTTCGCAGAAATTAAAACTCCAAAATCTGTTTAATTTCAGTCAATTACCGGACCATTGATAAGACAAACACAGCGTAAAAGTCAGTGAAAATCATTCGGTACTATGATTCTGGAGACTGAAAATGTTTCCATAAAATACTATGTCATTATCGAATCAATAGCGCACTGCTTATCAGGTTGGCTAAAAATGGTTCCGTAGAACAAGGTGCGGGTGATTCTGGGGCCGTGGAGATGAAAACAGATCCGCTTTATAGTTGCAAGTTTTGTTATCATTTCTATAGATCTAATGCGTAACCAACCATTTTCGACCTTTTCCGTGGGGATTTCTCGCTAGTGCTGCATTGACAAGCAAAATATCCACAACACATATAACCATATATGTTTATTGTGTGTGCATGTTAATACGCTGAACTTGTAGCAAAGCGCAGTAATAAATAAAAGGCAACAAACACCTCGAAAAACCACTCGTTTTCTAAGGCTTGAGTTCACCTTCAGCAGGAGAAACTAAATTTAGCCAAAATGTGTGAAGTACGGGATTTGGTATTTACCCCAAAGATGCCGATATCAATGGGCTCCTGAATGTAATTCCCCGTTTTTTAAATAACTTCCTGGTAAAAATTATATAACTTATGAAACACAGAAACTGCACAGTTTCTTTACCTTTTTTAGCGATTTAATTCCTGACCGGATGTCGCTCTAATTGCGTCACGTTCTTAACCAATGGTTACGCATTCTATCGTTCCGTAGGCGTGATTCAGGGAACATTCCTGTGTAATTATTTTGAAATTCAATCAATCAATCAATCAATCCTTTATTTCCTCAGTTCACATAAGTATGCAAATACATGAGGTGCAGAATATACTTGCAGACAAATTCATTATGGCGGCATGGAGAAGATAATAATAATAATGATAATAATAATAATAACAATAATAATAACAGTAGTAATACCGAGGGCGACCTCGTACGATACAGCTGTCTAGTTTTCGGTCCATTTATTTATTACTGACAGATATGTTGGCGTATCTTTCAGTACGGACCGTAATTTTGCATGCTTTATTCGTGCAACGAATCGACATTATGTGAATGAATTGGATAAAACCGGTCTTTCTTGTATTCATTCATTTACAACTATTTAGTTTTTGGATTGTAATATTCTGCTTTGGGTAAGTGAAATACAATTAACAAGTGTACATGCTAAATATTGGTCGAATTAAGCAGTAATTGCACGACCCGCAGAAAAAGCAACCGACTGAAGTCGGTTTTTTCTAAGAGTGCCCTAAAATCACCGTGTCATTCTGTCATTCTGTCAATCTGTCGTTCTGTCTGTCCGTCCGTAACCCGTTTGTGAAAATTGGTGATAGTGACTTAACCGCTTGGAATATTTAAACAATTTTTGGCATACTGATAGATATCAATGAGATCTAACCAATGAACTTACGAAATATTACATTCCATTTAGTATAGCCTCGCCGAGGCGAAAAATGTGAAAATTTTCGAACATTTTTGAACTGCTTCTCCTCGGAAACCGTTGGGCCGATTGAAGTCAAATTTCATATGGAGCCTCTATGGGATGGGGGAAACCAAAATTTGCTCATGGGGTCAAGGTCACATGATCAAAATGGCCGCCAAGCCATATATGGTTTGTCTGTCTGTCCGTCCGTAACCCGTAAGTGAAAATTGGTGATAGTGACTTAACCGCTTGGAATATTTAAACAATTTTTGGCATACTGATAGATATCAACGAGATCTAACCAATGAACTTGCGAAATATTACATTCCATTTAGTATAGCCTCGCCGAGGCGAAAAATGTGAAAATTTTCGAACTGCTTCTCCTCGGAAACCGTTGGGCCGATTGAAGTCAAATTTCATATGGAGCCTCTATGGGATAGGGAAACCAAAATTTGCTCATGGGGTCCAGGTCACATGACCAAAATGGCCGCCAAGCCATATATGGTAAAAACCCTTCAAAAATAGTCATCTCCAGAACCACTGGGCAGATTTCCACGAAACTTGATAAATAGCATCTGGGATGTAGGCCTATCATAAATTGCTAAAATGGTGACCCTGGGTTGACCTTGACCTTCTTTGGGTCCGTCTGTAACCCGTTTGTGAAAATTGGTGATAGTGACTTAACCGCTTGGAATATTTAAACAATTTTTGGCATACTGATAGATATCAATGAGATCTAACCAATGAACTTACGAAATATTACATTCCATTTAGTATAGCCTCGCCGAGGCGAAAAATGTGAAAATTTTCGAACTGCTTCTCCTCGGAAACCGTTGGGCCGATTGAAGTCAAATTTCATATGGAACCTCTATGGGATGGGTGAAACCAAAATTTGCTCATGGGGTCAAGGTCACATGACCAAAATGGCCGCCAAGCCATATATGGTTTGTCTATCTGTCCGTCCGTAACCCGTTTGTGAAAATGGTGAAAGTGACTTAACCGCTTGGAATATTTAAACAATTTTTGGCATACTGATGGATATCAATGAGATCTAACCAATGAACTTGCGAAATATTACATTCCATTTAGTATAGCTTCGCCGAGGCGAAAAATGTGAAAATTTTCGAACTGCTTCTCCTCGGAAACCGTTGGGCCGATTGAAATCAAATTTCATATGGAGCCTCTATGGGATGGGGGAAACCAAATATTGCTCATGGGGTCCAGGACACATGACCAAAATGGCCGCCAAGCCATATATGGTCTGTCTATATGTCCGTCCGTAATCCGTTTGTGAAAATTGGTGATAGTGACTTAACCGCTTGGAATATTTAAACAATTTTTGGCATACTGATAAATATCAATGAGATCTGATCAATGAACTTGCGAAATATTACATTCCATTTAGTACAGCCTCGCCGAGGCGAAAAATGTGAAAATTTTCGAACTGCTTTTTCCGGAAATCGTTGGGCCGATTGAAGTCAAATTTCATATGGAGCCTCTACGGGATGGGGGAAACCAAAATTTCCTCATGGGGTCCAGGTCACATGACCAAAATGGCCGCCAAGCAATATTTGGTAAAAACCCTTCAAAAATAGTCTTCTCCAGAACCACTGTGCAGATTTCCACGAAACTTGATAAATAGCATCTGGAACGTAGGCCCATCATAAATTGCTAAAATGGTGACCCTGGGTTGACCTTGACCTTCTTTGTGCCTAGGTCAAACTTTGACACATATGCTTTTGTGTTGGATTTTATCCTGCAAACGATTCAGAATACAGTACTAAAGTATAAGATATATTTTTGCCTCTTACGATAAGGCGCATTAATTGGGGGAACCGTTTTATGTCCAGGTCACATGACCAAAATGGCCGCCATACCCATATATGGTAACACTCATAAAGCTAAAAGCATCCGGCGGGTCGTGCACTTCAGCTGAAGCACTGGTTAAAGCTATGAATAACTTGCTCTCACCACGTGTGGGCATATTGTTCGATGTGGTGTACATTTGTTTGTTTGTGATGGGGTTTGATTTGAGGTTTAACGTCCCCGTCATCACTGTAAAGGTCATTTTGGAGACGTTGCTTCCAATTTTGCAGGACTGTTACCCGACATTTAGATGAAATGACATCTCAAGCCCTGTCGCACGGTCCGCCTCGCACCGCGGTTCCTGGACAGGCTTATATATATAGTAATATCTTAGAACCGTTTCTCTTGAAACCGATTGTTGGTAAATACTGCAGACCAAGATCTGGAGCTACAGAATGCAGAGGCAGATCAGGGCCTCCACTTATTCAGTAAGCAGTTCCATTCAGAGTATTGAAGCTATGCATGTATACACGAGCTTTGTGTGTGTGTGTGTGTGTGTGTGTGTGTGTGTGTGTGTGTGTGTGTGCGCGTGTGTGTGTGTGTGTATGTGTCCAACGCCCCATCAACAACTAAAGCCATGCAAAGACGGGACACCGGTACAATGACCCAGCCGAAAGTCTGGAGAGGCCTCGGACAGGGGTAGATGGGATGAGGAAGGGTGGGGTAGAAATTGAGGACTTTGGATTTCCAGGGCTCCGTCTTGCCGAAACGAAATACAAGGCGGGGACTTTGGGTTTTTCTTACAAGGACTAACTTGTATATCGAGTCAGTAGTTAGTTTGCGTCTTTGTACCTAAATAATTCAGCCAAATATTTATTTATTTAATTATTTATTTTGTTTATTTTTTTAATTTTGTTTATTTATTTATTTATTTTGTATTTATTATTTTTATTTGAAAAATTTTATCTGTTAATCTGAAAAGTATTTAGTATACATCATAGGGCATTTTGAACGTTTCTATAATTATTGCTGCAAAATTTGACAGCTTCATAAGGATATTTTTGTTGGTGCTATTCATGAGCTCATGCATCTTAATTATGTTTGGGTGATTTCTATAATAACGATTTATATATTTTGAACGATCTTCGCTAAAAAAAACTACATTTCAGTCCGGCTCGAAAGGTTCAGAAAGCTCCAGAAATCATTTGACCTCATCATCATTCAGTGGTGTTATTATAACTGTACATTAATAGTTTCAGTTTCTCATATCTTTGGAATATTTTATGCTCTACAACTATTGGCATATACTACCTTAGCGGATCATTATCAGCTCTGCAGCAAAGCATGATTGTAATTGCCACTGTGTGATAAAGACAGGAATAAAACATGTAAAGAAATTCATAGAATTTATTCAAAACATATTTTTGTAACAGCTAATGTATTTGGTTTGGTCGCCATGAGGCGGGCAAACCGGGTCTAATGACTAGATTGTAACTGTTCCATGGAGGGGCACGTGACGCGATTACTGAACCAATCGGCTTTAACGATGATGCAATACTATACTGCAATTACAGGAAACAGCGCGAAACAGACCGAAAAACAAGCGTTTCTACTCCAACAATAAATATCTTAAGGGAAATGGATACACCTGGCAGGTGTGGCAGTTAGTTTACTATATTTACCTTATTTCGAAAACCATCTATTCAAATACATTGTCATTTTTGGGCCAAAGAAAAAGAAATTTTAAAAAGAAAAATTGGAATATTTGCTTTTTTTGCTCAAAACATAGATTGCGGGGAGTCGACAGAAACGCCTCGACGGACGATTCTATCGAGTACCCACAATCTAGTGTCTCAGAGCATGAAAACGTAAATTAATGTATACCCCTGCCAGCCCGAGCTTTACTATATAAAAGTGTAGATTATATTTTCTTGTCCTTTGTGGTTATTGATTCCATTGTGGAATTTCGAAAATATCTGAGGGTCACTGATGAGGCCTAATTGACCGAAACTAGCTAGTCCGGCCCGGAAAACATGAAAAATCCATATTTTTCAGTTCTGTGGTGTATTCCTTGCTTCCAAAGGATACCCCTTTTATAGAACATATAACTTCACTACAACTGGTTTGTGGGAATGTGTGGCGGTGGTAAAACCTTTCCCTGTCCTACATCATAGTATAGATTATATTTTCTTGTCCTTTGGGATCATTGATTCCATTGTGGAATTTTGAAAATATCTTAGGGTCACTGATGAGGCCTAATTGGCCGAAACTAGCTAGTCTGGCCCAGAAAACATGTGCATACCATAGTTTTAGCTCACCAGAGCCGAAGGCTCCGGGGGAGCTTATAGTGTAGGCATTGGTCCGCAGTCGTCGTCGTCGTCGTCGTCGTCTGCGCCGTCAACATTTTCAAACAACATCTCCTCTGAAACTACTTGGCCAATTTAAACATAATTACACGTGGAGCCTCTATGGGAAGGGGGAACGAAAGTTTGTTCGGGAGGACCGGGTCACATGACCAATATGGCCGCCATGCCCATATATGGTAAAAACCTTTAAAAATCTTCTTCAAGAACCGAATAGCCGATGATCTTGAAACTTGGTATGCAGCATAGGGGACTTGGGCCCTACCAAATTTGTTCAAATGATGACCTGTTTTACGTCAAGGTCAAATTTGGTCTCTTAGATATTTGTATGGAAAAACGGCAAAACAGTGGATTTTTTCTGATTGTATGTTAGCTAGTGGCATCAAAAATGGTATTTGCAATCAGCTGAATGTAAGTTTATCAGTTCCAAAGGTCAAGGTCATTTACCGACCTTTGTCCAGGACGGCTCAGATTCAGTATTTTTATCTTCTTCTTCACTTAAACTACTAGGCCAATTGAAACCAAATTACACGTGGAACCTCTATGGAATGAGGGAACGAAAGTTTGTTCGTGAGGACTGGGTCACATGACCAATATGGCCGCCATGCCCATATATGGTAAAAAACTTTAAAAATCTTCTTCTCAAGAACCGAATGGCCGATGATCTTGAAACTTGGTATGCAGCATCAGGGACTCTGGACCTACTAATTTTGTTCAAATGATGACCTTTGGTTGACCTTGACCTGTTTTACGTCAAGGTCAAATTTGGTCACTTAGATATTTGTATGGAAAAATGGCAAAACAGTGGATTTTGCTGATTGTATATTAGCTGGGGGCATCAGAAATTGTATTTACAATCAGCTGAATGGAAATTTATCAGTTCCAAAGGTCAAGGTCATTTACTGACCTTTGTCCAGGACGGCTCAGATTCAGTATTTTTATCTTCTTCACTTAAACTACTTGGCCAATTGAAACCAAATTACACGTGGAGCCTCTATGGAATGAGGTAACGAAAGTTTGTTCGTGAGGACTGGGTCACATGACCAATATGGGCCGCCATGCCCATATATGGGGAAAACCTTTAAAAACCTTCTCGAGAAACGAATGACCGATGATCTTGAAACTTGGTATGCAGCATCAGGGACTTTGGCCCTACCAAGTTTGTTCAAATGATGACCTTTGATTGACCTTGACCTGTTTTATGTCAAGATCAAATTTGGTCACTGAGACATATGTATGGAAAAATGGCAAAGTAGTGGATATTTCTGATTGCCTGGTAGGCTGTGACATCAAAAATGATATTTGCATTTAGCTGAATGGAAGTTTATCAATTCCAAAGGTCAAGATCATTACTGACCTTTGTCTTGGATGGCTCAGATTCAGTATTTTTATTTTCTTCTCCAGTAAAAGAGCTGTGCTGATTGAAACCAAATTACATGAAAAGCCTCTATGAGGGTGAGGCAATTAAACATTATTCGTGGTATTGTTGTCACATGACCAAGATGGGCACCTTGCCTGTATATGGTATAAACCACATGACCTCTGGTGAGCGTGTAGTGGCCCATGGGCCGCTTGTTCAGTTCTGTGGTGTATTCCTTGCTTTAAAAGAATAACCCTTTTATAGAACATATTAAAGGGGATCACAATTCTATAGGCATGATTTCGTGATGGAAATACAACTTTAAGGACCTTATGGTTGCTACTCTGTTGGCTCTATCCAACTGAAAAAGGGGTCTACTCTAAAAGGAGAAGAATTTGCTCCTCAATGGGTCTACTCTAAAAGGGAAGAATTTGCTCCCCATGAGCAAATTCTTTCCTTTAAGAGTATACCCCTTAGACATATCCAAAGGGAAACTACTTTTGCAGGCGTAGCAGTCATTTTCGCAAATTTTACGCCTTGCAATGCCATTATGGAGTAAGTACATGCCGGGGCAATGGAAACGAAAAACAACAGAACATAACTACTACTACTCATAAAGATTGGCTGGCTGCGGTAGCTCAGTCGGATGCAGTCTGACTGGCGATAAGGAAGACTCGGGTTCGATACCTACCGGGGTCGGCAACATTCTTTCGTGGAGATTGATTATGAAATCTTTTCTATGGTCATTCTCTCCCTTCCGCTGATTCAGGAAGGGCAGGGGTCAGTTTTTGGGAACAGAATGTGCACTTAGAAGTTAAACCGCTTACGAATAAACCTGCTCAGGAAAAGCGTGGATACGTACACTGACAGGTCCAAACATGACCCAAATCAGTGTTGACTGGGCTGTTAAATACAAATAAACACAACTTGCAAAGTTTACTTCACACAGATAGGAACAGATTTATATATTCTGAACATCTTTCGGTACGCTGATAGCTCTAATAATACGTATATGTAAATGTTGGAAAGACAGAGAACGTTATTTTTCCCCATTTATAAAGATCGCTGAGCGTAACGGGCCTCCGTGGCCTAGTAGATAAGAGTGCTGACTCTTAATCATTAGGTCTCTAAACGCTGTAGGTTTGAGCATGGCTCAGGTCACATAATGAGAAGTTATGCAACGGAAGGTCAGGAGGTTTTTCATCAGGTACTCCAGTTTTCGCTCACCTCCGATTAACGATCGGCTTGATGCGAGTGAAACAATCTTGAAAGGATCGTAAAACCAAACATAAAAAAGATCGCTGGATGTGTAAAAACATTTTCATGTCTTTGCTACTAGAATTAACGTCAGTGCCAAGGTCGAAGGTTCTAACTCTTCCAAATATATAAAATATTTAGGGAGCGAAACAAAGTCATAACGTTGATGGGTCGTTGTTTATTTTTCTTCAGCCCAGCACAGATACCAATAGTTTCTGTTCAAAACCTTCATGACTAATAAGTGACCTGCCACCTGTTACAGACTGAGTTGTGAAAAGACTTTTTGGCGCATTCGATGGGAGCTATTGTATATGATAAGCCGAGAGTGGTGTTCTTTATTTCCACTCAAAACTTGACGTTTTACTAATCAGTTTCTTTTACAATTAAATTGTGATCGTGAAAGATATACATAAGGATTGCAAATTTCAGGTTTTTGTGGAGGGTACAGCTCAAAGAAACTGCCGAGGTTTAAGATAGAGTCTGATTCGCAGCACTTTGTCTGGGCAGGCTTAGATATTCCTAGGCGGTTCAGCAATGCTTCCAAGTTCGGTCGGTTTCAGCTCATGCAGTCCAATACATTGCCCCAAGGTCTGATCGACCCCCGTCCATCGGGGATTGAAGAAATAGATTGGGCTACATGATGCTTCCACGCAGAGCTGATACCGGCCGCACATGAGTAGTGTTAAATCGCCTACAAAGTCTAAGCCTGCCCAGGAAAAGTGGCTAGAGTCGGACCGTTCATGCATTTCATTGGGCGACAGGGTTTGAGAAGGAGTTTTATCTGCCCGTTTTATCTCAGTACTGAGTAAAAGTCCCACTAAATTGGAAGCAATGTCTCAAAAAAGACTCGTACAGTGTTAACAGGGACGTTAACAACAAATGAAATAGATAACCAAGGCCCTACAGAAGGCCTGATGACTTAGGAAAAATCTTTTTATATGCCCGTTTGAAAAACAACAACAACAACAACAACAAATAAAACGGTTGTATTAATTTATGGGGCTGGTGTCCGTCCGTTCGTAAACTTTTTTTTCGTTTCCGTATAGCTCCCACTAAACAGTTTTCATCCGATCAAGCCTAAAATGTGTATGTAGTAAGGCTAAGATGTGAAGATGTGCCTTAAGTTTCGAGAATTACTGTCCTCCAAATATTAACAGAGTTATGACCCTTTGAAAAATTCGGTTTACATTTTCGTCTGGTTAAGTTTTGTGCTATACATGTTTAAACCATATGTAAGTTACATATAGTTTATACTTGCCATGGCGTTAAACAATTTACGACAGAATACTCATCGCTACCTACCCCTCCTGCTACCAAGGTCACAGACTTCGAAATTTTATATACACGTTTTGTATTAAAGTTTATCATTTTTATTAAAAAAATGCATTAAGTGGGATAATGATATCACCTGGCTCAAATCAGAATGTAGACTGACAAGACCAAACCTATTGGATGCTTTTTGAAAGCAGCCAACTTGTTTACTTTTTTGTCCTTATATACTTGGCATACTGCTATAATGCCTTTAGTGTTTGAGCCGATACAAGAGAAAAGGATCAAATGCTTGATTAAGGTCAAATAAAAAAACTATAAATTACTTCTTATTTTGGAAATTAAAGCCCTTTCAAGATTTATTCAATCATTTTCAGGTGGACGAAAAGCTACCTGACACATCTGCAGACAGAACTTTGCATTTCCACTTATGAACAAAGCGCTACACTCAAACCACAATAATGATTCAGGGTCAGCGCTCTTACCACTGCACCCCGTTCCCAACCTTTGAATTTCATATTTCCATGTAGATGTAATAGCTTTCCAAGTTTTTATATACGGAGTGGCTATTTGCAGTCAACTGCAAATAGCCAAAAAACGTTAAAATGGCTATTTGCAGTCAACTGCAGATAGCCAAAAAACGTTAAAATGGCTATTTGCAGTCAACTGCAAATAGCCAGAAAACGTTAAAATGGCTATTTGCA
The DNA here is from genome assembly GCA_963580285.1 of Lucinisca nassula. Taxonomy (NCBI): domain Eukaryota; kingdom Metazoa; phylum Mollusca; class Bivalvia; order Lucinida; family Lucinidae; genus Lucinisca; species Lucinisca nassula. The sequence continues at coordinate 129,175,113 of OY757017.1, forward strand.
GTCAACTGCAGATAGCCAAAAAACGTTAAAATGGCTATTTGCAGTCAACTGCAAATAGCCAGAAACCGTTAAAATGGCTATTTGCAGTCATTCTAATAGCGTTAGAAAGGCCACCTGGAGATGTTCAAAATATTCTAAAACGGAACGGGCCTCTGCAGCCTAGTAGTTAATTAGAGCTCTGACTCTTAATCATTAAGGCTCTCGCCGTTATGGCTATATTTCTTTGATTTGAGGTTTTACGTGCTCTGTAACACTATTTAGGACATTTTAGAGACGTTACTTCCATTTTTGTGCGACTTTTTCCACAGATTGAGACGTAAAGACATCTCAAGCCTATGACACCTTTAGGGCCTAGGACGCGCCGACTCGCACCACTTGGCCTTAGCAGGCTTAGTTCTTCTAAACGGTTTACCAGTACTCATGTGCAGGCAGTTTCTGCTCTGGATGGAAGCATCATGCAGCCAATCTTTTTCTTCAAACTGCGATGACCGTGGACTATAAAATGGCTATATAGAGTCTATATTTTGTGTGAACATATGACACCTACAGTTTTAAATCATATATTGTTTCCATTTTTGTTTCACTTTTTAGCAATGTCCTCTGCTTAATTAAATGAAATATCTAATTTGTAAAACCCATGAGAGGTTGGTGGGGAGTGGGAGGGGGCGGGGGGGGGGAGTGGGGGTGAGGCAAAGGTGAAGTGTGTCTTGCGTCTCTTGGGTGTCCATCTGATATTGGCTTACAGTTGGTTAAGATAATGGTAGAGAGGGGATGATGTTATTTCTTCTGTTTCTACACTTCCATTCGTTTTCCTCTTACTCCTCCGTCTCTCATTTTCATCTCTGCTATCTCTTCTATCTCTTTCCTCCCTTTCTTAGGGACAGGACACAAAATTACTCACTGAATGAGACCGTCCAGTGCATATTAGCCTTTTGGTTTCATTGGTCGGCAGGACTTGAATTGTCATTTCATTTCAATGTCGCCGGGTAAAAGTCCCACAAAATTGGCAGCAACGCCTCCAAAATGACCTAAATGGTGATGACGGGGACGTTAAACCTCAATTCAAACAAACAAATGATCCGCCCCCGCCCATCGGGGCTTGGATAAATAGAATGCGCTGCATGGTGTACACCAGGCACTCAATGTGCCGGTAACGTCTAAGTAACGTCGATGCAACGTAGTGGCAAACACTCACTATAAAATGAACGGACGTGGTGTGGTATTTCACCATTATCATGCTGGACAAGTCAACCCTACCTTTGCAAACAACATATATTCAGATCAGGAAGCCAACTGATCAGGATCTACAGTGTTTGTCATGAAGAAGTGAACTGAATAAGTACAGTAAATGGAGTAATGTCATTCTTTGATATTCTGCAATGGGCGTGGCTAAAATAATTGTAATTGTTGTGGTATTTAACACTTAAAATGCTTTTTTAGACAAACGCTTCCTTTGCAAACAATGTCGATTCAGATCAGGAAGTCATCTGATCAGGATCTGCAGTGTTTGTTATGAATTTGTGAATAGAATGCAGAAAACCATTTTTTTTAAAAATAATGTATGGGCTGCATATGCTGAGTGATATCAATTTTCACTGAAAATTTAAAGCCTTTGTTTTAATTTGTAGGGGCAATATTCACCCAAAGGTGGTCTCTGACCAGAGGACACTGTGGGCAGAAAACACAAAGAAAGATTAAGTGCAGCCTTCAAAATAAGCTTTTTAAAGCAGAATTAGTCTTAAATTTTGGTGGTCTTCATAGCGGAATTTCACTGTATATATATTTTGTGGTTTTACAGTCTTTTCAAGATTATTTCATTTATATCGAGCCATCGTTAATCAAGGGTGAGCGGAAACTGAAGTACCCGGAGAAAAAACACCTGATCTTCCGTTACAAAACTTGGCATCTCACATGTGACCCTAGCTTGGCTCGAACAACATCGATGAGAGACCTAATGATTAAGAGTCGGCGTGCTTCTCCGCTAGGCCTCGGAGGCCGGTAGTGCTTTCCAGGCTGACTTAAATGCTTTATAGTCTGTTTAAATTTCCAGGTTTTTAGCTCACCAGAGCCGAAAGGCTCCAGGGAACTTATTGTATAGGCAATGGTCCGTCTTAAGTGTCCACGTATGCGTCGGCGTCAGCATTTTCAAACGACTGTGAAACTTCTTGGTCAGTTGGAGCCTCTATGGGAATGCGGAACATAGATTGTTCGTAAGGACTGGGTCTTATGACCAACATGGCTGCCATGCCAATAAAAAATAAAATCCTTTAAAATTCTTCTTCTCAAATGGCGGATGACCAAATGGCTGATGACCTTGAAACTTGTTATATGGCATCGGGAACTCGGGCCCTACCAAGTTTGTCCAAATTATGACCTTTGGTTGATACTGACCTGTTTTACGTCAAGGTCTAATTTGGTCACTTAGACATTTGTATAGTAATTGAAGGCAAAACAGTGGATATGGGCTGCATGATGCTTCCACGCAGAGCTGAATCCGGCCCGCACACTAGTACTGGTAAACCGCTTTAAGGATCTAAGCCTGTCCAGGAACCGCGGTGCAAGGCGGACCGTCCATGCTAATAAACCCTATTGGTTTCATTGGGCGACAGGGCTTGAGAAGTCATTTCATCTCAATGTCAGGTAAAAGTCCTACAAAATTGGAAGCTACGTCTCCAAAATGACCTTTACAGTGTTAACGAGGACGTTAAACCTCAGAACAAACAAACAATGGTAGCCTGTGGCATCAGAAATGATATTTGCAATCACCCTAATGGACGTTTATCAATTCCAAAGGTCAAGGTCATTTATTGACCAGTATGACCGCCGTGCTCATATATGGTAAAAGGCATTAAACATCTCTAATCTCAGGAACCAAGTGGCCGATGACCTTGAAACTTGATATGCATATATTGAGTTCATATTTGGTATTGTGATAGATACTGGGCTGAAGTTTTTATCTGCAGTATCAGCACCCATGACTGTGACAAAAGACACTTGTCTCAAATCTTTAGCTGCAGCACCAGCTCTAATGACCATAACCTTGGGGTCAAGGTCGCAGACTTTGAGTTCTTATGTAAAAGTTTTTGTGTTAAAGTTTCTAGGAGCTCATTACCCTTTTACCTTTTGATGGATTTAGTTTATACTTGGTTTGGTAATAGATACTAGTCTCAGTTTTAAGCAGCCCATTACTTCTTTACGCTTTGATAGATTTAGTTCATACACGGTGTGGTGATAGGTGCTAGTCAAAAGCATTTATCAGCTGCATCATCATGCATGACTGTGACCTTGGGGTCAAGTCACAGACTTAGAACTTTTATGTTTTTGCACAGAGGATTTTAGATCATTACTTGGTTGCCTTCAGATGAATTTACTTGAGACTTGGAATGGTGATAGATATTGCTTTAAAGTTTTTATCACCAACATAACTATGACCTTGGGTGAAGGTCACAGACTCTGATTTTTTATGTTAAAGATTTTGTGTTAAAGTTTTTCGGAGCTTATTACTTCTTTACCTTTGAATGGATTTAGTTTATACTTGGCATGGTAATAGATACTGGTGTCAAAGTTTTGGCAGCAGCGTCAGCTCTCACGGCCACAACCTTGGCGTCAAGGTCACAGACTTAGAACTTTTATGGTAATTTTTGCACTAAAGATTTTAGATGATTACTTGGTTGTCTTAAGATGAATTTGATATGGTGAAAGATAGTGCTTTAAATTTTTTATCAGCAACATCAGCACCTATAGCCATGACCTTGGGGTCAGGGTAACAGACTTAGAATTTAAATGTTTAAGACTTTTTTCGTTAAAGTTTAAGGACCTCATTTTTTCTTTACCGTATGATAGATTCAGTTCATTATTGCTGAGGTGACAGATACTTGTCTCAAAAATATCAGCAGCATCCGCTTCCATGACCGTGACCTTCGGATCAAAGTCAGGGTCACAGACAGACTTTTTATCTCACCTGAACAAATGGTTCTACTATCCTTGCATTTACTGTTTGTCGCCAGTGTTGGTTAAATGGTTACAAGATTGCCATGAAAAGGGGGAGTTCCAAATCTGCCCACGCACAGATTTTCTTGATACTTCAATTGTTGATTACTTGAGGACTATCAACTATATATATAACATTGTTCCATTTGATAAATTACTATAGGTCTCAGGAGAGCTCCCTGGGGTAGTCTCCTGTAGAGGTCATACACACCTGTGAACTTTTCAGTCTTAAATCAATAAGTATGATTATTTTCAAATTTTGTTGCTTTGATTGGCAACAGAACTCTATAAGGATTAATCTAATATAAAAATTGTATATGTGTCTATGTCTTTTAAATTATCTGACACATTTATTTACAAAATTTCTTCTACTTTTCATGAAAATTTTAAAAAAATAAGATTTTCATCATAAGTATTAGATGTGTTACTGATCTTGTCACCCCAAGATATTGCATATAAAATAGGCCATATATATCCTCTATATAGCAAACAAATTTCAAAAAAGTCAGAAACCGGTAACATTGTTTTTGATTGCTAGATATGGGTTCAGGTCTATTTTTGTGCTAAAATCAGTTGCAATATAAGGGGACAAGATTTCCTTAAAGTGTTTTTTTATTGTGTTTCTAATGACCATTTAGTGCCACCTTATCATACAAAGCTTAGCATAGGCATTAATGTAATAAAAACTCCCTCCCCACACACACACACATTACCTCTTCCCCCCCCCCCCCCCCCCCAACCAAAAAAAAAAGGCACTATTTACAGACAAGAGTTTTGGTTTGACTTTTAAAAAGTAAATCCGAACATACATTAGCAAAGTACACAAGTTCAATCCAAACTTTTTAAAGAGAAAAAATAAAATTCATTCATGCACTGTTCATGATGAATGTGTTGACAGTATTGCAAAAATGATAATCCTCAAACAATTATATAATGGAACAATAGGAATAAGACAAGGTGTTTTGTTTGGTCTTTCTCTATATTTTAAACGCTGCAATACAAAAGACACTTGATGTCAGTAATGCGCAATGACATATTGAATCTGCTTAATAAATTACTTTCATATTCCTATTTTTTTCATTAATTATTTTTGTTGTTGTCATATTTACTTCTTTAAAATAAGACAGCAGCCAATAAATTGCAAGAAGTGAAGGAACAGACTAATTTTTCGATTTGTTCTAATGATTGATGAGGCCCCCGTCCATCGGGGCTTGAAGAAATAGATGGGCTGCATGATGCTTTCACGTGGAGCTGAAACCGACTGCACACGAGCACTGGTAAACCGCTTACAGGATCTAAGCCTGCCCAGGCGAAGCGGTGCAAGTCGGTCCGTCCATGCTAATAAACCCTATTGGTTTCATTGGGCGACAGGGCTTGAGATGTCGTTTCATCTCAATGTCGGGTAAAAGTCCCACAAAATTGGAAGAAACGTCTCCAAAATGACCTATACATTGTTGACGGGGACATTTAACCTAAAATCAACCAACCAATTAATGATTGATCGGTCCATATGTTGGTAATTTTTTCGTACATCACTTGGTCAAAGAGACTCACACTCGGCTCCCCCACCAAAGGTTTTGTGAGATCATGAAAACCATTTTCTGCATTTTTTTCTAGGTTCATTATAACAGCTGCAAAAGTGTAAGCTACAATGTCTTTGTCTTCAAAATAAATGCAGAGCTAGTCACACTCTAACTAGTTGTAAAATTGGCATTTGGTATACACTTCCCTAATTGAAATAGACGGAAGGCAAGTAGCTGTAACTAATGAATTTGATAGCTGATTTTATATTTAGATGTTGAAATACCATTTACATTTTTAGTCATCTGTATGCAGTACTTGTCATCTATGTTAAGTTTTCTAGCTCTGTATTCATCAGTTTTTGAAAATGGCGTAAATCAGCTGTTAGCTGTACTATTAACATATTCTGAACCAAAATCTGCAGTTGGCTTTATATTTTTCTAGAATACTGATCGCAAATATACCATTTGCTCTTTTCTTCATCTGAAATTGTTCGAAAGCTGAACTGAATAGTCTTCTAGATTATACTATTTCATGATACTAAAAAAATAATTGGTTGTTTTCTGGATCATATTTAAGAATATAAATAATATAACTTTCTGACACTGATTTGCACAGCAGGCAACGATTATTTGTGCTTTAGTTGCGGCGGCATTGTTAGAGTGACAAAAGAGCCAACACACTTGTGTTTCCATTTTGTCTACAGTAATCTGTGTATACCGCTGGCCAAAAGATCAGAAAATATTGTCTGTGTTATTATGACATACCTGGCTCAACCATAATAAAACATCATTACTCTTGGCCATTCATTTTGCAAGCTGTGTCATTCAGGTATGACAATCAGACTTTTCAAACTTTAAGTAGACTGCTTCAGTTCAGAGAGTCTAGCGAAAGTGTCTGGTTTACAGAACCATCCATTTTACTTGCCATTTCAACAATCTTTGTCATAATAAGCTTCAGCAGTCTTTAGGATTACATTAAATGCAAAAATGCCTGTTAAGAAATGAAATATTATTTTAATAAAATCCGATTGAAATGTTAATGAACACTCAAAATTAATTGTGTTTTCGGTGTTCCCCAGGGTACCATAATTAATACAAATGCTGATTAAATGAGCCTATACTATACAATCAAGCTTTAAACATACATATATTCATGTGTATATATATATTGGTGAGCAATTTCTCGATTGGAAATGTTATTCCATATCTACAATGGTTTGAAAAAAAAAATAAAAAATCTGACCAGTACTATTCAATGTTCAAATGCAGTATGTTACCGGTCTCAGATTTTCAAGAAAGTTTGATAAAATGTTCTACACATATATGGGCAAATTTCATATTAAAATGATGGGGTGACAAGAACTGCAACAATGTGAAATCAAAAGTCAAACATACTCCAAAAGATTTTATGGTTGTGAAATCTGGGGTCTGCTCCATATGAAATTGATCATGGTCTGTGAAACTTCAAATGAACAATAGCAAATGTGATACAAAAATAATCACAAATCACTACAGCTATGCCTGAGAACAAAATAACTCCAAATTATAAGAAGCTGTTAGGTATATATACACTTGTTTGAGGGTACCCCTATTTTCCGATGTGGAAATAAACAAAACATTGTAAATTTATAATGAAAACAGATATGAGAGTGAAATAGCTAAATAATGAACAGTCATTTACCAGGCATTAATTATGCACAATATCATGGAAATCTGTACGTGGGCAGAACCCTATGGAAATTTACTATAGGCTGGAACTCTCCCTTTGCCTGTTTACATGGACGTGGATTAAATGGAATCAAAGGGATACTAATGTTACAGACTTGAACCATTCATGATCCCGGATATTGATATAGCGCTGGATTCTTTTTTTTTGTGACTGTTTCTATTATGGGTCTGAAAATTTGCCTTCGCGCGACTGCAGTCAAAACGCGACTCCCGGTGAGCTATCCTGTCCAGCGACAGGTCTTATTGAACTTAACCCAAGCCAACCTATCAGAAAGTTTTAGCAAGATTCGACCAAAACTGAAGGGGCTTCGGAGATGACGCCAATGTCGAAAAAGACCTATTCAGCAATCAAGGGGACATAACTCTACATGATGCCGACCTCTACATGATGCAATCAAGGGGACATAACTGTACATGATGCCGACCTCGCCAGTTTTCGGATTCATGAGAGCTTCATCCCCAGACTATATTTACAATGGGTAAATTTAAAAAATATCCAATCAAAACTGGAGGCGCTACAGTGATGACAATCATTTTCCCACTTAAGTCTATGGGACATTGTGTTTGTCATAGCAACCAAAGTTTTTATACAATGTCGATTAAAAGCATATGTCATCAATTCCCCGGCCCCCGCCCATCGGGGCTTAAAGAAATAGGTTTTTTTTTGGTTTGGGTTTTACGGCCCTTTCAAGATTATTTCACTCATATCGAGCCGATCGTTAATCAGAGGTGGGCGAAAACCGGAGTACCCGGAGAAAAACCACCTGACCTTCCGTTGCAGAACTTGGCGTCTCACACGTGGCCCGAGCGAGGCTCGAACCTACGGCGGTGAGAGACCTAATGACTAAGAGTCAGCGCTCTTATCCACTAGGCCACGGAGGCCCGTCTAAAGAAATAGGTTGCATGATGCTTCCACACAGAGCTGAAACCGACCCGCTCACGAGTACTGGAAAACCGCTTTGAGGATCTAAGCCTGCCCAGACAAAGCTGTGCGAATCGGATCGTCCATGCTTATAAACCCTTTTGGTTTCATTGAGAGGCAGGGCTTCAGATGTCATTTCATCTCAATGTCGGGTTAACGTCCCACAAAATTGAAAGCAACGTTTCCAAAATGACCTATACACTGTTGACGGGGACGTTAAACCTCAAACCACCAAACAAACAAATCAACCCCATACCAGTGTCATGCTACAAATAAGAAAAGATTGAGATAAGCCTGCAGATTGCCGAGATATAACTGGTCAAAGGTATGGACGGACGGACGGACGGACAACAGACGGATGAAGGATTGACTACCATCCTATAAGCTCCATCGGAACTTTCGGCCCAGGTGGGCTAAAACAGGCAAATGAGAAGTGGAGTTTAAACGATTTATGTAATTGTCACAAGCCCTGCCCTCTTTTGCTGTTTCCTTGAATGTGTCACAAGGGTGAAAAAAAAAACATGGCTCGACTGGGACTTGAATCAAGGACCTCTCGCATATTGTGCGAACCCTCTACTGACTGAGTTACTGAGCCACAGGGTCGGCCTGTTATTTCATCACGAAACTCGTCCTATCCAGTCAGGCTGCGAGACTTGTTTTTCATACTCTTTCATACACTCAGACGCATTGCTGCAATGGACCCACACTGAACCACAAAATGTAACAGGGGTGGAAAAATAACATTGCTCGACCGGTACTCGAACCCAGGGCCTCTCGTATATTGTGCGAAAACTACAAGCCACACGGTGGACCTGTTATATTTTTCCCCTGCCTAATGAGAATGTTCCCGAATTTCTAAGTCCTATCCAGCCGGCTACGAGACATTTTTCATACTCTTTCATGCCCTCAGACGTTGTAGTTACCAAATGACACAGGGGAGGCAAAAGAACATGGCTCAACCGGGACTCGAACCCAGGGCCTCTGGCATACCGTGCGAACGCTATACCGACGGAGCTATCGAGCCACAAGGTCGACCTGTTACATTCCCAAACATGTTTATTTATCCAACCAAGAGTTCATCACAGTCATAAGCTCCTTGATCCAACAATATAAGTTACATTTTTTCTTATTTCTGTTGGTACTTTTTCTAATCGCCTCTTGCAGGGGATTTTAACAATACCCACAACATTTGTTTCTAACATGAAAAAGAAACATTGTCCCTTAATCCAATGCTGCCTAATGGACTGTTCTACCTTGTACTATGGACAGATATAAATCCATTTGTCATTTTATCATTGATTGCAAATTTATTGATTTTTTTACTTATTTATTTATTTTCATCCAACAAATGATGCATGTCGCATTTTGCTGCATATAATCTGAGCCTGAATTGCTTTTTGGGGCACTAGGCAAAACTGGGTAAACCTTGTTGCTCTTAAAGTGAAAACTTAAAGATTCAGTTAGGCAGGTTAAATGCAACTAAATTACTGAAATTTATTTGATATTCATAAACATTGTACATGTATATAAACAGTATTGATTGTCAATATATATGAAGCTATGCACAATAAATTGCAATAGATTATTGCATGTTTTTGTTTGATTGATTTGAATCTTAACATCCTTGTCAACACTGTACAGGTCATTTTGGGGACCATGCTAACAATTTTGTGGGATTTTTAACTAACATTGAGATGAAATGACATCTCAAGGCCTGCCGCCCAATGGAACCAAAAGGGTTAAACGTTATAAGCATGGACGGTCCGACTCGCATCGCTTTGCCTGTGCAGGCTTAGATTCTCTAGCAGTTTACCAGCGCACATGTGCAATCAGTTTCAGCTCTGCATGAAAGCATCATGCAGCCCATCTATTTCTTCAAGCCCCGATTGGTGGGGGCCGGAGACTATTGCATACAACAGACTATTGCATGTAATACTGCAAAACCTCTCAAATTATATTAAACTCATAATAGAAAGGTCAGCACATACTGATCATTATCCCCACGCTTTTCGAAGAAAAACTGGGGATATTGTTGGCCCCCGCCCTTAGGGGCTTGAAGAAATATATGGGCTGCATGATGCTTCCACGCAGAGCTGAATCCGGCCCGCACACTAGCACTGGTAAACCGCTTAGAGGATCTAAGCCTGTCCAGGAACCGCGATGCGAGGCGGACCGTCCATGCCAATAAACCCTATTGGTTTCATGGGCGACAGGGCTTGAGATGTCATTTCATTTCAATGTCGGGTAAAAGTCCCACAAAATTGGAAGCGGCGTCTCCAAAATGACCTTTACAGTGTTGACGGGGACGTTAAAACTCAAACAAAACAAACTGGGGATATTGTAATGGTCCTCGTCGTCCGTCTGTCCGCCCGTCAGTACGTACATCCATCCGTTGATAACTCCTCCTAGACGGTTATAGCTAGAAACGTGAAACTTTGAGAACTGATAGATCTTTGGACTGGGGAGTGCATGACACTTTCGGAACTTTGATCACACCCCTAGTGGTAGGTCCAGGGGATGGGGCCCGCGGGGGTCAAAAATCAAAGCGTAACGTATCAAAGCGAACGGCATGATGAGTAGATTATGTAGTGGAGTTGGGATATGCTATGGTGTGCCATCGACTGCGCAATTCTAGTTTATTAACCCATTTGGTACCAAAAACCCCAAAACGGGTATTTGGCAAACAGTGTAGGCCCGGCCAGATCAGATGCCACAGAAAGCGGTGTCTGATCAGGGCATACACTGTTTGCAAAAAGTTCAGTCATTTTCCAAATAAATTTTGAAGAAAACACAACCTGACATCCCTAAATTTTGAAATGAACTCCTGCTATATATACACCTGTGGACACAAAAGCGTTCAAACTCCTATGAAATAACTTTCAATGAATCTCTTCTCATCAAGTTTAGTTTGACAAGCAAATGTCATTCATCAAAGAATTCTAAAACTAGATCAAGCCATTGATTGGTCTCATTTTGGAAAACAATATCTGACTGACATTTGAGATGTATTTTGATTGGACAGTACAGGAGTCAGCAATGAAATGTACACCACCTTGTGTTTTGAACTTATTTCTGTTGATAGGATGTTAGGATATATTGAATGATGTTTCAAGTCAGAATGAAATGAAGCTCATCAAAGTTTGAACGCTTTTGTGTCCACAGGTGTAAGAAGGAAGAGTACATCTGTCCATTTGGTACAAAAAGGTTAATTGTAAATACCTCACATTATCAGGAGCATGTACATAAGTGACTGACATTATAAAAGGGTCCTTGGCTACTGATGCTTACAAGCCATGCACAGTCTTTTATTGGGTGCATTTCTTTACCAAAACACGCCTATACAAATGCATTGTAAACTTTCTTGCCGAAAAAATGAACATTTTAAGAGGTAAAAGTGCAATATTTTTCTTTTTTCTGCTCAAAATATAGATAGTGGGTACTCGTTAGAACCGCCTCATTGAGGCAGTTCTAACGAGTACCCACAATCTATATTTTAGAGCAGAAATAAGAAAAATAAGGCTTACCCCTGTAAATCCCCGTTTGACTATATAAAAGTGGGGTTCAATGGGGTCAACATTATATATAGGCGTGTTTTCATGATGTTAGGTATTTTTCAAAAATGGTAAAACCAAACAACTCCTTCTTACAACACCCCCCCCCCCACACACACACACAAAAAAAAATAAATAAATAAATAAATAAAACATAAAAAAATCCGCAACTTAAAAGTATCAACAAGCAAGTTACAACTACATGCACGAAAGTTAAATAAAGGTCTGTAAATTCAGCATAAAGCAAGTATAAACAGCTCTCTCAGTCCAAATGAAAGTTTATTTATTTTACTGCAAGATTCAGGGTTTTGGAGATCTGGCTTATGTTAATAATGATTGAAACCAAGATAGCACTGGAAAGGTCACTGTGGAATATTTGCACACTTTCAGTTCCTTGTGAGCCGAACTGATTTGAATAAATAATGAAATTCGTCGCCTACTTCCGTTTCACACAAATGGCAAATTCTTTCATTCACTGGTCTGTTGCCCCAGCGGCCTGTCTCTATGGGTAAATGGTGGTTTCTGCTTCTAAAAGCGGTCAGGATTCGACATTGTTTGTTACTCAGATGGAGAAAATATTTGTTCAGCTCAAACCTGATTTTGAATGCTCTATAGTTTATACATGTACCACTTGTTGCAGAATGAAGAAGTGAGTCCCAATGTTGGAGATATTGATCTTTTAGTTTCTGTTTAAAGGAAAGGCAAAACCATTTTCGACAAAAATCATTTTGGAATAACCATATGTTTGCATACCCATTAGTAATCACGAGGTTTTTAACGTTTTCCAACCATTTCGATTTACATAGATTTTGTTCAGACAGGTTATACAGAACATGATAAACCATACTTGACAGTCTGTCAGTGTTAAACTCGGTTAAGTTTGTCCATAAGGAGATAATACGTGCTTGTATATCTATTATAAGTGGGAGTACTCCAGTTTCACTATATACCATGTATGAGGGTGTTGATTTTTTCAAGTTCAGTATCATCTTTAAAAACTTTAGTTGAACCCTTTCAATAATATCTAAATTTCCAAATGCCCAAATTTCACATACATACAGTAATATAGGCTTTATGAGCTTGTTAAACAAGTCTATATGTAATTCAATGGGCAAATTTAATGCTCTTGTTCTTCTGCGAAGACTGTAGATAGCATTATTTGCTTGCTCAGCAATATGTTTTTTGCAACTTTGGTATGAACCGGTCTTCGAAGTATATATTCCTAGGTATTTATATTCCGTGACTATTTCGATTTCTATACCTTTAAAGACAAAATGGATGTTTTGGACGTTTCTGCGAGAGTTGAAGATTAGAATTTTTGTTTTAGCTGTGTTAACTGAGAGTTTCCAGTTGTCACATTAATATCCTTCAAAAAATTCAACATAAATTGCAAATCATCCTGTGTATTATTAAATAACACAGTGTCATCTGCAAAAAGGAGAATATGGATTTTTATATAACTAAATATGTCCTCAGTGTTTACTTCACAGTTTATGCCATTCGCGCCAGAAGACACACAGTATGTAGTGGGTATAGGGCCCCCCCCCCCCCAAAAAAAAAAAATATTTTTTTTTTCTTCATACTCCAAGTACCCCCCTACTAGAGTGATAAAAACACATCAAAATTTTTTTTACAAAAAATGGGAACATAAAAAACACATCAAACATTTTTTTTATAAAAAATGAGAACATAAAAAACACATCAAATTTTTTTTATAAAAATGGGAACATAAAAAAGATTTGTTGATGCTTACGCCGTAATCCCAAATAAACTCTATGTATATTTGTTGATGCTTACGCCGTAATTCCAAATAAACTCTATGTATATTTGTTGATGCTTACGCCGTAATTCCCAATAAACTCTATGTATATTTGTTGATGCTTAAGCCGTAATCCCCGATAAACTCTAGCAAGGGAGATGACTCTATCAGTCATGCATAACAAGCCAGCCAGAGTATGATTACGCCGTAATCCGCTTTAAAATAGGTATCATTTTTAATTAATTAAAAATGTATCAAACAATTTCTGATATTAATAAGACAATACACTTGCTACAATATATAGATAACAAATGTGGTATTAAGAGAATTGGATTGAAGAGTTTTACTTATACTATAGGTTGGCATAATTTGATTGATGAATCTATCCAAAAAGGAACAGATAGACCAATACGTTTAGCTTCAGGATTTTACAGTTTCCAACAAATAGCAGTTATATTTCAAAGTAATAATATTGTATTATCTGTAAATGAAACAAATGGCATAGTGTTTTTGACATCGACCGTTGATTTAAAAATAAGCAAAGGATTAAAAGAGATGTTAAGCTTCGGAAATAAAAGACGATTAAACGCAAATCAAACATATGAGGGAGAAATACCGTTAAATTTTGCACCTTATAAACAACTATATATTCATCTTGAGCAGATAAATAGTGCTTACAATTTCTTTGATGGTGCTCCTAGTAATATCCTTGGTGTTGTTTCTGTTGAAAATAAATCGTTTGGAGATATTGTTCATACACGTTTTAGTTATCCGGAATATAAACAATTAACACATGGTGATACATCAGAATTAAGTATAAGCGTTTGTGATGAGAATGGTCAGAAAATAAACAACAATGGTTTACCAATTTGTTGTGTGTTAGAAATTTTATGATTAAAAATGATTATATTCGGTGTTAAGAATAATAATATTTTACGTGTTGATAGCAGAATATCAAATTTAGATAATATATTACAAAACGTCCATACAAATGAATACATTACAATATATGCTGAATCAAAAGGCTCTTTATCTAGAGATAAGATGTTTTCATTTGGAAATGGAGGTAGAGAGCGAACGGCCGGTTATGTTATGATGAAAGATGGTTATATTATAAGTATGGGCCTGTCGTGTGAAAAGTTAAAAGATGAAGTGCGGGTTACTGTGATGGTAGATGGGGAAGTTTTGAGTGGATGTATAGTTTATTTGGAAGACACACAAAGTGTACATCGCGATTTTAAGAAACCATTTTTAGTTAAGGCAGGAAGTGTTATTAATTTTTTGAGTGTACTGAATAATTATACTGCGGTAAATACTGTTGCCTCATTATTAATTGAATTTAAAAATTATATATAAAAAATGAGTATATTTGGTGTAAAAACAGATAAGAATAATTTGACTTTGCGTATTGATGAATTACATAAAAAATTAGGAAATTTAAATAATAGATTACAAAACGTTTATACAAATGAATTCATTACAATAACTGGCGAATCAAATGGCCCACTAACTAGTGGTAAAATATTTTCATTTGGAAATGGAGGTAGAGAGGGAGCGGTTGGTTATGTTATGATGAAGGACGGTTATATTAAAAGTATTAGCCTGTCGAGTGTATCGTCGCTTGGTAAGGTGAAAGTTGGCGTGTTGGTGAATGGGAAAGTTTTGGAAGGGTGCAGTGGCCTCGCTTTAGATAGTGAAACAAAAAGTACACATTTTAATTTTGTCACCCCTTGTTTAGTTAAAGCTGGAAGTGTTATTATTTTTTTAGTCTAGAGACTAATAAAACTACAGTTAATACTGTTGTCTCGTTATTAATTGAATTCAAAAAATAAATATAAAAATGAAGCAACCTACGGCCCCGAATTTATATCCAGATTTGCCTAATGAAGACGGACAAAATTATAGGTAATAGAAGATATCAGAGATTGAGAAAACGTTAATTAATGAGAGAGATACTCGCAAAGCATTATATAAGAAATATAAACGGGGGATTAACATTACTGATAGTGTTGATACTGGTCTAATATCAACGGCTGTTATTATGGCTGGTGTTGGTTTAACTGTTCCAGTAATGTTACCATTAGAGATTGCTGCAATCGTTTGCGGATCTCTGGGTGTCTGTGTTAAGTTTGTTAGACGTACATTACATGCAAAAACACAAAAACATTATGAGATTAAAACTATTGCTGATAGTAAGTTGAATAGTATAAAGAATTTGATTTCTAAGGCTTTGACAGATGGGCAGATATCTGAAAATGAATTTAAGTTGATTTTAGATGAATTAGATAAATATAATAAACTGAAAGATTGCATACATTCAAAACAAACAGGATTAAGTGAAGCGGAAAGAAAAAAAACTTATTGAGGAAGGCAAGGCCCAGGCTTTAGCTGAGGTAAAAAAAAATAGGAGATGCTTGATTTTATTGAATAAAGTTACAATAATTAATGACCCACCCCCTATTTATAGGAAATGAACTTTCGTGTTGTTTGTATGATACATTTTTTATGTATAAAAAATGATACCAAAAGAATTCAAGTTAAACAAGGATTTATCATATAATCCCAATACTAAATATAAAACCAAACATGTAGTTGGTCCTTTACTTGTAAACCAAAAAATTTATGCCAATGAAAAGGATAATTTTCCAGTAACGTTTCTCGACTTATTTCAAAAATATCAAAATCCAACATTACACACCAATGAACCGTGGAATACATGGCTTCATTCATCATTTGACTGGTGGCAGTGCCAATTGAATTTTGCTGTTTGGTGTGCTACTAAAGGATGTGGTGTGAGTTATAACGACCATTTGCAAAACACTTCAGGACTAACTAAAACAGTATATACATTTCATGTGTATTATTGTATTGCTCGTATTTTAAAAGAACTCAAAACACCTTTACCAACAGATGAGAAATTTTGTTATTACAAAAACACATACGATAAAGCAACTTACCAAAACTTATGCAATGAATTCAATGTTTCACCAAATACAAATTGGCGCCAAAAATTGAAAAGTAGTTCTAAAAGTCATGGTCTCGGAGGATACACACAAAACTTTAAACCAAGTGGAAAATACAGATACGAACATCGAAGTGATGGGCCATTCTTTAGTGCAAATGACAAAATAGAACATACAGTAGATATAAGTGAGGCATGGACAATGTTTATATTAGACAAATCAGAAGGCTTCACAAAACCATGTATTGAACGAATTAACGAAAGTATTAGAATATTTGTATGGGCACTATTAGGAGCACAATATCAAACACGTGTAGAAATACTAAAAATAGGCACAGGATTTGATGCTCAAAAACAATTCTTAGCAAATGTTCAAGAAGCAATTAACAGTCCAATCGATTTGCACGACCAAATATCAAAATATCTAAATGTATTGAAATATGCTACGAGTAAAGTTGATTATACTTACGGACTTGGTCTCTACATGTCTCCCAGTGATATGATATTACAAATTGGTACTTTCGCTGGATATAATAATAAAATTGTAATTGCAACATCGGAGTGCTCGCTTGGTTTCAATAGTGATGTAAATGTTAAACATGTTGCACTTACTACACAACCTGCAACTATACAAGGCACACCAACAAAGAAATCTCTACCAGAACCTGTTAAACATCAAACAAAGAATCAACCCACTGTAATATCCACGAAAGAATCAACACAACACGAAGAAACTAAAACAGCCTTAATAGTAGGAAGTATAGTAATAGGTATTTTTGCACTCAGGATTTATTAATATACTCTCTTGCAGCTGCATACAATAATCCTACAACAAGGACCAGCAACGCCCAGAGATGTTCGCCAAACCAGTTAACCACTTTTCCAGTAGTAGATAACAGCCAAGACACAATGGAACCAATAATAACCGGTAGCGCTGCTGCTGCTTTTCCTGCCAGATTGGCCAATAGTTTACCAAGATTACTTAATTGTTTTTTTATCCAATTTTCTATACCATCTTTTGATGTTGGTTTAGGGGTTATAGGCCCACCACCAGTAGGAATAAAAGTCTCAACAATAACACCAATAATCATTCCAAAAGCAGTTAAAACACTAACAATTGTAATTCCTTGTTCTCTAAATAATGTTTTAATTCTCTCACCTAATGTAGTGTCTTCTTTTAATATCTTGTTGATTGTTTCCTTTATTCTATTTACCTGACTACGTAATTTATCTCTATTAACATTAATTACTTCTAATCTTGCACTTCTCTAAGACTCCAAACCTCTTATTCGCTCATTTATCCTCTCTATTTGAAATTCATCTTTGTCTGCTTTCGCTTGTTATAATTTATCTTTTTCTTTTGCTAAGTCTTTATTTGTTTCATTCAATTTAACCAATTCATTTGCAACCTCTTCTTTAACACTTGTCATTGCTTTTAAAATACCATCCATTTCTCTTTTTGTCATATCTGTTTGTGTGCGTGCATTTTTAATTTCTGGCAGCTCTAAATTGTCAAAAAGAGATGTAAAAGTGGTCTCAATATTATTTGCAGTGTCTACTACATTTTGCACATCTTTGGTTGAAGATAAATCTTGCATTGGAATGTTCTCCGTTGCAATCTGGTCTCTTGCTTTGATCAAACTCACTAATTCTGCTCTACCTTCTTTTATTCTTGTAGCAGGGGGTTGATAATCGATTATGCCAAGATTATATCTGATAAAATTAACTTTATATTTTTAAGGGATTGTTTCAAGTAAATAAAACTGCAGGACGGCATCTGGTTTGCTACTTTTATAATATGATAAGGGTTTAATTTTTCCATCTTCATCCTTTATACCAAGCAGTGGTTTGCCATATTTATCATTTGTAAGAATCCATCCATTTTCATCTAAATCCATTCTTACAGATTCGTTATTTCTTTCATAAAATCGTTTCAACATCATTTTTAACAAATCCTTTTGGTGTTCTTCTTTATCCGATCCTGTCAGATCGTCTAGTACTTTATATTGATTATCCAATGTTCTTTGAAATTCTTGGTCATCTAAAAAAGTGTCTTTATAATCATCATCGTCATAATCATAATCATCTATGTCAAATGTAGGATTCTCAGGATCAAATCCTTCAGCCATTTTTAATTATTAAATTTTTCCTTAAAAAAATGTCGACCTATGGAAATAAATTAAACCCTTGCAGAAAAATAAGAGAACTACGCGGTGTGAGAGGAATCCGTCAAAGTGTAGTGATAACTAATAATCCGTCAACTATTGATCAAAATCAACAATTGTTAGTGAGATTTCCTAATCTAAGTGGTAATGATGTTATTGTTCCCGGAACAGTCAGATTTGCATTTGAAATTGAACTAATCTCTAAAGATGCTATTGCAACTATTTATCAAAATATTGGAAGAGCAATAATTAAGAAAACAACAATTAGAATAAGTGGAAATGAAGTTATGTCCATTGATGATAGTGACATCTATCATTGTTATATTGATTTATGGAAGTCTCCTTCAGAACGCGTAAATATGGCATACCAAGGCGTTGGCAAAGAAAACATGTTGAAACTTAGAGTGGGGGCAAAAAATGCAACAGCAGATAAAGAAGATCAGGCAATAGCAAAAGCATATGGAAATAGGTTTTGTATTCCACTTGATTTTGAATTATTGGAAACCCATATGCCTTTTTATCAAGCAGGACTCGGGGATAGATTAGAATATGAACTTACATTTAACGATTACATGAAAGTTATTAATTCAGCTGATGCAACTTCAACTTATACAATCAAAAATATTTGTTTAGAATTCGATATTGTTTCTGATTCTTATTTATCAAGAGAAATAAGACAGCAAGTCAGTGACAAAATGGTTATTTTATACGATAGAATACTTAGGCATAGAAAAATAACGAAGAATAAATCTGATACTCTTTGGAATATTAATTTAAATGTCCCGGCAAGAAGTATGAAAGGTATTCTTATGCTATTCGAAGATCCTGAAAGGACCAGCACAGAAGAATATTATAATCCAGAAATTACAAAAGTGGAAATGACAATAGAAGGGATTCCGAATCAACTATACAGTCAAGGAATGAAATCGTACCAACAGTGGGACGAAATAAATAAATTCTTTGCCCTAAATTCAAAAAGAAACAAAGAAACAAGTATGGTCATTAAAGATTTATATTTTACTAATACAACGCTAGAAAAATATCTAACGACTAATTACGCTTTATGGTTAGATTTACGTTCAACGGATGATAATACACTTCACGGTTCGGGAAGAAGAATAGAAAATGCCTAAGAAGGTATAACAATACAAATAACGAAAGAAGCAGGAGGAAATGAACCAATAAATGTTTATCTGTTTGTAATACAGGTTGCGCAAATCAATTTTGAAGATGGAAGATTTAAAGAAGCTCATTATTAATCTACAAAAATGGAACTACCTAAAGATCCACACTGTGCAATTATTTGTGGGCAAACCGGTTGTGGGAAAACTGAATTTGTTTTAGACTTACTTGAAGGTGTATATAGAGGTGTATTTAGTCATATTGTTATACTTTGTCCCACAATACATTGGAACAAGGCATATAAAAACAGAAGTTGGATTGGTGATGTTAGAAAACCAAAAACAAAAAATATTATAATCGTAAATCCTATAACGTCAGATGGAGCAGAAAAGCTTCAAGAACTATTACGGTCGTTTTTTAAAACATATGCTGGGAAATCAACATTATATATCATTGATGATTGTAGCGCAACAAAAGAATTAACAAAGAAAAAAGACATGTTGTCTGAACTCGCTTTTTCAGGCAGACACGCAGAACAATCGATATGGGTTATATCGCAGAGATACAATTCAGTTTTGAAATATTTAAGCGAACAAACAAAATGGTTATGTATTTTCTACACAAAAGATAGAGATAGTTTTGAAAATTGTTTGAGAGAGAATGATGTTCTTCCCACATTAGAAGAACGTCAAAGAATAAAGGAAGAATTAAAGAAAAAGAAACATCGTAAATTAATTTTGAAAACCGACCAACCTACTGATTATTGGGTGGTTGATTAAGTAATGCTTTAGTAATGCTTAAGTAATGCTTAAGTAATGCTTTAGTAATGCTTAAGTAATATAGCAAAAATAAGTAATGCTTAAGTAATATTACAAAAATAAGCAATAATAAAAAGCAATGCTTCTTGAAATACTAACACTTATAACAAATACTGCAGTCTTATCGGTAGTTGGATATGTGGTATTTAATTATTTGAAAATCAAAAATAAATTATATAAAGTAAAAAATAAACCATATAAAATGGATGTTTAAGAACTACTTAATGCAAACAATACATGTGATCAAAATAATGAGCACAATGAAACAAAACGTGAAAGATTATCAGCCATTGTTGCCGGTGGAGGAAGTAAACAATATCTTGGTAAAGACTTACAAATGTCAGACATCGATACAATGACATCAGAAGAAATAAACAAACTATACTGCAGATATGAAGCAAGACTAGGAGCGAGTATGACTAAGACATTAGGTAATTCTTTTATTAACTTATATGTTATGGGTGTGTCAAAATATTTTTTAATGTTGTTAATCCACCTAAATTAATACAAGACTTAGAGGAAGACCCTTTTATCAATCATGCTTTAACAAGCACATGTTGTGAATTGTATTATAGATATGGAATGTATCTTGCTCCTTTTACTGCAATGTTAACAACAGCGAGACATATTAATTTTACTGATAAAAAAGTGAAAATATTGACTTAAAAAAAAGATGAGTGAAATAAATGGAAAAAACGAAAAACCCAAAAAGAGTATCTGCTGGTAGAAAAGGTGCAGAAGCAAAAAGATTAAAAGCTGAATTAAAAAGAAAAGAAATGGAAGCAATGAAAAAAGAAAACATACAATTAAAATCTATAACAAAAGATGATGATGAAGTTAGGGATGAAGTTAAAGAAGTTCAACGTGTAAATATATACAAAAATTACATACCATTATGTATATCAATTGTAGTTGTTGGATTGGGATTATATATTGCTAAAATTAAAACATCTAATAAACAAGTTGCACCTATTACACCTACGATACGACAAAAAGAAATCGATCCATTTGAGTTTAATTAATCAAAAAAAATTCTTAAAAAAATGACAACACAAATTAATGGAAAACAAATAGCAAACATGTTATATCATGCCGGAGTGGAAACACTATTAACGGTTGGATATGCAGGATTAGGAAGAAAACTATTGAAAAGACCACCACCAAAAGTAGATTTTAATATGACTGATATTGGTATGTTATCCATTAATATATTACTCGCAATGGCGACGAGACATATGTTAGTTAAGCAAGGAATTATTCCAGAAAATATTATGAAATAATTTTTTTTATAAAATGGCGAGTGCAGTGGTGATGATGCTTGGTGGAGCAGTAGCGAACGCCTTTGCTTTTTCTGGTAGTAATTATTTGTTTTCACATATTGGCAGAGACGCAGAAAAAGAGAGAGAAAGACATGAGAAGGCATTGGAACAATTAGAAGCAGCACAAGTAAAATGGAATAATGAAAGAACACAAAAATTGGATTTTCTTAATGAACAAAAACAAAAAGAACGTCATGCAGAAAAAACCTTTGAAGAAGTAGACCAAGCAGGAAAAGAATATTATTATGTTACACATAAAAATTTACAGGCATTACCTCAGAAACCTACATTAAGTGATTTTTATACTCCATCAGAAGATCAGAAAAATAGAGAGATTGCATTTGTTGTTGATGCTATGGTATTAACTGGATTTGTTGCATGGAAATTAAATAAAATATAAAGATTCATTGAGGAGCTGGTTCCTCATAAACATTATTCCCAAACTAAATCTGGTCTAATAAAAGCATCCCATCCTGCAGGAAACTTTGATAATTTTCTAACCTCAAATTTATCCATTATTAATTGTTGTGCATCCGTTAAATAATATTTACCAGTATCTTTTAACATTTTCTTTTGGATAAAAGATAATAGTATTCTTCCTAATACAACTTTGGCATCAGGGTCTTCAGCTGCATAAGGACTAATAGGTTTTTTATTTCCATAAAGATGCGTTTTTCTATTCATTTTTATACCCCTAATTTAGTAACCATAAGGAAAACTTCTAATTACATTTACATTTTCATTATGTATCATTCTTTTTTTATTAAAATCATACATTTTAACTCGTTCTACAGTTTTTAAATTTCTATCTTTCTTATTTGTAGTAATTTGATTATATGTAATTGTTTCATGTGATTCATTTTCATCAGTAATTAGTTTTACTTTTTTATCCATTGTAATCTTTTCTTCTACTTCTGCTTTTAATCTAAAGCCTTTACAACAACTAACTATTTTACCTGTATCTAATTTCATAGAATAATCTTTTGGCCCTGATGATACAAACTGTGTTATATGATTAGCATTATGTTTTGAAACAATTTCATCTGTTAAATCAACTAGTTTATTACCAAACATAGATTCTATCTTTTTACATGTTTCTGAGGAATCATCATGATAAATACATGAATCAGTATCAAAATACAATACTCTTTCTTGTAAGATATCTAATAGTTCATAAAGTTTAAGTCTTGCATGAGCTGTTGTAAATAAAGCTATATAAACATTTACACTTGGATTAGGTTTAGTATATTCTTTTTTATTCTGATATTCTGTTAATACTGTATCATTATCTAATATCATAATCTTTATATCTTCATATTTCTCATTAAAAAACATATTTGTTAATTGATCTGAATTATAACAATATTCCTTTTTTGTAAAAATATCTTTCATTCCAAAGTGACCCCATAAAGAGTTCAAACATATTTTAGCTATAAATCTTAAACCAGCATTCTTTTTAACTTTATCAATATCTAAATCACATGATGCATTATCTATAAGATATTGTATTTTTGTTTCACAATTATTATCATTATTACATCCAGGTTTACAATATTTAGGATTACATTTACAGCCCGAGGCTTCTTGCTTGTACTTCATAAATGTATCAACATATTTTTTAAATACCTTTGTGGATGTATTTTCAAAATATTCTAACTCGTATATTTTTAATAGTTTATATCCTTTTTCTATTGCTTTATTATTTCAATAGTTGACCAAGTTCCTATAATAGCTCTTTCTTCGTCTGAATGTTTACATTTTTCATTTCTAATATTTTTACATTCTTTACAATGTTTTATAGCATGTACTTTATCATGTGATGAATCAAACTTTTCTGTTTTATGATCACATTTAATTTCTAATCTAGACATACAAGTTTTACATAACCCAAATATTAATTTATGAGAATTATTGCATGTTTGCTGTTTATAGGGTAAAACAGGATGATATAACTTTCTTGGGGGTAATATTTTACATTTAATTATTCCAAAATATTTTCCATTCATATAATCATCTATAGAAATATTAATATATGTTTTAGGGTGTCCTATTGGATATTCACAATTTTTATTAACCCATGGATATAATGAACAAAAATCTACATATCTTGCTTTTAAATTAGGAAGATTATTATATTATTGGATAGTTTCAGTTCTACCACCGTAAAATGCATCTCTTTTATTAATAGGTTTTAATTCTATGTCTACCTCTGGATATTTATTTTTATCAAATTCACATTCCCAAATTGTATGAATTTTAACTTTTTCTTCTGAGAAAGTATCTTTTATAATTTGTAGTCTATTCATTGTATTAACGTATAATTCTTTCATTGTTTTCTTGGATCCCATTTTACAAATTTCATTCGGTGAATAACATTTTGTGCATCCATGAAAGTAACAACCAAAGAATTCATATATATGATGAATTTTATTTTCTTCATCATAATAATAACCATCAAATTTATATTTTTTGAATCTTTTTTCTTTACCTCTTTTAGCATGTTGAATAACTATTTGGTCTTTCTTAGCTAAATATTCTAACCATTGAATAGCTTTATTAGAATGAATATCTTGAAAAGTAGAACTTTTATGAATACCCAATGTGTTTTCTTCTAGCATTAATGTTTTAAATATTCTTGTACAACACTGAGCAATAGTTATAGATTGAAAAGGGTCAATATAATTATTTGTTATTTTTAAAAATAGATCTCTAAATATATTACAACGTTTAGTTATAAATTAAAACATCTAATAAACAATAATAAAATATTTCTTTATGGAATTTAAATTCTTTATCTTCAACATTATTATATCATTTATCAAATAATTCTTTATTTTTAATTGTCATAGTATTAAATCCATAATATTCTTTTGTAGGATAAACACCTTTATAGTTTTGATTGTCTGTTGTATTAAAATAATGAGGAAAGTAACCTTTGTTGCCATTAAAATCAAATGTTTTGGGAAAAGCAGCTAATCCGCATAACGTAAAATTAATAGAATCTATAAATCTTAAATCTATTCCTTTAACATTAATTGATGTTATTTTTAATCCTGAACAAATAAAATTATGATCTATTTTATTTTTTATTATATATGCCAAAATAGGCTGCATGTCGTAACCTTTTCCATAATGAGAAATAAATGTATAGTGTTTAAAATTATCTCTTATAAAATATTTACAAAAATTATTAGCAACATCTTCAGATTCACATTCTGTTTTTTCCATTGTACTAAAACTATCATCTATATCCAATTTTGATAAGTCTATATCATTAATATTAAAATCACATTTAAATATTTTTATGTAGTTTTTTCTAAAACAGTAAATATATTCTAAATCATAAGCTATACAAAAGTTCATAATATGAATACCTGTTTCTTGATTAGCTTCAAAATCAAAATAAATATATTTTTTATCTTTTACATCTTTATGCTTTAATGGTTTCATATAACATAAAAGTTCAGTACCTTTAATATATTTTTCATAACATATAGAACAAGTGATTTCATTACATATATGTTTTTCGGGTTTTTGATATTGTATAGAAAATGTTTTATTACATTTTTCGCATGTCCATTGTTTTAAGTGTGATTGTAATTTACCATCATTACACGTGTGTTGATTACTATATCCTAATAAACATGTTTTAAAAAATCTATGTTTAGCTAAAAATCCTGTTACATTAGTAATTACATTAAAATGATCATCATGATAATATAAATATAATTGATTATCAAATTTTTCATTACCGCTATATAAAATATTTTCAATATTATTCGATGTAAAAACAATTATTCTAACATTAAGATAATTTTCAACAAGATGTGTTTGTGAAACACTGATGCCCCCGGACAGCGCATGTTAAATATGAAAGCAGTATCACTTAGCAATCAAAAGGTATGGCCAAGAAATGTAGGCGCTAGAGCGATGACAAAGTTTTTCCAAAAATAGCCACAGTTACCTTGACCTTGAGGTCATGACCTTGAAAGTCGAACTCGCTCGAGATATTGTCATAAGGAACATTTGTGTGAAGTTATATTGAAATCAGTAAAGAAATGTTGGCGCTAGAGCGATGACAAAGTTTTTCTAAAAATAGCCACAGTGACCTTGACCTTGAGGGGGTGTGTCTGGATGGACAAAATTATGGTACCACTAGAAAGGTCTTGTGACAAGGAGTGCACGTGTGAAATATGAAAGCCCTACTACTTACCAATCGAAAGTTATGGCCAATGTTAAAGTTTATTAAAGTAGGTCAAATGCCAAGGTCAAGGTCATGAGGTCAAAAATTATGGTACCACTAGAAAGGTCTTTTGACAAGGAGTGCACATGTGAAATATGAAAGCCCTACCACTTACCAATCGAAAGTTATGGCCAATGTTAAAGTTTTTAAAAAGTAGGTCAAACATCACGGTCAAGGTCACAAGGTCAAAAATTAAGGTACCACTAGAAAGGTCTTGTGACAATGAATGCACATATGAAATATGAAAGCCCTATCACATACCAATCGAAAGTTATGGCCAATGTTAATGTTTTTAAAAAAATTGAAAAAATAGGTCAAAGGTCAAGTTCAAGGTCACGAGATCAAAAATTATGGTACCACTGGAAAGGTCTTGTGATAAGGAATGCACATGTGAAGTATGAAAGCTGTACCACTTACCATTCAAAAGTTATGCCCAATGTTAAAGTTTTTGCAGACGGACAAACGGACAAACGGACAAACAGACAAACGGACAAACAGACGGACAGACCAAAAACTATATGCCCCCCAGAATCTTAGATTCCGGGGGCATAAAAATCTTTAAATCATCTAAATCGTTACCTTCTTTTATTTCTACCTCTGATTTTTCATGTAAATCTGTAGCCAATCTTCTTTGTAATGGTCTACCTTTTTTAACATTTTTCTCCTGTGAATCTTTTAAATCATACCTTTCAATTATAGCTGTTACAATTGCTCTTGCTAAACAAATTGTATCATTATTTTTAATTTGAATTATACTTCTTTTATTTATTTATGTCTCCCCCGAAAAAGTTTTTTTCGGAGAGACATATTGTTTTTCCCCCGGGCGTCTGTCTGTCTGTCCGTCTGTCTGTCTGTCTGTCACACATTCGTGTCCGCTCTATAACTTGAAAACCGTTGGAGCTATCGTCACGAAACTTAGTATAAATATAAATCAGCATTAGACGACGTGCAGTGCGCAAGAACTATATCTCTCGCATTTATACTTTTTGAATTATCTCCCTTGGAAGTTTGTTGGTATGTATATATGTATGGGCAAATCGTGTCCGGTCAATAACTTTCTTATTTTCAGATGGATTTTAAAATTACTTGGCAGAAATATTAACAACCATAAGACGATGTGTGGTGCGCATGAATCAGGTCGGTACCTCAAAGGTCAAGGTCATACTTAGAGGTCAAAGGTCAAAAAAGGGGCCTTTTTTCGTATTTGGTCAATAACTTTCTTATTTTGAGATAAATTTTAAAATTACTTGGCAGAAATATTAACCACCATGAGACGATGTGTGGTGTGCATGAGGCAGGTCAGTACCTCGAAGGTCAAGGTCATACTTAGAGGTCAAAAAAGGGGCCTTTTTTCGTGTTTTGTCAATAACTTTCTTATTTTGAGATGGATTTTAAAATTACTTGGCAGAAATATTAACAACCATGAGACGATGTGTGGTGTGCATCAGGCAGGTCAGTACCTCGAAGGTCAAGGTCATACTTAGAGGTCAAAGGTCAAAAAAGGGGCCTTTTTCGTGTTTTGTCAATAACTTTCTTCTTAAGTTGAGATGGATTGTGAAATCACTTGGCAGAAATGTTAACCAATACAAGACGATGTGTTACGTGCATGACCCAGGTTGGTACCTCAAAGGTCAAGGTCATACTTAGAGGTCAAAGGTAAAAAAGGGGCCTTTTTTCCGGTTTTGTCAATAACTTGCTTATTTTTAGATAGAATTTGAAGTTACTTGGCAAAAATGTTAACTATCATGAGACGATGTGTTGCATGCATGATTCAGTTTGACACCTCAAGTGTCAAGGTCCTACATAGACGTCAAAAGTCAAAAAGGGGCCTTTTTTCGTGTTTGGTCAATAACTTTCTTATTTTTAGATGGATTTTGAAATTGCCTTGCAGAAATATTAAACACCATGAGATGATGTGTTGCACGCATGACCCAGTTTGGTACCTGAAAGGTCAAGGTCATACATAGAGGTTAAAGGTAAAAAAGGGGCCTTTTTTGTGTTCTGTCAATAACTTTCTTATTTTTAGATGGATTTTGAAATTACTTGGCAGAAATGTTAACCACCATAAGACGATGTGTTGCGTGCATGACCCAAGTTGTTACCTCATATGTCAAGGTCGTACTAAGAGGTCAAAGAACAAAAAGGGGCCATTTTATGCCTCCAACTTTGAAAAAGTTGGAGGGGCATATTGGTTCTGGTTCGTTTGTCCGTTCGTCTGTCCGTTACGCTTTTGATGCATAGCATAACTAAAGAACCGTGTATGCTAGGGTTTTGAAATTTCATATATGGATTCCTCATGGAAAATTAGCTGACGCGTAATTTTTTTCTCGTCCGGATTATGCCCCCTTCAAGAGTTATTGCCCTTTGAATTTTTTTTTAATAAAATCTTGTCAGCAAGATATCTCAAAAACTATTGGAGCTAGAGCCTTGAAAGTTGGTGAATATATTGGTGGTGATGAGTAGATGAACTGATTAACTTTTGACAAAATTCCGAAAAATACTTTGTGAGTTACGGCCCTTTGTCATTTTGGTAATTTGTGCCCAATGTAATGTATGCTAAAAGTGATGCATAGCATAACTTTAGAACCGTGTATGCTAGGGTTTTGAAATTTCATATATGGATTTCTCATGGAAAATTAGCTGACGCGTATTTTTTTCTCGTCCGGATTATGCCCCTTTCAAGAGTTATTGCCCTTTGAAATTTTTTTAATAAAATCTTGTCAGCAAGATATCTCAAAAACTATTAGAGCTAGAGCCTTGAAAATTGGTGAAACTATTGGTGGTGATGAGTAGATGAACTGTTTAACTTTTGACAAAATTCTGAAAAATACTTTGTGAGTTATGGCCCTTTGTCATTTTGGTAATTTGTGCCCATTGTAATGTATGCTAAAAGTGATGCATAGCATAACTTTAGAACCGTGTATGCTAGGGTTTTAAAA
Organism: Lucinisca nassula; assembly: GCA_963580285.1. Taxonomy (NCBI): domain Eukaryota; kingdom Metazoa; phylum Mollusca; class Bivalvia; order Lucinida; family Lucinidae; genus Lucinisca; species Lucinisca nassula. The sequence goes on from OY757017.1 coordinate 129,204,154, forward strand.
TTTCATATATGGATTCCTCATGGAAAATTAGCTGACTCGTATTTTTTTTCTCGTCCAGATTATGCCCCTTTCAAGAGTTATTGCCCTTTGAAATTTTTTCAATAAAATCTTGTCAGCAAAATTTCTCAAACACTATTGGAGCTAGAGCCTTGAAAGTTGTTGAGTATATTGATGGTGATGAGTATATGAACTGATTAACTTTTGACAAAATTCCGAAAAATACTTTATGAGTTATGGCCCTTTGTCATTTTGTTAATTTGTGCCCATTGTTATGAATGCTGAAAGGGATGCATAGCATAACTTTAGAACTGTGTATGCTATGGTTTTGAAATTTCATATATGCATTCCTAATGGAAAATAAGCTGACGCGTATTGTTTTCTCATCCGGATTATGCCCCTTTCAAGAGTTATTGCCCTTTGAAATTTTTTGAACATTTTTAAAGTTACTTTTCAGAAGTGTTTATCTTCATTAGATGATGTGTTGCACACAAGACCCGGCTAAATACCTCCAATGTCAAGGTTATACTTAGAGGTCAAAAACGGGGGAGACATCTGTGTTTTTGTAGAAAAACAAATTCTAGTTCATCCAATATTTTTAAAACATCTTTTCCTTTACCTTTTTTATTAGGAATAATAGATACTTCAAAAATAACATCTTCTAAATTTAATTCTTCAGCACTGTTTAACAATCTTTCCATTCTATTAAAAAATAATTCTTTAATATTATCATGTTTTTATAGGCCATTTATCATGTTTCGTATAAATAATTTCATGTATAGGAACTATTTTAATTCTTCCATTTGGAAAGTCTTTAATAGAATTATCATTCATATTACTAAATGCATTCATGAACACTTCTTTTTGTGGATCTAGTATTTTTATCTTATACTTAAATATATTAATAGTTGTATTATGTTTATATTTTTTTAATAAGATAACATCGGATAAGGTACTAGAAGCACCTTTACCTGATGAACTGGGCATTTTTTTACTCTCCGTTTTTAAAGAAACAATTTTAACTATCTCATTTTTCTTATTTTATATTCAATTACATAATTAGGATTTCTAATTAAAGATTCTTGATAAGCTTTTTTTTTATTTTTCCTTATTAAGAATATATTGTAAATGTTTCATTGGTCTTTCGCAATCTTTACATTTTCTTCTATAACCATCAAAACATGTTTTTTCTTTTCTAAATAAATTAAGTGGTTTAAATATTGAACAGTACCTACAAACTTTTCCTTCGCTCATTTTTATACTTTAAATTACATTATATATTTTTAATAAATTTTAATTATATTAAAAATGGAGCATCCAAAAATATATTGTTTACGTTGTAAAAAGCATACTGAAAATGATTCAGTGAAACAAGTAACAACAACCAATAATAGACAAATGTTAAAAGGTATATGTTCTGAGTGTGGATCTAACAAAAATAGATTTATATCCAAAATAACAAATAAATTAGCAGATGAATTACATCATAGAGTTATAAAATCTTTTCCTAAAAGACGTGTTTATGTTGATTCAATAGACCAAACATGGGCAGTTGATTTGGCAGATATGCAACAATATTCAAAACAAAATAAACACTATAAATATTTATTAGCAGTTATAGATGTTTTTATACCCCACCACACGATAGTGGCGGGGTATTATGATATACCCTCCGGTGTCCGTCCGTCCGTCCGTCCGCACCATTTCCGATCGATAACTTGAGTAATTTTTAACGAATTTTTTTCCAATTTTGCATACATGTATATATCGGGAATGAGTGGTATGGGATTGTTAATGGGCAAAATCCGTTAACATTTGATAGAGTTATGGCCCTTTTTAGTTCAAAAGAGGGGTTTTTGGGGCGTTTCCGATCAATAACTTGAATATTTTTTCACGGATTTTCTTCAAATTTTGTATACACATTGGCATTGGGTATGAGTGGTTTGGGATTGTAAATGGACAAAATACATTAACATTTAACGGAATTATGGTCGTTAAAAATTCCGATTAAATGGTTTTTTGGGACTTATTCCTTTACTATATGGAATATTTGGATGAAACTGCACTGATGTATAAATGACCATAATAAGCAGGTTTTGTGTTGTGAATACACAAAATGCGTTAACATTTAACGAAAAATTGGTCGTTAACAATTCCCATTAAATAGTTTCTGCGCATTTAAAAGAAAGATCAGGAAGAAATCTGTTTTGGTCTATAAAAAATTCGAATGAGGTTTTAAATAAATTGAAATCTAGACAGTTTCGTGCTTCTAGTCTGTCTACCTACGATTTTTCCACTCTTTACACTACACTTCCTCATAATCTTATAAAAGAAAAGCTTAATGATTTAATTGAATGGGCTTTTCACAGAGAAGATTCTCTCTATCTTGCATGTAATGTCAGAAATGCATTTTTCACTTCTAAAGAGCATAAGAATTATACACTTTGGTCATGTCAGAAAGTGTGTGATGCCCTCACCTTTCTACTTGACAATATTTATATTAGATTCGGTACTAAGTTATTTAGACAAATTGTGGGTATTCCGATGGGTACTAATTGCGCACCTCTTGTGGCTGATCTGTTCTTGTATTGTTATGAAAGAGACTTCATTTTGTCGCTTTCCATTGATAACCAATCTGAAATTATTGAAGCTTTTAGCTCTACTTCTAGATATTTAGATGATCTATTAAATATTGATAATACCTATTTTGATGGTTTGATCAGTCAGATTTACCCCCTAGAACTTCAGTTAAATAAAGCAAATTCTTCTGATACCGAGGCCCCGTTTTTGGATTTACATCTATCTATTGTAGATGGATTTGTTTCGTGCAAAATTTATGATAAACGCGATGACTTTGATTTTGAGATTGTAAATTTTCCTTTTTTGGATGGTGATGTTCCTCGTGCGCCATCCTATGGCGTTTATATTTCGCAATTAATTCGATTTGCTAGAGTGTGTAGTCATGTAACTGACTTCAACACTCGTAATAAATTATTAACGGCTAAACTCCTTAATCAGGGTTATCGGTACCATAAACTACGCAAAGCCTTTTCTAAATTTTATAGACGCCATTCTGATTTAATTTCAAAATTCAATATTGGACTTAAATCTCTTCTGCAACAAGGTCTATCGGAACCCGAATTTTATGGTGACTTAGTATATAAATTCAGAAAAATATATAACCGCAATGACTTCAGCACCCAATTTCGTAAAATCATTCTTCGATATAAAAAGATTGGGTACAACATGGATATTATACGACAGACTGCATGCATGGTAGTTAACCCAATCACGGTTGGCAACTTTGCTTCCCTCTTTAATTGCACGCCGGTGGGTCAGGCCTCAGATTCTATGACGGCTCCAACGTAAAGGCTTATTGAAAATTAAAGAGATAATGTTGGTTGGTGCCTGATGCTCTGTCTCTGGTCGGGCTCATCGGAGTCTAACTGTTGGTTTTCTTTTGCTCCAGCATTTCAGTGGTTTCTTGCTGTCGAGTCCTCACCGTTGTCTCACCTCTGTGGTTCTTTGATTTCTGTGTTCACGGAGATGTTGCACTGATGAGTTAGGAGGCCTTCATGCGGACTGAACAAATTTTTTGTCTAAATCGCGACGGAAGTAAGGGCGAGGATTGTGGCCACGTAAAATCGATTTAAGCCCCCCAGTGGAAATCTTCCACTGACCGTTCCAAGGCGGCTCTTCTGTGGCGATTTATTTATGTTGTTGTTTGTTACTTACTGTGTGTATCACTTGTGTCTTTTAATTTTGGATGGCCATATGGCCATTTTGTGGGAAAGTAACTGTCCATATGGCCTTCCTTTGTTTAGGTTTCCATTATGGTCTGGTCGCTTAATGTTTGTATTTCTTTCCCTTTGGTGTCTTTTATGGATGGAGTAAGTTAATTGTATCAATTCCTGATCTTTGTTTTACTTCTACTTTTTTTATTCCTTTAATTTATGAAATAATTGATTATCACTGCCAGTGTAGTGGTTAGAGTGCTGGACTACAAATCCTATTCTTGACCTTGAATCTGAGGGGCGTGAGTTCCAATTTCGTCGAGGAATGGAAATTTTATTTTTTCGTTTTTTTTCTCTTTTTTGTGTTCTTTTTTCTTTTTTCTTTTTCTTTCTTTTTCATTTTGGCAATGAATTTATTTTTTTTTTATTTTTTTTAATGTTCCTCATTTTTGGTTTTTCATTCCTTTTTCCCCTTTTTTTCACCCTTTTCTTCTTTTTGTTATACCCCATCACACGACAGTGCTGGGATATTACAATATACCCTCCGGTGTCTGTCCGTCCGTCCCCACCATTTCCGACCAATAACTGGATTAATTTGTGCTATGAATCTGAGGGGCGTGAGTTCAAACCCCCGTGGAGAATGGAATTTTCTTTTTTTTTCCTTTTTTTCTCGTTTTTTCTTTTCTTTTTTTTCCGTTTATTTTTCTTTTCTTTCTTTTTGCAATGAATTTTTTTTTTTTCGTTTTTTTTTCTCATTTTTTGTTTTTCATTCCTTTTTTTTACCTTTTTTTTTCCTTTTCTTCTTTTTGTTATACCCCATTACACGATAGTGCTGGGATATTATAATATACCCTCCGGTGTCTGTCCGTCCGTCCGTCCGTCTGTCCGTCCGTCCATCCCCACCATTTCCGACCGATAACTTGAAATAATTTTTCACATTTTTTTTTTCAAATTGTGCCTACATGTTTATATCGGGAATGACTTTTTTTTCTTTTCTTCTTTTTGTTATACCCCATCACACGATAGTGCTGGGGTATTATAATATACCCTCCGGTGTCTGTCCGTTCGTCCGTCCATCCACACCATTTCCGACCGATAACTTGATTAATTTCTCACAATTTTTTTTCAAATTTGCCTACATGTTTATATCGGGAATGACTGGTATGGGATTGTTAATGGGAAAAATCTGTTATGGCCCTTTGTAGTTCAAAATAAGGCGTTTTGATGCGTTTCCCATCGATAACTTCAATATTTTTACACTGATTTTCTTCAAATTTTGTATACACATTGGTATTGGGTATCAGTGGTTTGGGATTGTTAATGGTCAAAATACAATATTAGTCATTAACAATTCCCATTAAATGGTTTCTGGCCACTTATTCCTTTAATCTATGAATTATATTGATTAAACTTTGCTGCTGCATAGACCACCATAAGAAGCAGGTTTTGGACTGTGGATAAATAGTTAACCATTTCCATTATATGCTTTTTATACCCCACCACACAATAGTTAGTGGGTATTATGATATACCCTCCGGTGTTCGTCCGTCTGTCTGATTGAACCATATTGGCCTGCAGTGGTGGGGTATCATGCAGTGTTAGCGACGCTTTTATTAGTAAATATGGTTGGTTAATTCCTTTAAAAAATAAAACAGGAGTAACAGTAAGTGAGGCGTTTAAAACATTATTTAAAGAAAGAAAACCGATGTTCATCTGGTCAGATAAAGGTTCTGAATTTTATAATCGACAAGTAAAAGAATTGTTTAAAGATATTAACATAGAATTATATTCAACTGAAAATGAAGAAAAATCTAGTGTAGTAGAACGTTGGATAGGCACTATGAAACAACATATGTATAAATATTTTACTGCAAATGAAACTACTAAATATTATGATATATTAGATGAATAAGTTGAAAATTATAATAATACAGTACATTCTTCTATTAAAATGACACCTGTTGAAGCAAGTAAAGTAGAAAATGAATTAACAGTGTATAAAAATTTATATCCAGAAAATGATGAGAAAATTAAAAAACCTAAATTCAAAGTTGGGGATAGAGTAAGAATAGCAAAAAAGAAAGGTAAATTTGAAAAGGGTTATACAACTCGTTGGACAAGAGAAATATTTGTAATTGAAGAAGTTTTAAATACAAATCCTGTTACTTATAAAATAAATGATTTAAAAGGTGAAGAAATCAAAGGTAGTTTCTATGAACAAGAATTACAGATTACTGAGTTTTAGTGAAATTTTTTTTTTTAACAGAACAACCAATCACATCTGAGATGTGCAGCACTCATCACATAGTGTGATGGAATCGTCTTCGAAGAATCCATCGTCATCATCAGGACAGTTGTGATCTTCCCCAATATACTTAAGAATGCAGTAGCACTTACCACATTCAAGGTATGTTGGAGCATTACACTCCCGGCAAACACCAGACTTTGGATACTCATCCAAGGCTATTTTTATGTTATTTTTTTTTAATTTTCTCATTTTTTTATTTTAGCATTTCTCGAGGTGTGTGTTTTTCTAGTAGGGGGTACGAAGAAAATTTTTTTTATAAAAATGGGACACATAAATTTTTTTTGATGTGTCCTGGAGGTACCACATACCATTTTTATAAAAAAAATTTGATGTCTTTTTTATTAAAAAATTTTTTGATGTGTTTTTATCACTCTAGTAGGGAGGTACTTGGAGTATGAAGAAAAAAAAAATATTTTTTGGGGGGGCCCTATACCCACTACATATTGTGTGAAGACAAACAATTGTTCAAGGTCATTAAGATTTAGCGAGAACAGAATTGGGGATAAATTTTCCACTTGTCGGACTCCTTAACAGCAGGGGAAAAATGCGGAATTTCCTTCAGCTGTAGACAGCGTGATTTTATGTTACTATACATATTTTTAATGATGTTAAAACATTTACCGTTTATGTTATTTTTTAATAATTTAGTCCGTAGCCCATTCCGCAAAACACTATCAAACGCCTGTTTGAAATCTATAAAAGCAAAGAAAAATTTGGTTTTGGCTGCTTTTGACATTTCGAAGAGACTATGTACTATAAACAGGTTGTCAATGGTTGATAATCCTTTACAAAACCCTGCTTGGTTCTCTCTAATTATTTCATATTTTTCCACAAAGTTATTTAAACGGATATTTAGTATTGATGTAAATAGTTTGCCGAGACAGCTAAGTAAAGTTATAGGTCTGTAGTTTTCGGGCGAATAGACGTTAACTTTATTTTTGTAGATAGGTAGAATGTCACCAAGAGCCCAATTTGTGGGGACTAGGCCCGTATCAAAAATTACATTAAATAGGTTGTTGTATGTAAGCAGAAGGATATTAGCAGTACTTTTAATATGCTCATTTAATATGTTATCAAGACTAGGGCTTCTATTGTGCTTTAGGTTTTTAATCGCCTGTAATATTTCCTCTTATGAAATTGGTTGATTTAACTCTTCGTTTGTTTCCAAGTAATTTTCTTGGTCATTTATCTCAACTGCAGGTTCAAAATCATTGCAAGCATTTTTAAAAAACGCGTGTAACTCATTTAGCGGTGGCATGGGGTTTGATGATTTCTCTACAGAGTTAATAATTTTCCAAAATTCTTTAGGATTAGAAGATTTCAGTGTACGTAATTTGACAACCCTCTGGTTTTTTAATTTTTATAGCTTTTTTTAATTGTATTTTTTACTCTTTGCTAGCAGATTTCAGCATATTTTTATAGCAGATACTTTTGTATTTATTGTACATTTTCCGGGTGTAATGGCACCTATTTCGTGCAAAATGACATTCTTTGCGAAACCATTTTTTAGAGTATCTTTTTCAAGTTTTGTTTCTTCATGCCAAATGTAATTTTTGATGTTGAAACATTTTTTCAATTCGTTCCACTATTTCGTTTATATTATCTTGGCTACCACCTTCACTGGATATCTTATGAAGGTCATTTTCAATGATACGTAATTGATTTTTGTCTATGTTTTCTGGAAATAAAATACATTTTAGTTCATTCCATAATTTGACATGTTTGTCTGGATTTTCTGTAGGACACTGTTTTCTTTGGCTTTGGGGTCGACTGTATTTCTAGTGACACTGTGACTGGACAGTGGGCGTCTGAAAACAGACTATTGAATTCCAATACATCAAATGACTTTATAAATGGGAAATTTCGGTGAGTAGAACTAAAGTAGTCAACTGTACTTCGATCTTTGCAGGTAGGACTGGGTGTGTGGAAGTCTTTTCCAAATCGACCGTTGAGAATAAAGATATTATTGTGTTTACATAACTCTAATAGTTGTTGACCGTAGAAATTTGTAGTTTGGTCGACACTATTCCTTCCTAGGGGAATACAGTATCTGTCAAAGCAGTCCAATATTTCGTCATTTTCTCTGTAAATATCATCATTGCCTTGATGTTCACTAATAAATTTGTCCCATACAATATAGTCTGGACTGTGGCTTGTTCTGGAGTTAAAGTCTCCAAATAGTAGGATGTTTCTACTTTTAGCAACATATTTGTCAATTCGACCATTAACCTAGGAGGAGATGTCGTTTACAGGTTTTTGTCTATATTCAGCTCTTGCGGCCACTTTGTTCAGCGGAGCGAAACCATTTTAGCAATTTTGGCAGAGGGTAACCTAAAATATTCCTGTGAAATTATTTTGAAATCGGACTACTAGCCTGATGAGTTAGGAGGCCTTCATGCGGACTGAACAAATTATTTGTCTAAATCGCGACGGAAGTAAGGGCGAGGATTGTGGCCACGTAAAATCGATTTAAGCCCCCCAGTGGAAATCTTCCACTGACCGTTCCAAGGCGGCTCTTCTGTGGCGATTTATTTATGTTGTTGTTTGTTACTAACTGTGTGTATCACTTGTGTCTTTTGGTTTTGGATGGCCATATGGCCATTTTGTGGGAAAGTAACTGTCCTTATGGCCTTCCTTTGTTTAGGTTTCCATTATGGTCTGGTCGCTGAATGTTTGTATTTCTTTCCCTTTGGTGTCTTTTATGGGTGGAGTAAGTTAATTGTATCAATTCCTGATCTTTGTTTTACTTCTACTTTGGAGATGTTGTTTAAAGGTTTTTCTAAGGTTTTTCTATTGTGGCCAAAATGGAATGGAACCATTTTAACAATTTTGGTACAGGGCCATCCAAGGAACATTCCTGTGAAATTATTTTGAAATCGGACCATTAGCCTAAGAGATGTTGTTTAAAGGTTTTTCTATATATTTTTAGCTCTGGTGGCCACTTTCTTCAGCGGAGCGGAACCATTTTAACAATTTTGGTAGATGGTCACCTTAGAAATATTCCTGTGAAAATATTTTGAAATCCGACCATTAGCCTAGGAGGGGATGTCGTTTAAATGTTTTTCTAAGTTTTTACTATTTTTAGGTCTGGTGGCCATTTTGTTTAGCGGAGTAAAACCAAGTTAGCAATTCTGGCAGAGGGTCAGTTAAGGAACATTCCTGTGAAATTATTTTGAATTTGGACCATTGGCTTAGGAGGAGATGTCATTTAAAGTTTTTTTTTTTTATATAGCACTGGCGACCATTTTGTCCAGCAAAGCGGAAGTATTTAGCAATTTTAGTAGAGGGACATCAAAGGAATGTTCCTGTGAAATTATTTTGAAATCGGACCATTAGCCTAGGAGGAGATTTCGTTTAAAGGTTTTTCTATTTTTAGCTCTGGTGACCATTTTGTTCAGTGGAGCGGAACCGTTTTAGCAATTTTAGTGCAGGTTCACTCAAAGAATATTCCTGTGAAATTATTTTAAAATTGTCACTGTGGTTTCAGAGAAGATGTCATTTGAAGAAATTGTTGACGGACGGACGGACGGACGAAGGACATAAAGCGATCACAATAACTCACCTTAAGCACTTCGTGCTAACCAATCAAAGGTTATGGCCAAGGTTAAGGGCGTTAAAAAGTAGGTCAAACGTCAAGGTCAATCTTGAGGGAGGTCTCAAAAGTGGAGCTTCATACCAAATATTTCAAACAAGAAGCTTTTTAAAGGTTTTCCTTACATAAGTCTATATAAAACCGTTTTTGCCCCTAGGGCTACAATTTGAACAATTTTGGTAGAGGTCCACTGGATGAAGCTTCATACTAAATATCGAATAGCTTGGCCTTCTGGTTTCAGACAAGAACATTTTCAAAGGATTTCCCTAAATAAGTCGATGTAAAACGAGTGGGCACCTGGTCGGGCCTTTTTTTGGCCCCATGGCTATAATTTGAACAATCTTGGTAGATGTCTACTAGACAAAACTTTATACCATATATCAGTGGGCTCCGGGTGGAGCCATTTTTGGCCCCAGGCTATAAATTGAGCAGTCTTGGTCAAGGTCCACTAGACAAAGCTTCATACCAAATATCAAGGAACTGAGCCTTCTGGTTTCAGATAAGAAGATTTTAAAGGTTTACCTAGCATTACAAGTCAATGCTAAACCAAAGGGCCCCGAGGCCTGGGGCATTTTTGACCCCAGGACTATAATCTTGATAGAGGTTCACAAGACGAAGCTTCATACCAAATATCAAACACCTGAGCCTCCTGGTTTCAGTTATGTAGATTTTTAAAGGTTTTCCCTATACAAGTCGAAGTAAAACCAAAGAATCCCGGTGCGGTGGCATTTTTGGCCCCAGGGCTATACTTTAAACAATCGTGATAGAGGTCCACAAGACAAAGCTTCATTCCAACTATCAAACACCTGAGTCTTCCGGTCTCAGACAAGAAGAGTTTCAAAGGTTTTCCCTATGTAAATCTATGTAAAACAAAAGGGGCCCCAGGGCGGTCATCTTTGGCAACAGGGCTATAATTTGAACAGTCTTGATAGAGGTCCACTAGATGAACCTACACACCAAATATCAAAGTCCTGGGCTTTGTGGTTTCAGAGGAGAATTTTTTTAAAGATTTTTCCTATATAAGTCAATGGAAAATCAAAGGGCCCCAGGGCGGAGGCATGTTTGGTCCCAATACTATAATTTGAACAATCCTGATAGAGGTCAACTAGATGAAGCTTCACACCAAATATCAAAGACCTGGGCCTTGTGGTTCCAGAGAAGATGATTTGAACACTCTTGGTAGAGGTCCTCTGGTTGAAGCTACACACCAAACATCAAAGGCCTTGGCTTTGTGGTTTCAGGAGAAGATTTTAAAGAGTTTTCCTATATAATTCAATGTAAAACAAAAGGGGTACGGGGCGAGGGCATTTTAGGCCCCAGTGCTATAATTTGAACAATATTGATAGAGGTCCACAAGATGAAGCTTCATACCAAATATCAAACACCTGAGTGAGTAAGTGAGTGTTTGAGTTTCATGTCTCACCAACAGCTAAGGTTATACGGAGACGGGATCTCGGTTTAAAGACTCATCCGAAAGTCTGGAGAAGCCCGGGATCGATCCTGCGACCCCTGGATCACAAGGCGGGTAGCATAACCACTACACCACGGAGGCTTCTATCAAACACCTGAGCCTTCTGGTTTCAGACAAAAAGATTTTTAAAGGTTTTCCCTATACAAGTCAAAGCTATAATTTGAACAATCTTGATAGAGGTCCACAAGATGAAGCTTCATACCAAATATCAAACACCTGATTGAGTGAGTGAGTGTTTGAGTTTCAAGTCTCACAAACAGTTAAGATTATACGGAGACGGGACCTCGGTTTAAAGACTCATCCGAAAGCCCGGGATCGATTCTGCGACCTCTGGATTACAAGGCGGGTAGCATAACCACTACACCACGGAGGCTTCTGGTTTCAGATAAGAAGATTTTTAAAGGTTTTCCTTAAGTCAAAGTAAAACCAATGGGTCCCCGCGGGGGCATTTTTGGCCCCAGGGCTATAATTTGAACAATCTTGATAGAGGTCTACAAGACGAAGTTTCATACCAAAAATCAAATACCTGAGCCTTCTGGTTTCAGACAAGAAGATTTTTTAAAGGTTTCCCCCTATGTAAGACTTTTGCATTTTGGCCCCGGGGTGAACAGTCTTGGTAGAGATCGACTAGATCAATCTACACCCCAAATATCGAACACGTGGGTCTTGCGGTTTCAGTGGAGAAGATTTATTATATTTTCATTAAACTAGAAATGCGTCCATAGGACACGGATGCCCCTGCCTGAAATATGTCTATGCTCATATTAATCCATAGAAAGTTACTGACGGTGTTTAAGTTTTGGACCCTTTTTTCACATTTGACCTCTAATAAATGACCTTGACCTTGGAGGTAAGGACCTTGGTTTTGTGTGAGGCAGATTGACTCATGATGGGCAACATTTCTGCCAAGTAATTTTAAAATCCATCCAGAAATAAGAAAGTTATTGACTGCGTTTAAGTTTCAGACCCTTTTTTGACATTTGACCTCAAAGTATGACCTTGACCTTTGAGGTACGGACCTGGGTTTTGCACGTGACGCATCTTCTCATGATGATTAACATTTCTACAAAGTAATTTCAAAACCCATCCAGAAAGAAGAAAGTAATTGACTGCGTTTAAGTTTAGGACCCTTTTTTGCCTTTGACCTCTAAGCATGACCTTGACCTTGGAGGTACGGACCTGGGTTTTGCACGTGACACATCGTCTCATGATAGTTAACATTTCTACAAAGTATTTTTTTTTTTTGGTTTGGTTTTACGGCCCTTTCAAGATTATTTCACTCATATCGTGCCGATTGTTAATCAGAGGTGGGCGAAAACCGGAGTAACCGGAGATAAACCACCTGACCTTCCGTTGCAGAACTTGGCGTCTCGCATGTGACCCGGGCGAGGCTCGAACCCACAGCGGTGAGAGACCTATTACAAAGTAATCTCAAAATCCATCCAGAAATAAAGTTATTGACTGCGTTTAAGTTTCGGACGAACGAACGGACGAACGAAGGACGGACGGACAGGGGCAACGCTATATGCCCTACCACCATTCTTCGAATGGCGGATGCATTAAAAATCTATTTTTGGCTCCTGTGACCTTGATGTGCAACGGAACGGAACGTTTTGAACAATTTTGAAAGGGGACCAACTACGGATCACACCTGTGAAGTTTGGTTAAAATCCGATCAGTGGTTTAGGAGGAGATGTCGTTTGAAGACATCGTTTACGGACGGGCGGACGGACGGGCGCACGCACGCACGCTACACGCATGCACGCACACATGGACGGACGGACGCACGACGGACAAAAAAAATGATCCCTAAAGCTCATCTCGTCACAACGTGACAGGGGAGCTAAAATGGTGTATGGTTCTAGTTCGGGTTTTAATTTAGTTCAAATTGACCTCCTCGTTTTCAATTTAGTGAATTTGACCTTGTTTTCATATTGACCACCAACATTATTTCTCTTGCATACTATGTTCAATGTCATCAAAGGAATTTTTATCAACGTACAAAGGAATCAAGTCCTATTTTTGTCATAATTAAACAAAAACAAATATACAAATATGCCGTACTGTACTTCTGTGGAGGCTGTTATAAACAACAAGAGGGCCATGATGGCCCTGGATCGCTCACCTGATCCACAGTGTAACAAGTGGGCCCTGGGGAGGGCCATTATTGGCCACAGGACTAAAACTTGCATTATCTTGGGGGAGGTCTAAAAGGCGAAGCTTCATACCAAATATCAAGGACCGGAACCTTATGGTTTCAAACAAGAAGAGTTTTAAAGGTTTTCCATATATAAGTCTAAATAAAACCTGTGGGCCCTGGGGCAGGGCCATTTTCGGCCCCAGAGCTATAATTTGAACAGTCTTGGTCTAGCTCCACTAGACAAAGCTTCATACCAAATATCAAGGAACTGAGCCTTCTGGTTTCAGACAAGAAGATTTTTAAAGGTTTTCCCTGTATAAGTCAATGTAAAACCAAAGGGTCCCGGGCAGGGGTATTTTTGGTCCTAGGGCTATAATTTAAAAAACCTTAATAAATGTCCACAAGCCGAAGCTTCATACTAAATACAGTAGAACTTCGATGGCTCGAACACCGATGGTTCGTTTACCATGGATGAGTCGAACCCGTTCTTGAGCCCCTAGCGAAATCCTCTACATAAGAAATAGTGGGGGATAATTAAGGAGATTTTAGTCTTTTATCTTGCAAATGTATGCTGTGTGTACTCATTAGAATCGCCTCGATGAGGCGATTCTAATGAGTACACACAGCATACATATTCATTATCAAACACCGAAAAGATGTCTAAAAGTAACTCGTTATGCCTCCTGGCAGTCACCTCATTGTCTCGAACTACCCCTGTCTCGAACAGATTTTCGAGGTCCCAAAGGTGTTCGAGCCATTGAAGTTCGACTGTATCAAACACCTGTGCCCTCTGGTTTCAGACAAGAAGATTTTTAAAGGTTTTCCCTATATATGTCAATGTAAAACCAAAGGGCTGAATGGCGGGGGCATTTTAGCCCCAGGGCTATGATTTGAACAGTCTTGTTAGAGTCCACTAGATTAAGCTTCATGCCAAATATCAAAGGCCCGGTGTCAGATAATATTTTGACCCGTGTAATATTTTGACCCGCGGGTCAATATATTACAGTAATATTTTGACCCCCCCCCCCCTATAATATTATGACCCACCACTAAAACTTCAGCAAAATAAATCAGAAGTGGACTTTTATCGATAAATAGGTATTGACAAGATAAGAAATGGGTATTGCAAGGAGTCTATTGCAGATCTGACAACATGGGTAGGGGGGTCAAAATATTATAGCTATAATAAAATGCCCCCCCCCCCAATACATATCTTTTTTCAACTAAGGAAATGGACTCAAAATAATAGTACTGGACAATAATATCAACAGATTATTTCACATTTGACAAAAGTAATGCAGAATAATATTCTCTTTTGAAATGGGTGTTGCTGCCAAGAAAGGGAGGGGGGGGTCAAAATATTATAGCTATAATAAAATGACCCCCAGTACAATTTACAAAGTACTGGACAATAATATCATGTCAAGAAAACGGATAAAACAACATATTATATCACATTTAACAGGATAATGAAGAATAATATTCTCTTTTGAAATGGGCGTTGCTGCCAAGAAAGGGGGGGGGTCAAAATATTATAGCTATAATAAAATGACCCCCCCCCCCCAGTACAATTTACAAAGTACTGGACAATAATATCATTATCATCATTATATCACATTTAACAAGATAATGAAGAACAATATTCTCATTTGAAATGGGTGTTGCTGCTTAGAAGGGGGGGGGGGTCAAAATATTATACCCATAATAAAATCCCCCCCCCCCCAAGTATCTTTTTCAACAAAGGAAATGGAGTCAAAATAATGTAAAGAAAAGGGGATATAACAGTAGATTATTTCTAATTAACTGGATTAAAACAACAGGATAATCATGGCAATTGAACGTTGAACTGTTGATGAAATGTAGGGGGGGGGGTCAAAATATTATACCCATAATAAAATGACCCCCCACACCACGTATCCTTTTCAACCAAGGAAATGGACTCAAAATAATGTAAAGAAAAGGGGATATAGCAGTATATTATTTCTAATTAACTGGATTAAAACAACAGAATAATCATGACTATTGAATGTTGAACTGTTGATGAAATGTAGGGGGGGGGGGGGGTCAAAATATTATACCCATAATAAAATGACCCCCCACACCAAGTATCTTTTTCAACCAAGGAAATGGACTAAAATTAATGTAAAGAAAAGGGGATATAGCAGTAGATTATTTCTAATTAACTTGGTTAAAACAACAGGATAATCATGACAATTGAACGTTGAACCCCCCATTTAAAGTCATTAAGTTACAATCCCTCCAACATACTGAACCAGTGAACCTTACTGAATCTAGTGTATTACAATCCATCTAATTCAATGAAAAGTTTAATTAATTGAATGAACTCAAATACCAATATATCAATAACAGATAATAAGGGTGGGTCATTATATTATAACTATAATAATTTGACCCCCCCCCCCATTTCAGGTCATTAAGTTACAACCCCTCCCACATACTGAACCTTACTGAATCTAGTGTATACAAGCCATCTAATTCAATTAAAAGTTTAATCTATTGAGAGAACTCAAATGCCAGTATATCAATAACAGATAATAAGGGTGGGTCATTTTATTATAGCGATAATAATTTGACCCTCCCCCCCCCCCCCCAATTTCAAGTCATTAAGTAACAACCCCTCCCACATACTGAACCTTACTGAATATAGTCTATTTCTAGCCATATAAAGCAATTTAAGTTTTAATTTAACTGTGTGAACTCAAATACCAGTACACTAATTACAAATAGTAAGGATGGGTCATTTTATTATAGCTATAATAATTTGACCCCCCACCCCCGCCAATTTCAAGTCATTAAGTAACAACCCCTCCCACATACTGAACCTTACTGAATATAGTCTATTCTAGCCATATAAAGCGATTTAAGTTTTAATTTAACTGTGTGAACTCAAATACCAGTACACTAATTACAAATAGTAAGGGTGGGTCATTTTATTATAGCTATAATAATTTGACCCCCCCCCTTATTTTTCTAGTCATTAAGTTACAACCCCTCCCACATACTGAACCTTACTGAATCTAGTGTATTACAAGCCATCTAATTCAATGAAAAGTTTATTAATTGAATGAACTCAAATACCAGTATATCAATAACAGATAAAAAGGGTGGGTCATTTTATTATAGCTATAATAATTTGACCCCTCCCCCCCCCCACGTGCATAGGCTGGTTCTCTCAATACCATTTTAGTCATGTGTTTTATTCTGTTATTTTTATCTTTTTTGCTGCTTTTTAGCCATTTCCCTTTAAACATGATTGCCCTTTCTTATATATTATAGTCATTTTTCTTGCTGTAGATTTTCAGATCTAGAACTATCCCACCCCACCCTCAGACAATGCCCAAGTGTAAAAATCAGCAGAAAAAACCACCACAATTGTCATAGTTTTACTGCTTAACAGTTACCTCACCATATTTGGTCATTTAAATGTAACTTTTGTGAAGTTAGGGAGGGGGGTCAAAATATTATAGGGGGGGTCAAAATATTATAATAATATATTGACCCGCGGGTCATAATATTATGACCCCCGGGTCACTTTTTAGGCGGGTCAAAATATTATATGACACCGGGACTTGCGGTTTCAGACAAGATTTTTTAAAGGTTTTACCTATATAAGACAATGTAAAACCAAAGGGCCCGGGGGCGGGGCATTTTTGGCCCAAGGGCCATTTTTTTTTTTTTTTTTTTTTTTTTTGGTTTTGGTTTTACGGCCCTTTCAAGATTATTTCACTCATATCGAGCCGATCGTTAATCAGAGGTGGGCGAAAACCGGAGAACCCGGAGAAAAACCACCTGACCTTCCGTTGCAGAACTTGGCGTCTCACATGTGACCCGAGCGAGGCTCGAACCACAGCGGTGAGAGACCTAATGATCAAGAGTCAGCACTCTTAACCACTAGGCCACGGAGGCCCGTCCCAAGGGCCATAATTTGAACAATTTTGGTAGAGGTCCAATAGATGAAGCTACAAACCAAATTTCAAAAATTCTGGCCTTTGCGGTTCAGAGGAGATGTTTTAGATGTTTCCTTTATAAGTCAATGTAAAATAAGGGGCCCCGGAGCGGGGGCATTTTTTTTTTGCCCCAGGGCTATCATTTGAACAATCTTGATAGAGGTCCACAAGACGAAGCTTCATACCAAATATCAAACACCTGAGCCTTCTGGTTTCAGACAAGAAGATTTTTAAAGCTTTTCCTATGTAAGTCTATGTGAAACCAAAGGGCCCCGGGGCGGGGGCATTTTTGGCCCCAGGACTATAAATTGAATGGTCTTGGTAAAGGTCCACTAGATGGAGCTACACACCAAATATACCGGCCCAGATAGCTCAGTTGGTAGAGTGTCCGCTCCGGGGAACGGGAGGTCACGGGTTCGATCACGGGCCGCGACATACCAAAGTCGTTAAGAATGGTACTAGCTGCTCCTCGCTTGGCACTCAGATTTACGGGTACAGCTAGGACTGGTCGACCCAGTGTCAGGATAAAGTGACTGGGTGTGGTATCATGTAATGTGTCTGGGACATGATACTTCAGTGAGGCAGCACTATAAAAGTGAGCATTGAGCTCCCTGTCGCAACCAGACACCGTCGTGATATGACTGAAAAATTGTTGAAAGCGACGTTTAACCGAATTCACACACACACACACACACACACACACACACACACACACACACACACACACACACACACGCACGCACGCACGCACGCACGCACGCACGCAGAAGATTTTTTAAGTTTTCATTAAAAAAACCTATTTTTGGCTCCAGTTTCCTTGATGTGCAACGGTTTGAAAGGGGACCACCTTATGAAGTTTGGTCAAAATCCGATCAGTGGTTTAGAAGATGTCGTTTGAAGAAATTGTTAAGCACACACGCACGGACGCACGACGGACTTAAAGTAATCGCAAAAGCTCACCTAGTCATTGCATGACAGATGAGCTAAAAAGTAAAGTTTTACATTACGAAAACACGCATATACAAACTATACTGTAAATTTTACCGTCGAAAAAAAAGAGAAAATTTTAAGTTGAAAAGCTGTGATATACTTAGTCAAAAAAGTAACTTTAACAACTTTCGGGTGAAACTCACTGGATATCCTGCAGCTATTGAGCTAAATTTGGCTGTAGACATTTAAATCGGACGTTTAGCTAGAGAATGCTCAAACTTGCATGTGTCCATACCTTTCTGCTCCAGAGTTGTCTTCCAATATGTGCCTAGAAAGATTTTGGTAGAAAATGGACATTGCGCATGCGCAGAAAGTTCTTTTTTGTCTAAGATGGAAGACAATATTCTCTGAACATCGGATAACACTTTACTTTTACAATATCTCATGATCTCGCTTTATAAGCGAGGTTTTAATTTGTGAAATTCTCAAATTATCTCCCTTGCAATTAAAAATATAGCAATTTTCAAACTGCTGTAATTTTTATTCCTGTCAATCAATTTTTGCCATTTTTTCAAAAAACGCTTTGTGTCCACCATTGCTTTTAATCACGATGGTAAAAATACAGAAAATTCATGTAGCATGTAGCACTATCGATTGCGATTTTTCTATGGAGTTCCCATTGAAAGCAGCATTTGCACACAACTTCTAAGAATTGGAGGTCAATATGTGATAGCCTGTTTCTCGTAGCTGATGCAACTAAAGTTCCAAATCTTTTGTGAATAGACGCAAATGGTATCTAAAGAAATTTCACATGTATCAAATTTTAGAAATGTAGGGTACAGGGAATTTTTTTGATGTTAAATCATAGCATGTTTTAATGATTTTATCTGCGAAAATGACACAGTGACCCCTCGGGTGTTTAAAGCAATAGTCTACGATGATGTGTTTACGAAACAAAAACGAATGGTGCTTTTGCACGGGAAAATGAGTCTTCTTATCAAAACATAACAAACTTTCTGTAGTTTTTATCTGTAGTAGCTATAGTAACAGAAGCAATTTTAGGTATAGGAACTTTTTTTGACTGAGTATATATTTCTTAGTTTTGCTCAAAATATGGATTGTGGGTGCTCTTTAGAACCATCTCATCGAGGCGGTTCTAACGAGTACCAACAATCTATTTTTAATGCAGAATAAAGGAAAATACGGTTTACCGGATAAACCCCAGTATTACTATATAAAATTGGGCTACATGGGGCAGAGGGTGGGGGGGGGTCAAATTATATAGGCGTGTTTTCGTGACAAGAAACTTTACAATGTAGATTTGAATATGGCTGTCACTAGAGACAGATACGAATACTTTATTATGAGCGTTTCACTCGGTAATAAACGGCACGAAAATTATTGCAATCATGATTTTAGCACAAAATACCTTTTACCGTTTTAATGCCCATTACTCAAATTAACCTCCCCACTTTCAAACTGACCACCGATGTGAGAATTGTCTTTGGACACAAAGCGTCTATTTGTATAAAACGGATTGTGGTATCGACGTATCAACATGCGTCGATATTTCGCTGGAAGCTTGCGAGCACAAACAGAGCATTTGCCCTCTTTCTACTTTCGATTTCGACATGGACGTGATAGTGATGACACGGCTTAAAACCATACTCTTCCCATTTATGTCAAAGAGCGGCATATGTAAAATTTAGATGTGGAGTGGCCCCGATCAGAATTGAAACAGGCAGCTATGAAAATCTTGATATTGCCCAACGTCTATGTGACTTTTGTAGCTTGGTCGAAGATGAAACACATGTGATTTTAAATTGTTTGGCTTACGACGACCTTAGAAATAACTTATTCTTAAAAGCTAGTTCAGTTCTGCCAAATTTTAATGATCTTAATGATAATGAAAAAATGTTTTTATTTACCAACCCCAATAGGATCCGAATGTGTGCCAAAACCTGTTTTTAAATTCTACAACAGCGAAATTCATACTTTTATAAATAACGTACTTTTTATATGCTATTCAATAGATTTAATATTTTCTGTATTTGTAATCATACAGCGAGACTTTGATGGCCCGAATCCTTCCGTGATCTTGAGGATGTGTTTGAAACGGGAGTGGTTTGAGTCACTGGAGGTTATGCATAGGATTGTGTCAGTGGGCGTGATGATTGTGTGAAATTAAGGAGTGTTGTGTATAATCATTAGGGCCGCCCCATCGAGGCGATTCTAATGGGAACACACAACATGCCTTTACTCAATGACATTGTTTCTAAGATATACCTGTGTTTTATTGGGCCCAATGGAACATATTTCATGTATTTGACGGTAATCATGTATTCGAGTCGGTCAGAGTTCCGCTGTACTTTATCTTAGGGTTCTTACAATAACTTTGCAGTAAGAGTATTACTGTTACCTTGGGCCGGGTTGACTTGTTGGTGGGACCAAGTCCTATCACATGGGAGCTCGACTCCGGATGACAGTATTGGTGGTCAACGTAATTTTATTACGTGTTTTTAGGTTTCCATGCGGCCACATGGTAGGTGTGTTACTGACCATTGCTGAGGCGGGGTCGTGCTGTTTAGACATTGGTCTGCCACATGTCCTCCGCAATCAGTGGTGTCGCTTTTTAGCTCACCGTCACGTAGTGACGAGGTGAGCTTTTGGGATCACTTTTTGTCCGTCGTCCGTCGTGCGTGCGTGCGTGCGTGCGTGCGTCCGTCCGTCCGTGCGTAAACAATTTCTTTAAACGACATCTCCTCCTAAACCACTGATCGGATTTTGACCAAACTTCACAGGAATGATCCTTTGGTGGTCCCCTTTCAAAGTTGTTCAAATGGTTCCGGTCCGTTGCACATCTAGGTCACAGGAGCCAAAAATAGATTTTTTTCACCAAAAACTTAAAAAATCTTCTTCTCTGAAACCACAAGGCCCAGGTCTTTGATATTTGGTATGAAGCTTCATCTAGTGGACCCCTACCAAGATTGTTCAAATTATAGTGCTGGGGCCAAAAATGCCCCCGCCCTGGGGCCCTTTGGTTTTACATAGGCTTATATAGGGAAAATCTTTAAAAATCTTCTTCTCTGAAACCACAATGCCCAGGACTTTGATATTTTGTATGAAGCTTCATCTAGTGGACCCCTACCAAGATTGTTCAAATTATAGTGCTGGGACAAAAAATGCCCCCGCCACGGGGCCCTTTGGTTTTACATAGGCTTATATAGGGAAAATCTTTAAAAATCTTCTTCTCTGAAACCACAAGTCCCAGGTCTTTTATATTTGGTATGAAGCTTCATCTAGTGGACCCCTACCAAGATTGTTCAAATTATAGTGCTGGGACAAAAAATGCCCCCGCCACGGGGCCCTTTGGTTTTACATTGGCTTATATAGGGAAAATCCTTAAAAAATCTTCTTCTCTGAAACCACAAGGCCCAGGTCTTTAGTATTTGGTATGAAGCTTCATCTAGTGGAACCCTACCAAGATTGTTCAAATTATAGTGCTGGGGCCAAAAATGCCCCCGCCCCGGGGCCCTTTGGTTTTACATAGGCTTTTATAGGGAAAATCTTTAAAAATCTTCTTCTCTGAAACCACAAGGCCCAGGCCTTTGATATTTGGTATGAAGCTTCATCTAGTGGACCCCTACCAAGATTGTTCAAATTATAGTGTTGAGGCCAAAAATGCCCCCACCCCCCTGCCCTTTGGTTTTACATAGGCTTATATAGGGAAAATCTTTAAAAATCTTCTTCTCTGAAACCGCAAGGCCCAGGTCTTTGGTATTTGGAATGAAGCTTCATCTATTGGACCCCTACCAAGATTGTTCAAATTATAGTGCTGGGGCCAAAAATGGCCCTGCCCAAGGACCCTTTGGTTTTACATAGGCTTATATAAGGAAAATCTTTAAAAAATCTCCTTCTGTGAAACTGCAAGGCCCAGGTCTTTGATATTTGGTATGAAGCTTCATCTTGTGGACCCCTACTTAGATTGTTCAAATTATTGCCCTGGGGCCAAAAATGCCCCCGCTCCAAGGCCCTTTGGTTTTACATAGACTTCTATAGGGAAAATCTTGAAAAATCTTCTTCTCTGAAACAGCAAGGCCCAGGTCTTGGATATTTGGTGTGAAGCTTCATCTAGTGGACCTCTATCAAGATTGTTTAAATTATAGCCCTGAGGCCAAAAATGCCCCTGCCCCGGGGCCATTTGGTTTTACATAGGCTTATGTAGGGAATATCTTTAAAAAAATCTTCTTCTCTGAAACCGCAAGGCCCAGGTCTTTGATATTTGGTGTGTAGCTTCATCTATTGGACCTTTGCCAAGATTGTTCAAATTATAGCCTTTGTTGATATTTGGTATGAACATTCACCTTTTTAGACCTCCCTCAATATTATGCACATTATAGCCCTGGTGTCAATAGTGGCCCTCCCCAGGGCCCACTTATAACTGTATGGACCAGGTGAGCGATCCAGGGCCATCATGGCCCTCTTGTTAGCTCACCGTCACGTAGTGACGAGGTGAGCTTTTGGGATCACTTTTTGTCCGTCGTCCGTCGTGCGTGCGTCCGTGCGTCCGTGCGTGCGTCCGTGCGTCCGTGCGTAAACAATTTCTTTAAACGACATCTCCTCCTAAACCACTGATCGGATTTTGACCAAACTTCACAGGAATGATCCTTAGGGGGTCCCCTTTCAAAGTTGTTCAAATGGTTCCGGTCTGTTGCACATCTAGGTCACAGGAGCCAAAAATAGATTTTTTTCACCAAAAACTTAAAAAATCTTCTTCTCTGAAACCACAAGGCCCAGGTCTTTGATATTTGGTATGAAGCTTCATCTAGTGGACCACTACCAAGATTGTTCAAATTGTAGTGCTGGGGCCAAAAATGCCCCCGCCCTGGGGCCCTTTGGTTTTACATAGGCTTATATAGGGAAAATCTTTAAAAATCTTCTTCTCTGAAACCACAAGGCCCAGGTCTTTGATATTTGGTATGAAGCTTCATCTAGTGGACCCCTACCAAGATTGTTCAAATTATAGTGCTGGGGCCAAAAATGCCCCCGCCCTGGGGCCCTTTGGTTTTACATAGGCTTATATAGGGAAAATCTTTAAAAATCTTCTTCTCTGAAACCACAAGGCCCAGGTCTTTGATATTTGGTATGAAGCTTCATCTAGTGGACCCCTACCAAGATTGTTCAAATTATAGTGCTGGGGCCAAAAATGCCCCCGCCCTGGGGCCCTTTGGTTTTACATAGGCTTATATAGGGAAAATCTTTAAAAATCTTCTTCTCTGAAACCACAAGGCCCAGGTCTTTGATATTTGGTATGAAGCTTCATCTAGTGGACCCCTACCAAGATTGTTCAAATTAAAGTGCTGGGGCCAAAAATGCCCCCGCTCCGGGGCCCTTTTGTTTTACATGGGCTTATATAGGGAAGAGTTTTAAAAATCTTCTTGTCTGAAACCACAAGACCCAGGACTTTGATATTTGGTATGAAGCTTCATCTAGTGGACCCCTACCAAGATTGTTCAAATTTTAGTGCTGGGACAAAAAATGCCCCCGCCACCGGGCCCTTTGGTTTTACATTGGCTTATATAGGGAAAATCTTTAAAAATCTTCTTCTCTGAAACCACAAGGCCCAGGTCTTTGATATTTGGTATGAAGCTTCATCTGGTGGACCCCTACCAAGATTGTTCAAATTATAGTGCTGGGGCCAAAAATGCCCCCGCCCCGGGGCCCTTTGGTTTTACATAGGCTTATATAGGGAAAATCTTTAAAAATCTTCTTCTCTGAAACCACAAGGCCCGGGTCTTTGATATTTGGTATGAAGCTTCATCTAGTGGACCCCTACCAAGATTGTTCAAATTATAGTGCTGGGGCCAAAAATGCCCCCGCCCCGGGGCCCTTTGGTTTTACATAGGCTTATATAGGGAAAATCTTTAAAAATTTTCTTCTCTGAAACCACAAGGCCCAGGACTTTGATATTTGGTATGAAGTTTCATCTAGTGGACCCCTACCAAGATTGTTCAAATTTTATTGCTGGGACAAAAAATGCCCCCGCCACGGGGCCCTTTGGTTTTACATTGGCTTATATAGGGAAAATCTTTAAAATTTTAATCTTCTTCTCTGAAACCACAAGGCACAGGTCTTTGATATTTGGTATGAAGCTTCATCTAGTGGACCCCTACCAAGATTGTTCAAATTATAGTGCTGGGGCCAAAAATGCCCCCGCCCCAGGGCCCTTTGGTTTACATAGGCTTATATAGGGAAAATCTTTAAAAATCTTCTTCTCTGAAACCACAAGGCCCAGGTCTTTGATATTTGGTATGAAGTTTCATCTAGTGGACCCCTACCAAGATTGTTCAAATTTTATTGCTGGGACAAAAAATGCCCCCGCCACGGGGCCCTTTGGTTTTACATTGGCTTATATAGGGAAAATCTTTAAAAATCTTCTTCTCTGAAACCACAAGGCCCAGGTCTTTGATATTTGGTATGAAGCTTCATCTAGTGGACCCCTACAAAGATTGTTCAAATTATAGTGCTGGGGCCAAAAATGCCCCCGCCCCGGGGCCCTTTGGATTTTCATAGGCTTATATAGGGAAAATCTTTAAAAATCTTCTTCTCTGAAACTACAAGGCCCAGGACTTTGATATTTGGTATGAAGCTTCATCTAGTGGACCCCTACCAAGATTGTTCAAATTATAGTGCTCGGGCCAAAAATGCCCCGCCACGGGGCCCTTTGGTTTTACATAGGCTTATATAGGGAAAATCTTTAAAAAACTTCTTCTCTGAAACCACAAGGCCCAGGACTTTGATATTTGGTATGAAGCTTCATCTAGTGGACCCCTACCAAGATTGTTCAAATTATAGTGCTGGGGCCAAAAATGCCCCCGCACCAGGGCCCTTTTGTTTTACATAGGCTTATATAGGGAAAATCTTTAAAAATCTTCTTCTCTGAAACCACAAGGCCTAGGTCTTTTATATTTGGTATGAAGCTTCATCCTAAGGACCCCTAACAAGATTATTCAAATTATAGTGCTGAGGCCAAAAAAGTCTCCGCCCTGGGGCCCTTTGGTTTTACATAGGCTTATATAGGGAAAATCTTTAAAAATCTTCTTCTCTGAAACCGCAAGGCCCAGGACTTTGATATTATGTATGAAGCTTCATCTAGTTGACCCCTACCAAGATTGTTCAAATTATAGTGCTGGGGCAAAAAATGCCCCCGCCCGGGGCCCTTTGGTTTTACATAGGCTTATATAGGGAAAATCTTTAAAAATCTTCTTCTCTGAAACCGCAAGGCCCAGGACTTTGATTTTTGGTATGAAGCTTCATCTAGTGGACCCCTACCAAGATTGTTCAAATTATCAAATTATAGCCCTTGGGCCAAAAATGCCCCTGCTCCGGGGCCTTTTTGGTTTTACATAGACTTGTATTGGGAAAATCTTTAAAATCTTCTTCCCTGAAACCACAAGTCCTAGGTCTTGTAAATTTGGTATGAAGCTTCTTCTAAAGGACCCCTACCAAGATGATTCAAATTATAGTGCTGGGGCCAAAAATGGCCCCGCCCCGGGGCCCTTTGGTTTCACATAGGCTTATATAGGGATAATCTTTAAAAATCTTTTTCTCTGAAACCACAAGGCCCAGGACTTTGAAATTTGGTATGAAGCTTCATCTAATGGACCTCTACCAAGATTGTTCAAATTATAGCCCTGGGGCCACAAATGCCCCCACCCTTGGGCCCTTTGGTTTTACATAGATTTATATAGCCCCGGGGCCATTTGGTTTTGCATAGGCTTATGTAGGGAATATCTTTAAAAAAAATCTTCTTCTCTGAAACCACAAGGCCCAGGTCTTTGATATTTGATGTGTAGCTTCATCTAGTGGACCTTTGCCAAGATTGTTCAAATTATAGCCTTTGTTGATGTTTGGTATGAAGCCTCACCTTTAAGACCTCCCTCAACATTATGCACATTAAAGCCCTGGGGCCAATAATGGCCCTCTCTGGGGCCCACTTGTTACACTATGGATCAGGTGAGCGATCCAGGGCCATCATGGTCCTCTTGTGTTTTATATTAGGATCACTTTTTGTCTGTCATCCGTGCGTAAACAATTTCTTCAAACGTCATCTCCTCCTAAACCACTGATCGGATTTTGACCAAACTTCACAGGAATGATCCTTATGTGGTTGCCTTTCAAAGTTGTTCAAATGGTTCTGGTCCGTTGCACATCTAGGTCAAAGGAGCCAAAAATAGATTTTTTCACTGAAAACTTAAAAAATCTTCTTCTCTGAAACAACAAGGCCCATGTCTTTGTTATTTAGTATGAAGCTTCATCTAGCGGACCCCTACCAAGATTGTTCAAATTATAGTGCTGGGGCCAAAAATGCCCCCGCTCCAGGGCCCTTTTGTTTTACATGGGCTTATATAGGGAAAAATCTTTAAAAATCTTCTTCTCCGAAACCGCAAGGCCCAGGTCTTTGATATTTGGTATGAGGCTTCATCTAGTGGACCCCTACCAAGATTGTTCAAATTATAGTGCTGGGGCCAAAAATGCCCCTGACACAGGGCCCTTTGGTTTTACATGGGCTTATATAGGGGAAATCTTTAAAAATCTTCTTCTCTGAAACCGCAAGGCCCAGGTCTTTGCTATATGGTATGAAGCTTCATCTTGTGAACCCCTACCAAGATTGTTCAAATTATTGTGCTGAGGCCAAAAATGCCCCCGCCCCGGGGCCCTTTGGTTTTACATGAGCTTATATCGGGAAAATCTTTATAAATATTCTTCTCTGAAACCGAAAGGCCCAGGTCTTTGACATTTGGTATAAAGCTTCATCTAGTGGACCCCTATCAAGATTGTTCAAATTATAATGCTGGGACCAAAAATGCTCCCGCCCCGGGGCCCTTTGGTTTTACATGCGCTCATATAGGGAAAATCTTTAAAAATCTTCTTTTCTGAAACCGCAAGGCCCAGGTCTTTGATATTTGGTATGAAGCTTCATCTAGTGGACCTCTACCAAAATTGTTTAAATTATAGTGCTAGGGGCAAAAGTGCCCCCGCCCCGGGGCCCTTTTGTTTTATATAGGCTTATAATTATCATAGGGAAAATCTTTAAAAATTTTCTTCTCTGAAACCGCAAGGCCCAGGTCTTTGTTATTTGGTATGAAGCTTCATCTAGTGGACCCCTACCAAGATTGTTCAAATTATAGTGCTGGGGCCAAAAATGCCCCCCGTCCCGGGGCCCTTTGGTTTTACATGGGCTTATATAGAGAAATCTTTAAAAAGCTTCTTCTCTGAAACTGCAAGGCCCAGGTCTTTGATATTTGGTATGATACTTCATCTAGTGGACCCCTACCAAGATTGTTCAAATTATAGTGCTGGGGCCAAAAATTTCCCCTTCCCGGTGCCCTTTGGTTTTACATAGGCTTATATAGGGAAAAGCTTTAAAAATCTTCTTCTCTGAAACCGCAAGGCCCAGGACTTTGATATTTGGTGCATAGCTTCATCTAGTGGACCTTTGCCTAGATGGTTCAAATTATAGCCTTTGTTGATGTTTGGTATGAAGCTTCACCTTTAAGACCTCCCTCAACATTAGGCACGTTTAAGCCCTGGGGCCAATAACGGTCCTTCCACGGGGTACACTTGTTACACTATGGATCAGGTGAGCGATCCAGGGCCATCATGGCCCTCTTGTGTTTTATATTAGGATCACTTT
The DNA here is from genome assembly GCA_963580285.1 of Lucinisca nassula. Taxonomy (NCBI): domain Eukaryota; kingdom Metazoa; phylum Mollusca; class Bivalvia; order Lucinida; family Lucinidae; genus Lucinisca; species Lucinisca nassula. Next base: position 129,231,991 of record OY757017.1, read on the forward strand.
TTGTCTGTCATCCGTACGTAAACAATTTCTTCAAACGACATCTCCTCCTAAACCACTGATTGGATTTTGACCAAACTTCACAGGAATGATCCTTAGGAGGTCCCCTTTCAAAGTTGTTCAAATGGTTCCGGTCCGTTGCACATTTAGGTCACACGAGCCAAAAATAGATTTTTTTTTCACCGAAAACTTAAAAAATCTTCTTCTCTGAAACCAAAAGGCCCAGGTCTTTGATATTTGGTATGAAGCTTCATCTAGTGGACCCCTACCAAAATTGTTCAAAATATAATGCTGGGGCCAAACATGCCCCCGCCCCGGAGCCCTTTGGTTTTACATTGGCTTATATAGGGAAAATCTTTAAAAATCTTCTTCTCTGAAACCGCATGGCCCAGGTCTTTGATATTTGGTATGAAGCTTCATCTAGTGGACCCCTACCAAGATTGTTCAAATTGTAGTGCTGGGGCCAAAAATGCCCCCGCTTCGGGGCCCTTTGGTTTTACATGGGCTTATATAGGGAAAATCTTCTTCTCTGAAACCACAAGGCCCAGGTCTTTGATATTTGGTATGAAGCTTCATCTAGTGGACCCCTACCAAGATTGTTCAAATTACAGTGCTGGGGCCAAAAATGCCCCCGCTCCGGGGCCCTTTGGTTTTGCATGGGCTTATATAGGGAAGAGCTTTAAAAATCTTCTTCTCTGAAACCGTAAGGCCCAGGTCTTTGTTATTTGGTATGAAGCTTCATCTAGGGGACCCCTACCAAGATTGTTCAAATTATAGTGCTGGGGCCAAAAATGCCCCCGCCCCGGGGCCCTTTGGTTTTACATGGGCTTATATAGGGAAAATCTTTAAAAATCTTCTTCTCTGAAACCGCAAGGCCTAGGTCTTTGATATTATGTATGAAGCTTCATCTAGTGGACCCCTACCAAGATTGTTCAAATTATAGCCCTTGGGCCAAAAATGCCCCCGCTCCGGGGCCCTTTGGTTTTACATGGGCTTATATAGGGAAAATCTTTAAAAATCTTCTTCTCTGAAACCGCAAGGCCCAGGTCTTTGATATTTGGTATGAAGCTTCATCTAGTGGACCCCTACCAAGATTGTTCAAATTATAGTGCTGGGGTCAAATATGCCCCCGCTCCGGGGCCCTTTGGTTTTACATGGGCTTATATAGGGAAAATCTTTAAAAATTTTCTTCCCTGAAACTGTAAGGCCCAGGGTCCCCCCCCCCTCCTCCCCCCACTCGGGCCTTTTGGTTTTACATAGGCTTATATAGGGAAAATCTTTAAAAATCTTCTCTGAAACCGCAAGGCCCAGGTCTTTGATATTTAGTATGAAGCTTCACCTAGTGGACCCCTACCAAGATTGTTCAAATTATAGTGCTGGGGCCAGAAATGCCCCCGCTCTGGGGCCCTTTGGTTTTACATGGCTTCTATAGGGAAAATCTTTAAAAATCTTCTTCTCTGAAACCACAAGGCCCAGGTCTTTTATATTTGGTATGAAGCTTCACCTAGTGGACCCCTACTAAGATTGTTCAAATTATAGCCCTGGGGCCAAAAATGCTCCCGCTCCAGGGCCCTTTGGTTTTACATAGACTTATTTAGGGAAAATCTTGAAAAATCTTTTTCTCTGAAACCACAAGGCCTAGGTCTTTGATATTTGGTATGAAGCTTAATCTTGTGGACCCCTACCAAGATTGTTCAAATTATAGCCCTGGGGCCAAAAATGCCCCCACTTGGGCCCTTTGGTATTAATACATAGACTTATATATAGGGAAAATCTTGAAAAATCTTCTTCCCTGAAACCAGAAGACCTAGGTCTTTGATATTTGGTATGAAGCTTCATCTAGTGGACTTCTACCAAGATTGTTCAAATTGTAGCCCTGAGACCAAAAACACCCCTGTCTCGGGGGCCCTTTGGTTTTACATAGACTTATATAGGGAATATCTTTAAAAATCTTCTTCTGTGAAACCACAAGGCCTAGGTCTTTGATATTTGGTGTGAAATTTCATCTAGTGGACCTCTATCAAGATTGTTCAAATTATAGCCCTGGGGCCAAAAATGCCCCATACCTCGAGACCCTTTGGTTTTTCATAGACTTATATAGGGAAATCTTTAAAAATCTTCTTCTCTGAAACCACAAGGCCCATGTCTTTGATATTTGGTATGGAGCTTCATCTAGTGGACCTCTACCAAGATTGTTCAAATTATAGCCCCTGCCCCGGGGCCCTTTGGTTTTGCATAGTTTTATATATAATTTATCTAGTGGACCTCTAGTGGACCTCTATCAAGATTGTTCAAATTATAGCCCTGGGGCCAAAAATGCCCCATACCTCGAGACCCTTTGGTTTTTCATAGACTTATATAGGGAAATCTTTAAAAATCTTCTTCTCTGAAACCACAAGGCCCATGTCTTTGATATTTGGTATGGAGCTTCATCTAGTGGACCTCTACCAAGATTGTTCAAATTATAGCCCCTGCCCCGGGGCCCTTTGGTTTTGCATAGTTTTATATATAGAGATAACCTTTGAAAATCTTCTTCTCTGAAACAGCAAGGCCCAGGTCTTTGATATTTGGTGTGAAGCTTCATCTAGTGGACCTCTATCAAGATTGTTTAAGTTATAGCCCTGAGGCCAAAAATGCCCCCGCCCCGGGGCCATTTGGTTTTACATAGGCTAATGTAGGGAATATCTTTAAAAAATCTTTTTCTCTGAAACCCCAAGGCCCAGGTCTTTGATATTTGGTGTGTAGCTTCATCTAGTGGACCTTTGCCAAGATTGTTCAAATTATAGGCTTTGTTGATATTTGGTATGAAGCTTCACCTTTTTAGACCTCCCTCAACATTATGCACATTGTAGCCCTGGGGTCAATAATGGCCCTCCCCGAGGCCCACTTGTTACTCTATCATATGGGTCAGGTGAGCGATCCAGGGCCATCATGGCCCTCTTGTGTTTTATATTAGGATCACTTTTTGTCTGTCATCCGTACGTAAACAATTTCTTCAAACGACATCTCCTCCTAAACCACTGATTGGATTTTGACCAAACTTCACAGGAATGATCCTTAGGAGGTCCCCTTTCAAAGTTGTTCAAATGGTTCCGGTCCGTTGCACATTTAGGTCACACGAGCCAAAAATAGATTTTTTTTTTCACCGAAAACTTAAAAAATCTTCTTCTCTGAAACCAAAAGGCCCAGGTCTTTGATATTTGGTATGAAGCTTCATCTATCGTCAGGTCAGGTTCGTTCCTGCTACTAGTAACATGTAATCTAGTACAACCTGTTGCATGCGGGCAGATGGGACTCGTTACCTCGGGAGAGCAACCCATCTAGGAGTTGCTAGATCTCTAAACAAAGCTAGCTTGGGTAGGTGGAACCCATAGCCTTGGTTGGCAATCCACCTAGGGGTTAGGCCCTTAAACAAAACCTAGCCTGGGTAGATGGAACCCACAGCTTTGGTTGGCAATCCATCTAGGAGATGCTAGACCTCTAAACAAAACTAGCCCGGGGAGGTGGAACTCGTAGCCTTGATTGGCAACCCACTTAGGGGTTATAGGTCCTTAAACAAAACCTAGCCTGGGCAGATAGAGCCCATAGCCTTAGTTGGCAATTCCTCCTAGGAGCTGGTAGGTCTCTGAACGAAATCTGGCTTGTCACATTCACTTATCTGGAGAGCCTGTGAGTTGTCAGAAACTTGAATGTGCTGAGCTTTATATCATGACAACCCTTCTAGGAGTTGGTAGGTCTCCGAACAAAACCTGGTTTGTCACACTCATTTATCTGAAGAGCCCGTGAGTTGTCAGATACTTGAGTGTGCTAAGCCATATATAACGACCTCCAGGGTCCTGGGTATGACGTAAAAATGCATCCAGCTGTGACACTCTAAATGAGTGTGGGAATATGAGGTTGCCCATTATCACAGTTGTCTCCCCACCTTCAGGGTTATGAGGCTGCCACAACCTGGGTGGCAGAGCTAGGCAGCAACCATCTACAGACCGATGGCTTGGTGTACTAGCTACTGTGGTTTGGCGGATGATCCTTGCTGTACAAGGACAACGGTAAAGCACACCTGCCCTAGTGAGTTGGGAACGGCGGCTTGCTCAGGTGCCGTAAAAGAATTGAGTAGGGATGTCAGCCAGGACAGGCGGTCCTGTAAACTACAACCGTCAAAACATATCATGGCAGCTACAAATTCAGAATCAAGGTTAGGCGGTGCCAACAGACAACAAAGCTCTGTTGGTGACGTCTCCGGCTTGGCCTCCTCTCAGGTGTGGGAGGCAGGGTCGGGCCATTGTGGCGAATCAAGCAAGCGCCTGAGGAAATTCAGGGTGGGAACACTCAATGTCAACACCCTGAGAGGAAGAGTTTGCGAGGTAGTGGAAACACTATCCCGCAGGAAAGTGGATGTCTGTTGTGTCCAGGAGACCAGATACCGTGGTGGAAACTGCCGCACGATCAAGGGCAAGGACACCAAGTATAAGCTCTACTGGTCTGGAAACGATAAAGGCACTGCTGGTGTAGGAGTGTTTGTGGCAGAAGAGTGGATAGAGAAAGTTTTTGAAGTGCAAAGAGTCTCAGACAGAATCATCATGGTGAAGCTTGTAGTTGGCCAGTGCGTGGTTACCCTTCTGTCTGTGTATGCCCCACAGAGTGGTTTAAGTGCTGAAGTCAAGGACTTGTTCTTTGACCAACTGCGTGCTGTGACTGCCAGGATCCCAGGATCCGAACTCCTGATCCCATGCGGAGATTGGAATGGCCACGTAGGCCGTGCAGGCACTGGATACAAGGAAGTGCATGGTGGGATCGGGTATGGTAGACCTGAACCAGATGTTGAGGGTGAGAGGATTCTAGAGTATGCCCTGGCTTTTGACCTGCTTCTTGGAAACACATGTTTCAAGAAACGTGACAGTCATCTTATCACATACAAGTCAGGAAGCGCAGCGACGCAGATAGATTTCATCCTTTACCGCAGGACAATGCGCAAACTTGTCACAGATGTGAAAGTGATCCCTGGAGAGGAAGTAGCCCTGCAACATCAGCTACTCATATGCGACATGAGGATTGATGTTCCACCAAAACCAAAGCGCAAGTTCACCCCCAGACTAAAAGTTTGGAAGCTGAAAGAATCTCAGACAAGAAATCATTTCCAGGAGGTTTTCAGCCAGCATGTGAGTGCTTCGGCAGGTGTAGCAGATGCTACCACTGAGGATATATGGAACAGCATCAAGACCGGTCTGCTCAAGACAACTGAAGAGGTGTGTGGCACAACACGGCCCCACCGCTGGCGTCGCGAAACCTGGTGGTGGAATGAGGATGTTAATAAGGTCATAGCAGCCAAGCGGCAAGCCTTTAAAGCTTGGAAGACTGGTAAGGGCACCCGTGCATCATATCTTGCGGCCAAACGCATAGCCAGACGTGTGGTGCACCATGCTCGCCAAGAAGCTGAGAAGGAGATCTACAAGAATATTGACCCTAAGTCCTCAGAAGTATACCGCCTTGCTAACCAGATGAGAAGAGAGAATGCCGATGTTGTAGGTGACAAACCAGTAAAGAATGATGCAGGGGAGATGTCAATGAGTGATGACTCAAAGCAGAGGGCCTGGTTAGAACACTACCAAAGGCTACTCAATGTTGAGTTCGACTGGGACCCAGACCACCTGTCTGATGAACCACCAGTGGAAGGGCCACCCATCCCAATCACTATTGATATGGTTAAGAAGGCTATCTCTCAGATGAAGACTGGCAAAGCACCTGGTCCCTCTGGCATAGTGGTGGAGATGCTAAGAGCTGCAGGTGATGCGGGTGCCACCATGATCCGTGACCTTGCAGCTGCAATCATCCGTGATGGGAAGGTACCCTCTGACTGGGAACAGAGTTTCATTGTCTGTCTCTACAAGGGCAAGGGCGATGCATTGGAACGGGGCAACTACCGTGGTCTCAAGCTGACAGAACAGGTCATGAAAGTCCTGGAGAGGATTGTGGATGGCCTCATTAGGCAGTTGGTGTCCATCGACGATTCCCAGTTTGGCTTCGTCCCAGGAAGAGGCACAACAGATGCAATTTTTGTTGTCCGACAGCTGCAAGAGAAGTATCTGGCGGCCAACAAGAGACTCTACATGGCTTTTGTAGACCTGGAGAAGGCATTTGATCGAGTGCCTCGGAAAGTCATCTGGTGGGCACTAAGAAAACTTGGAGTGGACGAGTGGATTGTGAAACTGGTCCAAGGGATGTACGCAAATGCTCGGAGCCGTGTCCGGGTCGGTGATGGTTACAGTGAAGAATTCGAGGTGAAGGTGGGTGTTCATCAAGGCTCTGTTCTCAGCCCACTGCTTTTCATCATTGTGCTTGAAGCCTTGTCATGCGAGTTCCGCTCTGGAGTCCCCTGGGAGGACCTGTATGCTGATGACCTTGTCATCATAGCTGAATCCCTTGAGGAATGTGTCAGGAGGCTCTTAACTTGGAAAGAGGCAATGGAGGCGAAAGGGCTGAGAGTGAATGCAGGAAAGACAAAGATCATGATCTGTGGTACAGGTCTGGACCTCTTGCAGAGTACAGGCCAGTTCCCATGCGCTGTATGTCGCACTGGAGTTGGCAGCAACAGTATCTTTTGTAATGGCTGCAAGTTCTGGGTGCACAAGAAATGCAGTGGGCTCAAACGCTTGATAGAGGACCCTGAGTACAGGTGTACACGGTGCCAAGGAACTGCACGCCCCTTAGATGGCAGACCACAGAGGGAAGTTCAAGTCGGATCAGACAAGCTGGAGGTTGTAGCTTCCTTCTGCTACCTAGGTGATATGCTCTCTGCAGGGGGTGGTTGCGACCTTTCAACTACATCACGTGTGAAAACAGCCTGGAAGAAATTCAAGGAGTTGCTACCAGTTCTCTCTTCCCGCCACCTCTCGTTCAAGACACGTGGCCGTGTGTATAGCTCTTGTGTGCGGAGCGCAATGCTCCATGCCAGTGAGACATGGCCATTGACAAAGCCAAACCTCCAACGTCTACAGCGAAATGACAGGGCAATGATCAGACAGATCTGCAATGTCAAGCCACAGGACACTGTCACCATCAGGTCCAGTGAGTTACTGGAGCGTCTTGGCATTGAGGACCTGGACCTCATCCTGAAAGAGAGAAGACTTCGCTGGTATGGACATGTGGAACGCTCCAACGGTGCAATCAAGACTGCCTGTGACATACAGGTAAGTGGAAAGCGGGGGCCAGGAAGGCCCAAGATGACCTGGAAGCAGCTAACAGAAAGAGATTGCAGAGAATGGAAGCTCTCTGCTATCGATCCTCATGATAGACAAGCCTGGAGATCTGGTGTAAGATCTGCCATGCGTGCAGCAAGCCAGCTACCTGGAAGGGGGCCCACTTATGTGGACGTTGCCCCTGTACCTGCACGTTAATCAAAAATTCGTTGATGATGATGATGATATGAAGCTTCATCTAGTGGACCCCTACCAAAATTGTTCAAAATATAATGCTGGGGCCAAACATGCCCCCGCCCCGGAGCCCTTTGGTTTTACATTGGCTTATATAGGGAAAACCTTTAAAAATCTTCTTCTCTGAAACCGCAAGGCCCAGGTCTTTGATATTTGGTATGAAGCTTCATCTAGTGGACCCCTACCAAGAGTGTTCAAATTATAGTGCTGGGGCCAAAAATGCCCCCGCCCCGGGGCCCTTTGGTTTTACATAGGCTTATATAGGGAATATCTTTAAAAATCTTCTTCTCTGAAAGTGCAACGCCAAGGTCTTTGATATTTGGTATGAAGCTTCATTTAGTGGATCCCTACCAAGATTGTTCAAATTATAGTGCTGGGGCCAAAAATGCCCCCGCCCCGGGGCCCTTTGGTTTTACATAGGCTTATATTGGGAATATCTTTAAAAATCTTCTTCTCTGAAAGTGCAAGGCCCAAATTCTTTGATATTTGGTATGAAGCTTTATCTAGTGGACCCCTACCAAGATTGTTCAAATTATAGTGCTGGGGCCAAAAATGCCCCTGGCCCGGGGCCCTTTGGTTTTACATAGACTTATATAGAGATAATCTTTGAAAATCTTCTTCTCTGAAACAGCAAGGCCCAGGTCTTTGATATTTGGTGTGAAACTTCATTTAGTGGACCTTTATCAAGATTGTTTAAATTATAGCCCTGAGGCCGAAAATGCCCCCATTTGGTTTTACATAGGCTTATGTAGGGAATATCTTTAAAAAAAATCGTCTTCTCTGAAACCACAATGCTCAGGTCTTTTATATTTGGTGTGTAGCTTCATCTAGTGGACCTTTGCCAAGATTGTTCAATTTAGACCTCCCACAACATTATGCACATTATAACCCTAGGGTCAATAATGGCCCTCCCGGGGCCCACTTGTTACTCTATGGATCAGGTGAGCGATCCAGGGCCATCATGGCCCTCTTGTGTTTTATATTAGGATCACTTTTTGTCTGTCATCTGTGCGTAAACAATTTCTTCAAACAACATCTCCTCCTAAACCACCGATCGGATTTTGACCAAACTTCACAGGAATGATCCTTAGGTGGTCCCCTTTCAAAGTTGTTCAAATGGTTCCGGACCTTTGCACATATAGGTCACAGAAACCAAAAATAGATTTTTTCACCGAAAACTTAAAAAATCTTCTTCTCTGAAACCGCAAGGACCAGGTCTTTGATATTTGGTATGAAGCTTTACTCGTGGACCCCTACCAAAATTGTTCAAATTAAAGTGCTGGGGTCAAAAATGCCCCTGCCCCGGGGCCCTTGGGTTTTACATGGGCTTATATAGGAAAATCTTCAAAAATCTTCCTCTCTGAAACCACAAGGCCCAGGTCTTTGATATCTGATATGAAGCTTCATCTAGTGGACCCCTACCAAGATTGTTCAAATTATAGTGCTGGGGCCAAAAATGCCCCCGCCCCGGGGCTCTTTGATTTTACATGGGCTTTTATAGGGAAAATCTGTAAAAATCTTCTTCTCTGAAACAACAAGGCCCAGGTCTTTGATATTTGATATGAAGCTTCATCTAGTGGACCCCTACCAAGATTGTTCAAATTATAGTGCTGGGGCCAAAAATGCCCCCGCCCTGGGGCCTTTTGGTTTTACATGGACTTATATAGGGAAAATCTTTAAAAGTCTTCTTCTCTGAAACTGCAAGGCCCAGGTCTTTGCTATTTGGTATGAAGCTTCATCTAGTGGACCCCTACCAAGATTGTTCAACTTATAGTGCTGGGGCCAAAAATTCCCCCAATGCGGGGCCCTTTGGTTTTACATAGGCTTACGTAGGGAAAATCTTTAAAAATCTTCTTCTCTGAAACTGCAAGGCCAAGGTCTTTGATATTTGGTATGAAGCTTCATCTTGTGGACCTCTACCAAGATTGTTCCAGTTATAGCCCTGGGGCCAAAAATGCACCCCCCCCCCCCCACTTCTTCTTCTCTGAAACCGCAAGGCCCAGGTCTTTGATATTTGGTATGTAGCATATCTAGTGGACCTTTGCCAAGATTGTTCAATTTATAGCCTTTGTTGATATTTGGTATGAAGCTTCACCTTTTTAGACGTCTATGACAATTATGCACATTATAGCCCTGGGGTTAATAATGGCCCTCCCCGGGTCCCACTTGTTACTCTATGGATCAGGTGAGCGATCCAGGGCCATCATGGCCCTCTTGTTCTTTTTTCTTTTCTTTTTTTTTTTTAATTATTATTGATGCGTATATCGTGTGGCTGTGGATTGACTGTACAGTGGTTGTACAGTTCTTGTATTTATTTCTGTGTATCTGGTAATGTAGTTTCTATGTGATAGTCTCTTATAATTCTGTTTAGAATGGCATGGTTTATTTTAATATTTACTGTTTCTTTTAATGTCTATATGTACTGGTTAACCATGATGAGACTCAAATAAACTAAATAAACTTGATCTGAACATACAAGGGCAATGTGCCTCTGGCATGACATTCTCCGATTTCTTTTTCAAAAAATTATTGTGTCAAGAAATTCTCATCACTCGCGAAACTTGCAAATTGATCTCCGGATATACATCAAATAATTATAACGGATTGTAAACAGAGGTCAATTTGAAAATTACTCAGGCATGTACATATACTTTGAACTCGCTCATGTACTCTGTTTTTTTTTTTTTTTTTTTTGTTGTTTTTTTTTTCATTGGATTTGTCGTTTTGTTTATTGAAAAGACTTACGAAAGTGACCCCTCATCATAAAACATGCCTATATAATTTTGACCCCCTTGAACCCCACTTTTATAAAGTAAAACTGGGGTTTACAGGGGTAAACCTTATTTTTCTTACCTCTGCTCTCAAATATAGATTGTGGGTACTCGTAAGAACCGCCTCGATGAGGCGGTTCTAACGACTGCCCATGATCTATATTTTTATTTTGAGCAGAAATAAGAAAAATATCACAATTTTTCATCTTAAAATGTTAGTTTTTTAGCGGTAAAGTTTACAATGCATTTGTATAGGCGTGTTTGCGTTCTTACATTGGGATAACATAACAGTGTAACATAGTGCATTTTTTCATATCTCTTTGTTCAGCTGATGTTTTTGGAATTTTTTTTTTTTTTTTTTTTTTTTTTTGATTTGAGGTTTTACGTTCCCGACAACACTATTTATGTCACTTTGGAGACGTTGCTTCCAATTTTCCGGGACTTTTGAGATGAAATTACATCTCAAGCCCTGCCGCCCAAACAAACCAGAAGGGTTTATATATAGGGACGGTCCGACTCGCACCACTTTGCTTTGGCAGGCTTAGACCCTCTAAGCGGTTTACCAGCACTCACGTGCCGTCGGTTTCAGCTCTGCGTGGACGCATCATACAGCTCAGTCTATTGTTCCAAGCCCCGGTTGGCGGGGCCTATGTTTTGGGGAAAAATGTGGACAAAATAAGAAAAAAAAATCCCTGATAATCCCACTTTTCAGTATATACAATGGCCTGATTGGATTTAGATGGATTTTCTTAGACCGACTCGGTAACCTGATGCTATAAGGCTTACGGCAGAATTAAATACAGTAACATATACCCCTGTTTGTTTGTTTGATTTGATGTTTAACGCCCCCGTCAACACTATAAAAGTTATTTTGGAGACGTTGCTTCCAATTTTATAGGACTTTTACCCGACTTTGACATGAAATGTTATCTCAAGCCCTGTCGTCCAATGAAACCAATGGGGTTTATAAGCATGGAGGGTCCGACTCGCACCGCTTTGCCTTGGCAGGCTTAGATGCTCTGAGCGGTTTACCAGTAATCGTGTGCGGTCGGATTCAGCTCTGCGTGGAAGCATCATGCAGCCCATTTATTTCTATAAGCCCCCATTGGCGGGAACAGACATATACCCCTGTAAACTCCATCATTCCCTGCATAATGTTGGGTTTACAGGGACGTTAATCACACTCGCTTGTTGTCGTGATGCATACCTATACCGGCCCCGCCCATCGGGGCTTGAAGAAATAGATGGGCTGCATGATGCTTACACAGAGCTGAAACCGACCGCATACGAGTACTGGTAAACCGCGTAGAGGATCTAAGTCTGCCCAGTTAAAGTGGTGCGCGTCGGACCGTCCATGTTTATAAACCTTTTTGGCTTAATTGGGCGACAGAGCTCGAGATGTCACTTCATCTCAATGTCGGGTAAAAGTCCCACATAATTGGAAGCAACGTCTCCAAAATGACCTATGTAGTGTTGACGGGGACGGTAAACCTCAAATCAAGCAAACAAAAGCATCCCTATACAAATACATTGTAAATTTTACCGCAAAAAAAAAAAAAAAAAAAAAAAAAAAAACACCCAAAAAAAGAACACGAAAATATTTAGATGAAAAATTGTGATAATTTTCTTATTTCTTCACAAAGTATAGATAGTGGGTACACGTTAGAGGTGGTTCTAACGAGTACCCACAATCTATATTTTAGAACAGAAGAAAAATAAGGTTTACCCTGAAGCCCCAGAAGGCCGTCAGATCTTTCAATGAAACATGTCATTCCTTTGCTGGTGTCAAAAGGAAAAACACTGCTCATCGGGAGCTATTATCTCATCACGTGAACAAGTCCGTGAAATAAAGACCCCCTTAAACCCCACTTAATATAGAGAAAACTGGGGTTTACGGGGGTAAACATCATTTTCCGTATTTCTGCTCTAAGACATAGGTTGTGGGTACTCGTAAGAACCGCCTCATTGGGGCGGTTCTAACGAGCACCCAAAACCCATGTTTGGCGTATAAATAAGAAAAATACCACACCTTTTCATCATAAAATTACTTTTTTTGAGCGGCTCCGCCCATAGGGGCTTGAAGAAATATATGGGCTGCATGATGCTTCCACGCAGAGCTGAATCCGACCCGCACACTAGTACTGGTAAACCGCTTAGAGGATCTAAGCCTGTCCAGGAACCGCGGTGCGAGGCGGACCGTCCATGCGTATAAAGCCTATTGGTTTCATTGGGCGACAGGGCTTGAAATGTCATTTCATCTCAATGTCGGGTAAAAGTCCCACAAAATTGGAAGCAACGTCTCAAAAATGACCTTTACAGAGTTGACGGGGACGTTAAACCTCAAATCAAACAAACAAACAAAACTCGTAAGAACCGCCTCATTAAGGCGGTTATAACGAGCACCCAAAACCAATGTTTTGCGTATAAATAAGAAAAATACAATACATTTTCATCATAAAATTACCTTTTTTGAGGTATGAAAAAATGTACTATACCACACGGGTGTGTTATCGTAATGTCATAGGCAATTTAATTTTAGACAGTTGCCTAGCATAATGGTGTTTCTCTTCTTCTTATGCACAACAACGGAAATGATATGAATTTCTTACCAACGTTTAAGATCCTTATTGTCCGTACCCGAGGATATAATTTACACGCCTCAATTGTCAGTGCAATTCGTGCATATGGTATGGTATCGAGTGCGTAAAGGTTATATTTTCCGCATGGTATTGAGTTCGTAAAGGTTACAGTTGTCGGAGGATAAGTTGAAAGTGACGTTTTAGACTATACCACCATCGTTAGGTGAGACAGGGTTTTACCGTTATTATCGATACAAATCGAATAACCACCCTATAAAGTGAAAATAATTAAGACACTTTACAAGCCAAGATGAAATGGCTCAGGTGGATAGTGTTGGGGTTGTTTAAAATACGAAATGACCATTCGTGGTTCGATTCCTTCCAAGTGTGTGTGTGTGTGTGTGTGTGTTTTTTTTTTTTTTTTCTCTTATTATCGTGAATAGAGTTCTACCCTTTTTTGAAGTCCTTTTAAATCGAAATTTATATATTTTATGTGCTCTTTTTAGGTATATTTTTAATGTTTCTTTTTTCGTCTTCTGATTTTATAACGACGACGCTGGTTCGATGAGTGCCTTTGTTGGCAGCATTCTTTCGTGGAGACTGATCTTGAAATCTTTTCTACGGTCATTCTCCCCTGCCACTGATTCAAGACGGGCAGTTGTCAGTTTCTGTACAGGTTATAAGAAGCCTCCGCGGTGTAGTGGTTATGCTACCGCCTTGTAAGGCAGGGGTCGCAGGATCGATCCCGGGCCTCTCCAGACTTTCGGATGAGTCTTTAAACCGAGGTCCCGTCTCCGTATGACCTTTAGCTGTTGGTGAGACTTAAAACTCAAACACTCATTCACTCTGTACAGGTTACCCGCTTATGTTGGGAAAGTGTGGATATGTAAACTGACCGGCTCAAAAATGACCTTAATGTTTTTTGACGTCGGTTGCTTTTAGCTGTGTCCTGGGTGGAGTCTTAAAAATTCATATCAGCAGACATTATCATTGAGACATGAGACAGACTTTTATAGCTTTGTGAGAATGTTAAACTTTGATTTTTGGAAACCTGCATGAATCTAATAATATCCGTGAGTAGCTCGTAAACAACTTCGTGACCTTGTTTCGTGTTTCTTCTTCTTAGCTCATAAAAACAGAATTACTGATCTCAGCATAAGAAAAGGGCATTTTAAGCAATAACAAGTATAATGTAATATTGTAAGAAGGAAAAAATAAAAAAAAATGTAATAGTGAGGCTCGAACCCACAACTATAAAGTACAAAATATTTCATGGGCTACCAGTCAGCCGTCTTTCCACTGCGCCAGGTTGAATGTCTAACAAGTATACCACAAAATCGCATTATACTGAATATTACCGGCGCTTGCTTACCTTTCGACAACAGTGGACTATGCTCAATAACAAAAACATTTGCTGACGTCACTGTCAACTTATCCTCTGACAACAGTACATTCATTATAATACTGTTGTCGGACGATAAGTTGAAAGTGACGTCAGCGAATGGTTTGTTGTTAAGCACTGTCCACTGTTGCCAAAAGGTAACGCCGCTTCGCTTGCGATAACTTTAACGGTACAATCTGTCTTGCCAACCAATGAAGGGTGTGATAATGATAACGGTACAACAACCTGACAAACCTACCTGTGGTGGTTTACTCTTTTACGTCACTGTCAACTTATCTTCCGACAATAGTATATAGTCGCGGATAAGACTGGCTAGGCGGAGCTATTCGGGTGTTGTCAACATATGTCAAATTCGCTGAGTCCACCAGAAGATTCGGTAGTCTGGCTTTCGCTTGATTTCTGCAAGCGGACAAAATGACCATATACACCACAGCTTTTACAGTTGAATTCAGACCATCGGGTGCCTTGGTTTACTTTTTTGTTAATAGAACAGTCCAAAGGCAGGCGCAAACGATAGCTCCGCCTAGTCAATCTTATCTGCGACTACTATATTGAGTTCGTAAAGGTTACATTTATTACTCATTTTGTTGTTTTTAGTGAGAGAGAAAAGGCGATTTGTTCACCTGAGGTAGTATTGCCCGAGAGCGAAGCTCGAGGTATTATTGCATTCCCCATGGGCAATATTACCTGCTCGGTAAACAAACCATCATATTCGACTCGCACAAGCCTGCCTGGTAGACAGAAGCCTCCGTGGTGTAGTATTTACGCTACTCGCCTTGTAAACCAGGGGTTGGTAACTCGAAGCTCTCTTAAGGCTTACAACGAACTTAAGTATATCTTAATCTTCTCGTAGCGATTAGTGTGAGTAACTCGAAAGTACCGTATTTTATGGAGACAAATTAACCATATCATAAAGTTACGAACAACTCAGGGATGTCGTAACCTCATTTTAACTATTGCGAAAGAAACAGACACTACATAGAAGCATAAGAAAAAAGTTGTACATCTATCTACTTTTTTCCCGGCATACAGGGTTTCTTTTAGTAATGATATGCGATACATGTATTGTATGTTATTGTATATAGGCAGATATATGCTATATTTAGCAGAATTACCTGTATAAAAATACATGTAAACAAAGATCTATACATCTCCGATAAACATGTATATATGTAGTACGTAATTATTATGTACAGGCCGTTTATTTGTGTGTGTAATAGCTAGTCGTATCAACAAAGGAAGAAAAGAAGAAGAAAACATGAAATAAGGTAAAAGATAGTATAGCCTGTACAATAAGTGTACTACTGACCACAATCGTCTTGTTTTTGAGAAAAAGCGGCCATGACTGCTCACTTCGTATTTCTTATTTCTGCTTCCTATTTCTCGCTTCCTACTTCACACCTTTTTCGCGCACAAGTGAGATTTCATGTAATGATAGCGATCAAAAAAGTTTCTCAAGGGACCAAGTGATTCCTCGCGTGGGAATTTTGTTATTCAAAACCTTCCGCGAGACACCATGATTTAATCCCATATTGTGTCTCACACGTGGAGGAATTGGGGGGGGGGGTCTTGTTTTTGAGAAATAGCGGTCATGACTGCTCACTTCCTATTTCTTATTTCTACTTAGCGATCAAAAGAGTTTCTCAATGGACCAGGGGATTCCTCGAGTGGGAATTATGTTGTTCAAAATCTTCCTCAAGACACCATGTTTTAATCCCATATTGTGTCTCACACGTGGGAGGGTGGGGGTATAATACAGATAAAAATATTGTAATTGGAGAAAATTCTTGGTTAGGTGGGAAAGCAAACATGTGTTACCATTAAGAAGTTTCTATATTGTACGCTCTGTTCTGAGGACTACTGTACAGGCACCACAGATCAGCCTATGCATTTAAAGATTCGGCTGTATACAAAGATCCGCGCCCACCGGGGGCTGCATGACAACTCTGCAGAAAAGCTGTCAGTAGCTAAACATGACTGATATAGTGTTGATTGGGACCTTAAATCTCAAAACAACGACAAACCATGCAAGCAATCAATATTCTCATCGGCTTGCGCATCCATACAAGATACGTGCAAATAGAGGACAGCCTCATCGAGGCGGTTCTAAAAGCACAAACAAATCTAAACCCCGATCAGAAAATCTGAATCATCGATTTTTGTAGACCTCACCCTCCGCCGATTTCTCCAACAAGTCGTATGCCTCTGCGACAGCCAGGAAAGGCTGTGATTATTTGGAGAAAATTGCAAAATCTAAATTTACGTTCACAGACTAAGACATTCTGACAGGTTCGACACACCCTTTTAAACCATATATAGAAGTGGTTACTGCTTTTGTAAATTACAAGGGCGTCTATATTTTATTTGCACGATCACTTCATGGGAAATCTTTAGCTGTGACACCGCACCTGATATCGGTATAATTCATTTTGACCACTGTTGACAGCACATCGCACTAGTGGCTCTCCGTTCATAGTGAGCTTCTATCTAGCCATTCGAATGTAAGGTATGTCGTAACTGCATACCTATTTATAAAGTGCATCACATGGATTTGAATATGTATTATTTTACCTGACAATCATCATCAAATGGACTTAGTCTGTGGTCTCATTTCTTTGTTTTGCGATTTTCTCCAAATAATCATAGCCTTTCCTGACTGTCGCAGAGGCATACGACTTGCTGGAGAAGTCGGCTGAGAGTTAGGTCTAAAACTTTCCCATAGTGATGTATGGGCTTAAATAAGTATTAAAAGGGAGAAACGAAAAAATCGATGATACAGATTTTCTGAACGGAGTTTATGTTTGTTAACAGAAATAAGGCAACAGTACATGTTGTAATTTGATAGATGTTATTTCTAGCGTCATAAAATATTGCATTATAATATCTTAACGCGTTATTCAAAGCTAAAATGAGTGAATTAATTTGTTTATTTGTTAACAGTGACCTCATATGATATAGTTTATCAACGACCTTTGAGAGTTCAACGTTCAAGCGTGGAAAGATTATTCCATGTTATAGGGGAAGCAGGTTTCGGATTTCTTTTTATCACAGGATTTGAAAATTATAAATAAGTTTTTTGGAAATGCCATTATGTAGTGGTTAATATGATGCAGTACGAATCTCAGTGAAACTGTATCTCACAATTTAAAAAATTCCAACTGAAGGCGACATACCTAAAATACGGACTAGTCAAAAATTAAAAGTGCAGCCACGTCTCACTGCGTTTTGAAAGACTATAGAGTACAGTACGTTTGTATTAATAGGTACTATGGCATGGCAAATCAGGAGGAAATGTTGATAAGGGGTCGCGAGTTGTGTCATTGTTTCTCATCCCAAAGTTTATTTAGAACCTTGCCTATTATGATACCGCTATCCAAGCCTTTTTGGGGGCAGAAAAAGGCCCCAACAAGGCTGCCTTGTTGTTAAACAAACCCCGGTATTATCAATTATAGTTAGATGTTAAGCGTTATTTTATTTTGCTATGCCCTGGCTTACAAAAGTTTCCGAAGCGCTTTGCACGAGATTAAAAATTACACAGGTAAATCGTAAGTGGTAAGATGGTCGTAACTTTATGGAAACGATACGACAGTTTTTTTTTTTTTAAAGAAGCCTCAGTGGTGCAGTGGTTACGCTACTCGCCTTGTAAACCAGGGATCGCAGGATCGATCCCGGGCTTCTTCAGACTTTCGGATGAGTCTTTAAACCGGTGTCCCGTCTCCGTATGACCTTAGCTGTTGGTGGGACGTAAAACTAAAACTCACTCACTCACTTACGACAGGTTTTCAGTTACCGGCATAACGAGACCATAAATTCAACGGTGGTCACCTTAAGCGTGTCTTAAGTACATCCTAAGTTGATATTTTTACGATGGCTTCGAGTTACCAACCCCTAGGTCGCAGGATCGATCCCGGTCTTCTCCAGACTTTCGGATGAGTCTTTAAACCGAGGTCCCGTCTCCATATGACCTTAGCTGTTGGTGGGACGTAAAACTCAAACACTCACTCTTGCCTCATACGCGTGGGGTCACGGGTTCGATACCTAGCATCTACAGACATTCGGCTGTCTTTAAACCGAGGTCCCGTCCCCGTATGACCTTAGCTGTTAGTGGGACGTAATCTTCAAATCTGGTAGACTCGTAAGGGGTAGCCGGCGATTATGCACTTCCGGCCATGACTTTCGAGACTTCAAGAATGTCACAGAATAGGTGAGTGTTCCCGATTTACGATTTTTAGTCACTTTTGTAAACATATTTTGAAAAAATCGGGCAATGCTATTCTTATCTTTTATTTCAGTATAAATGCGCCCAGTGGTAAAAGTCCAATAAAATTGGAAGCAACGTCTCCAATATGGTGTAAATAGCGATGAGTGGGGCATTAAACCTCAAATTAGGCAAACAAACAAATCTGCACTAAAATTCTCTTTTGGGGCAAGTAATGGGCGGTTTACGGTCGGAAATACTCTGTTACGGGGACGCGTTAGCGAAATTTGGGACCAGGAAAAACTAAAACTTTAAATAACGAGGTCTGCTGTGTTGTGCTTTTACGGCCGAGTCATCAGCTACGGTTGTAGGGTCCTTAAACGTCCGACATCCTTAAGTGCTCGTCAAAATCTAAGTTTTCAGCTCCCCGGAGCCAAAGACTCCGAGGTAGTAGGATGGTAGGCTTCCATCGTCCGTCCGTCATCCGTCATCCACCATTTTTCAAATGTCTTCTTCTCTAAAACCACTCAGCCAATTTCAACTAAATTTCATATGCAACCTCCTGGCAATGGAAGGTAAGAAAGTTTGCAAGAATGGTCCAGGTCATACGACCAAGATGGCCGCTATGCCCAAATATGGTATAATTTGAAAGACAAACGTTCAGGAACTGATACAATCAGATCCCAAATTCTTCCCACAATATCACTAGGGAAAGAAGTCGGAATGCGGAGTGACGACAATAGGTAAATGAGTCAGCAGCTCTTTCTCAAACAGGTGTTGACTCAGAATATCCAAATCTAACTAAAAAGAGCAATATACATAATGGCGGAAAGAATCAGAATCACCAATCAGACAAACATTAAGCTGAAAGGACAAACGTAACTAAAGATGAACAAACAAAAAAGGGGGAATAATCAGAATCATCAACGTAACAACATATACAGAAGAACGTCGATGGCTCGAACACCGATGGCTCGTTTACTATGGCTGAGTCGAACTCATTCTTGAGACCCTAGGGAAATCATCGACATAAGCAATAGTGTGTGGTGATTAAGAAGATTTTCGTCGTTTATCTTGCAAATGTATGTTGTGTGTACTCATTAGAATCGCCTCGATGAGGCGATTCTAATGAGTACACACAGCATACATTTTCATTATAAAACACCGAAAAGATATCCAAAAGTATATCGTATACCTCCTGGTAGTCTCCCTCAGTGACTCGAACTACCCCTGTCTCGAACAGATTTTCGAGGTCCCAAAGGTGTTCGAGCCATTGAAGTTCGACCTATATGATAAGGGAAAGAATCAGAACCACCAGCACAAAACAAGAAGGAACCATAGCAAAAGCAGCGACTTGGAACGGTCATTAAAAATTACTGGTTGGTTTAAGTTAACTAAATGGGTTCCCAACCCTTACCGTCACTATTACTGTGGTTCAACCAATCATTTGTTGGTCTGCGTGAAGGTTTTCTAATCCATCAATGAATCAACTCGGTAAAGAAGAAAATCAAAATTAACCCTTCTCTTGCTGAATATTCATTATAGCCACACCCATCTCTGACTTTGAACCAATCAGATTACTTGATGCAATTTATTCCTGCAAATTCATAAACTGAATGTCAAACAGTGTAGATCCTGATCAGATGGCTTCTGAAGAAGCCATCTGATCTGGATCTACACTGTTTGCAAAGATAGGGGTTGTCGTGAACAGCAAGATAAGGGTTAAAGTCAAGTTGACACAAGGATGAGGCCTCGACAGTAAAGTGCACTGAGCCATCCGGTGCAACGCCACAGGATCACAACAGTTGAACCTGTTCGGCCAACCAACTAACATAAAAGTTCTGACTCCGACCAACTAATATATAGCTTTAAGTCAAAGCCATTATGAAGTCTGAACCCCGACCCACCGGCGTGCAATTAAAGAGGAAAGCATAATGTCTCACCGTGAATGGGTCAAACACAATGCAAACAGACTGTTGACTGTAGAATAACAATCTTTGTTTTCCAGAACCAATGTCCTGATTGTCTTGGAACTTGGTATGTAGCACTGGGTGACTGAGTACTCCAAAATTTTCAAAAATGATGACCCTAGATTGGCTTTTACTTACTTTACGCAAAGATCAAGTTTGGTTCTCTCGGCCTTTAAACGGGAAAAGATTAAAAAATATTGTGGTCTACGACATGAGAATAAGTGCAAGATGAATGTCTATGAACGTTAAAGGTCAGTTTGCGATCTTTGCCCCAGGTGGCATTCGTTGCAGGTCCAATGACATGTCAAAATACATTTTCCCTGAAACCACTGTGTTAATTTTATGCAACTTTAGTATGACCCATCTTCTTTCTTATGAATGTTTTCATTGCTCTTAAAGGAACTCATTTTAGATTTTTATTCTGTAAGCGCAAGGGAACAAAAATTTGTTCAAATGGTCAAGATCACATGACCAAGATGGCCTGCATGCCCAATTATGGTTAAAACCTTAAAAAAATCTTGTCCGGAACCGCTCGGTTGATTGCCTTGAAACTTAATATGTAGCATCGGGTGACTGAGTACTACCAAGTCTGCACAAATGATGACCCTTGGTTAACGTTGACCTACTTTATGGCAAGGTCAAATGTGGTTCTTTCAGCTTTTCTGTAGGGAACACTGCATTTTTCAAAAACTATTGTGCGCTATATCTTGTGAGTAGAAGCAAAACGAATGTCTATGAATGCCAATGGTCAGAGTCATTCAAAGTGAATTTTGATTGCAGGTCCGACTGGCTTGAAACTTGTTATGTAGCATTAGGTGATCCAGTACTACCAAATTTGCAAAAAAAAAAAAATGGTGATCACATGCTGACTTTGACATACTTTACGCAAACGGTCAAATTTGGTTCCGTAGGCTTTCCATGGGAAAAGGTTTAAAAATGTATTTTTTGAAAACTGTTGTAATTAGGAAATGAGACTAGGTACTGTATGAATAATTGTGAATCTTATTATATGTCAAGGTCAGTCAACAACCTTGACCCCAGGTGTCCATCAACTTTTCATCTTAAATTTTGTATACAGCCGCCATGGCAATGAATGACCGAAAGTTCGACCAAAATGGCTACCATGGCCATATATTAAAACTTGAAAAAAAATCTCAAGAACCTTGGGGCCGCTTTCTTGAAACTTAGTGTGCAGCTTCAGGTGACTGATTACTACAATATTTTATAAATAATGACCCAAGGTTGACCTTGACCTATTTATCAGTAACAAACACCACAGTCAAATAGACGAGGAAAAATGGATTTAATAAACTCATGGCTCAGGGGAGCGATTAGGACCCCATGGTCCTCTTGTTTCCGGAAGCTGTTTTTTTGTGTGTAAAAAAAAAGAAATAAAAATATTTTCATTTCAGCAAAAAAACATACATTATTTTTGTCGTACATTAGGGATGGCCCAAGCATGCCTAAACAGTCCGCCATCCCTAAATGCCGACACCACGGAACTTTACTTAAAAAATTATTTTTAATCGTAAACAGCTTCCCGGAAAAAATACATTTTGTCGGACGTTTAGGGGTCCTACAAACGGTCATTTACCATTAGGAAAATACGCCAATACAAATACATTATAAACTTTACCCCCGAAAGAAACGAACACTTTAAGCTGAAAAATTGTAATAAACTTCTTATTTAAGCTCAAAATATAGATTGAGGCGGTTCTAACGAGTACCCACAAATTAAATATTGGAGCAGAAATAAGAAAAACAAGGTTTACCCTTGTAAACTCCAGTTTTACTATATAAAAGTGGTGTTCAATGGGGTCTTTGTTTGTTTGATTTGAGGTTTAACGTCCCCGTCAACGTTGTAAAGGTCATTTTGGAGACGTTGCTTCCAATTGTGTGGGACTTTTACCTGACATTGAGATGAAATGACATCTCAAGCCGTGCCGCCCAATGAAACCAATAGGGTTTATAAGCATGGACGGTCCGACTCGCACCCCTTTGCCTGGGCAGTCTTAGATGCTCTAAGCGGTTTACCTGTACTCGTGTGCGGGTCGGTTTCAGCTCTGCGTGGAAGCATCATGCAGCCCATCTATTTATTGAAGCCCCGATGGGCGGGGCCGCATTTCTTTCTTTGTGAAAATTGGATATCTCAGCTCAAACTTTTCCTGCTGATAAGTATCATCACGAAAACACGCCTATATAATTTTGCCCCCCCCCCTTGAACCCCACTACTGGGGTTTACAGGGGTAAATCTTATTTTTCTTATTTCTGCTCTAAATATAGAGGCGGTTCTACCGAGTACCCACGATCTATAGTTTGAATAGAAATAAGAAAAAATATCACAACTTTACATATTAAAAAAAAATCATTTTTTTTTTCGGCGATAAAAGTTACAGTGTATAAGTATAGGTGTGCTTTCGTAATGGATTTTTTTGTCTGTGGTCAAAAATTTCATACTCAGCATTTATACGATTACACATTCGTGGCTCATAGTGCCATCACGTGAACAAGTCCGTGAAATGAAGACCCCCCAAATCCCATTTTATATGGAGAAAACTGGGGTTTATGGGGGTATACACTATTTGTCTTATTTCTGCTCCAAGACATAGGTTGTGGGTACTCGTTAGAACCACCTCAATAAGGCGGTTCTAACGAGCACCCACAACCTATGTTTGCAGTATAAATAAGAAAAATATCACGGATTTTCATCAGAAAAGTGCCATATTGGAGATGTGAAAAATGCACTATGTCGCACGGGTATATCGTTACTTTTCTAAACAAGAGGACTATGATTGCCCTGTATCGCTCACCTGATCTATATTGTACAGATAGTGACTCAAGGGTCATTTCTGCGATATATGTGCCGAAAGATTTCTCTGATGACCAGCTTGTTCATCCGAGTTGAACGGTTTGAGCCAGTTCGGAAGAACGTCCCCCAAGGAAAATTCCGGTGAAATTATTTCAAAATCCATACACCGGTTAAGGAGGAATTATTTAAAGTTTATTTTTAGCTCTGGCGACCATCTTGCTCATCATAGTAGAACGACCTGAGCAATTTTGGTAAATGGTCACCCAAGGGTCATTCCTGTGAATGTATTTCAAAATCAGTCCACAGGTTAAGAGGTGTTTCTTTCCACTGACCGTTCCAAGGCGGTTCTTCTGTGGCGGTTTATTTATGTTGTTGTTTGTTACTACTCACTGTGTGTATCACTTGTGTCTTTTTATTTTGGATGGCCATTTGGCCATTTTGTGGGAAAGTAACTGTCATTATGGCCATCCTTTGTTTAGGTTTCCATTATGGTCTGGTCGCTTCATGTTTGTGTTTCTTTCCCTTTGGTGTCTTTGATGGGTGGAGTAAGTTAATTGTATCGATTCCCGATCTTTGTTTTACTTCATCTTTCTATTTTTAGCTCTGATGACCATCTTGTTCATCCGAGCGGAACGGTTTGAACAAGTTTGGTAGGGGGTCACCCAAAAAACATTCTTGCGAAATTATTTCAAAACCTTTCCAGCAGTTTTAGAGCAGAAGTCGTTTAAAGCACAAGTTGACGACGGACGGATGCACAAACGACGGACAGAGGTCAATAACAAAAGCTCACATTGAGCATTTCGTGCTCGTGTGAGCTAAAAAGTGATATTTTTCTAATTAATGACTCCAACATAAGTTTTGCGTGCTCGTTAGAACCGTCTAATTGCGGCGATTCTAACGAGTACCCAGAGCCAACGATGTGGAGCAGATGTATACCCATGTTAACACTAGATTTCTCTTTATCAAATGGGGTTTACAGGATGTTCATTACACGAACTTGTTAACGCGAAGGTTTTCAAATGTTGGAACGTCTTTCATAATTCTGGAATTAGTGATATATTTTTCTATATGCCTTATGTTTGGTTCAACATATTTCTCACATATTGTGGGTGGTTTTAGAGCAAAATTTAGGAAAATAAGGCATACCCTATACAGTTTTGAGATTTAATGTTCTTCTCAACACTGTAAAGATGCTTTCAGTTTTGTGGGACTTGTACCCGACATTGAGATGAAACGACATCTGGAGCCCTACAGCCAAAATGAAACCAATAGGGTTTACCAACTTGTCTGGGCAGGCTTAGATCCTCTAAGCGGACTACCAGTACTCATGTGCGGTCGTTTCTGCCCTGCCTGGACGCACACTGCAGCCCAATGTATTTCTCCAATCCCCGATGGGCGTGGGGAAGGGGGCATACTCTACACAGTAAACCGTACTTTTCTCTATGTAAATTCCACTGAAAATATTTGAGGATTACCGATGGGACCTAATTTGTTCGATATTCTAACACAGCGCGCATATATAGGCAATGGAAAATAACTGTGTTTTATTCTACAACAAATCACAAGTAAGAGCGTGACGAGTGACGTCATTAAAAACTGCCAATTTATGACGTCACTAGTCGATTTCCTTGACGTTAGAGGGTGTAACGTCATTTTCTCGCATCGAAAACGTTAGAAAAATTATACTTGTGAGTTATCTCGGCCAGTAGAAGGCTTTGAAAATGAAATGAAATAGAAAAAGATATAAATGCATGTGTTTCAGTCGATAATTTTAGCGGGATTTTTTCTAACAATGGCGAAAAGTTGTGAATTTTTGAAGGAAACAACAACATTATTGCCGGTTTTCGACGTGTTAGAATCGAAATGGATCAGCTCTAGCAAGTGATTTGTTGGGTAATAAATCACAGTTTGTCGGTCAGTTGTAAGTAGACAAATCACGCGCGCTACGCGCTCGTGATTTGTCTGCTTTACAACTGACCTCCAAACTGTGATTTATTACTCAACAAATCACAATTAGAGCTGATCTATTTCTCGAGTAAGGAATGACCATTATAACGTGTACACTTCACAAATATTCAGCCCTGTGTTTAAAAGGATAATTTTTGTAGGCAGGCGAAAGCCCGTCTATAGCCCGCCGTACAACATAAGAATGAGCACTTCTTTTGACATTTCTACTTTTAGTCCTCCGCAAACAAAAAAAAAAAAAAAAAAAAAAAAAAAGAAGCTAAAAATGAAAAATCTTCTGGCAGTACACGCAATGAAACCAATCATGTTCGGCCGGACTGTTTGAAAAATGACAAAATTTTGTGAACATAGACCTGCAAATTAAATTTAACATATAAATTTGCGTGGAATGTTGAGTTCTGAAGACAAAATATTGCGGCACAATTTTCCTACGCCGTTTCCTTGAAAACATTCCCTTTCATCCCTCAGTTTCTGAACAGAACCCTTCTAACTTTAATATTGGGCGTATCCATTCTTATAGAAAGGTGTTTTGTTTTAAGTTACTGACAGCTGGTAAACGGTGTAGATCTTGATGGGACTGCTCGCCACGCGCCTTCTCATCTGGATCTACAAGGTTTGTATAGGTATCTGTACCGGTGTGCAGGGTTGAAGGGGTAAAGGGTCATCGATTAGTATAGCGTAGTGGGGTACCGTAGACCTATGTCGTATAATGTTCTTTAAGTACTTCGCTTTTATAATACAAAAAATGAAGTCTTTACAAGGTTTCTAAGTTTTAATCTTCATTTCAGTTTCATTTCCTCGACAACCCAAAATGTGTATCAGAATAATTTCAATCTGATACTTTCAAAAATGAGATCTTATCATAACCAGCTCGGATCTCTCTACATCTTAAACCCAAATTCAGATCTAACTATTGTGTTCTCAGCTGGAATTTATATATATTCTCTGAGTATTTCCAACATTTAACAAATCACGTTTACACCCTTATTATTTGTGTAAAACGTCAATCATACAGGATGTTTGCACGCAATTATTTAAATGTTAGTATTTCCCCCAAATTCCTTAATAAGCTTACTGCATCTGTTTAATTGACACAACAATAAACTATGCATCCATATAACTGACATAAACCATTTGAATTACATGTCCGTTTACATTTTATATTTATGTAAGCTGTATTTACTGCACCTGCATATCTCTAAAAACACATAAAAAACACCAGGTCGTTACTGGGTAATCACATATTTTAAAAGTCAAATGATGATTTGAATTGGATCCAATTTACTTGAATCCATTTCTGTATAAACAAACATGTAATTTGAGTTAAGGAAGTGCAATGCATCATTTTATAGCCTGTTAACAAAACCAATATTTAATCTACAGAAATATTCTTAATAAAGCTTAAACAAATAAGAAACTAAAGTAATTGTTAATATTATACGCCTTTACGTCCCATCAGCACTATAGATCATACAAGGCTAGTTTCTTTCGGCCCTTCAACATTATATGTCATACATGTTATATATGTTATGTGCTCAGATAACGACTATGTTATATACCTCCCCTTTTTATAATAAATTAATTTTTCTTACACAGGAAAATTAATTTATAACCATAAAACATTATATCTAAGACCAGATATGCCCAGTTGATCATGTCAATAAAACACAAATTAAGTACATGCTTTACACGCAACAAGCTTCTTATATATGTCACATCCAAACAACAAAGCAATCTTTAACAATACAATATGTGTGACCTGGATTATGTAGACTGAAGCTTGTTATATGAATTCACATTTAGGTCACCACTTTTGTTTCTCTAAATGTGACCAGGATATTTCTCTAAATGGGACCAGGAATCATTATTTGTGAATATGATCAGGATTAACCAGGGTCATCACTAGTTAGTTCAGAATATGTTTCTGACACATATACATATACACATAATTAAATGTCAATAAATAAAGTTAGGCCCCCGCCCATCGGGGCTTGAAGAAATAGATGGGCTGCACGATGCTTCCACGCAGAGCTGAAACCGACCCGCACAAAAGTACTGGTAAACCGCTTAGAGGATCTAAGCCTGCCCAGGCAAAGCGGTACGAGTCGGCCCGTCCATATTAATAAACCCTATTGGTCCATTGGGCGGCAGGGCTTGAGATGTCATTTTATCTCAAGGTCGGGAAAAAGTCCCACAAAATTGGAAGCAACGTCTCCAAAATGACCTTTACAGTGTTGACGGGGACGTTAAACCTCAAATCAAACAAACAAATAAATAAAGTTATTCCGTGTATTATACTGTCACTAAGTTTTCATGTCTCTTTTCTAAAGTTAACACATTAGTCTACGAGTAACCTGAAAACATATACATATAACTTAAAAACACACACGAGAATAACACAAGCACAATAACATTGATAATGCAATAAGAATAAAGTTTTTGTCCATTTAATCTTCTTCCTCCGACGGCGTTGGCGTTGATATAGGATATATAATTACCCTTTCCTTTGGAATTAAAACTGCGTGATCGTCTGATGATGGCTTCGTGTGGGCGTTTATCACCATGCACACTGGGTATGGTTGTTTCTGCTACTCCTCCGGTTTACCATAATACGACTGCATGACTGTCACATCCTCCGACTGTAAAGACATTATGTTTAAATGTTCAAACCCTACTCTTATTAAAATCTTCACCTATGCGCATATTAAGAGTAATATAAAGGACTTTACACAAACTTAAATGTCGTTAAAATGTCAACTTTCTTCTCCAGTGCATGACCTTAAGGGTCATACAAATTACATAAATAAATAAATGTCCACTAACAGTATCTCTTACTGTTAAAAATAACGAGGATTATTTCTTAAAGTGACCTGAATTCACAAACAACCTATCAACTATGACTTCTTCGAGGATCCTCTATATATACATATGTACAGATCACTACCACTTAGGACAATTCTGTTGTCACATCCTTGGACACAGGCCAAGCGAGTTATGTATCCATCCGCTTGAAGGTTTTCTGTCCTTCAGAACTGTAATCGACGTTCCTTTTATCTATCATAGCGGACATCTCTATCGTTCCACAAGCACCACGTGAAGGAGAACATTTAACATTCACATTCTCAAGGTCATGCATATTAGCCTGTCGTTTACCAATTATTTGGCCTAAATTGCATGTACTTTTATGTGTAATTATGTGTTACTTTACATAAAATGCTTATTATTATAAATGACAACGCGGCTACAATTATAAAAGCATGTGTCCAATGGTATGTACCTTTATTATCATCTGCCTGTACCGTTTTATATGCTCTCGTTTCGCGTAGAAAACTTTGCAGCTGAATCTCTTTCAAGCTTCTCAATTGTGATGGAATATTAACTGGCTTTAATTTGTCAAGTTCTGTTTTGGGATCGTTCCAAATGAAGACCTGTGAAATATTATGCAGTGACAACAAAGATTGCAAAGGCTCTGACCCTTCAAAGGCACTTTGTTTATCAAAATATTCAGGCAGCTGTAAATAAAAATCAAAAGTGAGTTCCTTTAAGAGCAATGAAAATATTCATAAGAAAGAAGATGGGTCATACTACGTAGTTTCGGCTAATAAAGCCTCATCAGTGACCCTGCAATGATCCGGCAACGAAAGCCAGAGGAAGCATACTGCAATTTTGCGAATTTCGAAAAGGCAGTAAATTCAAAGACTGATATAAATCAAAATGAGGTCATAATAATTAAAAACCTGCCTAAACTAATAATTCATTTCTGATTTCTCAGAATATTCACGCTGATCTCAACGGACCAAAAGTAAAATATAAACTGCACTATGGTTGATGTACGGGGAGACGTTTTACGGCCGCCACACGGCACAACACCAGCTGCAGTGACGGCAAATAAAAATCAAAAGTGAGTTCCTTTAAGAGCAATGAAAATATTCATAAGAAAGAAGATGGGTCATACTACGTAGTTTCGGCTAATAAAGTATTTGTTACAGTCTTTGCACGTGTTATTTAACTTTAAAATACCAAATGGAGGTTTAATTTTAATATAACCGACTCTTTGTTTATTTAACTGACAATTAACTGTAAACATTAACAGTTCATCAGTTATACAATGTTTCAATGCCATGTTTGTTCTGTGTAAACAATGCCAAAACACAAAACTTATTAACGTTTGTTTGATAGTATGCAGTCTCTGGATTGCAAAACTGCAAATGGTAGGTATTACACATTTGATAAGTATTTTCGGACTGCAACAAATTTTTGATCTGTCTTTTGAATCCAACAGCAACTCAGTTTCCAGACTATATTTTACTAAATTGTTAGTGCCAATTGATGGTAAAGGTAAGTTTTGTACCTTATATACTTCATATTAATCATTTTTCATTAATTAATGGAATTTTCAAAACAATTCTATTTTCATTTTTTTCTGGGTATGTTATAGATGTCAAAGTCTTATAAAAATACAAAATATCTTTTCGAGGATTTCTTGGTAGTTCAAAATTGTTTAGAAGTTTTGATTCAACTTCGGCCAGTAACATCTTAAGATTTCGTGGAGAAACGTGGATGTGGATAAATGATGCATAGATTACATATTAAGTTCTGATTTATGATTTTCAAGATAGGTCATACCATCTTGAGTTGTTCATCTTATCTCATCAAGTATTAATTGGAATTGTAAGTGTGTATGTATGGATTGTTTAAGTCTTGTTTATGTCAGAAATGCATTTTTCACTTCTAAAGAGCATAAGAATTATACACTTTGGTCATGTCAGAAAGTGTGTGATGCCATCACCTTTCTACTTGACAATATTTATATTAGATTCGGTACTAAGTTATTTAGACAAATTGTGGGTATTCCGATGGGTACTAATTGCGCACCTCTTGTGGCTGATCTGTTCTTGTATTGTTATGAAAGAGACTTCATTTTGACGCTTTCCATTGATAACCAATCTGAAATTATTGAAGCTTTTAGCTCTACTTCTAGATATTTAGATGATTTATTAAATATTGATAATACCTATTTTGATGGTTTGATCAGTCAGATTTACCCCCTAGAACTTCCGTTAAATAAAGCAAATTCTTCGGATACCGAGGCCCCGTTTTTGGATTTACATCTATCTATTGTAGATGGATTTGTTTCGTGCAAAATTTATGATAAACGCGATGACTTTGATTTTGAGATTGTAAATTTTCCTTTTTTGGATGGTGATGTTCCTCGTGCGCCATCCTATGGCGTTTATATTTCGCAATTAATTCGATTTGCTAGAGTGTGTAGTCATGTAACTGACTTCAACACTCGTAATAAATTATTAACGGCAAAACTCCTTAATCAGGGTTATCGGTACCATAAACTACGCAAAGCCTTTTCAAAATTTTATAGACGTCATTCTGATTTAATTTCAAAATTCAATATTGGACTTAAATCTCTTCTGCAACAAGGTCTATCGGAACCCGAATTTTATGGTGACTTAGTATATAAATTCAGAAAAATATATAACCGCAATGACTTCAGCACCCAATTTCGTAACATCATTCTTCGATATAAAAAGATTGGGTACAACATGGATATTATACGACAGACTGCATGCATGGTAGTTAACCCAATCACGGTTGGCAACTTTGCTTCCCTCTTTAATTGCACGCCGGTGGGTCAGGCCTCAGATTCTATGACGGCTCCAACATAAAGGCTTATTGAGAATTAGAGAGATAATGTTGGTTGGTGCCTGATGCTCTGTCTCTGGTCGGGCTCATCGGAGTCTAACTGTTGGTTTTCTTTTGCTCCAGCATTTCAGTGGTTTCTTGCTGTCGAGTCCTCACCGTTGTCTCACCTCTGTGGTTCTTTGATTTTTGTGTTCACGGAGATGTTGCACTGATGAGTTAGGAGGCCTTCATGCGGGCTGAACAAATTATTTGTCTAAATCGCGACGGAAGTAAGGGCGAGGATTGTGGCCACGTAAAATCGATTTAAGCCCCCCAGTGGAAATCTTCCACTGACCGTTCCAAGGCGGCTCTTCTGTGGCGATTTATTTATGTTGTTGTTTGTTACTTACTGTGTGTATCACTTGTGCCTTTTAATTTTGGATGGCCATATGGCCATTTTGTGGGAAAGTAACTGTCCTTATGGCCTTCCTTTGTTTAGGTTTCCATTATGGTCTGGTCGCTTAATGTTTGTATTTCTTTCCCTTTGGTGTCTTTTATGGGTGGAGTAAGTTAATTGTATCAATTCCTGATCTTTGTTTTACTTCTACTTTACAAACTTTTTTTCAAAGATTTCTTGCAATCTCATGATTGACCTATCTAACGTTTGAACATCTATAATTAACTCCATTATAGAGCTCCTATTTTATGCTACCTGCACTCTCGTCAAGTTTAAAACAGACAAACTTACATCCAAGTCATGTATAATTTGGTCTTGATTGCTTGCCAGATTTCTTATATTTCTGTTTATTTCGTTAAGGTCGTCTTCCGAAACTGTACCAAATAAAGAACTCATTAACTGACCAATGATTGGAAGAAGTGACTCTTTGATTTAATGAGAGTGTTTTGTATTCCTCATAGAGACCAAATAATTCAGTATACGAATCGGTCAATATATCTTCGTCAACATGTAAACTCTTAAAGGTTTCTACATAACCTGTAAGGTTAGAGCTTTGATAGAAATATGTGATTGTTCTTACAATTCTATCTGAACACTCAAGAGCATTACTGATCTGAATAATAAGGTTATGTTTGTGTTTCTTTCCCTTTGGTGTTTTTGATGGGTGGAGTAAGTTAATTGTATCGATTCCTGATCTTTGTTTTACTTCTACTTTGCATATCAGGGCTGTTTTGTTTGTGCCGTGTGGCGGCTGTAAAAGGTCTCCCCGTACATACATTTAATGCTCTTATTTTTTCAATCCTCAGGGATTGCTTATGCAATTGCTTTTCACTGTTCCATCATTTGACATCCTTTAGATACCTGTTGAAGGTCATTATTAAACCGATGTTCGTTCCTCGTTGTATAACAACTGCTTATTTGACATCCCTGAACTTTAAGTAGACTTGGATGTTTTGTGGGCTTTTGTTGTACCTTCCTTCTATTCGAAGGAATTATCTTCAGTAATTTTATATGCTGTTTTACATAATGACCGGTATGAAGATCGCTTTAGTTTGACGGTATCAAAACCTTCTTAACCCACATGAGTATCACAAATACATTTAAAGTATCAATATCACCCCTTAGGTTACACTCTGCTTCTTCTGTACGGATTCCCCATTCTATTAAGAATTTTAATACTATGTTGCCTTCGGTATTGGTTAGACGCTTAAACTTGTCTTCTGTAACTTCAGTTAATCTCAATGTAGCAGGCAATACCAATGTTTTTGGGAGTAGTCTTCGTATAAGACTATCTCCTCTCTAATCGCCCATCCTTCGATAATATACTAATCCGTGGAAAAGAAGTGGAATGTATCCTAGTATTTCTAAGTGCAATGCCAAGAGGTGCAGATGTTGTTCGCATTTAAGCACTGCGTCTACCGTTACTTCATCTGTAAACGGTAGACGCTTCTCTGTAGTTAACATGTCTGATTTGACATGACAGTCTACAGATTTAATTTATCTAATTACATGACGTAGTGCAAACTGTAATATGCAGTACGTCGGTCAAACTAACCGCATGCTTAAAACTAGATTGAACGAGCATTATCGTAGAATGAGTAAGCCTAAGAAAACTGACACTTTCTTGTACCGTCACTTTCGACGTACAGGTCATTCTGTAAATAACACTGTTATACAACCAGTGGAAAAACTTTATTACGATGCAAATTCTACATCTAGATTCAAAATAATCAAAAGACATAAAGCTGAACTGAAATGGATTTAATTTTTACAGACCCCTTTTCCACTGGGATTTAATGACAACATTTATCATGAGGGTAATATTTCCAGAATGCCGGACTTTGATATTTTCTCGCTCCTGGAGTGTCGAAAACGCAGAACTAGATCTCACGGCACCAGGAAAAATGGTAACTTTAAACGTAAATCACGTGCGTTTAAACGAAACAATACTAGACTGAAGTGACTGTCAATTATATTATTAAATCATGGACGCCACTCTATGCTTTCATTTTTAAGTTCATTACCCCTTTCTGTTTTACGTCTTCTCGACACCGAGGCGAATAAATTCTACGATAGTTCTCATCAGTTATATGATGCGGCTCTCTTAACTAGAGGCTATACTCAGCATACTCTCCGTCCTTACATTGGTTCTGAAATTAATCATAAACGCCATTTTTTCAAAATATCCTTCATTAATAAGGGTATGGATTTTATAGATTTGCCCAGTATCTTCCGTGAGAGATCGGTGCTTTCTTCCATTCCTGCTTATTTTCAAAATACTGAAACACCTATAATTTGCTATAAATATAACAAACCTGTTAGATCTATCATTTTTAATTTCAATAAACTTGTTTCAGATCTTGATATTGATAGTAATACTCCTGATTCATGTGATTGTAAAAACTCAAAGTATTGCTATCCTGCTGCTGGTCATGTAATTACTGGCAATTGGAAAATTATTCCTGATTCTAGGATAAGAAATATAATTTCTAAAGGACCGAAATATCGGTTTCCTTCTAAAATTGATTTCAGTAAATGTAGAGATGAAATCGCTGCTTCCTTGAATGAATTCGGTAATCGATGGTGTAAGCGAGAGTATGTTGAGCATAAAGCCCTTAAGGACTGGAAACTTAGCATTTTAAAACTAGTAAATAAACGCATTTCTTTCTATTATCAAAATACTAACTTATTACCTCCTAAGCCCAAGACGTCTTTACGTCATCTTAAACTAGGTGTTCAAGAATTTCATAAGAAGTTTGTTTTGGCCCCTGCAGACAAGGCCGCTAACAACGTCGTCGTTGTGTGACGGCTCCACTATGTTAACACGCTTAAGCAGGAGCTTGGTGGTACTAAGGCCTATGAACTTCAGCCTTTAGCTGAAGAGAGAGCTATAGTAGATAAACATTTTTGTCATTCAGCCACCAAGTTTGCTGTGTGTGTTAACGAAGGCCAGGACAAGCTTCCTACGCTATACTGGTTACCAAAACTTCATAAAAGACCTTACAAAGCACGGTTTATTGCAAATTCCAGCTGTTGCACTACAACTGAACTTTCTATATTATTAACTTCCTGTCTTACTGCTATTAAAACGCATGTGATTAAATATTGTGATAAAGTCTTTGAAAGATCAGGAAGAAATCTGTTTTGGTCTATAAAAAAATCGAATGAGGTTTTAAATAAATTGAAATCCAGACATTTTCGTGCTTCAAGTCTGTCTACTTACGATTTTTCTTCTCTTTACACTACACTTCCTCATAATCTTATAAAAGAAAAGCTTAATGATTTAATTGAATGGGCTTTTCACAGAGAAGATTCTCTCTATCTTGCATGTAATGTCATAAATGCATTTTTCACTTCTAAAGAGCATAAGAATTATACACTTTGGTCATGTCAGAAAGTGTGTGATGCCCTCACCTTTCTACTTGACAATATTTATATTAGATTCGGTACTAAGTTATTTAGACAAATTGTGGGTATTCCGATGGGTACGAATTGCGCACCTCTTGTGGCTGATCCGTTCTTGTATTGTTATGAAAGAGACTTCATGTTGTCGCTTTCCATTGATAACCAATCTGAAATTATTGAAGCTTTTAGCTCCACTTCTAGATATTTAGATGATTTATTAAATATTGATAATACCTATTTCGATGGTTTGATCAGTCAGATTTACCCCCCAGAGCTTCAGTTAAATAACACAAATTCTCCTGATACCGAGGCCCCGTTTTTGGATTTACATCTATCTATTGTAGATGGATTTGTTTCGTGCAAAATTTATGATAAACGCGATGACTTTGATTTTGAGATTGTAAATTTTCCTTTTTTGGATGGTGATGTTCCTCGGGCGCCATCCTATGGCGTTTATATTTCGCAATTAATTCGATTTGCTAGAGTGTGTAGTCATGTAACTGACTTCAACACTCGTAATAAATTATTAACGGCTAAACTCCTTAATCAGGGATATCAGTACCATAAACTACGCAAAGCCTTTTCAAAATTTTATAGACGCCATTCTGATTTAATTTCAAAATTCAATATTGGACTTAAATCTCTTCTGCAACAAGGTCTATCGGAACCCGAATTTTATGGTGACTTAGTATATAAATTTAGAAAAATATATAACCGCAATGACTTCAGCAACCAATTTCGTAAAATCATTCTTCGATATAAAAAGATTGGGTACAACATGGATGTTATACGACAGACTGCATGCATGGTAGTTAACCCAATCACGGTTGGCAACTTTTCTTCCCTCTTTAATTGCACGCCGGTGGGTCAGGCCTCAGATTCTATGACGGCTCCAACGTAAAGGCTTATTGAGAATTAGAGAGATCTAATTCAAGGTAATGTTGGTTGGTGCCTGATGCTCTGTCTCTGGTCGGGCCCATCGGAGTCTAACTGTTTGTTTTCTTTTGCTTCAGCATTTCAGTGGTTTCTTGCTGTCGAGTCCTCACCGCTGTCTCACCTCTGTGGTTCTTTGATATTTTGTGTTCACGGAGATGTTGCACTGATGAGTTAGGAGTCCTTCATGCGGACTGAACAAATTATTTGTTTAAATCGCGACGGAAGAAAGGGCGAGGATTGTGGCCACGTAAAATCGATTTAAGCCCCCCAGTGAAAATCATTCCACTGACCGTTCCAAGGCGGTTCTTCTGTGGCGATTTATTTATCTTACTGTGTGTATCACTTGTGTCTTTTTATTTTGGATGGCCATATGGCCATTTTGTGGGAAAGTAACTGTCCTTATGGCCTTCCTTTGTTTGGGTTTCCATTATGGTCTGGTCGCTTAATGTTTGTGTTTCTTTCCCTTTGGTGTCTTTGATGGGTGGAGTAAGTTAATTGTATCGATTCCTGATCTTTGTTTTACTTCTACTTTTCAAACGGTCTTAAATCATGTACAAATGATACAGACCAGTGGGCGTCATTTTAAAAAAAAAAACATTATCAGAGTAAATAAGCCAAAAGAATGACCCAAAGAAATATGTAAAATATGCTGTGTTCATCTGAAATGAACAAGTAAAACACATTTATTTTTTACAAAAATAAAGTTCAACTGCGTACACAGAAGAAATGAGAAGTAGAAGTAAAACAAAGATCAGGAATCGATACAATTAACTTACTCCACCCATCAAAGACACCAAAGGGAAAGAAACACAAACATTAAGCGACCAGACCATAATGGAAACCTAAACAAAGGAAGGCCATAAGGACAGTTACTTTCCCACAAAATGGCCATATATATGGCCATCCAATATAAAAAGACACAAGTGATACACACAGTAAGTAACAAACAACAACATAAATAAACCGTCACAGAAGAACCGCCTTGGAACGGTCAGTGGAAAGATTTCCCCTGAGGGGCTTAAATCGATTTTACGTGGCCACAATCCTCGCCCTTACTTCCGTCGCGATTTAGACAAATAATTTGTTCAGTGCGCATGAAGGCCTCCTAACTCATCAGTGCAACATCTTCGTGAACACAAAAAAATCAAAGAACCACAGAGGTGAGACAACGGTGAGGACTCGACAGCAAGAAACCACTGAAATGCTGGAGCAAAAGAAAACCAACAGTTAGACTCCGATGGGCCAGTCTCTTATAACATATTTGATATTAACCTAAATAATTGTTTCACGCCACTACCCTTGTTTTGTGACTGCTTCGTTTTTCTTTTCACTGTCTTACGAACTTTTTAGGCAGCTTGATCTCATTGATGGACAACTTATCAACATCAGAATCAAGTGCACAAGGATTATCTGAAGCGTAGATTTCGGTTTCAGTAGAATATGGATCTATTTCAGAGTGTCTCTCATCATCACAATCCATACACCTAGCTAATTCCTCACCGCTGCTACTCTCTACTCTTAAGACGATTTCAAAGTTCCATCAAAGGAATGTCTTATTCATTGTCAGAGCTCTCTCTTTCCCTTTTGTACCTTTTAACTAATTTCGCTTAAGGAAGGAAGATTCTCATCTGAGTCAGAGGCAGAATCAGAAGATGCCTGAGGTGGTAAAACATAAACTGCATCTCTTTACCTACGATTATCTTCGTCCTGGGAAATTTGCATATCATCAACATTTGCCAATCTCAACATTTCTGCATGAACTTTTCTAGTAGAGCCATCTCACTGATTCTTGATTACATAAGTTACAGAACCTTTCTTTTCTAAATTTCTATAATATTGTTTCCACTTAAGATCTAGCTTCCCTTTTCTTAAGTTATTTCTTACAGTCACGAATGATTTATGCTGTTCTTTAAAAGCAATCTGATGCGGTTCTTCACCCAATTATTTTCTCCTAGGTTTCATGATATTATCTATAGGTAAGATATCATCCCTAATATAAAGCAGATAGGACGGAGAAAACTTTAAAGATCCACTAACGTTGAACGGTATTGCTGGTAAAGCTTGGTTAAGAAACAAATCCCATGGTTTTTGATTATCTGCAACACGTTTTGACAAAACATCATGCAAAGTTCTGTGAAATCTTTCTACCTTCGCATTACTTTGTGGGTGATATACACTTGTCAAAATATGGTCTATCTTGAGCTTTTCTAAAGTTTCCTGGACAATTTTGTTGATATTTTCTGTCGCGTTATCAAAAACGATTTGTAAGATACAACCAACTCTAGGAAATATGTCTTCAATCAACAAAACTGAGCTATTGTATCAGCAGACGTAAGGGCGAGGATTGTGGCCACGTAAAATCGATTTCGATTTAAGACCCCCCACCCCGATGAATTCGTTTCACCGACCGTTCTTAGCGGTTCTTCTGTCGCGGGTTATTTTTTTATGGTTTGTCTTTGAGTGTTTGTATCGCATATATTATTTTGTTTTGGATAGCGAATTGGCCATTTTTTGTGGGAACGTAACTGTCGTTTTGGCTTTACGCTATTGATTTTTCCATTAGGGTGTGTTGTTTAATGTTTGTGTTAATTTCCCTTTGGTGTTTCTGATGGGAGCTGTGGGTTAATTGTATCGATTTCTGATCATTGCCTTCACATCTATTTTGTCTGGAACATCAAAAGCTTCTGGCGAACCAGAGTACCAGTCAATAAAAGCAATTATGAAATGCATTTGTTAGCTGATAAAGTTGTTGGATGTGATCCAGAAAGATCAAGGCTAACTTTTGCCATAGGATATGGGGAAATATCCGCTTCTTGTAAAGATTGACTTGTTTTCTGTAACGATCTTGTCTGACAAACCGTACATTCAAATGATTACTTATTCAGCTCTTTGAAGAAGTTTGGCCAATAATATTTAATACGAACTGAAACAAAAGTTTTCTGTTCAACCATATGCTCATTCTGATCATGGTACTGTTGTATGATAAACACTCTAAGATGTTTTGGGACAACTAATCTCAAATAAGGATCATCATTTGCATTGGATATATAATAAACTAGATCATTTATAACAGAATAATGCTTCTGAACAGCTTTTCTCTAATTACCACTCAAAATCATTAACATGTTATTTGAAATGTCATCATCTCTACTCTGTTCAACAATTCGGCCCTGCCTATCGGGGCTTGAAGAAATAGATGGGCTGTCAATGCTTCCATGCAGAGCTGAATCTGACCGCACACGAATACTGGTAAACCGGTTGAAGGATCTAAGCCTGCCCAGGCAAAGCAGTGCGAGTCAGATATGCTTATAGACCCTATTGGTTTCATTGAACGACAGGGCTTGAGAAGTCATTTCATCTCAATGTCGGGTAAAAGTCCCACAAAATTGGAAGCAACGTCTCCAAAATAACCTATACAATGTTGACGGGGTCGTTAAACCATAAATCAAACAAACCAAACAAACTGTTCAACAATTATGTCAAAATCACCTTTGTTAAACTCCGACAAATCACACTGCTCTAATGACTCATCATTTGGCAATTTACATCTAGCAAAAGCTTTTGGATGAAACTGATTTGAATTTAAAACATTGACCTATTATAAGTTTTCATTCACATCAATGACATTTTGTTCCTCACCCTCCTCAAAACTCTGATATACATTGTCTTTTTGTGCATTGTTATGTTTTTGTCTGGATGTTTCGACAGTAGGTCAGCACAAGTATTAGTATTACCTCTTATGTATTCAATAGAACAGTTATATCCTGCCATACCCAAGGCCCAAAGTTGTATCTTCTTATTCTGCATAGGAGATTCAAGAAGATATTTTAATGGTTTGTGATCAGTTTTAATGACAAACTGGGCATTATGCAAATTACAATCTTATTACTGAAGTGGGAAATGAATAGCATAAGCCTCTTTTTCAACCACTGGCCATTTGCACTGAGATTAACTAAGTTTAGGAGACAAATAATAGAGACAAATAATAGACTGGTTTTTCTTCATCATCATATTATTGTGTAAGGCATGCCCCAATACAAGTATCAATAGCATATAGGGTGCCGTTTTACTATTTAATACAATTTCGAGATATCTAAAATTTTATTTTAAATATCTATATTCAAATTATAGATATCTATAAATCAAATAATAGATATCTATAATTAACATTATTGATATCTATAATTATCAGTATATTTTGATATCATAAAATGTAATCAATGATATGTAATATATATTTCTTGATATCTATAAATTTGTTTCATGATATCCATTATTCCGTTGCATATATAGTTATCTAAAATCAAATTATAGATATCTATAATTAAAATTAATGATATCTTTATTTTAGTTTATAGATATCTAAAATGTAAAGAATTATTGATATCTAAAATAAGTTGTATAATTATATTGCTATCTCATATGCCATCCGATTTATGGATGTCAATAATTAGATTTGTTTGTATGAATTGAGGTTTTACACCCCAGCAACACTTTTTAGGTAATGTTTGAGACACTGCTTCCAATTTTATGGGACTTTTACTCGACATTGAAATGAAATGACTTCTCAAGCCCTGCATGCCAAAACAAAGCAAAAGGGTTAAACATATGCAGGGACGGTCCAACTGGCCCCACTTTTTCTCGGCAGGCTTAGTCCCTCTAATTGGTTTACCGGTACTCGTGTGCAGTCAGTTTCACCTCTGCGACGAAACATGAGGTAGCCCAATCTATTTCTCCAAGCCACCTTTGGCGGGGGTCGCGAAATAATTCGAACTAGGGTGTCTAAAATAGACTGTGGTACATTTTTGTAAATGATAGGCCCTTTTGCCACACAGTAGAGCTCTTGATGAGTTCTGCTGTTTGTTTCATTTGTCAGGTTGAAACCTGAAACATTCATATACTGCCCCCGCCCATCGGGGCTTGAAGAAATAGATGGGCTGCATGATGCCTCCACGCAGAGCTGAATCCTATCACACACGAGTTCTGGTAAACCGCTTAGAGGACCTAAGCCTGTCTAAGCAAAGCGGGTTGAGTCGGACCGTCCATGCTTAAAAAATCCCATAGGTTTAATTGGTTTAATGTCATTTCATCTCAATGTCGGGTGAACATCCCACACAATTGGAAGCAACGTCTCCAAAATGAACTATACAGTGTTGACGGGGACGTTAAACCTCAAATCAAACAAACATTCATATAGCCTTTGGGTCTTATGGCTTCAGGTATGCATCTTACAGTCAATAACTGTGATCACATCACATAGTGGGGTCGGGGGATGGCACTCTGAATTTTGCCTGCTACACAAGCTGGGCCCCGGCATCTAATGGCGACCAAAATATACCAAGACTGACAATGTACCACAGAATTCAACATTATGAAAACACGCCTATACAAATACATTCTAAATTTTACCACCGAAAAAAGAAAATTTTCAGATGAAAAATGTGATATTTTTCTTATTTCTGCTCAAAAACATAGATTGTGGGTACTCGTTAGAACCGAGGCTGTTCAAAAACATAGATTGTGGGTACTCGTTAGAATCGTCTCGCCTTCTAACGAGTACCTCCAATCTATGTTTTTGAGCAGAAATAAGAAAAATATTGTATACCCCTTCAAACCCCAGTTTTACTATATAAAAGTGGGGTTCAAGGGGGGTCAAAATTATATATAGGCATGTTTTCGTGATGAATCCCATGTAACTGGCTAAATGGCCGAGACCTAAAAATAGTTTTCTCTAAAACCCAAAGAAACACTCAAAAATGAAAATCTAAACAATAAAAATATTCCCTGCCCATGTAAAAAGGTAAATTCAGAGTACGCCCCGCCCCAAAATTTGCCTTACCCCCACCTCACATGCTCTGTTCAAATCTGGCCAGACCATAATTTATAAACTTTTTAGGATAGTATAGTTGTGGGATACAGTTTCTATTTATAAATGTAATTCAAATTATGGATATCCATATTTCGATTTTATGATATCAATAATTCAGGCCAATTATAGATATCCATAATTCTACTTATTGATATCATTTAATCGAATAATAGATATCAATAATTCAGTCTTATTTATTGATATCATTAATTCCAATTATTGATATCATAAAGTCGAATTATAGATATCAAAAATTGAATAATTATGGATATCCATAAATCATTTTAATTATTAAAATCATAAATTAGAATCATTGATATCCATATATAGGATAAATGATATCTATAAATCTGACTTATTTATTGATATCCATTGTTGAAATTAGTGATATCAAATTTCTCCAAGGAGACACAAGTATCGATGCACATATTATTTATAGATATCCATAATTAGACTTATTGATATCAATATATCAATAAATGGTCCGAATTATTGATATCTATTATTTGAATAATTGATATCATTTATTTAAATTAAAGATATCTAAATAGCTATAGGATTTATAGATATCATTATTATGAATTGTTGATATCATTATTTCTATATTATGATATCATTAATCAGAATTTTTGATATCATTTAATTGGCTGAATAAATGATATTTACAATCTGAATAAATGATATCCATAAATAGATTAATTGATATCAATAATTGAGATTTTTGATATCAATAAATCAATTAGAATTATTGATATCTATAATTCGAATTATGGTTATCATCTGATTTATGGATATCTGTAAATTCTGTAAATGTGTAATTTATCCCTTGTCCTGCTGAATAGTTTAATTAAGTCACACCGATTATCAGCCATCAGCCAATCAGTTTACTTGATATTTTATAGTCATTGGTTTAACAAACTGCATCACAAACATTACAGATCCTGATAAGATTGCTTCTGTTTGCAAAGATAGGGGTTTTCGTGAACAGCAGGATAAGGGTTAATGTTAAATATTATTCTGATTCTAACACTATTTTTTGAGACATTGCTTCTAGTTTTGAGGGACTTCAGTCCTGCATTGAGATGAATGACGTCTCAACCCGTGCCAAATTTATATGTAGGGACGGTCTGACTCGCACCACTTTGCCGGAGCAGGCTTATAGACCATCTTATTGGTTTATACCGGTATTAATGTGCTGTCGGTTTCAGCCCTGCGTGGAAACGTCAAGCAGCTCAATGATCTCTCCAAGACCTGCTGGGCGGCTGTCGCTCAATTAAAATTAGAACTAGGATGTCTAAAATAGAGTGTGGTACATTTTGTAAATGATAGGTTAGCTTTTGATGAGTTGTGCTGTTTCTTTCATTTATCTAGTTGAAACCTGAAACATACATATCATTTGGGCCTTATGGCTTCAAGTATGCATCTTATAGTCACTAACTCTGGACACATCCCATTGTGGGGTGGTGGTGGTGTGTGTGTGTGTGTGTGTGTGGGGGGGGTTACACTGAATTTTGCCTGCAACATAGGTTGGGCCCCGGCATCAAACAATACCAAGACTGACAATGTGCCCTAAAGAATTCCAGCTCATGTAAAAAGGAAAATTCAGAGTTCGCCCCTCCCGTAGGAGTCACAAGTGTTCTGTCGTTTCGAAACTGGGCACAGATGAAAGACAACAAATTTTACTTGACATTGTTAAAGTGTTATTGACTAGAAGATCCATATACGCAAACATCTAAAATTGTATTAAAATATATCAAATATTCTGAGATTTTTGGATATCTAAAATTATATTTCATGATATCAGTAATTAGATTTATGGATATCTATAATCTAATTATAGATATCATTCAAAGGTCTGAATTATAGATATCACAATTTTTAATAATGGATATCAAAAATATATTATGGATATCAATAAATGTAATTATTGATACCATAAAATCTTCAATATTTGATATCTATAATTCGAATAATATATATCTATAAATCAAATAATAGATATCTACAATTGGAATTAGAGATATCATTAAACATATAATTGATATCATAAAACGAATACTAGATATCTAATAATATTTATAGATATCTAATAATATTTATGGATGTCCAATATATTTATTATAGATATCATGAATTATATTTATAGATATCTTGAAATTGGATTAAATAGTAAAACGGCACCCCATAATAGCACCTGAGTGAAAGGTGTGTTTGAATCTGAATATGCTAAAAGTGGAACAGTAGTCGAGCTTTCTTTCA
This sequence comes from Lucinisca nassula, assembly GCA_963580285.1. Taxonomy (NCBI): domain Eukaryota; kingdom Metazoa; phylum Mollusca; class Bivalvia; order Lucinida; family Lucinidae; genus Lucinisca; species Lucinisca nassula. The sequence continues at coordinate 129,275,675 of OY757017.1, forward strand.
AATATTCAAAAGCTTTCTGATGTGTCTCAGACCATTTGTAATGAGCATACTTCCTAGTTAAAGCTATAATTGGTTCAGCTATCTGAAAGAAGTTAGAAGCCTCCGTGGTCGAGTGGTTACGCTACTCGCCTTGTAAACCAGGGGTCGCAGGTTCGATCCCGGGCTTCTCCAGACTTTCGGATGAGTCTTTAAACCGAGGTCCCGTCTCCGTATGACCTTAGCTGTTGGTGGGACGTAAAACTGAAACACTCACTCACTCACTCTGAAAGAAGTTTGGTATAAACATCCTGTAATATGAACACATCCCAATAAAAGATCTGACTTCTCTAACACAAGTTGGAACTGGTAAAGATCGAATTGCCTCAACTTTCTTTTCATCTGGTTGAATTCCATTTTCCATATCACAAATGACAAAGCCAAGATAATTTGTCTCTAATTCAAGGAAACTACTTTCTTAAATTTCAATTCCAAACTATATTGCCTGAGCTTACCAAAAATGATATCTAAATGTTTCAAGTGTTCTTCCAAAGTTGCAATGAAAATTAAGATATCATCTAAGTATGCCGTTGCAAAGTCATTACACTCCTGTAACATAACAGGCATGAGCTCCTGGAGCACTAAAAAGGCCAAAGGTTCTCATCCATGGCAATTTGCCAATATCTAAGGAACTAAAGTATTTTGCTTTACCCAATAATCCAAAGATGTCATCTATCAAAGATAAAGGATATATGTTTTTCTTTTAGATTTGATTCAGCCCTTTTCGTCAACAATAACAACAGTAAGTGACCAAGGGGATCGAGATCTTCTGATAACATTAGCATCTAACATTTCTTCAACAGCTTTATCAATGACTTCCCTATTCTTAATTGGCGTTCTATATGGTCTCATTTTAATAGGCTTTTGATTACCTCTTTCTATTTTCATCTCAAACGTGTCAGTTTGACCTAATTCTGAGCCTTTTTTTTGCAAATAAATCTTGATTTCTTAAGACTAACTTGTCTATATAGTTTATTAGTTTATTAGAGTCTCATCATATATGTTGTGTATGTTTTGTATTCTTTTGGAACACCCAAATCTTCAAGATTTATTTTAGTAACTGCATTTTTATTTTGACATTCTGAATCTACCTGTATCATGTTTTTACTTTGAATGTCTGAAATTTTTGCCGAAAGACCGTGCCTATAAATTCTAATAAATTTGTATCGTTTACAGTTTATAAAAGTAAAGATTTATCCTTAGCTAATGTTGAGACAGTATCAATAACTTATTTACGTCACCTTAAACAAGGTATTCAAGATTTTCAAAAGAAGTTTGTTTTGGCTCCAGCAGATACGACCGCTAACAATGTGGTCGTTGTATGACGGCTTAACTATGTTGACACTCTTCAGCAAGAACTTGGTGGTACTAAAGCCTTTGAATTGCAGGCTTTAGCTGTAGAGAGGGTTTAAGTTGATAACCACATTTGACATTTAGCCAACAAGTTTGCTGTCTGTGTTACAGAAGGCAAAAACAAGCTTCCTACGTTATATTGATTACCAAAACTTCATTAAAAGACCATACAAAGCACGTTTTATTGCAAATTCAAGCTATTGTACCACTACTGAACTCTCCAAATTATTAACTTCATGTTTTACTGCCATCAAAAACATGTGATAATATATTGCGACAAAGTCTTTAATGTCTGAGTGTTCTTCTGTCGCGGTTTATTTTTGTTATGGTCTGTCTTTGGGTGTTTGTGTCGCTTGTGTTATTTTATTTTGGATAGCCTATTGGCCATTTTGTGGGAAAGTAACTGTCCTTTTGGTTTTCCGCTGTTGGTGTTTCCATTAGGGTCTGTTGTTTCATGTTTGTGTGTCTTTCCCTTTGGTGTCTATGATGGGAGCTGTGGGTTGATTGTATCGATTCCGGATCATTGCCTCCACTTCTATTTTGAAAGATCAGGTAGAAATCTGTTTTGGTCTATAAAAAAATCTAATAAAGTTTTAAATAAATTAAAATGCAGAGGTTTCCGCGCTTTACATTGCGAGATTACTCAATTACTCACATTGCGAGAATACTCAACTACTGAGGGGGGCAATTACTGAAGATGATGATGATGATTATGGTTCAAATCTTCTACTAATGATTTTTCCACCCCTTACACTACACTTCCTCACAATCTTATAAAAGAAAAACTTAATGATTTAATTAAATGGACATTTCATAGAGAAGATCCCTCTATCTTGCATGTAATGTAAGAAATGCTTTTTTCACTTCTGAAGAGCATAAAATTATACTTTATGGTCATGTCAGAAAGTGTGCGAAGCTCCCACCTTTCTATACAATATTTTCCTAAGATTTGGTACTAAGTTATTTAGACAAGTTGTGGGTATTCCGATAGGTACTAATTGCGCACCCCTTGCGGCTGATCTGTTTTTTGTTTTGTAATGAGAACGACTTCATGATGTCCCTTTCTGCTGAAAATCGATCTGAAATCATCGAAGCTTTTAGCTCGACTTCCAGATATTTGAATGATTTATTAAATATTGACAATACCTATTTCGCTGGTTTGATCAGTCAAATTTACCCACCCACCCTCCAGAACTTCAGTTAAATAAAGCAAGTTCTTCTGATACATAGGCGTTGTTTTTGGATTTACATGTTTCTATTTTAGATGGGTTTGTTTCTTGCAAAATTAATGATAAATGTGATGATTTTGATTTTTAGATTGTAAATTTCCTTTTTTAGATGGATGATTTTCAGAATTTTATGGACGTCATTCTGATTTAATTTCAAAATCCAATATTGGACTTAAATCTTTTCTGCAACAAGGTCTATCGGAATCCGAATTTTATGTGACTTAGTATTACAGAAAAATATAAACGCAATCACTTCAGCACCCAATTTCGGAAACTCATTCTTTGATATAAAAAGATTGGGTAAAACATAAATGTTATACGACAGACTGCATACAAGGTAGTTAACACAATCACCATTGATAATTTTGCTTCCCTCTTTAATTGCATGCCGGTGGGCTAGGCCTCAGATTCTATGACGGTTCCAGCGTAAAGCCTTACCGAGATTTAGAGAGAATCTCATTCTATGTATTGTTGGTTGGTGCCTGATGTTCTGTCTCTAGTCGGGCATCGGAGTCCAACTGTTGGTTTTCTTTTACTCCAGCTTTTCAGTGGTTTCTTGCTGTCGAGTCCTCACCGTTGTTTCATCACTGTGGTTGTTTGATTGTTTGTGTTCACGGAGATGTTGAACTGATGAGCTAGGGGGCCTTCATGCGGACTGAACAAATTATTTGTCTAATTCGCGACGGAAGTAAGGGCGAGGATTGTGGCAACGTACAATCTATGTAAGACTCCAGATGAATTCGTTTCACTGACCGTTCTGATCATGGGCTTCACTTCTATTTATTAAACCTGGTTAATTATCTAAAAATCCCTTATCAATTTGTTTTACTTCATATGACTCACCAACAAGTAAATCTGGGTTTTCTCTGACCTTACAATGACAAATCGTAGCAGTTAGTGGTTTAATTATACACGTTCTTTTTATTCCAACTGTTAATGCAATGTTTATATCTTCTTTTAAGTTTACATAATGTTTACCGTTAATCCTTATGCATTTTAGGTCAAAATAAATCATAACATTATTCTGTTTTAGCCAGTCCATACCAAGTATCGAGTTTCTATTCAAATCTATAATATCATAAAAATCTTGAGACATTTCGGTACCACCGAGGCAGAATTGCACAGTAATGCGTCCATCGTATTGCAGTTCAGTCCAATTTGCTGATTGTAAGCTCACTCGTTCGCTCTGCAATTTAGGCTTGTTTTAAGCTGATAATATATTCTGCGATGCATTAATGAACACTCCGCTCCCGTGCCTACAAAACGTGCCTAAACGCTTCCTGTCTTCACAAGACATGAATTTGGACTACCTGAAATACTAACCTTTTAAATTTTCTGAGGTTTTGTATCATCTATGCTATTTTTATTACTCTTTACATCGACATCCTCATGTAAAGAGTCACTTAGTTTTCCTGGTGACTTGGGGTTTTACTAGCTGAAAACCTACTTCTTCCATGTCCAATAGATCTTCTATTTTTCTCTTCTTTCTCGCAATCCCTACTTATGTGGCATTCTTAATCACAAACCCAACATTTAATTGGTCTGTTTTGAGTGCTGTTTACACATCTATTATAATTGTATAAATAACGACAACCTCGTGGAAGGTCAACCTCCATAGGTGTTGCTTTTGTGTTGGAACCTTGTCAAATATGATGGGAAATTGACATTCTTGTCCTTACCTTTTGTTCATTGTGGCAATAGCCACAGCTCCCTGTAAAGTATCGGACTTATCTCTCAATATTTTCATCTTCAATTGGCCATTTATAAGATCATCTACAAAGATATCAATCAATTGTCTTTCAATAACATTGCTTCCCTGGTTATCATAGGCAATTTCGGCTAGTGAAAGAATTCGCTCGGCATAAACCTGTATGTTTTTCACTAGGCTTTTCTTTCACGGATCTCAACATGGACAGAGCAATTTGAGAGTCTGTCACATCCAAAAATAGCTCTGCAAGTTGTTGTATAAGCTGATTCCAATTATTATATGGGTTAGCTTGCATATAACGATGAATGAAGCCACTCACCGCTCCACTTGACGGCTGATAAGCAATTAACTTTTTCCTTGCGTCGGGTAAATTAACTAAGGTCGCATACTTTTCTATCGACCTTATCCACTCTCTATAATTAAAGACTGTATTTGAGATTTCCTGTGCAGTCAAGGCATTTGAAACACTGTTAAGTTCTAAGTTAAATTATTAAAAATCTGAGCAATAATTTTTACATGTTTGACATGGCTAACACAAGGCAGGCTACATATTAATAATTGTTAAACTTTCATCAAAAACACAGGAACAGAAAATTCAATAAGTAAAATGTCCTACCTTTGGTCCGTGTTGTTGCCTTTCCAGCCTCGTGGTCCTATGTTCAATCCTTTGAATTAGTCCTTGGAACCTTTGGCATCAAATTAGACATCCTACTTATAGCGTAGTGGGGTACCGTAGACCCATTTCGGATGGTTTTCTTTTCTTACTTCGCTTTTATAACACAATAAATAATGTCTTTACAAAGTTTCTGATGTTCAATCTTCATTTTCATTTCCGCGACAACCCAAAATGTACATCGGAATAATTTCAATCTGATACTTTCAAAAATGTAATCTTACCATAACCAGCTCGGATCCTTCTACGTCTAAAACCCAATTTCAGATCTAACTCACGTGTTCAAAATAGAAGTTGAGGCAATGGTCAGGAATCGATTCAATCAACCCACAGCTCCCATCAGAGACACCAAAGGGAAAGATACAAACACATGAAACAACAGACCCTAATGGAAACCCCAACAGCGGAAAGCCAAACGTACAGTTACTTTCCCACAAAATGGCCGAAGGCTATCCAAAATAAAATAACATAAGCGACACAAACACCCAAAGACAACCCAAAACAAAAATAAGCCGCGACAGAAGAACCGCCTTGGAACGGTCAGCGGAAACGAATTCCACTGGGGGGCTTAAATCGATTTTACGTGGCCACAATCCTCGCCCTTACTTCCCCCCGCGATTTAGACAACTAATTTGTTCAGTCCGCATGAAGGCCTCCAAACTTCAGACAAACCATAACAAAAATATATATACCGCGACAGAAGAACGGCCTTGAAACGGTCAGTGAAACGAATTCCACTGGGGCTGGACCTTATATATATTCTCTGAGCATTTCTAGCATTTAACAATTCACGTTTACAACGTAATAATTTGTGCAAAACGTCAATCATACAGGATGTTACCACGCAATTATTTAAATGTTAGTATTTTTCCAAATTCTTTAATAAGCTTACTGCACCTGTTTAATTGCACCTCCTGCAAGTGTTCCTTGTGCAAATGCGGTTTGTAGTTGCTTTTAAATTTAAGTTTATGTTCCTTTTAGTTTTGTTCCGCTTTAGTGTGCTTTATGTGTTTGTTTTAGTTGCTTACTAGATCATTTTATGCTTAAATTTTGTGCTTTCAGTGTATTGAGTTTAATCCCCATTAGTTTTGTTCCTTGTAACCTTTTAGCTCTACAATCCTTATGTTTTTAGCTCACCGTCACGTAGTGACGAGGTGAGCTTTTGGGATCACTTTTTGTCCGTCGTCCGTCGTGCGTGCGTGCGTCCGTCCGTGCGTGCGTCCGTAAACAATTTCTTTAAACGACATCTCCTCCTAAACCACTGATCGGATTTTGACCAAACTTCACAGGAATGATCCTTAGGTGGTCCCCTTTCAAAGTTGTTCAAATGGTTCCGGTCCATTGCACATCTAGGTCACAGGAGCCAAAAATAGATTTTTTTTCTCCAAAAACTTAAAAAATCTTCTTCTCTGAAACCACAAGGCCCAGGTCTTTGATATTTGGTATGAAGCTTCATCTAGTGGACCCCTACCAAGATTGTTCAAATTATAGTGCTGGGGCCAAAAATGCCCCCGCCCCGGGGCCCTTTGGTTTTACATGGGCTTATATAGGGAAAATCTTTAAAAATCTTCTTCTCTGAAACCACAAGGCCCAGGACTTTGATATTTGGTATGAAGCTTCATCTAGTGGACCCCTACCAAGATTGTTCAAATTATAGTGCTGGGACAAAAAATGCCCCCGCCAGGGGGCCCTTTGGTTTTACATTGGCTTATATAGCGAAAATCTTTAAAAATCTTCTTCTCTGAAACCACAAGGCCCAGGTCTTTGATATTTGGTATGAAGCTTCATCTAGTGGACCCCTACCAAGATTGTTCAAATTATAGTGCTGGGGCCAAAAATGCCCCCGCCCCGGGGCCCTTTGGTTTTACATGGGCTTATATAGGGAAAATCTTTAAAAATCTTCTTCTCTGAAACCACAAGGCCCAGGACTTTGATATTTGGTATGAAGCTTCATCTAGTGGACCTCTACCAAGATTGTTCAAATTATAGTGCTGGGACAAAAAATGCCCCCGCCACGGGGCCCTTTGGTTTTACATTGGCTTATATAGGGAAAATCTTTAAAAATCTTCTTCTCTGAAACCACAAGGCCCAGGTCTTTGATATTTGGTATGAAGCTTCATCTAGTTGACCCCTACCAAGATTGTTCAAATTATAGTGCTGGAGCCAAAAATGCCCCCACCCCGGGGCCTTTTGGTTTTACATTGGCTTATATAGGGAAAATCTTTAAAAATCTTCTTCTCTGAAACCACAAGGCCCAGGACTTTGATATTTGGTATGAAGCTTCATCTAGTGGACCCCTACCAAGATTGTTCAAATTATAGTGCTGGGGCCAAAAATGCCCCCGCCCCGGGGCCTTTTGGTTTTACATAGGCTTATATAGGGAAAATCTTTAAAAATCTTCTTCTCTGAAACCACAAGGCCCAGGACTTTGATATTTGGTATGAAGCTTCATCTAGTGGACCCCTTCCAAGATTGTTCAAATTATAGTGCTAGGACAAAAAATGCTTCCAACACGGGGCCCTTTGGTTTTACATTGGCTTATATAGGGAAAATCTTAAAAAATCTTGTTCTCTGAAACCACAAGGCCCAGGTCTTTGATATTTGATATGAAGCTTCATCTAGTGGACCCCTACCAAGATTGTTCAAATTATAGTGCTGGGGCCAAAAATGCCCCCGCCCTGGTGCCCTTTGGTTTTACATAGGTTTATATAGGGAAAATCTTTAAAAATCTTCTTCTCTGAAACCACAAGGCCCAGGACTTTGATATTTGGTATGAAGCTTCATCTAGTGGACCCCTACCAAGATTGTTCAAATTATAGTGCTGGAGCCAAAAATGCCCCCACCACGGGGCCCTTTGGTTTTACATAGGCTTATATAGCGAAAATCTTTAAAAAAAACTTCTTCTCTGAAACCACAAGGCCCAGGACTTTGATATTTGGTATGAAGCTTCATTTAATGGACCTCTACCAAGATTGTTCAAATAATAGCCCTTGGGCCAAAAATTCCCCCGCCCCGGGGCCCTTTGGTTTTACGTAGACTTATATAGGGAAAATCTTTAAAAATCTTCTTCTCTGAAACAACAAGGCCTAGGTCTTTTATATTTGGTATGAAGCTTCATCTAAAGGACCCCTAACAAGATTATTCAAATTATAGTGCTGAGGCCAAAAATGTCCTCGCCCCGGGGCCCTTTGGTTTTACGTAGGCTTATATAGGGAAAATCTTTAAAAATCTTCTTCTCTGAAACCGCAAGGCCCACGACTTTGATATTTGGTATGAAGCTTCATCTAGTTGACCCCTACCAAGATTGTTCAAATTATAGTGCTGGGGCAAAAAATGCCCCCGCCCGGGGCCCTTTGGTTTTACATAGGCTTATATAGGGAAAATCTTTAAAAATCTTCTTCTCTGAAACCACAAGGCCCAGGTCTTTGATATTTGGTATGAAGCTTCATCTAGTGGACCCCTACCAAGATTGTTCAAATTATAGTGCTTGGGCCAAAAATGCCCCCGCCCCGGGGCCCTTTGGTTTTACATAGGCTTATATAGGGAAAATCTTTAAAAATCTTCTTCTCTGAAACCACAAGGCCCAGGACTTTGATATTTGGTATGAAGCTTCATCTAGTGGACCCCTACCAAGATTGTTCAAATTATAGTGCTGGGGCCAAAAATGCCCCCGCCCCGGGGCCTTTTGGTTTTACATAGGCTTATATAGGGAAAATCTTTAAAAATCTTCTTCTCTGAAACCACAAGGCCCAGGACTTTGATATTTGGTATGAAGCTTCATCTAGTGGACCCCTACCAAGATTGTTCAAATTAAAGTGCTGGGACAAAAAATGCCCCCGCCACGGGGCCCTTTGGTTTTACATTGGCTTATATAGGGAAAATCTTTAAAAATCTTCTTCTCTGAAACCACAAGGCCCAGGACTTTGAAATTTGGTATGAAGCTTCATCTAATGGACCTCTACCAAGATTGTTCAAATTATAGCCCTGGGGCCACAAATGCCCCCACCCCGGGGCCCTTTGGTTTTACATAGATTTATATAGCCCCGGGGCCATTTGGTTTTGCATAGGCTTATGTAGGGAATATCTTTAAAAAAAATCTTCTTCTCTGAAACCACAAGGCCCAGGTCTTTGATATTTGATGTGTAGCTTCATCTAGTGGACCTTTGCCAAGTTTGTTCAAATTATAGCCTTTGTTGATGTTTGGTATGAAGCTTCACCTTTAAGACCTCCCTCAACATTATGCACATTAAAGCCCTGGGGCCAATAATGGCCCTCTCTGGGGCCCACTTGTTACACTATGGATCAGGTGAGCGATCCAGGGCCATCATGGCCCTCTTGTATACTAAAGATGTGCTTTTAATATAGGTATACTAAACCTGCTTATGAATAATGACACTCTTATCATTACATTATGAAACCTCTCCCTGCAGTCTACTCCCAATTTTTCGACCCTTTCGCTTTTGTAGGCTGTGGGACAGGGTTCTCTTCCATGCTCAATATTGCTGAGTACTTGTATACTGTCGGTGCATATGCATGTTGTGTCTTTGTACATATGACATGTGTATGTACATACAGTATATTTAGAGGGAGGGAAGGGCTTGTGCTGGCAAGTTTTCCTTTATTTTAAGGAAAACTGAAATTAGTTGGCATGGCTCTTCTGTCTGCCCTTTTTGAAAAGCTAACAGTCTGTGATGAGTTCATCTAAATTGTGATATGTTGTTCATATACATGTACAGCTTCTTACTTCTTGTTCTGTCGGTAAAATAGCCAATATGGCTAATGTTGTGCTTTGTTTCATGTATGAAAACCGACGTTAAATAAAGTTTCTTATGTCTTATGTCTTATGTCTTATGACACAACATTAAACTATGCATCCATATAACTGACATAAAACATGATAGGTACTCGGGTGATATACATATATATACACAAGTGACATATCTGTATACATTTTATAATTATGTAAGCTTTATTTGCTCCACCTGCATACCTCTAAAACCAGACAAACGCCAGGTCGTTAGTGCGTAATCACATATATTAAAAGTCAAATGATGATTTGAATTGGATCCAATTTACTTGAATTCATTCCAATATAACAAACATGTAATTTGAGTTTAGAAAGGGCAATGCATCATTTTATAGCCTGTTAACAAAACCATTATTTTATAGATAGAAATATTTTGATAAAGCTTTAGCAGTTAAGAAAGTAAAGTTACTGTTGATAGGATACGCATTTACGACCCATCCACACTATAGATCATTCAATGCTAGTTTCTTACGGCCCTTCAACATTATATGACATATATGTTATATATGTTGTGTGTTCAGAGAACGACTATGTTATATTAGTCAACCTTATTTACTGGCCGACATCAAACATTTTGGAGAGGTCAAATTACATAATAGATATGCGTACTTAGCCCATATATGCATAGCGTCACTTTTATGGGACATAAGTAAATATTATAGACCAAGATCAGACGCAGCACAAAGCGGCGATTGATCTGGATCTATATTGATTGCTCAAAGAACATGCATTCTTGCAAAATAAACCACTAAAAACAACCTGACAGCCCAATAGTTGGAAATGGACCGCTTTAAACATATTAGGTTGATTCCATTGTCATATGGGCCCCGGCAAGCGATTTTGGTACTTATCGCCTATGCGAGCAGCGAAGGTTCAGGCGAGCCTGCGCATCCGCGCGGTCTCGCCAGAACCTTCGCTGCTCGCTCATACAAGCAGTGAATCAAGAGGAACCTTCAGACAGAAAGCCATATCCCTGGCCCCTCTGAATGGCTGGGCATGCGCAGTTAAAATTTGTCATGACGGAATGCTCGAAGACACAAATTCGCTTGGCGGGGCCCATATATGGGTTAAGCAAATACAGAAGACGCTGATCAGATACCGCATTTTGTGGCCTCTAATCAGAGTCTTAAGTGAGCCCCGCCAAGCGAATTTGTGTCTTCGAGCATTCCGTCATGACAAATTTTAACTGCGCATGCCCAGCCATTCAGAGGGCCAGGGATATGGCTTTCTGACTGAAGGTTCCTCTTGATTCACTGCTTGTATGAGCGAGCAGCGAAGGTTCTGGCGAGCCTGCGCGGATGGGCAGGCTCGCCTGAACCTTCGCTGCTCGCATAGGCGATAAGTACCAAAATTGTTTGACGGGGCCCAAGTGTTTTCGATTGCCCCAGAAAAGGGACGCTTGGCATCTATCGGTGCCCGTGAACACCTTTTATACACCCTTGTTGAGACGAATCGAAGTCGAAGTTGACAAAGCGCGGCGTCTTAACAGGGTCTACACTGCTAAATTAAAATGCAGAAATTTTTAGTGTTTTTTTTTTATTATTTGTTATTTAACGTCCCCGACAACACCGTAAAGGTCCTTTTAGAGACGTTGCTCCAATTTTGTGGGACTTTTACCCGACGCTGAGATGAAATGGCATCTCAAGCCGTATCGCCCATTGAAACCAATAGGGTTTATAAGCATGGAGGTCAGACTCGCTATGCTTTGCCTGGACAGGCTTAGGTCCTCTAAGCGGTTTACCAGTACTCGTGCGGGGTCGGTTTCAGCTCTGCATGGAAACATCATGCATACCATCTATTTCTTTAAGAGCGATGACCGGAGGCGGAGAAATTGAAGGGTAAACGACTGGCAAGGAAAATTAACCCTTTCCCACTCAGATACATGTTTTTACGTTTCTCCACACCCCACCCCCATTTTAAGCCCCAGAACAGAAGCACCTAAAATCTGCATTTCTACCCCTGGATAGTTACGTTTGCTTTAGGATTTGTTGGGCTAAAAAGTGACCTTTTTTTTTCGCGCGCCTCCCCACTAAAATATTCTGGGGGGGGGGGGTTGAGGGGGTGGGGTGGGGGGAGGGCAACGCCTCCCTCACATCCCGAAAATGTTTGGGTGTATGGCCCAACCGGCCGCTAAAATTTATATCTGAGAGTGTCTGAGGTCAAAAATGCCTGAAAATTGATGCTGATAAAACATGCTGCAAACAGTGAAAATGACCAGTGCCAAACACCTTTTGACCAAAGACCAAAGACCTTTTGCGTTTTTGTTTTTTTTGTCCACCTTTTGGGAAGGAACTGAGGTGGCATGTTGATTCTGCGGTGTCCATCAGACTTTTCAGCAGAGGTGAACACAGAAAGAAATGAGCTACGGTATAAAAATTAACAGACACGTTTGTAATTATTTATTTCATTTTCTTGGTATGTGTCCCAATTCCACTTAGCCATTTTAACACTCCGAAATATCTGGAAAACTTCTTGACACAGTTGTATAATTAGGCCTCCTTAATCAACATCCCTCAGTACTTCCAGTTCTTTGATATTATTTATGTATATTTGATATTATTTGATATTATTATCGCGGACGCCTGATAAAACTCTTCTGGAGTCCATGCCTGTTGATCTGAACATTGATATTTGCCATTCTAATGCATTTACGTATGTAACGCGACGTCTGATTGGATAACGTCAAAAATTTGCGACAGTATATTCTGCGATATACTGTCGGAAACCCGACGTCATAACGTAACGTCGCTTTTCATTGGCTGGCATTTGGTTTTACGCAGCTCGTCGCGCTTGCAACCTTTGTGCAAAATAGTACAATTAATAACTTAGCAACCGAATAAGTGCATTAGAATGGGGATAACTGTATTGAAAATTGTCATTTGGGGAGGTAAATCGTCGGTTTTACGGTCGCAAATTACGTTTTACGGCTCCGCTAACGCGTCGCCGTAAAACGAAATTTCCGACCGTAAAACCGACGATTTACCTCCCCAAATGACAATTTTCAGTACAGTTATTACCTAATTTTGTCTATGGATTAACGATTTTGGATTAACGATTTGGTACTACGACCTAAACTACTTAGAACTTAAAATTGTATAAATAAAGTCATGAAGTGTCAGATCAGAATATGATGAGTGTGTTGAAAATATCAGAGTTTTCACGAGTGAGATGCACGAATGAAATATCTGATGTTTTCAATACACAGGATGATAATTTGAAGGGATGATCTCTAAAGATATGTGATAGTAAGCTAAGTCGGAGGAAATTAATACAGTTACAGGAAGGTAAATAAATAAATAAATAAATATTTCTTCCAGTTAGAAAACGGGTTAGCTTCACGGGGACATGAATCCAGTTTATGGTCTTTTATAGCAATTTAAAGAAGAAGAAGAAGAAGAAGAAGAAGAAGAAGAAGAAGAAGAAGAAGAAGAAGAAGAAGAAAACAGCAACACACTTTTGAAATGATGAATTAAAGAGCAATTGCATGTACTAGAAAGTAAAAAGGCAGTAGTCATTTTTATTCAAGTTTTATTAAGAAAAAAAAATCGATAAACAGTTTCATTCAAGAGCGTTGTAAAGAAATATTACTCGCCCGCCTCTCAGTACTTTGATATATCATACTGAACATGTACACTGACTTACTGATATCGAGGGAATGACGATTAAACAGTACTGCACAGGTTCAGCTGTCAGTTGTGCACTGTACTGGTTAACCGCTTATGTATAACCCTGCCCAGAAAAAGTGTGGCTAGATAAACTGACCTGCTCGATATGATCTAAATAGTGTTGACTGGACCGTTAAACTCCCAAGCAAGCACATGTCGTAATTGTGACTTCACATCAACTTCGGTGCAACAATATGACATTTATGCTACGTCACATCTGCGTCGGTGCAACGTTGCACCGACGTTGATTTGACGTTGCCATAGCGACGTGTGCCTGCTCGGTCCAGTACTAACAAACACAACAGATTCCGTATGATATATGTTTTGATAAAGCCTTAGGCTGAAAGGATATATTTTACACGTTTCATAACGGCGAAAGACTTTGCTGGAGGCAAATTAACAAAAAACAATGATTCATTATGCAAAATTAATGTGACAAGCGGGAAAGAGACACATATGAACATACAAGGCGTGTAATTCGTGATAACTGAAGGTTAGCTTTGGTCGATTCTCCATAAAAACCTATGTTGTGGGTATTCATTAGAACCGCGGTTATACCCACAATGGAGAAAACAGGAAGGTAATTAGACGCTTCGCCACCAAGACGTTTCCTCCCTGCCCCCCAACCCCCCCCCCCCCCCTCCCCCTAGTCGTTTCGTCACATTTTTTCGCCTCTAGTCGTTTCGCCCCAAACAGTAGTCGTTTCGTCCCTAAACCAATTCCCCCCTCCCCGATGTAAATTGTATAAAAGATTTATTAGTTCGAAGTACTTTTAACTCATTCAGTACCAGAAACCCCATAAAGGGTACCTTGGCAAACAGTGCAGGCCCAGATCATCAGGGCCTACACTGTTCGCAAAAAGTTAAGCCATTTCCCGAATAAATTTTGAAGAAAAGACAACCTGAAACCCCTTAATTTTGAAATTGACTCCTGCTTTATATAAACAGAAAGATTCCATTGGGTACAAAAAGAGTTAATTTAAATGTAAATTATCAATTATGGCTCATAAAGCACACGATCTTCACGCAATAAATGCGTGGTGAGGTAAGAGAACACGTGCTTTATGCAATGTTAATCGTCTTTAATGGGGGTGGGGTGCAATTTTCACAAATCGCGGACTTAAACATTTGTCAGTCACAAATCACAGAGTTTATAACCTTGTCACATATCGCAGAGATTAAAAATTACTTTTCACAAATAATGTTTTTCACTCGCATATATATCATACTTACATGAAAAATTAACAAGAAGTGTTTCTAACCCCTGTTATTATACGATAACGATGTACAGTGGGTTACTTGTGTTGCAAATAGATAGCATTTGACATCACGAAAACCCGCCTATATATCTTTGACCCTCTTGAACCCCACTTTCATATAGTAAACTGGGGTTTACAGGAGTGTACTTTATTTTTCTTATTTCTGCTCCAAAATATAGATTGTGGATACTCGTTAGAACCGCCTCGATGGTTCTAACGAGTGCCCACAATCTATATTTTGAGCAGAAATAAGAAAAATATCACAATTTTTCATTTTTTTCGGCGATAAAGGGTACAATGTATTTGTATAGGCATGTTTTCGTAATGATTTGGTGGAACACTTGATCTCTTTTCATTTTCTCCAGTCTCTTAACGCAATCCAAGCATGAGTAGAAGGGAGGGTCAATTCAAAAATAAATGACCAGTGACACACGGGGGCTGGGTGGGGGCTTTGAACCCCAGAATCCAGAGCCAATTTTCAGTTTCCAGATTGGCCTAAACGAGTTCAGGATGGACGTAATCAAGTAAACAGTAAAGATGTTCAACGACGAGGTTACTATGTCAGGTTTGACAAATTTAAATTGACACTCGCAGTAAATTAATTGGATCTGTAAGCTGCATGGGTTCTGGATTACTTTACCCCACCCCCTCTTCTGCATAACCACAGCAAAAACTATAGGACAGCGTGTGACTAAATTGTGGGTTGATGTTGGGGGTGAGGGTAATCAAGTAGTGGACAAAGTAAATGCACTTAATATCTCGAACATGTTGTCAGGTTTGAGCATATTTTTCACACGGCTGTTCACAACTTGGCGATTAAATTGTGACTTCGAAGTTTTTAAGGTTTAACGGTTGGGACCGAATTTTCGTTTCGAAATCGAAAATTTCGAACTTTTGCCGAGGTAAATTTGTATTGAATATATAAGCCTGCGCATGACAAAACCTACAATAAGACATGTGAGTCCAGCAAAGACTCAGATCAGCCTGCGCATCCGCGCAGTCTGATCAGAGTCTTCACTGTGCGCTCTAAGGATAACTAAGGGCCCATTGCTCCTTCATGCAGGAAGAGAAGTCTCTGGTTAGACTGTATGGATGCACAGGCTGATCTGGATTTCGCTGGGCGCACGTGTCTTATTGTAGGTTTTGTCATGCGCTGGCTCATATAGAAAATAAATCGGGACTGGTGGTGGCTTCGAATTTACCATGGTATTCGAAATTTCGACGTTCGAACTATCGAAGTTTGACTGTACAAAATCAAAGATCGCCGGTAAATAGTTACACTAAACCTTTTGGCGAAAATACCTCTCAATATTTTAGTGTAACAAGCCTTTATAGTCACTTCTCCCCGTGTGGCCACTTTCATAACGATTACACACCCGTGCGACATAGTGCATTTTTTCACATCTCCAATATGGCTATTTTTCTGATGAAAATCCATGATATTTTGCTTATGAATACCGCAAACATAGGTTGTGGGTGCTCGTTAGAACCGCCTCACTGAGGCGGTTCTAACGAGTACCCACAACCTATTATTGGGGCAAAAATAAGAAAAAATAATGTATACCCCCGCAAACCCCGGTTTTCTTTATATAAAGTGGGGTATAGGGGGTCTTCATTTCACGGACTTGTTCACGTGATGAGTATTGCATCGGTGCTGGCAGATAACTAATGATAAAGTATCCTTTGGCTGACGCTACAGGGTGATAATGGAACTTAAACATTTGCCTCGTGTGAAAGCTGAATAAAAAATTTACAGTGGAAAGTAGTTTTACCTTGAAATGGGAGCGAATCGACTAGGGAGGCGAAACGACCAGTGGGGGCCGAAACCCAAAATTACACTGAGGTGTGTCCTTGGGCAAGACACGTAATGACACCGTTCCACTCCACCCGAGGTTTAAATTTGTTTTGTTTGATTTGAGGTTTAACGTCCCCGTCAACACTGTAAATGTCATTTTGGAGGCGTTGCTTCCAATTGTGTGGGACTTTTACCCGACGTTGAGATGAAATGACATCTCAAGCCCTATCGCCCAATGAAACCAATAGGGTTTATTAGCATGGACGGTCCGCCTTGCACCGCGGTTCCTGGACAGGCTTAGATCCTCTAAGCGGTTTACCAGTACTAGTGTGCGGGCCGGATTCAGCTCTGCGCGGAAGCATCATGCAGCCCATATATTTCTTCAAGCCCCCCGAGGTTTATATGGGTAGCAGTGGTGTGTAAGCCACTGTCACCCTCTCTCACGCGCGCTCGTGTTAACATCTGGAATGAGTGTTCGAGAGCGATTCAATAAGCTTGAAGCTTTCATCGCAATCGAACTAAAAGAAATTAGTATAAACTAAACTAGGAAGTGAACGACTAACGACTGGTGGGGGTACGTCTGCGGGGCGAAACGACTAGGGAAGGAATAGTTTTAGGGCGAAACGACTCATATTCGAGGCAAAATTTCATTAAGTTGTCACAAAATTATTACCCTATCTGCTCTATGGAAGCGTCAGACATTTGCAAGGACTGGCTTTCACATCCACTCAGAACACTATATAACAATTCATACTGTGTTCAAACTGCGCGGATGCGTTGACTACTTATATTGGCCTGCCTGGCGTACATAATAAATGACACACATTCATTTACCTCAGTGCGAATAAAGTCTTATCATCGAAAGGTGATGCAAAAAATCCGCCTTGCAAGACGTGGTGCAGTTTGTTTATTATTCCTAATTGGAACTACCGTAATTTTTACACTGTACGTGTATGTCCTAAATGGTCGGAAAGTAAGTGATTTTACTATTATCCCATTTGGTACCGGAAACCCCAAAAGGGGTATACCCTGGCAAATGGTGCAAGCCCTGATCAGACGCCGCAGAACGCGACGTCTGATCAGGGCCTACACTGTTTGCAAAAAGTTATGCCATTCCCCAAGTAAATTTTGAAGAAAACACGACACCCCTGGACTCCTTTTTTATATACGGAGGAGGATTCCATATGGTACAAAAAGGGTTATTTGCAATTCATTTAGTTCTTTCATCATCAGCATCATCATCATTAACATCATCACAATCATCATCATCATCATCATCATCATCATCATCATCATCATCATCATCATCATCATCATCAACAACAACATAATTTTCGTTGTTATGGTATCATCATTATCATCATCATCATCGTCATAATCATTATCACTTATCATCATCCTAAATATCGCCGTCGCCGTCGATAGCGTCGTCGCAAATCATCATCATCATCATCATCATCATCATCATCATCTTATCATCAACAACAACAACATCAACATCATAAACAGCAACACGGTTAGAATTTTTTGGCAATGAATACTATTCAAAACAGATCATTGCGAAAACATGCATATTCAAACACATTGTAAATTTTACCGCCGAAAAAAAAGAAAATTTTCAGATGAAAAATTGTGATATTTTTCTTATTTCTCCTCAAAACATAGATGAGGGTACACGTTAGAACCTCCTTGAGGCGGTTCTAACGAGTACCCACAATTTATATTTTAGAGCAGAAATAAGAAAAATTTGGTTTACTTTTGTACAAACCCAGTTTTACTATATGGGCCCCGTCAAGCGATTTTGGTACTTATCGCCTATGCGAGCAGCGAAGGTTCAGGCGAGCCTGCGCACCCGCGCAGTCTCGCCAGAACCTTCGCTGCTCGCTCATACAAGCAGTGAATCAAGAAGAACCTTCAGACAGAAAGCCATATCCCTGGCCCCTCTGAATGGCTGGGCATGCGCAGTTAAAATTTGTCATGACGGAATGCTCGAAGACACAAATTCGCTTGGCGGGGCTCATATAAAAGTGGAGTTCACGGGGGTCAAAGTTATATATAGGCGTGTTTTCGTGATATCTTTGGTGCCCTTTAGAACCTCCCCAATTGGCATGTTCAAGGGGTTAGCAAGATTTCTAAGCAGGTTAACTGCAAGAACAAGTGCATTAGTACTATAATGTTATTAATCAAGAAATTTCGTATTGGCCAAGTTACAGGTCCTCGGGCAGCTGTATTGGCCTCGGCGGACTTGAAATATGACAATTTTATTATTTGACGAAATTAAAAAAAAAAACATGATTTATATTTTTGACCTCCAGTTAATATTGGTTGACCTAAAACTAACGACGTCGTTAGTTAACGTATCGTTAAAACTTTGATCATTAAATATGGCAAATATGCTGAAATTTTTGCTGAAAAAATGTGAGCAGCTTTTGCTGACGCAAAAGCTGCTCACATTTTTCCAGCAAAAATACCAAAATTTAAGATATTGTACTTGCTAAAAGAGTTAACAATATGACCACTAACGAGCTCGTTAAGCTAACAATGCTTTGAACAACTTGCCCCTGGTCTAATACATTGATTGATTGACTGATTGATTGATATATTGATTTGAGGTGTAAAGTCCCCATGAACACAATTTATGTCGTTTTGGAGAGGTTGCTTCCAATTTTGTGGGACTTTTACCCGACATTGAGACGAAATGACACCCCAAGCCCTGCCGCCCAATGAAACCAATAGAGTTCATATGCATGAATGGCCCGACTCGCACCACTTTGCCTAGGCAGACTTCTCACTGGTAAAGGCAAGCGCACAGGGTAAGGAACAAACACACAGGATAAGGATTTTTTTCCGCTCAGGATAAGGAAGAAAATGGCGGAATCGGGATCACATTTGCAGGTTTGTTGTTGTTCTAGATCTCGTGTTATGGTTACTAATCAATACGGCTGCTCACATAAGCTTCACGGAAGAGACATATTATTCACAAATTTATCTTCGATGGTCCGAATTCGACAGTTACGCCCAGTCAAACGGAGAACCGGACACAGTGGAGCTACTCAACCAAGAAATCTCATTATTTTCATGAAACGCTCTTCTGGGAAGATGGCATGCACCTTTTTGTTGGCTGTAGACATACACACGATAAATCGGATTCTTGCAAATACGATTTAAGGAAAATTTAAAATTGGGAGGCCCACAGTAAGAAATCCTAGTTCCATTTTCAATACAACGCCAACGGGCAGGGAAATGGGTACAACGCATATGATAAGGCACAAAGTTTTCCGGGGAAAATGGTAGTTGTATGGTCGTAGCACTAGTAAATTTCCATCTCATATAAGGTTTTCCGATATTAATAATTAGTTCTACATAGTTTAAAGCACCAATTGTGACCTTAAGGAAACGTTCAAAGTCGGTGTGCCTTGTCTTGGCATGTGCATTGCTCTGGTTCTAGCAATATAACCCCAACCCATCCCACTATGAATCTATGACGATTTGGCCCGGTCGATTTAACGTAGGACAACTCGGCCTAGGACAATGTGACCAGTAAAAATATTGGGTAGGACAATATGGCCAGGTTAATATAATGTCCAGTTCAAATTGACAATCTAGTGTTTTGGGTTTGTTTTCAGTAGTGCTTGTGGAAGGAACATTTTAAAGACGATTCTAATCAATTAGAAATTTTATTTTGTTTTTTTAAACTATGTCTTTAAGCCTGTGATATTCTGACTGGCCAAAATCGTTAGCAGCAAAGACATAATAATTGATAACTATTCCAAAAATAAATAAATTTAATGATTTTGTTTAAGCTTGTTGGAAGGCAAGATCAATTAGCACTTGGTTAACTGGCTGACTGAATTGTTGACTGGTCATGTTTCCTTGCTTTCTTAATTACCCTTTTCACACTTAATTTGTGGGTTTTGTTTGTTTGTGTATACATTGTGATATTTTTCATTAACTCCTAACATGGACACACAACATATTTTTAGGATTTTTGTAAAACAAACCCTTGTCAAAGATAATTTAGGATAAACTTCCTTATTTCTTGTCAGTAGTATA
Source organism: Lucinisca nassula (assembly GCA_963580285.1). Classification (NCBI taxonomy): domain Eukaryota; kingdom Metazoa; phylum Mollusca; class Bivalvia; order Lucinida; family Lucinidae; genus Lucinisca; species Lucinisca nassula. The sequence continues at coordinate 129,296,252 of OY757017.1, forward strand.
TGTTGTGGCTGCACGTTATAATCGCCTCGGATGAGGCAACAGTTTTCTCTGTACCAACAACAATGTTTTGAATAATGTTTGCAAACAGTGTGGATCAAGATCACTCTGCATACACAAGTTAGAATGAAATAGACACAGTTTAGTTTTACTATATATTAAATGAATTGAAGGAATCTGAGTAGTTTCTGATTTATTTTATTTTTTGTCTCCCCTATCTCTCTAGGCCGGCCTCGGTAGCTCAGTCGGGTGCGCGTCTGACTCGACGTGGGTTCGATACCTACCGGGGTCGGCAACATTCTTCGGTGGAGATTGATCAAGAATGTGCACCATTCAGATTAACCGCTTACGTTTGGGTACACTGACCTGCTCATTTTACCTATCGGCATTTTTCCTGAGCAAGCGTATACGTAAGCGGTTAAACAGTACAGTGTACATTCTTTCGCCATAAATTGACAACTGTCCTTCTTGAATCAGCGGAAGGTAGAGATTGGCCGTAGAAAAGGTTTCATGATCAATCTCCACGAAAAAATGTTGCGGACCCCGGCAGGTATCGAACCCACGTTCTCCTGATAACCAGTCAGACGCGCATCCGACTGAGCTACCGAGGGCGGCATAAAAATTCAGTTTCCGATACATGTGCATACTTTAATAATTGGCTTATATCCGACGACGAACTGCTTACAAAGGGCCCGGTAAGATTTCCCATTACCCATTATACCATTATATCCCCCGTACAAAGGGTCTGGTAAGATTTCCCATTACCCATTATACCATTAGATCTGCCCCCCCCTCCCCCCCCCCTCCCCCCCCCCCCCCCCCCGAATATGTTTCATAATTGTTTTATGGTGATAGCCAAAGATAGCCAAATTAAGTGTCATGAAAAGATACAACTTCAAAGAAAACCAAATCAATAAGAATATTTGGTCATTCACAAATAAGGTATTTTTTTTACAATGACTTTACCCCTACCCCCAGCTGATTTTGACAAAAATTTAAAATTTTGCCACCTTTGTGGCTTTCAAAATATACCAGCCTATTCTTGCTTGTGCATATTTTATATTTTGTATACAGACAAAGTTTTGATATGTTAACATGTGGTGAAAGTATGAAAAGAAAATGAAAGGTTATTTTTGGTCATTCTCAGAAATTACAACATAAACATTGCCATAACTCCGTTCATAGTAAAGATAAATATATGCTATTATTACCCCTTTTTCTTAGTTACAATCCAAGGAATAATATGTTACCTGTTTCATTTTGATCCAGTATTTTTTTTCATTTTTCGTATATCTCCATGATAATGGAAGTGGGTGGGGTAACTAGATACGACTCACTTTTTTTTTTTTTTTTTTTTTTTGGTTTGGGTTTTACGGCCCTTTCAAGATTATTCCACTCATATCGAGCCGATCGTTAATCATAGGTGGGCGAAAACCGGAGTACCCGGAGAAAAACCACCTGACCTTCCGTTGCAGAACTTGGCGTCTCACACGTGACCCGAGCGAGGCTCGAACCCACGGCGGTGAGAGACCTAATGACTAAGAGTCAGCGCTCTTATCCATTAGGCCACGGAGGCCCGTTACGACTCACTTAGTGTACAAATGGTTAGCAGCGCTACCTGATATATTAATGCTCCAATTGCAACCTATAATCGGGTGCTTCCAAAGGCACTTTATTTTGTCTTTTTCTTGCGAGGGGGATATACTTTTATCACACTTTTCTTACTGTTTTCGTCATAATTTATTAACTCAATACAGACACATCAAAAGTCAAGTTATTCTGAAAATACATGAAGACGAAACAATTTGTTTCTGTATGTTTCCATTAACTAAGTCTGTTAGCAAGTGAAACGATGTGCACTAAAGAAGATTTGAGTGGGGACCAAAAAGCAGCCAAATCATACCAGACCCTTTAATGACCATGCAATAGGTATGTCTCACGAATTTGGCGAAGTTATCTACCTTAATTTCAGCCAAAAAATAACATACGATTTTCTACCAGAAATACTGCACGGACATATATATCATTTCTCTAATTCATGATCGCGATAAACCCAATCCATCTATCCCCCATAGGGGATGATTATATTGCTAGAACCAAAGCAATACACATGCCAAGACACACAAACTTTGAACGTTTCCTAAAGGTCACACTTGGTGCTTTAAACTATGTAGGGCTAATTATTAATATAGGAAAACCTAATCTGAGATGGAAATTTACTAGTGCTACGACCATACAACTACCATTTTCCCCGGAAAACTTTGTGTCTTATCATATGCGTTGTACCCATTTCCCTGCCCGTGGGCGTTGTATTGAAAATGGAACTAGGAATTCTGACTGTTGGCCTTCCAATTCAAATTTTCCTTAAATCGTATTTGCAACAGTCCGATTTATCATGTGTATGTCTATAACCCACAAAAAGTGCATGCCATCTTCCCAGAAGAGCGTTTCATGTAAAATAATGAGATTTCGTGGTTGAGTAGCTCCACTGTGTCCGGTTCTCCGTTTAACTGGGTGTAACTGTCGAATTCGGACCATCGAAGATAAATTTGTGAATAATATGTGTCTTCCATGAAGCTAATGTGAGCAGTCGTATTCATTAGTAACCATAAAACGAGATCTAGAACAACAACAAACCTGCACATGTGATCCCGATTCCGCCATTTTCTTCCTTATCCTGTGCGTTTGTTCCTTACCCTGCGCGCTTGCCTTTACCACTGTGGACTTAGATTCTCTAAGCGGTTTACCAGAACTCATGTGCGAACAGTATCAGCTCTGCGTGGAAGCATCATGCAGCACAATCTAATTTTGTTTGTTTGTATTGGAGTTGAACGGCCCAATCAACACTATTTAGCTTATTTTTAAGCCCGTCAGTTTACCTATGATCCACACTTTTCCTGGGAATGATTATACGTAAGCGCTTAACCAGTACAGTGCACATTCTTTCGCCAGAAACTGACAACTGCCTTTCTTGAATCAGCGGAAGGGAGAGAATGACCGTAGAAAAGATTTCACGATCAATCTCCACGAAAGAATGTTGCTGACCGCGGCAGGTATTGAACCCGCGTCATCCTCATCACCAATCAGACGCGCATCCGACTGAGCTACCGAGGCCGGCACCCCAACCTAATAAACAAGTGAAATAATAAGGGCCGTACAACCAAAACAATCAAAGCACTGAGAGTGCTTGAACTAGCCACCATGTTAGTTTTACGGTCGCATCTGAATGGCTGATATGGATATCCAACACCACTAAGAAATTATAATATGAGCCAGCCCACGACAAAACCTACAATACGACATGTCCGCCTAGCGAAGACTCAGATCAGCCTGCGCATCCGCGCAGTCTGATCAGATTCTTCGCTGTGCTCACTAAGGATAGCTCAGGGCCAAATGCTCCTTCAGGCAGCAAAAGAAGTCTCTTGTTAGACTATATGGATGCGCAGGCTGATCTGATTCTTCGCTGGACGCACGTTGTAAGTTTTGTCGTGCGCTGGCTCATATATTATTATGTTCCTTATTGCTTACAAAAATAATATCAATAAGAGAAGGAGAAAGCTCTGTATGGTGTATTGGCTGACAGATAGTCTGGTTGAGAGTGAGTGAGTGAGTGTTTCAGTTTTACGTCCCACCAACAGCTAAGGTCATATGGAGACGGGACCTCGGTTTAAAGACCCATCCGAAAGTCTGGAGAAGCCCGGGATTGAACCTGCGACCCCTGGTTTACAAGGCGAGTAGCGTAACCACTCGACCACGGAGGCTTCTAGTCTGGTTGAGAGAGAAACGAGTACAGAATGAGTCAACTTTCCTATGCGTTTATATCACGATGACACACCCGTGCAACATAGTGAATTTTTTAACATCTCCAAAATGGCCATATTTTCTGATGAAAATACGCGATATTTTTCTTACAAATACTGCAAACATAGGTTTTGGGTGCTCGTTAGAACCGCCTCATTGAGCCAGTTCTAACGGGTACCCACAACCTATGTCTTGGAGCAAAAATCAGAAAAAATATTTTTTTTACCCCCGTAAACCCCAGTATTCACTATATAGAGTGGGGTATAGGGGGGGGGGGGGTCTTCATTTCACGGACGTGTTCACGTGATGGTGGGGCGTTTTCGTCGTAAGAGATCATGAATGGTTATTCCGTTGCAATAAAATCTGCCTGGTCCCTTGGGCGATATTCAAACAGCTTACCTCGGGATTTAGCGAATGAAAAACCATGGATGATCCCTTTACTTGTTCAAATAGGGCTTGGCTAAATCGCGACGAAAGTAAGGGGGAGGATTGCGGCCCGTAAAATCGATTTAAGCCACCTAGTGATGTTTTTTTTCACTTACCGTTCCAATGCGGTTCTTCTGTCGCGGTATATTTTTTTTTCTTTTAGTGTGTGCATCGTTTATATCTTTTTGTTTTGGATAGCCAATTAGCCATTTTGTGGGAAAGTAAATGTCCTTTTGGCTTTCCGTTATTGATGTTTCCATTAGGGTATAGTTATTCTTTCCCTTGGGTGTCTCTTTTTGGAACTGTCGGTAAATTGTATCGATTCCTGATCATTACCTTCACTTCTATTTTGAATATATTGGAGGGTCACTTATGAGAACTTATTTGTCGAAACCAGTTAATCTGGCCAAGAAAATTGGTATACTCAATGTTTTCCATTACTTGGTAAAGCCCAGTAAGCATTCTACATAAATCTACAGCGGGCCGTTAGCGGCCCGTCAGGGTAGCTGACGGGCCGCTAACGGCCCGCTGTAGATTTATGTAGAATGCTAGCAGGGAGGGGGTCTTTCAGGGTATAGGAAATTTACATTGTTTTTTGCCACGTTTGGAATTTGTTGAAATTATACGTACCTTATTTTTCTTATTTCTGTTCTAAAATACAGATTGTGGGCACTCGTTAGAACCGCCTCTGTCAGGTTGTGCTAACGAGTGCCCACAATCTATATTTGGAGCAGAAATATGAAAAATATCACAATTTTTCATCATAATTTTTTCATTTTTTCGGCGATAAAGGTTTGCAAAGTATTTGTATAGGCGTGTTGGCGTAATGAATGTGACTGACCCTACCCCTGGTACAAAAAGTACACGGTTTAGAAAACATAAATGGGTCTCATTGCTGAGATCAGATGTCCATGTTTAGTTTGATACCAGTTTTATCAACTTCCGACCACTATAAAGGTACGAAGACCACTTAAGACCTACAAATTAAATATATGCCCCAGATATTATCTTGTGCGCACAAGATAATATGTGTCCGCACAAGATAAACTATGTTGTCCGCACAAGATAATATCTTGTGCGCACAACATATTAGTTTGTGCGCACAAGATAATATCTTGTTCGCACAACTTAATGTCTTGTTCGCACAACATATTAAAAAAAATCATGTCCCTTCCCGGGTTCCGTAGACATCGGACTCATTTCTTTTTTCTATATTTATATTTATATCTACAGAAAATTGAAAACGACTTCACATGCTCAATAGCTTCTTTAACTGTCAAAAAAAAAAAAATGCATTTCGTGTAACAACTCATCAGTGTAGTAGTGACGTTAGACGACGTTGTTACTAAGCAACTGTTTATGACGCTTTCTACGTAGCATCACGTGATGCCATAATGGTAGCAGTTGCTTGTTATTAATGTAAAGCATTTAGTTTGGACTTAAAACAATTATTTACAAAATAATCTTCTTTTTTTAAACCTACCGGATGCGCTGTCGCTTTTCATTTTGAAAAAAAAAATGGAACGTCCGTATTGCAACATCCATCCAAATGAGCACTCGTACAACACTTAAAGGTATCATTCTTGTCGAGGGGTCTCTAATTTGTTGTGCATGAATTGTGCGCCTTGTGCGTGGTTTTCCACCCGTTTGGCCAATATCAAACTCTCCAAATTCATTACTATAATGTTATTAATCAAGTAATTTGGTGTTAGCCCAGGTACAGGCAGCTGACCGAGGACCTTTAACTAGGTCAATGCGAAATTACTTGATCAATGACAATTTTATTAATTGACACAATTAAAAAATCATGATTATTGATTTTTTGACCTCACTTGACCTCAGTTAATATTGGTTGACCTGGTGTTAATACGGATGACCTCCGATCAATACAGGATGGTCAATTAATAAAGGTCATTATTAATTGACTATCCTGTATTAATCGGAGGTCACCGTATTAACAACCAATATTAACTGAGGTCAAGTGAGGTCAAAAAGCAAGAATCATGTTTTTTTAACTGTGTCAATTAATAAAATAGTCATTAATCAAGTAATTTCATATTGACCCAGTTACAGGTCCTCGGTCGGCTGCACTGACCCTCGGCCATTTATTAATCAAGTAATTTCGTTTTGACCCAGGTATAGGTCCGAGGTCTGCTGCACTGGCCCGAGGCCGAAGGCGCCTCGGGCCAATGCAGCCGACCGAGGACCTGTAACTGTGTCAATACGAAACATTATATTACATAAAGAACATTTTGAACATCGCATTTCCCTTTGAAATCGCATGAGTCTGACTCAATTATATGCTGACATAATGAGCAGACATTTCTGCCACATTTTGTAACCCGGAATTTTGTTCTTCATTCGTCGTTGTCCTTGTAAAATTTGCTTTTGTTACTAGCCATTTCAAATTGTGAGGTTGACGTTTGCTTTTTATGAAAGATGTTTCTTTTAGAGCATTTCACATCGTATCGTCATTCATTAAAATAGGTATGTTATTTTTATAATGCCAAAAGCCTCTGGGTTTTTCGGGTTATATCTCGATACATATGTTATGATGTCTGTTTCTTCTAAGTAGTTCGTGTCTGGGAATCTTTAATGCGTTTTCAATTCCAGTTTGGAACAATTGTATAGATAACCCTTACGAATTAATAATGTAGTTAGTTCTTTGAGTCTTATGTCCCTTACTTCCCTATCCGAAGCAATGGTCAAAATTCTTCTTGCCAAATTATAAGGTATGCATCACGAAAACACGCCTGTATAATTTTGACCCCCTCGAACCCCACTTTTATATGGTAAAACTGGGGTTTACAGGGGTACACCTATTTTTCTTATTTCTGCTCTAAAATATAGATTGTCGGTACTCGTTTGAACCGCCTCGATGAGGCGGTTCTAACGAGTACCCACAATCTATATTTTGAGCAGAAATAAGAAAAATATCACAATTTTTCATCTCAAAATTTTCATTTTTTTCGGCGATAAAGGTTACAATGTTTTGGTATAGGTGTGTTTTCGTAATGTGCTTCGTTATGTTTCGTTTTGTGTGCTTTTGATGTGTATGCATGCATTCATGTATGTATGTATGTATGTATGTATGTATGTATGTATGTGTGTGTGTGTGTGTGTGTGTGTGTGTGTGTGTGTGTGTGTGTGTGTGTGTGTATGTATGTATGTATGTATGTATGTGTGTGTATGTGTGTGTGTGTGTGTGTGTGTGTGTGTGTGTGTGTGTGTGTGTGTGTGTGTGTGTGTGTGTGTGTGTGTGTGTGTGTGTGTGTGTATAGGACAGCAGAGAGTCTCGCAATTTGCTTCCCTTCAAAAAAACAAAGAGGCGGTAAATGTGTCAGGAAGAGCATGTAACATTTGTATGCTTTAATACTGTGTTGTATTCCTTCCTAAAAACATTAAAAGGTAGTTTTTATTCTCGCGACGCAGTATTTATTTTTTTTTTTTTTTTCAATTTCTTTCGTACTTGTTTTATGCAGTGTCACGTGGACTTTAATTAACATCGCAGTCAAAAATTATGAGCCGGCGCACGGTAAAAACACAACATTAACAATTGTGCAACCATCGAAGACTCAAAACAGATTTCGCGCAGTCTTATCATAGTGTTCGTTGTTCGCAAAGCATTCCGTAGATTATGGGCTGTTCAATAAACATTGAGGGAAGACTCTGGCCAGACCGCCTGATGAACATTCTGATCTAACTCTTTGCTGATTGCATAGGTCTTGTTGCAGTTTTTATCGTGTTCCGACTCATTGTCACGTAAAGATACCCGTGAAATTAACTTCATTTTGTTTTAAGAAAAGCTGGGGTCTACATGGTATACGTTAATTTTCTCCTTTCTGAGCCAAAACATAGGTGGTGGGTACTCGTTAGAACCGCCTCAATGAGGCGGTTCTATTGAGCACCCACAACGTTTGTTTAGAGTGTAAATAAGTAAAATACCACAAATATTCGTAACAAAAAATGACTGTTTAATAAAATTAAAGTGCAATGCCGAGCAAAATTGTGTTTTCGTACATATGCAGATGGGCACGTTATTCAACGGTTAACCCATTTAGTACCAGAAACCCCAAAACGGTACCTTGGCAAACAGTGCAGGCCCAGATCAGACGCCACAGAACGCGGCGTCTGATCAGGGCCTACACTGTTTGCAGAAACTTCAGCAAATTTTGAAGAAAACACAATCTGATACCCCTAAATTTTGAAATGGACTCATGCTATATATAAGGAGGAAGATTCCATTTGGTACAAAAAGGGTTACGTTATCTATGCCATGCCGGACGAATGTGACATTACGGTAACACACCCCTGTGACTAAGATCATTTTTCCCGTTATCCAGAATCGCTAGTTTTCTGCAGTTACTCTTTCTTACGTTCAAACAAAAATGCCCACATATTCCAAGGGCAAAAAAACTCATAAAGCATTCAAAAGTTCAAAAGGTCATTTGCATGCAATCTAAGGGTCTAACGTTTCGAAAGGTAAAATGCCCACTTTTTCAAACTCATGAAGGTTTGTTTTTCAGTATTAATTCAAACGTCACATTACGATAGATAACACACCCGTGTGACATAGTGCATCTTTTCACGTTCCCGATAAATGCCATTTTTTTCTTATGAAATTTTGCGGTATTTTTCTTATTAATACTTGAAACATAGGCTGTGAGTGCTCGTTAAAACCGTCTCACTGAGGCGATTCTCACAAGTACCAATAATCTATGTCTTGGAGCAGAAATAAGAATATAAGAATCTTACATGGGTGTGAGGGGTGGATGGAAAAATCCGTCCCGAAGGTCACTGTCCGGCATCCCGAGGCTTGCCGAGTGATGCTGGACAGTGATCCCGAGGGACGGATTCTTCTTTCCAACCCTCTCATCCATGTCAGATTCTTTTTTTTTTAGCTCACCGTCACGTAGTAACGAGATGAGCTTTTGGGATCACTTTTTGTCCGTCGTCCGTCGTGCGTGCGTCCGTGTGTCCGTCCGTTCGTGCGTCCGTAAACAATTTCTTTAAACGACATCTCCTCCTAAACCACTGATCGGATTTTGACCAAACTTCAAAGGAATGATCCTTAGGTGGTCCCCTTTCAAAGTTGTTCAAATGGTTCCGGTCCGTTGCACATCTAGGTCACAGGAGCCAAAAAATAGATTTTTTTTTCACCAAAATCTTCTTCTCTGAAACCACAAGGCACAGGTCTTTGATATTTGGTATGAAGCTTCATCTAGTGGACCCCTACCAAGATTGTTCAAATTATAGTGCTGGGGCAAAAATGCCCCCGCCCTGGGGCCCTTTGGTTTTACATAGGCTTATATAGGGGAAATCTTTAAAAATCTTCTTCTCTGAAACCACAAGGCCCTGGTCTTTGATATTTGGTATGAACCTTCATCTCGTGGACCCCTACCAAGATTGTTCAAATTATAGTGCTGGGGCCAAAAATGCCCCCGCCCCGGGGCCCTTTGGTTTTACATAGGCTTATATAGGGGAAATCTTTAAAAATGTTCTTCTCTGAAACCACAAGGTCCAGGACTTTGATATTTGGTATGAAGCTTCATCTAGTGGACCCCTACCAAGATTGTTCAAATTATAGTGCTGGGACAAAAAATGACTCCGCCACGGGGCCCTTTGGTTTTACATAGGCTTATATAGGGAAAATCTTTAAAAATTTTCTTCTCTTAAACCACAAGGCCCAGGTCTTTGATATTTGGTATGAAGCTTCATCTAGTGGACCCCTACCAAGATTGTTCAAATTATAGTGCTGGGACAAAAAATGCCACCGCAACGGGGCCCTTTGGTTTTACATAGGCTTATATAGGGAAAATCTTTAAAAATTTTCTTCTCTGAAACCACAAGGCCCAGGTCTTTGATATTTGGTATGAAGCTTCATCTAGTGGACCCCTACCAAGATTGTTCAAATTATAGTGCTGGGGCCAAAAATGCCCCCGCCCCGGGGCCCTTTGGTTTAACATAGGCTTATATAGGGGAAATCTTTAAAAATCTTCTTCTCTGAAACCACAAGGTCCAGAATTTTGATATTTGGTATGAAGCTTCATCTAGTGGACCCCTACCAAGATTGTTCAAATTATAGTGCTGGGACAAAAAATGCCACCGCAACGGGGCCCTTTAGTTTTACATAGGCTTATATAGGGAAAATCTTTAAAAATCTTCTTCTCTGAAACCACAAGGCCCAGGTCTTTGATATTTGGTATGAAGCTTCATCTAGTGGACCCCTACCAAGATTGTTCAAATTATAGTGCTGGGGCCAAAAATGCCCCCGCCCCGGGGCCCTTTGGTTTTACATTGGCTTATATAGAGAAAATCTTTAAAAATCTTCTTCTCTGAAACCACAAGGCCCAGGACTTTGATATTTGGTATGAAGCTTTATCTAGTGGACCCCTACCAAGGTTGTTCAAATTATAGTGCTGGGACAAAAAATGCCACCGCAACGGGGCCCTTTGGTTTTACATAGGCTTATATAGGGAAAATCTTTAAAAATCTTCTTCTCTGAAACCACAAGGCTCAGGTCTTTGATATTTGGTATGAAGCTTCATCTAGTGGACCCCTACCAAGATTGTTCAAATTATAGTGCTGGGGCCAAAAATGCCCCCGCCCCGGGGCCCTTTGGTTTTAAATAGGCTTATAGGAAATAGGAAATAGGAAAATCTTTAAAAATCTTCTTCTCTGAAACCACAAGGCCCAGGACTTTGATATTTGGTATGAAGCTTCATCTAGTGGATCCCTACCAAGATTGTTCAAATTTTAGTGCTGGGACAAAAAATGCCCCCGCCCCGGGGCCCTTTGGTTTTACATTGGCTTATATAGGGAAAATCTTTAAAAATCTTCTTCTCTGAAACCATAAGGCCCAGGACTTTGATATTTGGTATGAAGCTTCATCTAGTGGACCCCTACCAAGATTGTTCAAATTATAGTGCTGGGGCCAAAAATGCCCCCGCCCCGGGGCCCTTTGGTTTTACATTGGATTATATAGGGAAAATCTTTAAAAATCTTCTTCTCTGAAACCACAAGGTCCAGGTCTTTGATATTTGGTATGAAGCTTCATCTAGTGTACCCCTACCAAGATTGTTCAAATTATAGCGCTGGGACAAAAAATAGCCCCGCAACGGGGCCCTTTGGTTTTACATAGGCTTATATAGGGAAAATCTTTAAAAATCTTCTTCTCTGAAACCACAAGGCCCAGGACTTTGATATTTAGTTTGAAGCTTCATCTAGTAGACTCCTACCAAGATTATTCAAATTATAGTGCTGGGACAAAAAAATGCCCCCGCCACGGGGCCCTTTGGTTTTACATTGGCTTATATAGGGAAAATCTTTAAAAATCTTCTTCTCTGAAACCACAAGGCCCATGTCTTTGATATTTGGTATGAAGCTTCATCTAGTGGACCCCTACCAAGATTGTTCAAATTATAGTGTTGGGGCCAAAAATGCCCCCGCCACGGGGCCCTTTGATTTTACATAGGCTTATAGAGGGAAAATCTTTAAAAAAATCTTCTTCTCTGAAACCACAAGGCCCAGGACTTTGATATTTGGTATGAAGCTTCATCTAGTGGACCCCTACCAAGATTGTTCAAATTATAATGCTGGGGCAAAATATGCCCCCGTCCCGGGGCCCTTTGGTTTTAGATAGGCTTATATCGGGCAAAATCTTTAAAAATCTTCTTCTCTGAAACCGCTAGGCCCAGGTCTTTGATATTTGATGTGTAGCTTCATCTAGTGGACCTTTGCCAAGATTGTTCAAATTATAGCCTTTGTTGATGTTTTGTATGAAGCTTCACCTTTAAGACCTCCCTCATCATTATGCACATTAAAGCCCTGGGGCCAATAATGGCCCTCTCTGGGGCCCACTTGTTACACTATGGATCAGGTGAGCGATCCAGGGCCATCATGGCCCTCTTGTGTTTTATATTAGGATCAATTTTTGTCTGTCATCCGTGCGTAAACAATTTCTTCAAACGACATCTCCTCCTAAACCACTGATCAGATTTTGACCAAACTTCACAGGAATGATCCTTAGGTGGTCCCCTTTCAAAGTTGTTCAAATGGTTCCAGTCCATTGCACATATGGGTCACAGGAGCCAAAAATAGAATTTTTCACCGAAAACTTAAAAAATCTTCTTCTCTGAAACCGCAAGGCCCAGGTCTTTGATATTTGGTATGAAGCTTCATCTAGTGGACCCCTACCAAGATTGTTCAAATTATAGTGCTGGGGCCAAAAATGCCCCCGCACTGGGGTCCGTTGGTTTTACATGGGCTTATATAGGGGAAATCTTTAAAATCTTCTTCTCTGAAACTGCAAGGCCCAGGCCTTTGATTTTTGGTATGAAACTTTCATCTAGAAGACCCCTACCAAGATAGTTCAAATTATAGTGCCGGGGCCACAAATGCCCCCGTCCCGGGGCCCTTTGGTTTTACATGGGCTTATATAGGGAAAATCGGTAAAAATCTTCTTCTCTGAAACCACAAGGCCCAGGTCTTTGATATTTGGTATGAAGCTTCATCTAGTGGACCCCTACCAAGATTGTTCAAATTATAGCGCTGGGACAAAAAATAGCCCCGCAACGGGGCCCTTTGGTTTTACATAGGCTTATATAGGGAAAATCTTTAAAAATCTTCTTCTCTGAAACCACAAGGCCCAGGACTTTGATATTTGGTTTGAAGCTTCATCTAGTGGACTCCTACCAAGATTATTCAAATTATAGTGCTGGGACAAAAAATGCCCCCGCCACGGGGCCCTTTGGTTTTACATTGGCTTATATAGGGAAAATCTTTAAAAATCTTCTTCTCTGAAACCACAAGGCCCAGGTCTTTGATATTTGATATGAAGGTTCGTCTAGTGGACCTCTACCAAGATTGTTCAAATTATAGTGCTGGGGCCAAAAATGTCCCCGCCCCGGGGCCCTTTGGTTTTACATGGGCTTATATAGGGAAAATCTTTAAAAATCTTCTTTTCTGAAACTGCAAGGCCCAGTCTTTGATTTTTGGTATGAAGCTTCATCTAGTGGACCCCTACCAAGATTGTTCAAATTATAGTGCCGGGGCCAAAAATGCCCCAGACCCGGAGCCCTTTGGTTTTGCATGGGCTTATATAGGGAAAATCTGTAAAAATTTTCTTCTGAGAAACCTCAAGGCCCAGGTCTTTGATATTTGATATGAAGGTTCATCTAGTGGACCCCTTCCAAGATTGTTCAAATTATAGTGCTGGGGCCAAAAATGTCCCCGCCCCGGGGCCCTTTGGTTTTACATGGGCTTATATAGGGAAAAATCTTTAAAAATCTTCTTCTCTGTAACTGCAATGCCCAAGTCTTTGCTATTTGGTATGAAGCTTTATCTAGTGGACCCCTACCAAGATTGTTCAAATTAAAGGGCTGGGACCAAAAATGCCCCCGCTCTGGGCCCCTTGGTTTTACATAGGCTTATGTAGGGAAATTCTTTAAAAATCTTCTTCTCTGAAACTGCAAGACCCAGGTCTTTTATATTTGGTATGGAGCGTCATCTTGTGAACCTCTACCAAGATTGTTCAAATTATAGTCTTTTGGCCAAAAATGCCCCCGCCCCGGGGCCCTTTGGTTTTACATAGGCTTATATTGGTTTCACATAGGGAAAATCTTGAAAAATCTTCTCCTCTGAAACCACAAGGCCTGGGTCTTTGATATTTGGTATGAAGCTTAAGCTAGTGGACCTCTACCAAGATTGTTCAAATTATAGCACTGAGGCCAAAAATGCCACCGCCTAGGGGTCCTTTGGTTTTACATAAACTTATATAGGGAAAATCTTTAAAAATCTTCTTCTGTGAAACCACAAGGCCTAGCTTATTGATATTTGGTGAGAAATTTCATCTAGTGGACCTCTATCAAGATTGTTCAAATTATAGCACTGGGACCAAAAATGCCCCCGTCCCGAAACCCTTTGGTTTTACATAGACTTATATAGAGATAATCTTTAAAAATCTTCTTCTCTGAAACTGCAAGGCCCATGTCTTTGATATTTGGTTTTGAGCTTCATATAGTGGACAATTATAGCCTTTGTTGATATTTGGTATGAAGCTTCACCTTTTTTAGACCTCCCTCAACATTATGCACATTATAACCTTGGGGTCAATAATGGCCTACCCGGTCCCACTTGTTACTCTATGAATCAGGTGAGCGATCCAGGGCCATCATGGCCCTCTTGTTTTTTTTGTTTTTTTTTTTGCATACTTTCCATTTCTGAGTGTGGGGTTTTAATACTGCAGTCACTTCGGTTGCCGATGTCCCCCATATTGTGATGACACTCCAGTGATGTTTAGTGACGTCACGTAACGTGCTGTGACGTCTACCTGAACGACGGCGCATATGAGGTCGAATTCAACCAGTACATTTATCAAACACGCGAGAATATTCGATTTTGGATAAGAACACCAGGGTTAGAACAGAATTTCTATCCCAAGCTAAAACTATGGCTTTCATTTCTATATAAAGTGGGGATTAGAGGGAATTTCAACATATGGAGAATCAGGCCATCTACTCGTCACTAGAACTCTGACTACCAAAGATCAAGCTCTCGCTGTAATCGTTTTCAAAATATTATGCTAACAAGGTATAGTAGTCGCAGATAAGATTGACTAGGCGGAGCTATCGTTTGTACCTGCCTTAAGCCTAGGTCACATAGCCCGACCGAAGTCCGGCATCGGTGGAGCTCGGTAGATTTTTGGGGTGTCGCCGAGTTCCCCTCATCGGAGGCATAGCTCGGTGACGTGAACGGGCATCGTCCGGAAATCTACAGTCGACCGACCAAACACCGGTCGATGACCGTACGGAGTCTGTCTTAACAGGGGAGATTTTTTCGGCCTATGTGGGAGCAACTACCGGCCGGTGGTCGATCGGACATCTGGGGGTATACGTCCGGTACCCGAGCAGGTTACAGGACACCGTGCGATCACCGGACGGGTTGTAAACGGTCTTTGTACACTGCCCGGCCGATGTTCGGCCGTTGTAACTCGGACTTGGCGGGGGGGGGGGGGGGGGGGGGGCAGCGGAGGGCGAAGGTCAGCTATTACTTCACTGTATATATGTCCAACCTTCCTGGCATGGTCAGTTCATCACTATGGCTGTACCGAGAAGACTTCTATTGGCGTTGTTAGAACATGAGCTAGGACAGCGAGGTTCAAGTACAACTTGGTCCTGGCGGCAATACTCGAAGAAGCCGTGAGGGAGCGACGTGGGGCCGGCAGAAGCGAAAGACGTTGGTGGGTGCGAGAGTGGATCCTACGCAGACCCCTTTTCGGCAAATATGAGACGCTCATGAGGGAACTCGAGGCCGAGCACGCTGCCGACTTCAAGGCCTACCTCCGCATGGAGCCACAGATGTTCCAAGAGTTGCTCCACCGAGTTGGCTCCCGCAATGCCAAGACCACAAGACAACTTTACACTTTGTGAACTTAGTGTGAAATTGTACTGAATGTACTGAATTTCATTTGTTATTTTGCAAACACATGCCTTCCAAACATATTTATTATTGCTTGATTTTAATCATATTTCACCCTCTTCTGTTGCAGGGATCGAACCCCTTTGGACCCTGGACTGAAGCTGGCGATCACCTTGAGGTTCTTGGTGACCGGAAGCAGCTACCGCGATCTGGCGTTTGCGTTTCGTGTCCCACACAACACAATCTCTCTGTTCGTCCCCGAGGTATGTCAGGCCATCTACGACGAATATGAGGACGAGATGTGGGCCACTCCCCTGACAGAAGATGAGTGGCGTCTGGTGGCCGAGGGATTCGGAGACAGATGGAACTTTCCCCAGTGTTATGGCGCGATCGATGGGAAGCATGTCGGCATCAGGAAGCACCACAAGAGCGGCTCCCTTTACTTATACTACAAAGGCTTCTTTTCCATCGTCATGCTTGCGGTGGTAGACTGAGTACAAGTTAATCTGGGCGGATGTAGGGGCCACCAGGGTCGTATTCCGACGCCGGCATCTTTAACCGGTCGCGACTGGAGCCAGGTCTGCGTGAGGGAACAATCGGTCTACCCCAGCCGGATCCCCTGCCAAATGACGACCAAGACACCCCCTACTTTATGGTCGGAGACGACGCCTTCCCCCTCCTGGCAACTTTTGGCATCCTTAAAGTCTGTCAAAAGAGAGGGTACACATTGAAATCCTGATGCTGCTCGTTCGAGATGTTGCTTGTGTAAACACAACTAGCTGAATGTTGTACACGGACTGGAGCGAGCGGTTTATATGCAAGCAGCGATATCCGGCCGAGTTCCGGTCGATGTCTGGCCGAGCTTCGGCCACTGTCCCTTACATCGGTCACCCACCGGTACTATATTTTCCAAGGCTTGGTCCGACATCGATCGGACCTCGGCCAAAACTCGGTCGGTGTCCGTTCACAAAAGCTTGTCCTCTGGTGGCCTCAGATGCACGGGACACCGGCCGATACTCAGCCGTACACCGGCCGATGCGTATTCCGATGTGGTAAGGATGGGGCTCCGATGAAGGAGCTCGGTGACAGCCCGTCGAATTTTAACTCCGAAGTTAAATTTCGCCGAGCTGCCCACCGATGCGGTTTTAAGCCCCAAACGCCGGCCGGTGACCACGGGATTCTGGCCGGTGTTTGGCGAACGTCGCATCGCTCCCTCATCGAAACCTCATCGGCCGGGCTATGTGACCTAGGCATTAGGAATATTATCGACTGCAAAAAGATCTAGCAAAACAGCCGTACACGTGTCAATCTATTGGGCTCGCGCAATCACAGATTGTTTATAACTGCGTCATACTGTTCAAGCATAATAACCAATCAGAAGTAGTTTTGTGCAAGAGCGTCACCGATGATTGTCTATAGTCCGTTTCGTTTCACGCAAGATTTTCATTGACGTTCTCCACAGCATCAGCCCTTATAATGACGAACCTCCAGCTTGTTGATTGATTGATTTGAGGTTTAACGTCCCCGTCAACACTATTTATGTCATTTTGGGGACGTTGCTTCTAATTATGTGAGACTTTTACCCGACACTAAGATGAAATGCCAACTCAAGCCCTGTCGCCCAATGAATCCAAAGGCTTACATGCATTGGGCGGTCTGGCCTGGACAGGCTCAGTCCTTCTAAGCGGTTTACCAGTACTCATTAGTGGTCAGTTTTACCTCTGCGTGACAGCATCACACAGCCCATTTTTTTTCTCCAAGTCCCTATGGGCGGGGCGGACTGTCGCTTGTTGTCACCACGTATCATGGACAAAGGGGGAATAAGCCGTTGAATTTCTCCGCGGGCAGAAAACTCTGTTTGCTTATTGGAGTATACGGTATTTCATACGCAAATGCTGTTTGATTTGAGGTTAATCGTCCCCGTCAACACTAAGTAGGTCATTCTGAGACGTTGCTTCCAATTTTGTGTGACTTTTACCTCGACATTGAGATGGAATGACATTTCAAGACCTGCCACCCAATGAACCTAAGAGGGTGTACATGCATGGACGGTCCAACACGCATCACTTTGTCTTGACAGGCCTAGATCCTCTAAGCTGTTCCAGTACTCGTTTGCGGTCGGCTGTAGCTCTGCGTGGGAGCATCATGCAGCCCATCTATTTCATTAAGCCCGGTGCCACCCAAACCCCGCAAATATTGTGGGTGGGGCCAGCAATACAGATACGGCTTTTGATTTTTATCCACGAGGCCGTGCATTCATATGACAATAATGGAAATATGTGTTTAAATCCAGAGGACCTGGTTAGAAAAGACAACTGTGCTATACACCTTTTTTATTATTAGAGGTTTAACGTCCCCTTCAACACTGTGTAGGTCATTTTTGAGACGTGGTTTCCAATATTGTGGGACTGTTCCGAGTCGGACAGATTATGGTTGTAATGTTGGAGGAAGCAGGAACTGAATACGTGTTCACGCCTGTTTTCGCGCCCACATTAAACACTGTGGAATTGTGTTTTCAGTACATCAAAAAACTTCTTCACACAAGCGAACTTCGAGCTGCGGTTAAAGACAACCTTCAGTATGCTATTATGACTGCGGTAAACAGAGGTACATCTTCAGATTGTGCTGGATAGCAGATATAAACAATGACACTATCGGGGCCTGGAGAAATAGATTTGGCTGCACGATGCTTCCGCGCAGAGCTGTAACCGACAGAACTTGAGTACTGGTAAACAGCTAAAATCTTAGCCTGCCCAGGAAAACTGATGCGAGTCGGACCTCTACTTAAACCCTCGCGATTTCTATGGGTGGTAGGGCGTGATTTGTCATTTCATCTCAATGTCGGGTAAAAGTCCCACAAAATCGGAATCAACGTCTCCAAAATGACCTTTACAGTGTTGACGGGGACGTTAAACCTCAAATCAAACAAACACTATGCCCAAGTGATTAACCGGGCCTTCCTGGCTTGGTGGGTTAGGGCGCTGACTTAATATTTGGGTCTCTAACCGCTGTGATTCGAGCCCAACTCGGATCACATGTGAAACGTCAAGTTCTGCAACGGAAGGTCAGGTGTTTTTTCTCCGAGTACTCCAGATTTCGCCCGACTCTGATTAAGGATCGCCCCGATATGTTAAATGATTTTAAAAGGTCCGTAAAAGCAGAACAAAAATGCCCAAAAGGTAATGGTTAAAAATGTGGCATGCATTTTAGCGGGATTTGGTCCGTATAGATATTTTAGCTCACACGTTCTCATTTAGGCTTCCCATCTATTTTGCTTTTCATAATTTTTGTGTCAAGCAACACATACGAATGCACATCTGTCGCACTGAATTCGGTAAAGTTACACTCATGATCGAGTAGCCAACATTTAACGTGCGGCTTTGGTAGCTCAGTCGGATGCGCGTCTGACTGGCGATCAGGACGACGCGGGTTCGATACCTGCCGGTGTCGTGGAGATTGATCATGGAATCTTTTCTACGGTCATTCCCTCCATTCCGATGATTCAACAAGAGCAGTTGCCAGTTTTTGGCGCACTGGTTAACCGCTTACGTATAATCCTGAGAGAGATTTTTGCATCTCTTGTATCTGGTTTTAAGTACATGTATTAAAGAAAGACCTACCTTGGCGAGGTACCCTCCGTTACTTTGATATTCATTCTCAATGAGTCAGTGCTCCCACAAGACGCACAACTTTGTGATAGTTACGTTCTGTAAGTTCTATGTTCTCGTTTTCCAAATCCAGGAAAGAAACTCTCAGAGCCTGAAACTTACACCTCTTGCAAAATGTTGCAAAATTCAGTATACGTCATGCTGTATAAATTCCCCATTGACGCTTCAATTAAGGAGCAACGGGTGTCCCCACTGAACTCCATGTGGACCTTAAATGTCAACGAGATCTTCTGGGACCATTTTAAATGCCATCACTGATAGCAGATGCCTAACGAGTTGTGATTTAAAGAAATATTCCTCGCTTGTGCCCGTGTAGAGGCCTAAAAGACACTTTTTCATTGGTACGACGGATAGATTGAAACACCCGCTATATGTAAACTAGGCCTGTGATTTGTTAACACAATGTCAGAAACAAATTTAAGCAACTGATCAGGATTCTGATTAGAGGGTAGTTCCCGCCATATGTAAATTAGAACTAAACGTAAGAAAAATAACTGATAAAATTTCAAGTGTTCCACCATGTTTTATTGAAGGACCTATTTCTCCTAACAATAACTGTAGGAATTCAAGAGAGCCGCCTAGTCTTCGTCTTCCATGAAATGGTCAGAATGTGAGTGTGAACTAGTTCGCCATACTTCTAGTTAAGGTACCTGAAGCTTTCAGCTTGCTTTGACCAAACAATGGAGTTAGGACTACGAGTACTTATGGTTTTGTCAGTGACGGAGAATCTGATTTTCCTCTACGCTCAATGCCATGACTATGCTATCCGTCATACATGCTGTCTTCTTAATAACAAGACAGAAGCCTCCGTGATACAGTGGCTATGCTACTCGCCTTGTAAACCAGGGGTCGCAGGATCGATCCCGGGGCTTCTCCAGACTTTCGGATGAGTCTTTAAACCGAGGCCCCGTCGCCGTATGACCTTAGCTGTTGGTGAGATGTTAAACTCAAACATTCACAAGATACAGAGTGCTCATTCGTTGAGAGAGAGAGAGAGAGAGAGAGAGAGAGAGAGAGAGAGAGAGAGAGAGAGAGAGAGAGAGAGAGAGAGAGAGAGAGAGAGAGACAGAGACAGAGAGAGAGAGAGAGAGAGAGAGAGAGAGAGAGAGAGAGAGAGAGAGAGGCGTGGCAACAGTGTATGGCAAAATTAATCTCAAGACTTTTCTGAATGGTATTTCATAAACATGCTGATGAAAAATCAAAGCATTGAATAACGATGGGTCGATGGTCTCCGAGTGTAGGCTGGGAAAATAGTCCTGGACATAAAATGTTTTGTTTAACCCTTAAGTTCAAGTTTTTTAAGCAAAATGTGTAGACCATGATCAGACGCTGCGTTTTGCGTCGTCTGATCCTTAATTCCTGTCCTGATAAGACGTCGTGTTCTGTGGCGTCTGAGTTGGGTCTACGACATTTGTCAAGCCCGACCCATGGTTCCTGTCCAGATTCTATAGATAACCTACTGCGATAAAATTAACGCTACTATTTTCTATAAATAATTTATATGGGTTTCATGCAAATCAGTGATAGTCACATGAACTTCAGCACTGAAGCGTTTTTATGCTTAGTAACTTTGGGTTGATTGACAAACAATCGACCCATAAAGTTGTTGGTGCTTGAAAGGCCCATGTCTGATTATAGCCTGCGCACAATGCCGATCTTGTCAGAGCTTTTGATGCTCGTGTATATCAACAAAGAGCTTTTGTGGTTTCTGTCCATGGCTTTAAAGCTGGCGATAGCTGATATAACATAAATTGAGACATTCATCGCCAGAATCATTTTCAGATTTAAACTTCATATACTATGGCCCCACCCGTCGGGGCTTGGAGAAATAGATTGAGCGGCATAATCTGAAACCGACCGTAAACCGCAGAGCATTCCTTTTTATCGCTTTCGTCGCGATTATGAAACAGACTTTAATGACTGTTGTAAATTTCCGTCCAAAAATACCCTCATTCACACACGGCTCACGTCAAAATTTGACATGTCAAGTTTGTGCTAGGATCGATCGATTTGCTAAATCTTTCTGCAATGCATAGTATTCAATTGACAAGAATTTAAACCAAGTCACCCGATTGTGTAAATTCAACTGTAACACAAGCATAGCTGTGGCGTATATGAACATTTCGTCCGCTTGTAGAAAGCGTGCGAAAGGCACTGTACCGAATCTTCTGGTGGACTCAGCGAATTTGACATATATCGACAACACCTGAATAGCTCCGCCTAGTCAATCTTATCTGCGACTACTATAATACTGCAAAAAAAAAATTAAAAACGGTCAATAACTCATGTACTTTTTTCAAAATTCATTCAAAAGTTCCTCATGTCATCTACTGATCATCAGCAATCTAATCACCCAAAAACAAGGCCCTAACTCTAGCCATTTTTGAGAATGTTAAGATGCACAGATTTACAAAGGGCCACAATTCATGTACATAAAAAAATGTTAATCAGGTCATCTACTTGTCAATAGCAATCCAATCATCAAATATCCCCTTCAAAATATTTTACTCCAGTGACAAGGTAAAATGCCCACATTTACAAAGTGCCATAAATCATGATTTTTTTCAGAATATATTCATAAGTTTGTCAGGTCATTTGCTCATCTCTACCAATCTTATCACAACATATCAAGGCCCGTTCCAATCATTTTTGAGATGTTTCGCTGACAAGGTAAAACTGCCCAAATGTACAATGGGCCATAACTCGTGAACTTTTTTTCAAAGTTTATTAAAAAACTAATCAGGTCATCTACCCATCACCAGCAATTTTCCTACTATATACCAAAGCCCTATAGCTCCAGTGTTTTTTGTTTGTTTCTGTTTAGATATTTTGTCGACAAGATTCATATGAAATGTCAATCTCTAGTATCCCTAAAATATTAAAAATAGATTTAGAACGTTTGCTGTTACATCACGTGAACAAGTCCGTGAAATGAAAACCCACCTAAACCAAGCTTTATATAGAGAAACCTGGGGTTTAGGGGGTACATATCATTTTTTTTTATTTCTGCTCCAAGAAATAGGTTGTTAAAATACGAAAGCCTAGGAGGACCACTTTCAAAAAGAAAAAAAACTTTTCTCGTTATTACGAGATAAATATGTCGTTATTACGAGATAACCAAGTCGTTATTACGAGATAATTATGTTGTAATTACGAGAAAACTAGCGGCCCCCGCCCATAGGGGCTTGAAGAAATATATGGGCTGCATGATGCTTCCACGCAGAGCTGAATCCGGCCCGCACACTATTACTGGTAAACCGCTTAGAGGATCTAAGCCTGCCCAGGAACCGCGGTGCGAGGCGGACCGTCCATGTTAATAAACCCTATTGGTTTCATTGGGCGACAGGGCTTGAGATGTCATTTCATCTCAATGTCGGGTAAAAGTCCCACAAAATTGGAAGCAACGTCTCCAAAATGACCTTTACAGTGTTGACGGGGACGTTAAACCTCAAATCAACCAACCAACCAACGAGAAAACTATGTCGTTATAACTAGAAAATTTTTCTCGTTATAACGAGATAACTATGTCGTTATTACGAGAAAACTAAGCCGTATTAACGAGATACTATCTCGTATTAACGCGATAGCTATCTCGTTACAACGAGACAAATAAGTAATCTTCAGCAACAAAGTTTTCAGCTACTAGTGCTAGAGGGGGCTCAGAGAAAAGTGCTTTTGGCACCGACGAGCAGATCCGAAGTAACAACACCACTTCAACAAGAGCATCTTCATTAAAAACATGCATATACACAGGTATATGGACACGCGTGCACAGAGGCAAACATACAGACACACACGGACGTACCCTCCCCGCTCACCACCTTTCTTCTTTGTCTTCTTTTTCTTCTTCTGTGGTGATAATGAGATAAATATCTCGTAATATTGAGGTAATTTTCTCGTAATTACGAGTTAATTTTCTCGTTATTAGGAGTTAATTATCTCGTAATAACGAGTTTATTATCTCGTAATAACAAGATAACTAAGTCGTAATAACGAGATAACTAACTCGTTATTACGAGAAAACTAAGTCGTAATAACGAGATAACTAACTCGTAATAATGAGATAATTAACTCGTTATAACGAGAATTGCAACAACATCCAGAAGTCTTACAAGGGCCATTGTGACCTGGTTCCAAGTGATCCTCGGCACTTTAGCTCGCCTGCCTGTCAGGGCTCAGCAAGAAATAATAATAATGGGAATCTGTTCTGGCAGTGGTAGTGCTGTTAGCGGTGCATACCACTTCCTCATTTACTACCATCTTCTCAAGTAATCACTCATTCTGGTACATAAGGTGTCGCTTATCAACCTTTTTAACGTGATTTTAAACCGAGGCCCCGTGTCAGTATGGTCAGAGATGAGAGAAAATGACGTTATCCTGTTTACGTTTAAGAATCTAAGAGTAACTTCAGGAAACGGCGGCTATTCACGGTCAGATTCAGCTCTGCGTGGAAGCACCATATAGCCAAATTAATTTTTCCAAGCTCCGGTGGGCGGGGACGACATGTATCCACAACCATGGAGATAAATTATGTTTGAATTTACACAAAGTGAGGAGCCCCTTCAGACCATGAATTGCTCCGGTCCTGATGCTACAAACCTTCTCCCACGCCCAACCCACTCAAAAATTAAACCGATCCTGCTCACAAATTCCAAATGTAAACAATTATTGGCATTATGAAAGTCTTGAGCAGGACAAGCAACATTCTTCGCACATTTGATCACACAAATTGCCTAATTTGTTTAAATACTGGAAATTATGAGCATTACAAATTTCTGGGCAAGAAAAAATACCCACAACCCCGGGACCAGACCTAGAAGAATCCTTATTAAGAGCTCAAAACCATGCAATAATGGCAATGCTAGGGACTATATGGGACGGAGCACAGCATGTGAGTGCGCCCAGCAAAGGCCAAGATCAGACTGCTCATCTGCGCTGTCCGATCCGAGTCCCCCACCAGCCATATTGAAAAAAAGACTGAGTACACAGTGAAGACCCCGACTAAACTGTGCATACCAACTGGCTTTTCCGAATCTCTACATGGTATTTTATGGTCCTCCCAACAGCAATGTAGTCATTCTAACATGGGCCCTTGGTTTAAATTCGCATTATAAAGACAAGTCTTCAACACCTTATGTACCAGGCGAGAATGAGTGATTACTTGAGAAGATGGTAGTAAATGAGGAAGTGGTATGCACCGCTAACAGCACTACCACTGCCAGAACAGATTCCCATTATTATTGCTTGCTGAGCCCTGACAGGCAGGTGAGCTAAAGTACCCAGGATCACTTGGAACCAGGTCTCAGTGGCCCGTGTAAGACTTCTGGATACTGTTGCAATTCTCGTTATAACGAGTTAATTATCTCGTTATTACGAGTTAGTTATCTCGTTATTACAACTAAGTAATCTCGTTATTACGAGTTAGTTATCTCGTTATTACGAGTTAGTTATCTCGTTATAACGACTTAGTTATCTCGTTATTACGATATAATTAACTCGTTATTACGAGATAATTGACTCGTAATAACGAGAAAATTAACCCGTAATTACGACAAAATTTCCCTAATATTACGAGATATTTATCTCATTATCACCACAGAAGAAGAAGAAGACGAAGAAGAAACATCCATTGATTTTTCAAGTAATTACTCATTCTCGCCGCAAACATAAGGTGCCGGCCCGCGCGAGTTAGTTATAACGTTATTGCGAGATAATTAACTCGTTATTACGAGATAATTAACTCCTAATAACGAGAAAATTAACTCGTTATTACGAGAAAATTAACTCAATATAACGAGATAATTATCTCATTATCACCACAGAAGAAGATGAAGACGAAAAAGAAACATCCACTGATTTCTCAAGTAATTACTCATTAAGGTGTCGGCCCCCGCCCATAGGGGCTTGAAGAAATAGATTGGGCGCTGCCTGATGCTTCCACGCAGAACTGAAACCAACCGCACATGAGTACTGGTAAACTACTTAGAGGTTCTTAGCCTGCCCAGGAATAGTGGCGCGAGTCGAACCGTCAATGCATATAAACCTTATTGGTTTCATTGGGCGACAGTGCTTGAAATGTCATTTCTTACCAATGTTTAGTAAAAGTCACACAAAATTGTAAGCAATGTCTCCAAATGACCTAAATAGTATTGACAGGGGCGTTTTACCTCAAATCAACCAAACAAACATAGGTGTCGCAGAAGAATGCCTTGCTCCTTCGTTTCAAACCGAGGTCCCATCTCAGAACGATTGAATTGTTGTTGAGAGGGCGGAGGGTACATGCGTTGGTTGGTGATTTGAGGTTTAGCGTCACCGTCAACACTGTAAAGGTCATTTTGGAGATGTTGCTTCCAATTTTGTGGGACTTTTACCCGACTTTTACCCGCCCAATGAAACCAATAAAAGTTATAAGCATGGACGGGCCGACTCGCACCGCTTTGCCTGGGCAGGCCTAGATCCTCTAAGCGGTTTACCAGTACTTGTGTGCAAGTCGGTTTCAGCTCTGCGTGGAAGCATCATGCAGCCCATCTATTTCTTGAAGCCCCGATTGGCGGGGGCCGTAATAACGACATAATTATCTCGTAATAACGACATAGTTATATCGTAATAACGTAAAAAGTTCTTTTTTTCTTTTTAGGCTTTCGTAGATTTCACTGCTAAGTATAAAATAAAATTTTGTATTGTCGCGCCTGCTATTAGCATGGCGCGATATAGGCGTCCGGTTTTCCGTTCGTTCGTTCATTCGTTCGTTCGTTCGCCCGTCCGTTTGTCAAGGCGTCAACATTTGCGACCACCCTAGTGTTCACCCTAATTGTCAAGTTTATTTCTCAAAAACTATAAGAGCTTCATTAATGATACTTTGTATAAACTTGTATCTGGGGATGGCAACTTAAATGCAAGCATCCATATTTGACCTTGACCTACATTCCATGGTTCACTGACTCTGTTAAATATAGCATTCACCCTAATAGTCAAGTTTATTTCTAAAAAAAGTATTATAGTTTCATTAATTATACTTGGTACACCCTTATATCTGGGGATGGCGACATAAATGCAGCAATCATATTTGACCTTGACCTACATTTCATGGTTCAATGACTTTGTAAAATATTGCGAGCATCCTAGCGTTCACCCTAATGGTCAAGTTTGTTTCTCAAGAACTATGAGAGCTTCATTAATGATGTTTGGTACAAACTTGTATCTGAGGATGGAAACTTAAATGCAAGCATACATATTTAACCTTGCATTTTATGGTTCACTGACCATGCTGACATTGTAAAATATTGCAAACACCATAGCATTCACCCTAATGGTTAAGTTCATTTCTAGAGATTTATTAGAGCTTCATTAATAATACATAGTATAAGCTTGCATTTAAGAATTGCAACTTCTTTACAAGCATCTATGTTTGACCTTGGCCTAGATGTCATGGTTCAGTGACTTTGCACCCCCACAGGCGCGACATAGCCTTCGGCGGAATTCTTGTTTACTATAAAGTCATATTCATAGTATACATGTAATTTTCCATGGAAGTTTTTAGCTTTCATGCAAAGTGGAAATATTCATGACCTTTGGCTTCTGACGATCTTCACCTGCCAAATTACACGTTTTGACTTCAACGGATATCGGAATACCTTAAAAAAAAGATCCTAACTACTAATTATTATCATTATTTACAATTAGTATTCAACTTTGAGCGTCATCTTACAAACCTTCATCCTGAGTTTCTGACGTAGGTTCTTACATTTTTAATGTTGCAATAAGCGTGACGGCCCCCGCCCATCGGGCCTTGAAGAAATAGATGGGCGGCATGATGCTTCATTGCAGTGCTGAAACCGACCGCGCACGAGTACTGGTAACCGCTAAGAAGATCTAAGCCTGCCAAAGCGAAGCCGTGCTAGTCGGACCGTCCATGCTTATAAACCTATTGGTTTCATTGGGCGACAGGGCTTTAGATGTCATTTCATCTCGGTGTCGGGTAAAAGTTCCACAAAATGGGAAGCAATGTGTCCAAAATGATCTATACAATGTTGACAGGGACATTAAACTTCAGATCAAACAAACAAAACAAAGCAATAAGCGTGTATAAGCCAATTAGATTATCATACCAAGCAAATTGTTTCTCCGAAACTTAGACCCTGTTCATAAGGAATTTAAATATTTTTCAACACGTTTCCTTCCCTGAAATGATATTCTCCCGTTAATCTTCGTATCTCCAAAATGACTTTTTTTTTCGGATAAAAATTCGTGTTTCATCTCGAAAACACGCCTATATAATTCTGACCCCCTTGAACCCCATTTTTATGTAGTAAAATTGGGGTTTACAGGGGTAAACGTTATTTTTCTTATTTCTGCTCTAAAATATAGATTGTGGGTACTCGTTAGAACCGCCTCGTGAGGCGGTTCTAACGAGTACCCAAAATCTATATTTTGAGCAGAAATAAGAAAATAATCACAATTTTTCATCTTAAAATCGTCGTTTTTTCGGCGCTAAAATTCACAATGTTCATATAGGCGTGTTTCCGTAATGTTTAGTATAGAGTACAGAAAGGCTCCATTGTCTGACTGTCTGTCGTCTGTTCTCTTTCAACATTTTCAAACATCTCCGAAACAACTGGGCCGATTTAAGTAAAATTTCATGAGGTGCAGACTATGGGATGGGAAAACGCAAATTTGTTCGCGGGGTGAAGGTCACATGATCAAGGGGACAGCACCATGCCCATAAAAGATAAAACCCCTTCTAAAAGCTTCTGCGGAACCAATTGGTCGATTGTCATTAAACTTGGTATGTAGCACTGGAGACTCGGGCCCATTATAGTTTGTCCAATGACGGTCGGATGACCCTGACATATTTAGCGCCAAGGTCAAACTTTAATTTTTTATGAAAAGCAAATGTCAAAACTGTACATTTTTTGAAAGCTATTATAGCCTGTGATCTGAAATTTGTAGATGCAGTTACCTAAATGAGTAAAGGAGTATTCTTGCATAAAAACCTATGCGCATGGCTGTTTGAAGCCGTTGTCAAATGGACCGAAAGCCGTGCTCAAACAGCAAAAACCATGTTCAAATCATAAAATTCGCGTGCTGTTTGAACATGGATTTTGAACTTTTGATATCACAAGACGGGCCTTGCTTTGTTCACGTTACGTTTAGCGACGTAACGTTACCGCCCTGAACGTAGCGTTTTTGGGTTCTATGATGACGTCACTGCATGACAACGTCATTGTAAACAACATTCTGAACTGGCCGCCATTTTGGTTTGCCTGTCGCATTTGAAGAGTTTATTTGGAATTTATATGGATTTTTTGGGCGTTTTCGTCAAATTTGCTATCGGATTCGTAAGTTATGCAAGAACAACGATCATCCATGGTTATTTCATTGCATTAAAATTTGCCGGATCCCTCGGAAGACATTTGAACATTCGGCCTAGCGGCCTCATGTTCAAACAGCTTCCTCGGGATCCGGCAAATGTTAATGCATGAAAAACCATGGTTGATCCCTTTATTCTTGCATACATATCTATGCGCATGGCTGCTTGAAGCCATTGTCAAATGGACCGAAAGCCGTGCTCAAACAGCAAAAACCATGTTCAAATCATGAAATTCGCGTGCTGTTTGAACATGGATTTTGAGCTTTTGATATCACAAGACGGGCCTTGCTTTGTTTACGTTATGTTGAGCGATGTAACGTCATCGCCCTGAACGTAGCGTTTTAGGGTTCTATGATGACGTCAGATGGTTACTACGTAACAACTTCATTGTAAACAACATTCTGAAATGGCCGCCATGTTGGTTTGCCGGTCGCATTTGAAGAGTTTATATGGTGTTTATAAGGGCCTTTTGGGCGTTTTCGTAAACAATTGGGGCCGGAATCGTAAGTTATGCAAGAACAACGATCATCCATGGTTATTTCATTGCATTAACATTTGCCGGATCCCTCGGAAGATATTTGAACATTCGGCCTAGCGGCCTCATGTTCAAACAGCTTCCTCGGGACCCGGCAAATGTTAATGCATGAAAAACATGGTTGATCCCTATATTCAAGGTCAAATCATTCGTTTTCCTTGACCTTGACCCAAGGTCATTCAATATAAAAATTAAAATTCATTTTCCTCAGAAACCACTGGGCCGTTGGTAACCAAATTCCATTAAAAGCTTTTTTTGGAACAAGTAAAAGAAATTAATGAATATTGAGTTTGGTCACATGACCAATATGGCAGCTATTCCCATATACGAGCGTAAGTTAAAAACCCATCAGAAATGTTTCTTCTCCGGAACCTGTGAGCAGAT
The DNA here is from genome assembly GCA_963580285.1 of Lucinisca nassula. Taxonomy (NCBI): domain Eukaryota; kingdom Metazoa; phylum Mollusca; class Bivalvia; order Lucinida; family Lucinidae; genus Lucinisca; species Lucinisca nassula. Next base: position 129,325,851 of record OY757017.1, read on the forward strand.
TATCATGAAACTTGGTGTGTAGCATTGGGGACACGAGCCTATTAAAGTTTGTTGATACCCCGGAATGATCTTGGCCTATTTTACGCCAAGGTCAAATTTGGCCACATAGGCATTTGTATGGGAAATCTGATCTGAATATTTGTAGATGTAGACTTGTAGAGTTTGATTTGCTTAAAGGGTAAATTAAACTGCATGATATTCAAGGTCTAGGTCAGTTCTTGTTCTCCGCCCAAGGTCATTCAGACATGAAAATGAAAACTTTTTCTTCTCTGAAACCATTGGACCAAATTTCATATAAAAGCTTTCAGAAACAACATGTTAGTTCATATGACCAATATGGACGCCATTCCCATATAAGATAAAAACCCTTCAGAAATATTCTTATCTCGAACAAGTGGACTGATTATTATGAGACTTGGTATGTAGCATTGGGAGCTAGCCATTAATATTTTGTTCTAATGGTGACCCCTGGATGACATTGGCTATTTCAGGCCACGGTCAATTTTTGTTGCATCGGCTGAGGAATGAAAAAAAAAAGTCAAAAGTATGTATTTTTCGGAAACAATAGCAGACTGGAGTCTGATTATTTGTAGATGCAGTTGGGTAAATGAGTAAATGAAATAAATAAGTATTCAATGTCAAAGCCATTCTTGGACCTTAGTCCAATGTCAGTCAGATATGAATTGCTGTTCTTAGAAACCACTGGACTATTTGTAACCAATTTTCATACGAAATCATTGATGGGTCTGGGTTGACCTTGACCCATCTTGCACCAAGGTCACATTTTGTCAGTTGTGCTTTTGTATGGGACAAATGTGGATTTTTTTTGTTATTGCTTGTGAACTTAAATTGTATACACATGTACCTTTTAATAACTTACACACATTAATAGCGACACCCCGTAAGTCAAAACAAAGTATCTTAAGACAAGCTATACAGTAAATATGAGACAAACCATGCAGTCAGAAACTTTTTGGGTTTGTCAGTTTTGCTATTCGCGAGATTTCGTATGGAATTCTAGAGACACTTATTTCGAGTATAACTCAAAATAGATTATTACTCTATCTTAAAACGGTCTTAAAAGATTTTTTTTCAATCAAAGCCCTCAATTGATCGATTTTCTTGTCACAAATGAGGTGTGATTCTTACAAACACTAGTGATTTGCAGCTGAGAAAAAAATAGATTTAGAGCATAGAAAACGACATCTAGCCGTGCACAAAGATGGTCAATGTGGAAAACAAAATAAATATAACACACCAAGTTGTTTATGTCCAAAAAAGTAAATACACAAATAAAGAAGACAGACCACGCACCTTCATGGTCATAACAAAAGGCAAGGATCTGTCCATTATACAGATCGGAACATCCGGGTTAAGTGTACTGTACGCTCCCAACCTGTGGTTTTAGCTATTTATTTTATTTATAAATTTCGGAACCCGGGAAGGGGTATGATTTTCTTTTAATATGTTGTGCGAACAAGATAATATCTTGTGCGCACAAGATAATATCTTGTGCGAACAACATAATATCTGGTGTGTACAAGTTATTATCTTGTGCGCATAAAATAAAATCTTGTCCGCACAACTTAATATCTTGTGCGCACAAGAGAGTATCTTGTTTGCACAACATAGATCTTGTGCAGACAACATGATATGTCGTGCGAACAAGATATTGTCTTATCCGCACAATTTAACATCTTTCTTCTTAATATCTTGTACGGACAACATAATATCTTGTGCGCACAAGATATTATTTTGTGCGCACAAAATAATATCTTGTTCGTACAACATAATATCTTGTTCGCACAACATATTATCTTGTTTGCACAATTTAATCAGACGCACAATATATTATGTTGTCCGCACAAGATCTATGTTTAGCAAACAAGATAATATTTTTCTGCGAACAAGATAATATCTTGTGCGCACAAAATATTATGTTGTCCGCACAAGATATATTATACTGACCGCATAAGATATATCTTGTGCGCATAACATATTATCTTGTGCGCAAAAGATAATATCTTGTTCGCAAAACTTGATATCTTGTTTGCACAACATTAAAAAAAATCATGTCCCTTTCATGGTTACGTAATATATATATATATATATAGATTTTATTAAATCTTGTTTTATTTTTTTCCAATTTGAAAAAACATAAAAAATTTAGCGTTTTTTATGTAAATACTTAGGTACGAAAACCTAGAAGGACCACTTTTAAAAAGAAAAAAAAAACTTTTCTCGTTATTACGAGATAACTATGTCGTTATTACGAGATAATTATGTCGTTATTACGAGATAATTATTTTGTAATTACGAGAAAACTAAAGTCGTTATAACGAGAAAATTGTTCTCGTTATAACGAGATAACTAGGTCGTTATTACGAGAAAACTAAGTCGTATTAACGAGATACTATCTCGTATTAACGTGATAGCTATCTCGCGCACTTAAAAGAGAATGATTGTGACAGGTGGCAGGTATTGTTATCTCATATTTTATGATTTTATGGCCCTCTCAACAACAATTCAGTCGTTCTGAGATGGTACCTCGGTTTGAAACGAAGGAGCAAGGCATTCTTCTGCGACCCCAAAGTGTGTTTGCTTGATTTGAGGTATAACGTCCCTGTCAATACTATTTAGATAATTTTGGAGACATTGCTTACAATTTTGTCTGACATTTACTAAACATTGATATGAAAAGACATTTCAAGCACTGTCTCCCAATGAAACCAATAAGGTTTATATGCATGGACGGTCCGACTCGCGCCACTATTCCTGGGCAGGCTTAGAACCTCTAAGCGGTTTACCAGTACTCATATGCGGTTGGTTTCAGTTCTGCGTTGAAGCATCAGGCAGCCCAATCTATTTCTTCAAGCCCCGATTGGCGGGGGCTGACACCTTATGTATGCGGCGAGAATGAGTAATTACTTGAGAAGTCAGTGGTTGTTTCTTCTTCGTCTTCTTTTTCTTCTTCTGTGGTGATAATGAGATAGTTATCTCGTAATATTGAGGTAATTTTCTCGTAATTACGAGTTAATTTTCTCATTATTACGAGTTAATAATCTCATAATAACGAGTTAATTATCTCGTAATAACAAGATGACTAAGTCGTAATAACGAGATAATTAACTCGTAATAACGGGATAACTAACTCGTAATTACGAGAAAACTAAGTCGTAATAACGAGATAACTAACTCGTAATAACAAGATAATTAACTCGTTATTACGAGAATTGCAACAGCATCCAGAAGTCTTACAAGGGCCATTGAGACCTGGTTCCAAGTGATCCTCGGTACTTTAGCTCACCTGCCTGTCATGGCTCAGCAAGCAATAATAATGGGAATCTGTTCTGGCAGTGGTAGTGCTGTGTGTACCACTTCCTCATTTACTACCATCTTCTCAAGTAATCACTCATTCTCGCCTGGTATATAAGGTGTCGAAGAATAGTCTCTTTAATGCGATTTTAAACCAAGGGCCCATGTTAGTATGACTACATTGCTGTTGGGAGGGCCATAAAATACCATGTAGAGATTCGGAAAGGCCTGTTGGTATGCACAGTTTAGTCGGGGTCTTCACTGTGTACTCAGTCTGGTATTTTTTCAATATGGCTGGTGAGGGACTCGGATCAGACAGCGCAGCTGCGCATTCTGATCTTGGCCTTTGCTGGGCGCACTCACATGCTGTGCTCCGTCCTATATAGTCCCTAGCATTGCATGGTTTTGAGTTCTTAATGAGGATTCTTCCAGGTCTGGTCCCGGGTTTGTGAGTATTTTTCTTGCTTGGTTGAGCATGAAATTTGTAATGCTCATAATTTCCAGTATTTAAACAAATTAGGAAATTTGTGTGCTTAAATGAGCGAAGAATGTTACTTGTCCTGCTCAAGAATTTTATAATGCCAACAATTGTTTGCCTTTGGAATTTGTGAGCAGGATCGGCTTCATTTTTGAGTGGGTTGGGCGTGGGAGAAGGTTTGTAGCATCAGGACCGGAGCAATCCATGGTCTGAAGGGGCTTCTCACTTTGTGTAAATTCAAACATAATTTAGCTCCATGGTTGTGGATACATGTCGTCCCCGCCCATTGGGGCTTGGAAAAATTCATTTGGCTGCATGGTGCTTCCACGCAGAGCTGAATCTGACCGTGAATAGCCGCCGTTTCATGGCATTACACTTAGATTCTTAAACGTAAACAGGATAACGTCATTTTCCCTCATCTCTGACCATACTGACACGGGGCCTCGGTTTAAAATCAGGTTAAAAAGGTTGATAATCAGGGGTTATTCTACGACACCTTATGTACCAGAATGAGTGATTACTTGAGAAGATGGTAGTAAATGAGGAAGTGGTATGCACCGCTAACAGCACTGCCACTGCCAGAACAGATTCCCATAATTATTGCTTGCTGAGCCCTGACAGGCAGGTGAGCTAAAGTACCGAGGATCACTTTGAATTAGGTCTCAATGGCCCTTGTAAGACTTCTGGATGTTGTTGCAATTCCCGTTTTAACGAGTTAATTATCTCGTTGTAACGAGTTAATTATCTCGTTATTACGAGTTAGTTATCTCGTTATTACGACTTAGATTTCTCGTAATTACGAGTTAGTTATCTCGTTATTACGAGTTAATTTTCTCGTTATTACGAGATTATTAACTCGTTATTACGAGATAATTAACTCGTAATAACGAGAAAATTAACTCGTAATTACGAGAAAATTACCTCAATATTACGAGATAATTATGTCATTATCACCACAGAAGAAGAAGAAGAAGAAGAAGAAGAAGAAGAAGAAGAAGAAGAAGAAGACATCCATTGATTTTTCAAGTAATTACTCATTCTCGCCGCATACATAAGGTGTCGGCCCCCGCCCATCGGGGCTTGAAGAAATAGATTGGGCTACCTGATGCTTCCACGCAGAACTGAAACCAACCGCACATGAGTACTGGTAAACCGCTTAGAGGCTCTAAGCCTGTCCAGGAATAGTGGCGCGAGTCGGACCGTCCATGAATATACACCCTATTGGTTCCATTGAGCGACAGTGCTTGAAATGTCATTTCATCTCAATGTCTAGTTAAAGTCCCACACAATTGTAAGCAATATCTCCAAAATGACCTAAATAGTACTGACGGGGACGTTAAGCCTCAATTCAAGAAAACAAACATAAGGTGTCGTAGACGAATGCCTTGGTTCTTCGTATTTTGAATGAGATTTCAAACCGAGGTCCCATCTCAGAACGACTGAATTGTTGTTGAGAGGGCCATATTATATGAGCCAACCAAGCAGTATAAACAATATCTGCCACCTGTCGCAATCATTACTTATAAGTGCGTGGGGGTGGTGAGCGGGGAGGGTACGTCCGTGTGTGTCTGTATGTATGCTTCTGTGTACGCGTGTCCATATGCCTGTGTATATGCATGTGATTAATGAAGATGCTCTTGTGGAAGTGGTGTTGTTAGTTCAGATCTTCTTGTCGGTGCCAAAAGCACTTTTTCCTGAGCCCCCTCTGGCATTAGTAGCTGAAAACTTTGTTGCTGAAGATTACTTATTTATCTCGTTATAATGAGATAGCTATCTCGTTATAACGGGATAGCTATCGTGTTAATACGAGATAGTATCTCGTTAATACGACTTAGTTTCCTTGTAACAACGACATAGTTATCTCGTTATAACGCGAAAAATTTTCTCGTAATAACGACATAATTATCTCGTAATAACGACATAGTTATCTCGTAAAAACGAGAAAAGTTGTTGTTTTTTTTTTTTTTTGAAAGTGGTCCTCCTCGGCTTTCGTTTTAAAACTGCCTCAATGCATTATATAAAAAAAAATATCACGAAATATCATCGGAAAAGTAGCCATTTTGGTGATGTGAAAAAATGCACTATGTCTCACGGGTGTATTATCGTAATGCAAAGTGTTAACCCTTAACTTGCTTAATATTCATTTAAGCCACACCCATTTCTGTCTATCAACCAATCAAATTACTTGACGTTATTTATTGCTACAAATTCATAAACTAAACGCCAAACAGTGTAGATCCTGATCAGAAGCCATCTGATCTGGATCTACACTGTTTGCTAAGATAGGGGTTGTCGTGAACAGAAAAAAGGGTTAAAGGTGCATTATTGAGCTATCCGGAAAAAATGCTTCCAAAAATAAAATACATATAGCCGGTATTTTTCTTTAAAACAATACAAATGAATGCATTTTATGCAAAAATGCGAACAATTATGATGGCAGGTAAACGAGTTTGAGGGGGATTCCCTAACTAGGTTTCGAACACTAGTTAGATCTATTTTTAGTTCGTGACAAAAATAGAAACTCCATATATGACGTTATGCGACGTTCATTTTTGGCCTTGTTTGTTTAGGCCATGCCTGAATCGCAAAAAAATATCACGCTGAATACCATGCCATAAGTAACGACACTCATAGACGATACTGTTGTCATGAATGTGTAAAGTGACAGATTTATTTTTAGAACAGAAATTCCGAACACATGTTCAGATATAAGGGTAAACGGCCATTTTCACAAAGTTCTGAAGCTGTATTTGGCTCCAAAAGTGTACACATGACAAAGGAGTATGCATTGAAGATAAAAACCAGAAAAAAATTGAGACCCGGTAGCTCAGTAATGCACCTTTAAAGGCCTTGTAAAAATTACCTTCATCTGTTTTGGTTTCAGATTGCTCTTGTATTTGAAAACGAGGCTACGCTAAAAGATGTTGATGAGGCCATTCAACAGCTAGTCTCAAATGAGACTGGTAATGCCGGCCTCACAGTGATCACAGCATTCTTCGATATTGGGCGGTTTGGAAAAGGTTCTCCAAACAACATTCGATCGATGGACACATATTTGAGATGGGCGATCACTTTCAAATATCTTATGAATCCTTTGGTCGTATACACGGACTCACTGAAATTTCTGAATGAAATGAAAAAGTTAAGAAGGAGTTCGATGAACAAAACAAAGATTTTATTCTTTGATAGAAATTCTTCTTGGGCGTTTGCTAGTAAGAGAAAGATTGAAGAAATATATACTACCAAAGGTTATCCTAAGCATTACCCAAACACCGTGGTGCCCGAATACACGTGCGCCGTTCACGCAAGATATGACGTCATCTCAAGAGCAGCCAGCGAGAACTATTTTAAAACAGATTACTACGCGTGGATCGATATCGGCTTTTTCAGGGATATTTTAAACGTAACAAAAAAGTTTTCACTTTATCTACCTCCCAAATTCAATGATTCAAGAATAGCCGTTAATAAAGTGTATAATGTATCGATGGGTTTAGGCATCTCCAGAATCATTAAAGAAAAACATGACTGGATTGGCGGGGGAATATTAGTTGGAAGGCGTGATTTAGTTTTAAAGTTTACAAATCAATACAAAAGAATATTTGACTGGTTTCTATCTCAGAAGTTAATGAACTCTGAGCAGCAGCTTCTTTATGCGACGTATTCTAACGCTGGGCGTAAGGAACTCAAACCAGAAGTAGACCTGCAATTGTATTCAGCTTCCAAAGGCTTTTATGATCCTTGGTTCTACCTCGGCTATGTAATGAGAGAATTGCAGTAATATACTCGCTGAAGTCTTGTTTCATAAATGGCATGTAAGTAGATCCTGTATGAACTGATTGTTAGATTAATTACCAAGCAAGTTCCTTAAAGGCTACATAGCCTGTAAGGAACTTGCTTGGTAAACAATTTGACATGTATATGCATGCCATTTATGAAACAAGTCTTCGGCGAGTATATTACTGCAATTCATGAGTATAAGAAAGATTGTTTTATCAAATGAACATTACTCTGTGTATTTTCAACATAAACATGGATACTGTAGTACGATGACATATAAATGCGATATCATTTGTGCATTCTTTTAAACCGCCAAAATGGTTAATTTTGCAATGGAAATTTGTGACATTTTTCGTATTTCTACTCAAAACATAGGTTGTGTGTGCTCGTTAGAACCGCCTCATAGTTTCAACAGCATCGACAGACAGAAAACTACGTTCTAATTACGTTTCACGACTTACTCACGTTACTCTGAGTACAATGTACAATAATGCCTTTGTTGGATGGTAAAACTGGCAGATAACTGTATCAAAATTGTCATTTGGGGCGACGAATGCGGCGTCGGTACTATATACCCATTTATTTTATTTATTTATTGATCTATTCATTATCGATAGACCATGTAAACAGAGCTTATTGCCAAGTTTTTGTTTGCTGAAACCGATCCGCACACGAGTACTGGTAAACCGCTTAGAGGAGCTAAGCCTGCCCAGGCAAAGCGGTGCGAGTCAGTCCGTCCATGCTTATAAACCCTATTGGTTTCATTAGGCGGCAGGGCTTGAGATGTCATTTCATCTCGATGTCGGTAAATGTCCCACAAAATTGGGAGCAACGTCTCCAAAATGACCTTTACAGTGTTGATGGGGACGTTAAACCTCAAATCAAACAAACAAAACTACTTTTGGGCGGTACAATTTTCAATGTAATTGTATAGGCGTGTTATCGTAATTGTTTCAAGCCTCGCTCAAATCACGTGACATGTCAAAATATCCACAGCATAAGTTCAGATGAGTACGCATGCTTTCTCCCAACTCTGATTAATGAAGGGCATGGTTTAAGAGAAATGAGCTTGATCGAACCGTAAAACAAAGAAAAACAAAAAACAAAAAAAACAAACAAACAAAAAAAAAAAAAGAGCTCTTATATTTTACTCGGAATGGACATACGAATAAAAAAGGTCTATAATGAATCAACTAGTTAAACACAGAATGATGCAAATAATTAGTAAAACTTAGAAAACATACAGTGATGTAAAAACATACCCTTGCATTACGAAAACACGCCTATGTAATTTTGAACCCCACTTTTATATAGTAAAACTGGAGTTTCCGGGGATATACCTTATTTTTCTTATTTCTGCTCTAAAAATTTATATAGATTGTGGGTACTCGTTAGAACCGCCTCGATGAGGCGAAGGCGGTTCTAACGAGTGCCCACGATCTATATTTTGAACAGAAATAAGAAAAAATATCACAATTTATTCATCATAAAATTTTCATTTTTTCGGCGATAAAGGTGGCAATGTATTTGTATATGCGTGTTTGCGTAATGAATGCTATTTTAAATCTGATGTGACATTACGAATACATGCCTATTCAAATATACTGAAAATTTTACCATTACGAAAACACGCCTATACAAATACATTGTCAATTTTACTGCCAAAAAAAAAAAAAAAAAAAACGAAAATTTTAAAATGAAAAATTGTGGTAATATTTTTCTTATTGCTACTCAAAATATAGATTGCGGGTACTCGTTAGAGCCGCCTCATCGAGGGGGTTCTAACGAGTACCCACAATCTATATTTTCGGGCAGAAATATGAAAAATAAGGTTTATCCCTGTTAACCCCAGTTTTACTACATAAAAGTGGGGTTCAAGGGGGTCAACATTATATAGGCGTGTTTTCGTGATGCCACCAAAACATGAAAATGTTCAAATAAAATTCTCATAACCCTAACAAACCCTTGCAACATAGTGCATTTTTTCTCCAAAGTGGCTACTTTTCCGATGAAAATCCATTATTTTTTCTTATTCACACCGAAAACATAGGCTGTGGGTGCTCGTTACGAGTACCCACAACCTATGACTTGGAGCAGAAATAAGAAAAATAGTGTATACCCCCTGACACCCCACTGTTCTCTAAATACAGTAAACATGTAAGTGGGGTTAATGGGTGTTCATTTCACGTACTTGTTCACGCGATGTATAGTTCTAGAACTTGATATATTGATGCTCCCAACCGAATAACGTGTTACAACAAGCAACCGCAAAATGTATGTTTTCAGCAAAACTAAGAAAATAATGCATCATGTAAACAAGTCCGTGAAATAAACGCCCACCCTCCCCCCCCCCCCCCGCCCTAAACCGCACTTTACATAGAGAAATCTGGGTTTTACGGGGGAATACATTATTTTTCTTATTTCTGCTCTAAGAAATAGGTTGTGTGTACTCGTTAGAACCGCCTCAACCTATGTTTGCAGTATTCATAAGAAAAATATCACGGATTTTCTTCAGAAAAGTAGCCATTTTGGAGATGTGAAAAAAATGCACTATGTAGTGAGTGGTGAGTGAGTTTTTTCCGTCCCAACAACAGCTTAGGTCACACGGAGACGGAACCTCGGTTTTAAAGACTCATCCGAAAGTCTGGAGAGCCCGGGATCGATCCTTCGATCCCTGGTTTACAAGGCGAGTAGCGTAACCACTACAACACGGAGGCTTCAAAATCATCACGAAAACACACCTATATAATTTTGACCCCCTCGAACCCCACTTTTATAAAGTAAAACTGAGGTTTGCGGGGGGTAAATCTTATTTTCTTATTTCTGCTCTGAAATATGGATTGTGGGTATTCGTTAGAACCGCCTCGATGAGGCGGTTCTAACGATTACCCACAATCTATATTTTGAGCAGAAATAAGAAAAATATCACAATTTTTCAGCTTAAAATTTTCATATTTCGGTGGTAAAGATTACCATGTATTTGTATATGCGTGCTTTCGTAATGTGCACTTTGTAGCACGGGTGCGTTATCGTAATATATTTACATTTCCAGTGTAAAGTCTTATGTAAACCTATAGAAAACAATTGCGTTCATACTTCCATGAACGCATCGAATCACATGATTTTCAGTGACGTTAAGTGACGTCATTCTAAACCATTGTTCTCTATGGGCGTTGATGACGTCAACGCTGCTCCGCTCTTTGTAGAAAAACGGCGTGTAAATATTTTTCAGCTTTAATAGTTTGCCCTATAAGCATTTTTCGCCCAGTGATGAGGGGCAAATAATGTAAATATAAAAAATAAACTTAATTTTTCTGCTTTTCATGAAAGTATGAACGACAGTGGGTCGCTAGCAAAGTTTACATGAACCCCTACGGGGTTCATTTACTTTGCACGCGACTCACTGCGTTCATACTTCCATGAACTGCAGAAAAATAAATTTCATTTCTTAAATATTTCCTGGTAAAACTTACTTTTCTCGATACAAAGTTGTGTTTTCAATGGTGTTCAATACATGGTATACATTACGCGAACACGCCTATACAAACACATTGCCACCTTTGTCGCCGAAAAAATGAAACTTTAATGATGAAAAATTGTAACATTTTTCTTATTTCTGCTCAAAATATAGATTGTGGGCACTCGTTAGAACTGCCTCATCGAGCCGGTTCTAACGAGTACCCACAATCTATATTTTAGAGCAAAAATAAGAAAAATAAGGTATACCCCCGGAAACCCCAGTTTTACTATATAAAAGTGGGGTTCAAGGGGGTGAAAATTGTATAGGCGTGTTTTCGTGATGATCTGATGAAAGGCACAGAACAAATACACGTACCAGGGCCTGGTTGTTCAAAGTGTCGTTAGCTTAATGAGCTCGTTAGTGGTCAAATTGTTAACTGTTCCAGTAAATGCAAAAATCTAATATATTCTCAGGTATTTTTGCTGAAAAAATGTGAGTAGCTTTTGCAAATGCAAAAACTCATTACGATAACACACCCATGCACCATAGTGCATTTTCTCACATCCCTAAAATGGCTACTTTTTTATGAAAATCCGTGATATGTTTCTTATTTATACTGCAAACATAGGTTGTTGGTGCTCGTTAGAAAACATAGGTTGTGGGTGCTCGTTAGAACCGCCTCATTGAGGCGGTTCTAACGTGTACCCACAACCTATTTCTTAGAGCAGAAATACAAACAAGATGGCCCTGGATCGCTCACCTGAGCCATATGATAGAGTAACAAGTGGGCCCCGGGGAGGGCCATTATTGACCCCAGGGCTATAATGTGCATAATGTTGAGGGAGGTCTAAAAAGGTGAAGCTTCATACCAAATATCCACAAAGGCTATAATTTGAACAATCTTGGCAAAGGTCCACTAGATGAAGCTACACACTAAATATCAAAGACCTGGGCCTTGCGGTTTCAGAGAAGAAGATTTTTTTTAAAGATATTCCCTACATAAGCCTATGTAAAACCAAATGGCCCCGGGGCGGGGGCGTTTTTCGCCCCAGGGCTATAATTTAAACACTCTTGATAGAGGTCTACTAGATGAAGCTTCACACCAAATATCAAAGACCTGGGCCTTGCTGTTTCAGAGAAGAAGATTTTCAAATATTATCTCTATATAAATATGTTTTATAAACGGGTTAACCTTTGGAAGCAAGGGATACACCACAGAAGTGAAAAATATAGAGTGTACATGTTTTCTGGGCCAGACTAGCTAGTTTCGGCCAATTAGGCCTCATCAGTGACCCTCAGATATTTTCAAAATTCCACAATGGAATCAATGATCCCAAAGGGCAAGAAAATATAATCTACACTATGATGTAGGGCAGGGAGACGTTTTACCGCCGCCACACATTCCCAACACCAGCTGTAGTGAAGTTAATATGTTCTATAAACGGGTTATCCTTTGGAAGCAAGGAATACACCACAGAAGTGAAACATATAGAGTGTACATCTATGTAAAACCAAAGGGCCCCGGGGCGGGGGCATTTGTGGCCCGACGGCTATAATTTCAACAATCTTGGTAGAGGTCCATTAGATGAAGCTCCATACCAAATATTAAAGACATGGGCCTTGTGGTTTCAGAGAAGAAGATTTTTAAAGATTTCCCTATATTAGTCTATGTAAAACCAAAGGGTCTCGAGGCGGGGGCATTTTTGGCCCCAGGGCTATAATTTGAACAAACTTGATACAGGTCCACAAGTTGAAATTTCACACCAAATATCAGAGACCTAGGCCTTGTGGTTTCACAGAAGAAGATTTTTAAAGATTTTCCCTATATAAGTCTATGTAAAACCAAAGGGCCCCGAGGCTGGGGCATTTTGGTCTCAGGGCTATAATTTGAACAATCTTGGAGGAGGTCCACTAGATGAAGCTTCATACCAAATATCAAAGACCTAGGCCTTGTGGTTTCAGACAAGAAGATTTTTCAAGATTTTCCCTATACATGTATAAGTATATGTAAAACCAAAGGGCCCCGGAGCGGGGGCATTTTTGGCCCCAGGGCTATAATGTGAACAATCTTGGTAGAGGTCCACAAGATAAAGCTTCATACCAATTATCAAAGACCTAGGCCTTGAGGTTTCAGAGTAGAAGATTTTTAAAGATTTTCCCTATATAAGTCTATGTTAAACTAAAGGGCCCCACGGTTGGGGCATTTTTGGTCTCAGGGCTATAATTTGAACAATCTGCTATAATTTGAACAATCTTGGTAGAGGTCCACTAGATAGAGCTTCATACCAAATATCAAAGACCTAGGCCTTGTGGTTTCAGAGAAGATTTTTCAAGAGTGTCCATATGTAAGTTTATGTAAAACCAAAGGGCCCCGGGCGGGGAATTTTTGGCCACAGGGCTATAATTTGAACAATCTTGGAGGAGGTCCACAAGATGAAGCTTCATGCCAAATTTCAAAGACCTGGGCCTTGCGGTTTCAGAGAAGAAGATTTTTTAATGATTTTCCCTATATAAGCCCATGTAAAACCAAAGTGCCCCCGGGGACGGGGGGGGGGGGGGGGGGGGGGGGGCATTTTTGGCCCCAGCACTATAATTTGAACAATCTTGGTAGGGGTCCACTTGATGAAGCTACATACCGAATAGCAAAGACCTGGGCCTTGCGGTTTCAGAGAAGAAGATTTTAAAAGATTTTCCCTAAATAAGCCCATGTAAAACCAAAGAGCCCCGCGCGGGGGCATTTTTGACCCCAGCACTATAATTTGAACAATCTTGGTAGAGGTCCTCAAGTTGAAGCTTCATACTAAATATCAAAGACCTAAGCCTTTTGGTTTCGGAGAAGATTTTTCAAGATTTTCCCTATATAAATCTTTGTTAAACCAAAGGGCCCCTGAGCGGGGGCATTTTTGACCCAGGGCTTTAATTTGAAAAATCTTGGTGGAGGTCCACAAGACGAAGCTTCATGCCAAATATCAAAGACCTGGGCCTTGCGGTTTCAGAGAAGAAGATTTTTTTTAAACATTTCCCCTATAAAAGCCTATGCAAAACAAAAGGCCTCGGAGGGGGGGGGGGTGCATTTTTAGCACCAGGGCTATAATTTTAAAAATCTTGGTAGGGGTCCACTAGATGAAGCTTCATACCTAATCGCAAAGACCTGGGCCTTGCGGTTTCAGAGTAGAAGATTTTTAAAAATTTTCCCTATATAAGCCTATGTAAAACCAAAGGGCCCCGGAGCGGGGAATTTTTGGTTCCAGCACTAAAATTAGAACAATCTTGGTAGGAGTCCACTAGATAAAGCTTCATACAAAATATCAAAGACCTGGGCTTTGCGGTTTCAGAGAAGAAGATTTTTAAAGATTTTCCCTATATAAGCCCATGTAAAACCAAAGGGCCCCGGGGCGGGGGCATTTTTGGCCCCACCACTATAATTTGAACAATCTTGGTAGGGGTCCAATAGATGAAGCCTCATACCAAATATCAAAGATCTGGGCCTTGTGGTTTCAGAGAAGAAGATTTTTAAAAATTTTCCCTATACAAGCCCATGTAAAACCAAAGGGACACGGAGCGGGGGCATTTTGTCCCCAGCACTATAGTTTGAGCAATCTTGGTAGGGGTGCACTAGATAAAGCTTCATACCAAATATCAAAGACCTGGGCTTTGCGGTTTCAGAGAAGAAGATTTTTAAAGATTTTCCCTATATAAGCCCATGTAAAACCAAAGGGCCCCGGGGCGGGGGCATTTTTGGCCCCACCACTATAATTTGAACAATCTTGGTAGGGGTCCACTAGATGAAGCTTCATACCAAATATAAAAGACCTGGGCCTTGTGGTTTCAGATAAGAAGATTTTTCAAAATGTTCCCTATATAAGCCCATGTAAATCCAAAGGGTCCCGGTGCGGGGGCATTTTTGGTCTCAGCACTATAATTTGAACAATCCTGGTAGGGGTCCACTAGATGAAGCTTCATACCAAATATCAAGGATCTGAGCTTTACGGTTTCAGAGAAAAAGATTTTTAAAGATTTTCCCTATATAAGCCCATGTAAAACCAAAGGGCGCCGAAGCGGGGGCATTTTTGGCCCCAGCACTATAATTTAAGCAATCTTGGTAGGGGTCCACTAGATAAAGCTTCATACCAAATATCAAAGACCTGGGCTTTGCGGTTTCAGAGAAGAAGATTTTAAAGATTTTCCCTATATAAGCCCATGTAAAACCAAAGGGCCCCGGGGCGGGGGCATTTTCGGCCCCACCACTATAATTTGAACAGTCTTGGTAGTGGTCCACTAGATGAAGCTTCATACCAAATATCAAAGACCTGGGCCGTGTGGTTTCAGAGAAGAAGATTTTTTTAAGTTTTCGGCGAAAAAAATCTATTTTTGGCTTCTGTGACCTAGATGTGCAACGGACCGGAACCATTTGAACAACTTTGAAAGGGGACCACCTAAGGATCATTCCTGTGAAGTTTGGTCAAAATCCGATCAGTGGTTTAGGAGGAGATGTCGTTTGAAGAAATTATTTACGCACACACGCACTGACGACGGACGACGGACGAAAAGTGATTACAAAAGCTCACCTTGTCATTACCTGACAGGTGAGCTAAAAATAATACATACCCCCGTAAACCCCAGTTTTCTCTATATTAAGAGGGGTTTAACGGGGTGTTCATTTCACGGCTTGTTCACGTGATGTACTCACATTTTGTCAGCAATATTTTTCTGAGAAAATGTGAGTGGCTTTAGCAAATGCAAAAGCTACTCACATTTTGTCAGCAAACTATAAGCATATTAGCCACATTAAAAGATCGAAGTTTTAACACTACATTAACTAACGATGTCGTTAGTTTTTTAACAACTGGCTCCAGGGGTGAGTTGTAATATATTTTATTTTGTTTGCATTGAGGTTCTACGTCCCCGTTATTTTGTTTGCATTGAGGTTCTACGTTCCCGTCATTCCTAATTTTGTGGGAATTATACCTGACACTGAGATAAAATGACATCTCAAGCCCTATCGCCCCAATAGACCAATAGGGTTTATATGCAGAGACGGTCCGACTCGCAACCCTTTGCTTGGGCAGGCTAAGACCTCAGCGTTTTACCAGTGCTCATGTGTGGTCGGTTTCAGCTCTGGTGGAAGCACCAAGCAGCCCCATCTATTTCTTCAAGTTCCGTTGGGCGGTGGGGTGAGTGTTTGAATTTTACGTCCCACCAACAGCTAAGGTCATACGGAGACGGGACCTCGGTTTAAAGACTCATCCGAAAGTCTGAACCGATGGACGGTGGCCATCGTTAAAACTTTGATCATTAAATCTGTCAAATATACAGAAATTTTTTGCAGAAAAAAAAGTGAGCAGATTTAGCAAATTCAAATGCTGCTCCCACATTTTCAGCAAAATATACCACTACATTAGATAATGTACTTTCTACAACAATTAACATTTTGTCCACTAATGAGCTTGTTAGCCCATTGAGTACCAGAAACCCCAAAACGGGTAATTGGCAAACATTGCAGGCCCAGATCAGACGCCGCAGAATGCGGCGTCTGATCAGGGCCTATAACTGTTTGCAAAAAAGTCATGTGGAACTTTTTCCTTCATTCGCCGGAAATTACCGAGTTGAATATCGATTTCCGTAGGAAATCGGCAGTTAAAGTTACCTGTATATTTTGAAGGTTTTTTATATTAAAATTATGAAGGAAAAAAATCTTAACTCCTCGTATCTTATTTATCCTTAACACTAGAAAAAAGTCACTGTTATCCTTATATAAGAAAATTATTCAGTTTTTATTTGGTGCATTTCAAAGTGATGAATAATTAGTTCTTATTGCTTCCATCTGCAATTTAATGTCATGCCTATATGCTCCATAGACGGCAATGTATTTTTAAAAAAAAACGTTCAGATTTCCATGTTTGGTTGCCAATATTAAATAGAAATGATTTGTTTGGAATTAAGTCACTGTTATATACTGTTAGACTGTTGTTCAAAGTTTACGATGATATAAAGTTTATTTCTACTGAAAAATGATAAATTGCTTCCCCGAGAGCTTAAAAATCGTTTATAAGCTGTTTTTCAGTACTGCCGTTCATGATGCGAAAATCGCTAAGTCCACATTATATGTACCAGAAATCGTATCAAACCTGTAAAGCTTTTTTGTATTAATTTTGTAATTACTAGTAATAAACAACATGCGGATTATATACTTGATACAGCGGTTATATTTCTCGGATTTCTTTATTTTATTTTGTCTCAGTTTTGTTACATTTTTGTTTTCATTCATTATGTCAAATATGTCAGAAGGACAAAAAATGTCGAAATCAATAACTGTGAAATGGCGATTAAATGGCGAATAAAACCACCATGAAAAGTTAATTGGCAGGCTGAAGCCAGTGACTGATTTTGTTTGTTTGTATTGGAGTTTAACGGCCCAGTCAACACTATTTAGGTCAGTTTTGAGCCGGTCAGTTTACCTGCCCACACTTTTCCTGAGCAAGCTTATACGTAAGCGGTTAACCAGTACAGTGCACAATCGCCTCATCGAGGGGGTACAAACGAGCACCAACAATCTATGTCTTGTGCAGAACAAAACACTGTTTGCTAATCTGTTAATTTCTGTTAATGAGTTTCAACTCTGCCTGTCCGCACAGTTACTTTGCAAACAGTGTAGAGCATGGTGCGACTGCTCAGGATGAGCCGTCTTTTCTCCAGATCTACACTTTTTGCCATTCTGTTGATGACTTTGATTAAACCACCGTCAATAAAAATGGAATTGTCTAAATTCACATTACGAAATCACGCCTATACTGACAAATTTTACCACAAAAAAAATGAAAATGTTTAGATAGAAAATTCTGCTATTTTTCATACTTCTGTTCCAAAAATAGATTATAGGAACTCGTCAGAGCCGCCTCGGTGAGGCAGTTCTAACGAGTATCCACAATCTTTGTTTTGATCTAAAATAAGAAAAAATAATGTATACTACTGTAAACCCCAGTTTTACTGTATAAAATTTATTTATCTTCACTGCAGCTGGTGCTGTGCCGTGTGGCGGCCGTAAAAAGTCTCCCAGTATATCCATCATAGTGCAGATTATATTTTCTGGTCCTATGGGATCATTGGGTTCTTTTAGAATCATTTTGAAAATAGAGTTCTGCTTAAGCCGGTGCTTGAGGGCGTGGCCGGTGTCGCACATTTCAGTACTGGTCATGAACAGACTCAATAAAACCGAGTCTGCTATTTTCGTTTATTTGGTGTATTCTTTGCTTTCAAAGGATCTAACTATTCAGAACTTATTTATCTTCACTGCAGCTGGTGCTGTGCCGTGTGGCGGCCGTAAAAAGTCTCCCCGTACATCCATCATAGTGCAGATTATGTTTTCTGGTCCTTTGACATCATTGAGTTCATTTAGAATCATTTTGAAAATAGAGTTCTGCTTAAGCCAGTGCTAGAGGGCGTGGCCGGTATTGCACATTTCAGTACTGGTCATGAACAGAATCAATAAAACCGAGTCTGCTATTTTCGTTTATTTGGTGTATTCTTTGCTTCCAAAAGATCTAACTATTCAGAACTTATTTTAAGGATTCACGATAATATAGGTGTGTATTTGTGATGAGAGCTGGATCAATCAATCAATCAAATATTTTATTCTCTCAATCTATCATACATAATGGCAATATAAGGCGATACAAACAATTGTTATATTAATTCAGAGATGAAAGAATCTACTTCAGTAGAAACCGTCCTCTATCCGAATTTTCCACTATTTTCCGCATATCAAAGGTACGTCTTTTGTTTAAAGGTTAATAAAGGCATTTCTTTTGCTTGTTTGATTTGAGGTTTTACAGTAACAGTCAAATAAATAATGTATACCCTTATAAACCCCAGTTGTACTATATAAAAGTGGGGTACACGTGGGTCAGAATTATATAGGTGTGTTATCGTGATGAAGAAGTTAACAAACGTGCTTTAATTTAACAATGAGTTGGCGCGTGCCCGTCGTCCCCCACTATGTGTTAATCTTTAAAGTGTCAATCATGTGTAACCCTTAAAGTGCCAATCTTAATATTGAAGATAACAATTTGATAAATTAAATTAAATTAAATTAAATTAAATTAAATTAAATAAATAAATAAATAAATAAATAAATAAATAAATAAATTAACAGTCTCATCATTGTTCACTTTTTGTGATTGATTTGATAGACAATTTTTGTGGTGTCTTCATTTATGTACAGTTTTATTAACTCTTAAAGTGTAAATCAAAACTAGTGCAGATGACATTTTCCAGGTTTTGAGTTGATTAATTTCGAAAACACGTCTATTAAAAAATATTGAAAATTTTACCATCAAAAAATGAAAGTATTCAGATAAAAAAAATTGCTACTTTTCGTATTTCTTCTCGAAACATAAATTGATGGAATAAATATGCCGTATCTGTAATCACCTTCTGTGACCGACTTTTAAGGCACTTTTTATATCTTTCTTGAATTCTTAAAGTGTCAACCATAGCTCGACAAACAACATTTTTCGAAATTGTGTTAAAATTGTTTAGGACAAACATTACAGCCAATTCAAATATGAGTGAAATGTCCTTTATAATAAATAAATAAATAAATAAATACATACATAAATAAATAAATAGGCTAATCTGTGTTTACACATTATGTAACTTTTATGGCGTCCTTTCAAGTATTCAGGGAATATCTTATACAATATACTGTATATCGGTGTAGTGTTAACTCTTAAGGTGTCAATCATGACTTGGGAAGACAACATTTTTCAAAATGTGTTTACCTATAAGTTACTTTTTATGGCGTCCTTTTAATTATTCAGGAAATATCTTATACAATATACTGTATATCGGTGTAAGATATTAACTCTTAAGGTGTCAATTATGACTGCGGCAGACCATCACGAAAATTTGACCCCTATAACCCCTCTTTCATATGGTAAAACTTGGGTTTGCAGGGGTATACATTATTTTTCTTATTTCTTCTTAAAAACCTAGATTGTGGGTACTCGTTAGAACCGCCTCGCCGAGGCGGTACTAACGAGTATCCACAATCTATGACTTGAGCAGAAATAAGAAAAATATCTTCTTTTTTTTCATCTGAAAATTTTCATTTTTTTGGTGGTAAAATTTACAAAGTATATGTATAGGCGTGTTTTCGTCATGGAACAAAATTGGGTTTAATGTAAGAACTTTCTCATCTGAGTTCATCTCGGCTCCCGCCCATAGGGGCTTGAAGAAATATATGGGCTGCATGATGCATCCACGCAGAGCTGAATCCGGCCCGCACAATAGTACAGGTAAACCGCTTAGAGGATCTAAGCCTCATGTCAAGGAACCGCGGTGCGAGGCGGATGCTAATAAACCCTATTGGTTTCATTTGGCGACAGGGCTTGAGATGTCAGTTCATCTCAATGTCGGTAAAAGTCCCAAAAAATTGTAAGCAACGTCTCCAAAATGACCTTTACCGTGTTGACGGGGACGTTAAACCTCAAATCAAACAAACAAACAAAATCTGAGTTCATCTTGATCGAGTCTTATAGGCGTGTGTTCGTGATTGCATGGCTAACAATATTTTTCATGGCGTTATTTATTAGATATAAATAGATAAAATAAATGCATAAAAAGATCGGAGTCAAGAGATTTCACGTATCATATTTGACCTTAATCCTTATTTAAAATCACTGGACAAGAGACTGACAAGAGATATAGACCCAATATCCTACATGTCAAAAAAAAAAAAAAAAAAAAAACACTACTACTACTACTACTAATATTGATAATTATAATAATAATAATTATTATTATTATTATTATTATTATTAAGCAATTCTACATAATGTAGCTCTTCAATATGTTAAATATGTTCGTTCATACTAGATGGCTCGAAATGAAAAGGCATGGTTGTTACTTCAAGAAGTTCTTTTTCATATTTAGATAGCCTTAATTTGAGCACTACTTAAGCGCTCCTTTGAATACCTACAGGTAGATCACTGTGTCATATCTGCAGATAAATGATTAATGATTGCCTGAGGTCAGTGACTAGAGAAAAAATATTGGCTATTCTTTACCTTGATCCCAGTGGTGTACAGGGAGATAACTCGAATATCTCGCCCAGATGGGTTTTAACGGAAATTCACGACTTATTCCGATCGCCGCCTATGAAGGAAAAAGTTCGGTATGTTAAGCTATTTTCTAAATCAATTTTCAAGTAAACACCACCTGACATCACTAAATTTTGAAATGAACTCATGCTATATTTAAAGAGGAAGATTCCATTTGGTACAAAAAGGGTTAAGCTAACAATGCTCCAGAACTACGAGAAAATTAACCCTTTTTGTGACAAATAGAATCTTCCTCCTTATAGGAGGAGCCCATTTCAAAGTTTAGGGGTGACAGGTTGTGTTTTCTTCGAAATTTATTTGGAAAATGACTGAACATTTAGCAAATAGTGGAGGCCCTGATCAGCCGCCGCGTTCTGCGGGGTCTGATCCGGGCCTGCACTGTTTGCCAGGGTACCCGTTTTGGGGTTTCTTGTAGTAAACAGATTAACACAATTGGTAATACAATGTACAGCCTTTGAATGGGACTCCGTGGCCTACTTGTTAAAAGTGATCACATTTTAACACCAGATCTCTCAGCACTGTGGGCTCAACCCTTGCTCAGATCACGTGAGCCACCAAGAACTGTAATTTCAGATGTTTTTCTCCAGATACTCCTGTTTTCGTCATACTGATTAAAATCGGCTCAATTTATGCAAAAATTAGCCTGAACGGACCGGACCTTAAAACTAAAATTAATTAGCTCTTACATGTTACCAGGTATGGTGTTACTTGAAAATAAAAAAACACACATACGGTACAATGATAAAAATAATTAATAAAACTATGGAAGCATATACCGATAAAATAGTGCGTTAACTAGGAATATATACACAAAATAAAAATATACATTTCAAAAAAAAAATAAATAAAATAACTATCAAACTAAGGAAATGACCAATAACAGTAATAATAAGCAAACTAAAGAAAACATGCAATGGTTAATAAATTAATCAACTAGTGAAACACAGAATGATGTCAGTAGTATATTAGTAAACTTGAAAAACATACAACGATATATTACTCTGTACAGCGATATATTATCCTGTTAATCCTACGTTTCTGCATATGAAAGGGTCATTACGAAAAGACGCCTATTCAAATACATTGTAAATTTTACCGCCATAAAAACGGAAATTTTTAGATAAAAAATTATGATATTTTTCTTATTTCTGCTCAAAACATAGATTGTGGGAACTCGTTAGAACCGCCTCGGCGAGGCGGTTCTAACGTGTACCTTCAATCTATGTTTTGGAGCAGAAATAAGAAAAATAAAGTTTACCCCTGTAAAACCCAGTTTTACATTATAAAATGGGGTTGAAGGGGGTCAAAATTATATAGGCGTGTTTTCGTGATGGTTAAGGAGCTTAACTTTACCCACGTTTACATACGCAGACACCAATACCCTTGTCATGTATACCGCATGGTATTTTAAATGTGATGTGGCATTTATACAAAAACCATTCCTATTCAAATATATTGAAAATTTTACCCCCCAAAATGAAAACTTTCATATAAAATTCTGACGTTTTCCCAATTTCTTTAACCCTGTAAACCCCAGTTCAACTGTATAAAAGTGGGGTTTAAGAGGGTCAGAATTACAGTCCAACCTGTGTTAAGCAAGCACCTCAGGGATAATGAAAATGTGCTTGCTTAAGACAGGTGCTTGCTTAATACAGGTGAATTTTTATGCATTTGCCATTTTTGGGAACTAAATGCCCGCTTGCTTAAGACAGGTTGCTTGCTTAATAGAGGTGGTCACTTAGACAGGTACATAGGCGTGGTTTCGTGATGGTATATGTAGGATCTAACATAAGTGTCCATTTCAATTACTCGTATAACTAGAGATTCACATTCGGTGAAGTTAATGTCGCACCTGCTCCCCTCCTGCTCCACACAAAAAAAAAGTTTATTTAAGGCAGAAGAAATGAATATAGGGCTATGAGAAGAAGCCATAGCCTATATATGTGAGGTAAAAAACTGACTAAGTTCACAATGTGGAAAAGTGATAAAATTGATCCCAAGATAAAGTCCAAACCACATGCACATCCTCATACCATAGCAAAAACACACACAAAGTTACATAATGATCAATATAAAATTGTAAGAGGAGTTGCAATGACAAGAGGTACCTATCGTATATCAACTGAAGCTTAAAAATGGCTAAGTTCACAATGGGCAAAAAGTGGAAAAATAAATATTCTGAGAATTATGTCGAAACCACATGCACAACCTGATACCATGGCGAAAGCACACGCAGAGTTTCAAAATGATCGATATAAAACTGCAAGTGGAGTTGCGATGACAAGAGGCACCTATCATATATCAATTGAAGGTAAAAAATGACTAAGCTCACAATGTGGAAAAAGTGACAAACATTTATCCGAAAATAAAGTCCAAACCACATGCGCATCCTCATACCATGGCAAAAACACACACAAAGTTTCAAAATAATCGGTATGAAACTGTAGGAGGAGTTGCGATGACAAGAGGTACCTATCGTATATCAAATGAAGCTTAAAAATGGCTAAGTTCATAATGTGCAAAAAGTGGAAAAATATTCTGAGAATTATGTCGAAACCACATTCACATCCTCATACCATGGCGAAAGCACACGCAAAGTTTCAAAATGATCGATATAAAACAACAAGAGGAGTTGCGATGACAAGAGACCTATCATATATCAATTGAAGGTTAAAAATGACTAAGTTCACAATGTGGAAAAAGTGACAAAAAATGATCCGACGATAAAGTTCAAACCACATGCGCATCCTCATACCATCGCAAAAACACACACGCAAAGTTTCAAAACAATCGGTATGAAACTGTAGGAGGAGTTGCGATGACAAGACACCCTGTGTAAAATGTTTACAGAAAGACGGGCGGACATCCGGACGGACGGACCATCGGACGGACAGACGGACGGAAACTTGCACGCCTATGTCTTCATGCTATTGCAGGTGCGACACATCATGAAAACACGCCTATACAGCTTTGACCCACTCAAACCCCACTTTTAAATAGAAAAACTGGGGTTTACAGGGGTAAACCTTATTTTTCTTATTTCTGCTCTAAAATATAGATTGTGGGTACTCGTTAGAACCGCCTCGATGAGGCGGTTCTAACGAGTACCCACAATCTATGTTTTCAGCAGAAATAAGAACAAGAGGACCAAGCTAGCTTGGTCCTGTATCGCTCACCTGAGCTAACAGATTCAAAATTTAAGGAAGTGCCAACCTTTACTGAAGGCTTTATGGGAGGACATGGTGATGACAGGGTAAGCATTTTCTGAAAATCAAGTAGAATTTAACTCTATGATAAACAGGCTGACCTCACGGGTTTTCAAACTCATTCAAGCTTTTATTCCTGACTTGCTAAGAAGATCCGATCTAAACTGAAGTGGCTATGGTGATGACAAGTTCAAAAACAAGAGTTTTCAAACTCCTCCAAGCTTTCTGCCTGACTTCCTTGTTTGTAAGTTTCATGAAGATCTGTTCAAAACTAAAGGGGCAGCAGTGATAACAATGTCGAATATAGGCATTTTCAGCAATCAAAGGCACGTAACTCTATGATAAATGTGCCGACTTGGCCGGTATTCGAACTCACCTGAGGTTTTATTCCCAGCAACCTTACATGTAAGTTTCAGAAAGATCCGATCAGACTTTGCCAGTATTCAAACTCATCCAAGATTTTATTCCCAGCCACCTCACGTATAAGTTTCAGAAAGATCCGATCAAAACTGAAGGGGCTACGGTGATGACAAGGTCAAAATTTGGCATTTTTAGCAATCAAAGGGATGTTACTCTAAAATAAATGAGCCGACTTGGCCAGTTTTCGAACTCATCCGAGGTTTCATCCCCAGCCACCTTACATATAAGTTTCAGAAAAATCCGATCAAAACTGAAGGGGCTACGGTAATGACAAGGTCAAAAATCAACATTTTCAGCCATCAAAGGGACAGAACTCTACGATAAATGGGCTGACTTGGCCTGTTTTCGAACTCATCCAAGATTTTATCCCCAGCAACCTTACATATAAGTTTCAGAAAGATCCAATCAAAACTGAAGGGGCTATGGTGATGACAAGGTCAAAAATCGGCATTTTCAGCAATCAAAGGGACGTAAATCAATGATAAATGGGCCAACTTGGCCGGTATTCAAACTCATCCTAGGTTTTATCTCCAGTCACCTTACATATAGGTTTCAGAAAAATTCGATCAAAACTGAAGGGGCTACGGTGATGACAAGGTAAAAAATCGACATTTTCAGCCATCAAAGGGACATAACTATATAGTTAATGGGGCAACTTGGCCGGTTTTCGAACGCATCCGAGGTTTTATCCCCAGCCACCTTACAAATAAGTTTCAGAAAGATCCGATCAAAACTGAAGGGGCTACAGTGTTCACAAGGTCAAAAATCAACATTTTCAGCAATCAAAGGGACCTAACTCTATGATAAATAGGCCATCTTTGCCGGTATGCGAACTCATCCGAGGCTTTATCCCCAGCCACATTGCATATAAGTTTCAGAAAGATCGGATAAAAACTCAAAGGGCTACGGTGATGACAAGATCAAAAATCGGCATTTTCAGCAATCAAAGGGACGTTTCTCTGTGATAAATGGACCAACTTGGCTGGTTTTCGAACTCATCCGAGATTTTATCCCCAGCCACTTTACATATAAGTTTCAGAAAGATTTGATCAAAACTGAAAGGGCTACAGTGATGACAAGGTCAAAAATCAGCATTTTCAGCAATCAAAGGGACGTTACTCTAAGATAAAAGGGCCGATTTGGTCGGTTTTCGAACTCATCTGAGATTTTATCCACAGCCACCTTACATATTAGTTTCAGAAAGATCCGATTAAAACTGAAGGGGCTACGGTGATGACAAGGTCGAAAATGGGCATTTTCAGCAATCAAAGGGACGTAACTCTATGATAAATGGACCAACTTGGCTGGTTTTCGAACTCATCCGAGATTTTATCCCCAGCCACTTTACATATAAGTTTCAGAAAGATTCGATCAAAACTGAAAGGGCTACAGTGATGACAAAGTCAAAAATCAGCATTTTCAGCAATCAAAGGGACGTTACTCTACGATAAAAGGGCCGATTTGGTCGGTTTTCGAACTCATCTGAGATTTTATCCACAGCCACCTTACATATAGACACATCCAAACACTACGTCATCACTCAATAATACTATTTGCCGGGACTTACCGGTGGTTGGCAGAAAACGTCTTTGGCCGTTTATCGCCATTGTAAATGCGATGTTTTTTCTCTAAACTTGTATTTTGTTTGAAATCGAAACGACAAAATTAACCATTAAACTTTTATAATAGACCTGTCTTAGCTAGTAATTATTGGTTTCTAGAAGACTTGAGGATATTTTGATGATTGAATTACCTGTTAAACTTATGCAGGTAACTAGGCGGGACGGTCTTATTTATTTGTAATAAAAATGCGAAAAACGAATGAATAAAAGCGAAAGATGCATGAATGAACTCTAAAATATATTTATCTACTCATTAAAAGTGTAATACGATCGATTTTCTGTGACATTCAACTAAAATATGTCCGTAATATTAAACCTATTTACGATGTGTTTATATGGAACCAGGGGTGTTTTGCCAACCACGACAGGTCGTTCTTAAAAGGAAAAGTAGTTTTGCGCATGCGCAATGGCATGTAAACAAGGTCACGTGTCAAAACATTGGATCCGTCTATAAGTTTCAGAAAGATCCGATCAAACTGAAGGGGCTACGGTGATGACAAGGTCAAAAATCGGCATTTTCAGCAATCAAAGGGACGTAACTCTATGATAAACCAGCGGACTAGGCCGGTTTTCGAACTCATCCGAGGTTTTATCACCAGCCACATAACATATAAGTTTCAGAAAGATCCGATCAAAACTGAAGGGGCTACGGTGATGACAAGGTCGAAAATGGGCATTTTCAGCAATCAAAGGGACGTAACTCTATGATAAATGGGCCGACTTGGCCGGTTTTCGAACTCATCCGAGTTTTTATCCCCAGTCACCTTACATATAAGTTTCAGAAAGATCCGATTAAAACTGAAGGGGCTACGGTGATGACAAGCATTTTCCCATAGTAAGTCTATGGAACCTTGTGGTTGCCATAGGAACCAAAGTTTTAGAGCGATTTCAAAAAAAAGTTTAAAAAAAAAGTTTATGTCATCAATGCCCCACCAGAGGCATACTACAGGTGAGAAATGATTGAGATCAGCCTGCAGGATACAGAGATATAGCTGCTCAAAAGTGTGGACGGACGGACGACGGCGGACGACGGAGGACCCACTATACTATAAGCTCCCCTGGAGCCTTCGGCCCAGGTGAGCTAAAAATATTACAATTTTTCATTTCAAAATTTGTTGTTTTTTTTCGGCGATAAAGGTAACACTGTATTTGTATAGGCGTGTTTTCGTAATGATACAAGCGCTGAAGACTCTCCAGGATACCCTTTACGCAAACACGCCTGTACAAATACATTGTAAATTTTACTGCCGAAAAACTGAAAATTTTAAGATGAAAAATTGTGATATTTTTCTTACTTCTGCTCAAAATATAGGTTGTGGATAGTCGTTAGAACCGCCGCTCGGTGAGGCGGTTCTAACGAGTACCCAAAATCTATGTTTTTGAACAGAAATAAGAAAAATAAGGTATATCCCTGCAGCCCCAAGTCTTGCTATATAAAAGTGGGGTTAAAGGGGGTCAAAATTATATAGGCATTTTTTCGTGATGCTGCTAATGTAGGCCAATATGATACATTTTACAGTTATTTCTGGAACATGTTATCTTAAAAAAATGGACAGCCAGAATATTAAAGCCTTGGTACAATCTACATAAATAGTCGTCTACAGTTTTCCTATTCAAGAAATCGGAACTGTTAATGGTGACACGTCAAATGACGTTCATACACCTATTACATAGAGGATCTTACATGAGTGTTTATGTATTATTGAATTTATTAAACGAGTTGAGGAAAAGGGATAAAATGCGAGGCTTTGCCGAGCATTTTATCCCTTTTCCTCAACTCGTTTAATAAATTCAATAATACATGAGCACGAATGCAAGATTCTATTTATCATATGACATTTAAAACGCATTTTATTCACGATTGTTTACAAAAACGTCAATATTCCGCCGTTAGTAAACGCAACGTCGTTAAGGACGTCGTACATGTAACGTTACGGGACGTATCTAGCTAATTTGCATATTTAATCCACTAGTGGATTATCGAAAATATTACACGACGTTAGTACACTCTCAGACGCGACGTCATATGATAAATGTATGTAAACCAGATAATACAGAAACTACTTACAATGTACATTTTTTTTCGATACCTCAAGGACAGATAACCACAGAACTAAATGACCAGAGTAGTGGCCCTGTGTCACGATATGGAACGTTTAGGATACTGTAAATGTATGAAGCTTTCTCGTGATACTCCATGTACAAATGCCAAAAACTACTTTCCAGACAAGGACAGAAAAAAACAGAAGTGGAATAATCAGACTAACAGTCCTCATCTGCTCACAATGTAATGCAGTAAAACCTCCACTAATTGTCACCTCTATTAAGCAGCCACCTCTCTTTAACAGCCACAATAATTAATTCCTCCCACAGAATTTTATTATATATTTTACATCTGCTCAGCAGCCACCTCTCTCCTCCAGCCAGCAGCCACCTTACCAAATCTAAATTCCCTCTATTAAACAGCCAGAGTTAACTCAATAGCAAAAATTAGATATAAACATAGGAATTTCTCTTCTGGTGTATTTTATTGTATTTCAAAATTTATTTTCCCCACAATTACCATTGTTATATCTGTATTATAAGCAAGTGAAAAGAAACATAAATGAAGGAGAGGTTCCAGATGACACTCCTCCGTAATTTATTTTTCTTTTAGTACATCCATGTTGAGCTGTCTTCAGCAATCACCATTTTTTGTCTGTCAGTATCAAGCCATATATCATCTCAGACATTTCCCTCTGTTGAACAGACACCTCCCTTAAACAGCCAGTTTTGGAGTTTTCCCAGATTGGCTGTTTAATAGAGGTTACACTGTGCTTTTAATGCTGGAAAATTCTGTTAAGTTGAAGACCTATTCCATGTAGCAAAGGGATCAGGGACGTTAGGGACCAAAACCCATTTTCACATAATCACGGTGAGACAATAAAATAGAAGTGGAGGCATTGATCAGGAATGAATACAATAACCTCACACCTCCCATCCACGACACCAAAGGGAAAGAAACACAAACATACAACAACTTCACCATAATGAAAACTTCACAAGCGGAAAGCCAAGAGGACAGTTACTTTCCCACAAAATAGCTAAACGGCTATTCAAAATAAAAACATATTAGCAATACAAACATGCAAAGACAAACTATAACAATAATAAACCACAACAGAAGAACCGCCTTGGAACGGTCAGTAAAACCATTGCGGAAACACATCTTTATAAATAAATTATAAACTTTACCGCCAAAAAAATTGAAAGTTTTAAGATGAAAAAGTGTGATATTTTTCTTAATTCCGCTCAAAATACAGATTGTGGGTACTCGTTAGAACCGCCTCATCGAGACGGTTCTAACGAGTACATAAATCTTTATTTTAGAGCAGGAATAAGAAAAATAAGGCATAACCCTGTAAACCCCGGTTTTACTATACAGTAGAACTTCGATGGCTCGAACAACGATGACTCGTTTACCATGGATGTGTCGAACCCATTATTGAGCCCCTGGCGAAATCCTGTATATAAGAAATAGTGGGGGATAATTAAGGAGATCTTAGTCTTTTATCTTGCAAATGTATGCTGTGTGTACTCATAAGAATCGCCTCGATGAGGCGATTCCAATGAGTACACACAGCATACATATTCATTATATAACACCGAAAAGATGCTTAAAAGTATCTCGTTATGCCTCCTGACAGTAACTTCAGTGGCTCGAACTACCCCTGTCTCGAACAGATTTTCGAGGTACCAAAGGTGTTCGAGCCATTGAAGTTCGACTGTAAAAAAGTGGGGTTCAAGGGGGTTAAAATTACATGGGCGTGTTATCGTAATGTTTTACAGCGGGAAGGTGGCTTAAATCGATTCCTTGCCCTTGATTCTATCGTAGTTTAGACAAATAATTTTTTGTTCAGTATCATTACACAAACACGCCTATACAAATACATTGCCACCTTTATCGCAGAAAAAATGAAAAATTTAGGATGAAAAATTGTTATATTTTGCTTATTTCTGCTCAAAATATAGATTGTGTGCACTCGTTAGAACCGCCTCGTCGAGGCGGTTCTAACTGGTACCCACAATCTCTGTTTGATGAGGCGGTTCTAACGAGTACCCACAATCTTTATTTTAGAACAGAAATAAGACAAAATAAGGCATAACCCTGTATAAAAGTTGGGTTCAAGGGGGTCAAAATTACATGGGTGTGTTTTCGTGGTGGTCATCACCTGATCAAGTCCGTGAAATGAACACCCCCTAAACCTCACTTTATATAGGGAAAACTGGGGTTTACGGGGTTATTCATTATTTTTCTTATTTCTGGTCCAAGACATAGGGTGTTGGTACTCGTTAGAACCGCCTCAATGAGGCGGTTCTAACGAGCACCCACAATCTATGTTTGCAGCATTTATAAGAAAAATATCACTGATTTTCATCAGAAAAAATTGCCATTTTGGAGATGTGAAAAATGCACTTTTTCGCACGGATGTGTTATCGTAATGTTTTACAGCGGGAAGGTGGCTTAAATCGATTCCTTGCCCTTGGTTTTATCGTGGTTTAGACAAATAATTTTGTTCAGTCCCATTACACAAACACGCCTATACAAATACATTGCCACCTTTATCGCCGAAAAAATGAAAATTTTAGGATGAAAAATTGTGATATTTTTCTTATTTCTGCTCAAAATACAGATTGTGGGCACTCGTTAGAACCGCCTCATCGAGGCGGTTCTAACGAGTACCCACAATCTATATTTTAGAGAAGAAATAAGAAAAATAAGGTTTACCCCCGGAAACCCCAGTTTTACTTTATAAAAGTGGGGTTGAAGGGGGTCAAAATCATATAGGCGTGTTTTCGTGATGGCGGCAAGAAGGATTTCTAACTCAGCAGTGAAACATCTCTGAGAACATAAAGTTTTACTCTGGAACAGGGATGGCCAAAGTGAGTGAGTGTTTGAGTTTTACGTCCCACCAACAGCTAAGGTCATACGGGGACGGGACCTTGATTTAAAGACTCATCCGAAAGTCTGGAGAAGCCCGGGATCGATCCTGCGATCCCTGGTTTACAAGGCGAGTTGCGTAACCACTACACCACGAAGGTTTCTCATGGATGGCCAAAGAAGTCATCAGGAAAACACGCCTATATAATTTTGATCCCCTTGAACCCCACTTTTATATAGTAAAACTGGGGTTTGCAGGGGTATACATTATTTTTCTTATTTCTGCTCAAAAACATAGATTGTGGATACTCGTTAGAACCGCCCCGACGAGGCGGCTCTAACGAGTACCCACAACCTATGTCTTGGGGCAGAAATAAGAAAAAAAATATAAACCTCCGTAAACCCTAGTTTTCTCTATATAATATAAAGTGGGGTTTAGTGCGTTGTACATTTCACGGAATTTTTCACAAGATGGTTGTCATGGATGGCGTCATGGTATTACGCGCAAGTACATGTAACCATGGTTTTATTACACGTGCGATCATAGGAGAAAGACCCTGTTGATGTTTATTACCGCCCAACTGAGGTTTGTCGAAAGTTGGACAGAGCCTGTCATCCTTGTAGCAAGTAGAGACAATTGGGGTATCATAGTAAAATATCCACTAATTGTCACCTTTCTTCAACGGCTACCTCTTTTCAGCAGCATAATAATAGCCCAAAAGCATTTAGCTACTATTTAACCCTTGTACCACTGTACACGTCAACACCTACCTCCAGATCAGATAGCTGATGGCTATTTCAAATCTGATCAGGATCTACACTGTTTGTCTTACAGTTTATTAATTGAAAGAATACATAATATTCAGTAATTTGATTGGTTGATCGGCAGAACTGAATGTGGCAAAAAATATTTTCAGCAGGATACTGAGCAGCCACCACATTCCCTCCGACCTGCAGCCATTTTAAAAAATCTAATTCCCAACTATTAAACAGAGAGTTCACCCAGTAGTCAAAATTAGAATCCATTGTGGGGTGTCTGTTTCTCTCAAAACATCATTTTGATATCAGTATAAGTAATATATAAGTGCATAAAAAAGAAAAAAAAAACAGAGTTTTAATTAAGTTTTATTCGTGCTGAGCCTTTAGTTGTCTGTCTATTTTCTATTTCAAGCCATACATCAGCTCAGACAGTACCCTCTACTGAACAGCTAGCTCCTCTAAGCAGCCGATTTTCCGGTTTGCTGCTTAATAGATGTTACACTGTATGTTTTTTTTTTCTTTGCTTAGTTCTTCACTTTGTTACCTGTTTCCTCATTTTTGTCTGCCCCTCTGTTCAACCACCTGTTCAATCTCTTTCTACCCCTTTCTCTGAGAGACAGCGCAAAATAACCAACATCTGTTCTCAGCCCCACCAAACCCCACCAACATTGACAAAGGCATAACGTAACATCAAGAAAACACGCCTATATGAGCCAGCGCACGACAAAACCTACAATAAGACATGTGCGCCCATCGAAGACTCAGATAAGCCTGCACATCCGTATAGTCTAACAAGAGACTTCTCTTGCTGCATGAAGGAGCATTGGGCCCTTAGATATCCTTAGAGGGCACAACGAAGACTCTGATCAGACTGCGCGGATGCGCAGGCTTATCTGAGTCCTCGTTGGGCGTACATGTCTTATTGTAGGTTTTGTCATGCGCTGGCTCATATAACTTTGACCCCCTTGAATCCCACTTTTGTACAGTAAAACTGGGGTTTACAGGGGTAAACCTTATTTTTCTTATTTCTGCTCCAGAATATAGATTCTGGATACTCGTTAGAACCACTCGATGATCGAGGCGGTCCTAACGGGTACCCACAATCTATATTTTGAGCAGAAATAAGAAAAATATTAGAATTTTTCACCTGGAAATTTTCGTTCTTTTCGGCGGTAAAGTTTACAATGCATTTGTATAGGCGTGTTTTCTTAATGGTGGGGTTTGGAGGTGTGTGAAACATTTATATTTTTCATAAGGAACAGCTGTCATTTAGATCCAGTCTCAAACGCTGGTTTTGTTCTGAAATTCAAATAAAAACAAAACGTTTGAGCAAGACAATACAAACAAAACGGTTTCGTTGACGATCAAAAGTGTTTACTGGTAGGGTTAATGCTAGCACAACCTGTGTTTAAGAAAACAAAATAAAAGCGTTCTTTAAAAATACATGTTTGTCTGTTTTTTGGGGGTATGAAAGAATGCCCTTTGACACACGGATGTGGTATCCTAATGCCAATTTACAAGTCTTAGAAAATGTGACTGCCTATTCGCTTCCCTTTGTATCCAACCCCAACCTCAACCCCCGAAAATGGGGTCTACTATGAAAGAGAAAACCTTCTTTTCTGCAGTGATTTTTGTTTTGTTAATATCCTTTTATATTGGATAGTCGTTTGGCCGTGAAGTCCTGTTTATTTTCTGACGGTTCAATAAAATATATTTGTTAGAAAAAAAAAGAAGAAAGTTTAAAAACACGAAGCAAGGTATGCACAATCTTACGAAGGGGGATTGTCCTTATGATTTATAAAAAAGAGAGGCGAAGCCTACGATCATGAGAGACGCCAAAGGGAAAGAAACAGAAACATGAAACAACAACCCTAATGGAAACATCAATAGCGGAAAGCCAAAAGGACAATTATAAACCGCTTCAGCATACACATGTAAATATTTTGTACTCAGTAATAATATAGATGTACGTTAATTTGCTAAGCATCAAGGCTTTGAAACAAAGTGAAAGGTTTCGTCGCAAATTAAAGTTTGAAAACATGTAACAGATTTTGTTTATTTGTTTGATTTGAGGTTTAACGTCCCCGTCAACACTGTAAAGGTCATTTTGGAGACGTTGCTTCCAATTTTGTGGGACTTTTACCCGACAATGAGATGAAATGACATCTCAAGCCCGGCCGCCAAATGAAACCAATAGGGTTTATAAGCATAGACGGGCCGACTCACACCGTTTTGCCTGGGCAGGCTTAGATCCTCTAAGCAGTTTACCAGTACTCGTGTGCGGGTCGGTTTCAGCTCTGCGTGGAAGCATCATGAAGCCCATCTATTTCTTCAAGATTTATGGGAACATCTGCATTCTAAAAATGTGCAAAACATTTGCATGATGGTTCTAATAGAATGGCTGGACATTCACCGATCCCTTACATTTGAATTTTGCAGTAGGCGGATTAGTATATGTTGCTTTTGCATTCATTTCTGTTTTTATTGAAAAGCTGTTCAGATATCATGGATTTCGTAAGTTAAGGGTACATATATAAAAATT
This sequence comes from Lucinisca nassula, assembly GCA_963580285.1. Taxonomy (NCBI): domain Eukaryota; kingdom Metazoa; phylum Mollusca; class Bivalvia; order Lucinida; family Lucinidae; genus Lucinisca; species Lucinisca nassula. The sequence continues at coordinate 129,360,472 of OY757017.1, forward strand.
ATTAAATTTAAAAAGTTCCAGGAATTTACCTTTTTTCTTTCGCAAGAAAATATCATCCTATACCAAAGGTTTTTTTTTTTTTTTTTCGTTTAAACCTTTCACATCATGTGAACAAGTCCGTGAAATGATCACCCCCTAAACCCCACTTTATATAGAGAAAACTGGGGTTAACGGGGGTATACATTATCTTTCTTATTTTTGCTCGAAGACATATGTTGTGGATATAAATAAGAAAAATATCAAAGATTTTCATCAGAAAAGTAGCCATTTTGGAGATGCGAGAAAATGCACTATGTCACACGGGTATGCCAGTTATCATAATGCGTTCTCCTTTAAATTCTAACAAGTGAAATGAGAGTCAATTTTAGATGTCCAGCTCTTATTTATTTATTTATTATTTCAGACTCCGAAATATTTTGTCATGGAATTTCCCATAGTTTATTGAATATTAGTAGTATGTATGTGTTAACACCTTAAAAAACACAAAATGGATTTTTTACGATAACACATCCTTGTGACATGGTGCAAACTTTAATGTCTCCAAAACAGTCGTTTTTCTGATGAAATTTTGTGATACATTCCTTAGCTATACTAAGCTAAACTCCAAACATAGGCTATTGGTGCTCGTTAGAACAGATTCTAACGATTACTCACAACCTATGTCATCACGTGAACAAGTCCGTGAAATAAAGACCCCCCTAAACCCTACTTTATATAGAGACAACTGGGGTTTACGGGGGTAAACACTATTTTCCTTATTTATGCTCAAAGACATAGGTCGTGGGTACTCGTTAGAACCGCCTCAATGAGGCGGTTCTAACGAGCACCCAAAACCTATGTTTGGAGCAGAAATAAGGAAAATATTACAAAATTTCATCAGAAAAAAACACGTTTTTTTTTAGGTTTGCAAAATACAGTATATCACACGGATGTTTTATCGTAATGTCTCGGAAGCGAAATAAGAAAAAAAGAGTTAGAACCATCTTAGCCCGGCAATACCATGTTTGAAGTACTTAATGTGCGTGACTTTATAGTTAATTCTTATACATTTATGTATGTAATAAACGCGACCTCGGATTGGATAACATCAAAACTTTGCGACTGTATATTCTGCGATCTACTATCGGAAAGCCGACGTCATCACGTAACGTCGCTTTTTTATTGGCTGACATTTGGGGTTACACAGCTCACAGCGCTAGCAGCCTTGCGCAAATTAATACAAAATTCGAAGCAACGCCTCAAAAATGACCTTTACAGTGTTGACGGGGACGCTAAACCTCAAATCAAACAAAAAAATTTAGGTCCCCGGTAGTGATGGCGGGGACATATCGGCTTGCTGATTTGTCCGTAGGTTTGTACGTTGGTTTGCTGGACAATAACAAACCAACGGTCATAAATTTTGAACCATTAAAGATAGAGCCTTCATATTTGGCATGTAGTTTCCTTGTGACAAGAGATTCCGATTCATACAAACAAATTGACTTAAGACCTTGAACTGTGACCTACTTTAAATGAAACATTAACATTGGTCATAACTGGCGACCCGTTTGCGATAGAGCCTTCATATTGTACATGTAGTTTCCTTCTGACAAGGGCTTCCCACCCATACAAAGCTTTTTGACCTATAACCTTGAACTGGACATGTGACCTTCTTTTAAGAAAAAAAAATAACATTGGACATTTCTTTTGAACTTTTTCAAATAGAGCCTTCATATTTAGCACATATGTATCTTGTGACAAGGGCTTCCTACTGATACAAAAATGACTTTGACCTTGAACCATTTGAGATTGAGCCTTCATATTTGGCATGTAGGTTTCCTGTGGCAAGGGCTTCCAACTCATATGAAATTATGACCTACGACCTTGACCGGAGACCTACTTTATCATAACCTTTTGTACTATTTCGGACAGAGCCCTCATATTTGGCATGTAGGTTCCTTGTGGCAAGGGCTTCCAACTCATACAAAAAATTGACCTAAGAGTGACCTTCACATTGTCCTGTCACCTTATCCCGGGGACATATTCGTGTTTAACAAACACATCTTGTTAACTTTACAACCGAATTAGTGCAATAAAATAGGGATAACTGTTTTTAAAATTGTCATTTGGAAGGTATACATCACAAAAACACGCCTATATGATTTTGACCCCCCCCCCCTTTGAACCCCTCTATTATATAGAAAAACTGGGGTTTTAAAGGGATAAACCTTATTTTTTTTTATTTCTGCACTAAAATATAGATTGTGGGTACTCTTTAGAACCGCCTCGATGAGGCGGTTCTAACGAGTACCTACAATCTATATTGCGAGCAGAAATAAGAAAAATATCACAATTTTTCATCTTAAAAATTTCGATTTTTCGAAGGTAAAGTTTATAATGTATTTGTATAGGCGTGTTTTCGTAATGTGTCGGTTTATGAACGCGTAAAACCACCGATTAACCACCCCAAATGACAATTTTAAAAACAGGTTTCCCCTAAATGAAACAGTCTAATAGAAGTGGAGGCAATGATCATGCAGGAATCGATACAATTAACCCACAGCTCCCATCAGAGACACCAAAGGGAAAGAAACACAAACATGAAACAACAGACCCCAATGGAAACGTCAACAGCGTAGGGCCAAAAGAACAGTTACTTTCCCACAAAATGACCAATAGGCTATCCAAAATAAAATAACATAAGCGACACAAACACCCGAAGACAAACCATAACAAAAATAAACCGCGACAGAAGAACAGCATTGGAACGGTCAATGGAAACAAATTCCACTGTGGGGGGATCGATTTTACGTGCCCACAATCCTCGCCCTTACTTCCGTCTCGATTTAAACCTCAAATCAAACAAACAAACAAACAATTTAGACAAATAATTTGTTCAGTCCGCATGAAGGCCTCCTAACTCATCAGTGCAACATCTCCGTGAGCACAAAAAATCAAACAACCACAGAGATGAAACAACGATGAGGACTCGACAGCAAGAAACCACTGAAATGCCGGAGCAAAAGAAAACCAACAGTTAGACTCCGATTTCAGGACCATGTAATATCCAGTTTCAGGACCATGTTACCAGCAATAGGATATTACGATAACACACTGCCTTTTTTCATATCTCCAAAATGGCTACTGTTCTGGTGAAATTTTGTGATAATTTTCTTATTAATGCCTCAAAAATAGATTGTGGGTGCTCGTTAAAACCGCCTTACTGAGACGGTTCTAACGAGTATTCACAACCTGTATCTTGGAGCAGAAATAAGAAAAATAATGTTTACCCCCGTAAATCCAAGTTTTCTCTATGTAAAGTGGGGTTTAGGGGTGTTATTTCACGTACTTCACGTGATGCTGGGACAATCGACCTTCCAGTGCTGTCAGGATTTCAATTTAAACCTTTTTTGCCAAAATGGAATCTTCCTCCTTATATATGGCAGGATTCCATTTCAGAATTTAGGGGTTACAGGTTGTGTTATCTTTTTAGCCAATAGCTGGAGTTTTTGCGGTTTCTGATTTGGGCCTGTACTGTTTGCTAGGGTACCCGTTTATGGGTTTACGGTACAAAATGAGTCAATCTACTGTTCGTGTTAGAACTTACCTTCCAGAGTTCTCTGAGTTGTCAGGAGGACTGCTACACGTTCTAGAAAAAAAAGGAGAAACATGCACCATCAATATGGGCAACTACATGTAATAGACCGGTGTATCAGTTGCTTCAACATAATATACTTCAATAACAGCTGTTTCATAAGAATATGAAAGAAGATTCTATGTCACATTGATTGATTGATTGATTGACTGTTTTGAGTTTAAAGACACTTCAGCCCTTGTGGGCCATTTTGTGTCATCTCCCAGAGAAAGGGGAAAAGAACAGAAGAGATAATAGAGGAGATGGAAGTGAGGAGGACAAAAAGAACAAGAGAGCCATGATGGCCCTGGATCGCTCACCTGATCCACATTGTAGAAAGGTGCCTAGTCAGAAGGAAAATACATGCCAAATATGAAGGCTCTATCAAAATGGTTCAAACGTTATGATAAAGTAGGTCAAAAGTCAAGTCAAACATTTTGTATAGATGTAAAGCCATTGTCACAAGGAATATACATGCCAAATATGAAGGCTCTATCTCAAATGGTTCCAAAGTTATGATTAAGTAGGTCACAGATCAAGGTCAAGGTCACAGGTCAATTTTTCTGCATGAGTGGGAAGACCTTGTCACAAGGAACAAACATGCCAAATATGAAGTATACCTTAAATGGTTCAAAAGTTATGACAAAAATGTTTATAAGTCAAGGTCACGGGTCAAATTTTTTGCATGCGTGATAAGCCCTTGTTCCAAGGTACTTACATGCCAAATATGAACGCTCTATCCTAAATGTTTCAAAAGTTTTAGACAGAAGGTCAATGGTCAAGGTCACATGTCAAAATATTTGTATGGGTGGACAGTCCTTGCCACAAGGAACATACATGTCAAATATGAAGGCTCTATCACAAATGGTTAAAAATTATGATAAAGTAGGCCACATGTCAAGGTCAAGGTCAAAAATCATTTTGTATGAATAGGAAGCCCTTGTCACAAGGAAACTACATGCCAAATATGAAGGCTCTATCTCAAATGCTTCAAAAATTATGACAAAGTATGGCAAAGGTCAAGGTCATAAGACAATTTTTTGTATGGGTGGGAGGACGTTTTCACAAGAAGCATACGTGCCAAATATGAAGGCACTACATCACCTGGTTCAAAATTGTAATAAAGTAGGTCAAATGTCAAGGTAAAGGTCACATATCATTTTATGTATAAATAGGCAGCCCTTGTCGCAATGAACCTACATGCCAAATATGAAGGCTATATCTCAAATGCTTCAAAAGTTATGACAAAGTAGGTCAAGGGTCAAGGTGACGGGTCAAAATTTTTGAATGGCTGGGAAAACTTTGACACAAGGAACATACATGCCAAATATGAAAGCTTTTTCCCATATGGTTCAAAAGGTATGATAAAGTAGGTCACAGGTCAACGTCACAGGTCAAATTTTTAAATGGGTGGTAGGCCTTTGTCACAAGGAACCTACATGCCAAATATGAAGGCTCTAATTCAAACGGTTCAAAAGTAAATACAAAATAACCTACTGATCTTCTTTTTGATTTGACATGACCAATATTCGAACTTAACTGAGATATTGTCCAGATGATCATTCTGAGCAAGTTTTATGATGAATGGACTAAAACTGTGGTCTCTTAGAGTGTTCACAACGTTTTTCTATGGTTTGACCTGCTAACCTACTTTTTGAACCGACATGACCCATATTCAAACTTGACCCAGATATTGTCAAGATGGTAATTCTGAGCCAGTTGGATGACGATCGGACCAAAACTGTGGCCTCAAGCGTGTTCACAAGTTTTTTCTATGACCTACTTTTTGAACCGACATGATCCATATTCGAACTTTACGGAGATATTTTCAAGATGATCATTCTGGGCAAGATTGATTATGATCAAACAAAAACTGTGGCCTCTAGTGTGTTCTCAATGTTTTCCTATGATTTGACCTACTGACCTACTTTATGGCCTAACATAACCAATATTCGATCTTGACCCAGATATTGTCAAGATGATCATCCTGGGCAAGTTTGATGATGATTGGACAAAACATTGGCCTCTAGTGTGTTCACAAGGTTTTTCGACGATTTGACCTACTGACCTACTTTTTGACCCGACATGACCCATATTCGAACCTGACCGAGACATTGTCAAGACGATCATTCTGAGCAAGTTTGATGATAATCGGACCAAACCTGGGGCCTCTAGTTTGTTCACAATATTTTCTATGATTTGACCTTTTGACCTACGTTTTTGGCCCGACATAACTCATATTCCAACATGACCGAGATATTGTCAAGACAATCATTCTAAGCAAGATTGATGACGATCGGACCAAAACTGTGGCCTCTAGTGTGTTCACAAGGTTTTTTCTATGATTTGAGCTACTGACCTACTTTTTGACCAAACATGACCCATATTCGAACATGACCCATATTCGAACACTCTTGAGGGAGTGTAGTGTAAAGGGTTGAAAAATCATAAGTAGACAGCCTTGAAGCACAAAAAATGCGTGGCTGACAATTTATTTAAAACTTCGTAAGCGTTTTTATAGACCAAAACAGATTCTCCCTGATCTACCCAAGACTTTGTCGCAATATTCAAGCACATGCTTTGTTGGCAGTAAAACATGAAGTTAATAATTTGGAAAGTTCAGTGGTGGTAAAAGAGCTTGACTTTGCTATAAACAGTGCCTTTTATGGTCTTTTATGAAGTTTAGGTAACCAATATAAAGTAGGAAGCTTGTCTCGACCTTCTGTAACACAAACAGCAAACTTGGTGGCTGAATGACAAATGTGGTCATCAACCACAGCCCTCTCTACAGCCAAAGGCTGCAGTTTATAGGCCTTAGTACCACCAGGATTTTGCCGAAGAGTGTTAACATAGTGGAACCGTCAAACAACGGCCCCATTGTTAGCGGGCTGGTCTGCTGGAGCCAAAACAAACTTCTTATGGAATTCTTGAATACCTAGTTTAAGGTGACGTGTTCAGGAGGTTGTAAGTTCGTATTTTGAGAGTAGAAAGAAATGCGTTTGTTTACTAGTTTCAGAATGCTCAGTTTCCATTCTTAGAGGGCTTTATGCTCAACATACTCTCGTTTGCACCATCGATTATCAAATTTATTCAAGGCAGCAGCGATTTCATCTCTACACTTATTGAAATCAATTTTAGAAGAAATCGATATTTCAGTCCTTTAGAAATTATATTTCGTATCCTAGAATCAGGAATAATTTTTACATTGCCAGTAATAATATAGAAATACACTGAAATTTTATAATTTCAGGTTTCAGGAGTGTAAGTGTCAATATAAAGATCAGAAACAATTTTATAGAAATTAAAATGATAGACCTAACAGGTGTTTTGTATTTTAAGCAAATTATAGGTGTTTCAGTATTTTGAAAATAAGCAGGAATGGATGAAATCACTGAACTGTCCCGGAAGATACTAGGTAAATCTATCTAAAATTAATGAAGAAATATTTCCTTCAAATATTTCATAAATTCCGCTGTGAAATCAATGATCCCAAAGGACTAGAAAATATAAACCAGACTACGATGAAGGGCAGGGAGATTTTTTACGGCCGCCAAACATTCCCTTCACACCAGCTGTGTAGAAGTTAAATGGTTTGATATAAGGGTAACCATTTGGAAGCAAGGAGTACAGCACAGGACTGAAAATTATGGAGTGAACAAGGTTTTTCTGAGCCATACTAGCTGGTTTCGGCCAATTTGGTCTTATCAGTGACCCTCAAATATTTCCTAAATTACGCAGTGAAATTATTTATCACAAAGGACTAGAAAATATAAACCACACTATGATGAAGGACCGGGAGACATTTTACGGCCGCCACACATTACTATAACACCAGCTGTGGTGAAGAGTAATGTTCTGAGATAAGGGTTATCCATTGGAAAAGAGAAGTACAGCACGGAACTAAACATTATGGAATGAAGAAGGTTTTTTCTGTGCCAGACTAGCTAGTTTCGGCTAAAGTGGCGTCATCAGTGATGCTCAAATATTTCCTATATTCCGCAGTGGAATCAATGATTCCAAAGGACTAGAAATTATAACCCACACTATGGTGAAGGGCTTGGAGACTTTTTACGGCCGCCACACATTCCCTTAACACCAGCTGTGGTGAAGTTATAAGTCTGGTTTTCAAATGTATTTGTTGCTCAGACCTGATATCGTGATGTGCCATCCAAAGAGCAAAACATCAGTTAAAAATTATTAACGAAAAGCCACAATCAACAACAACGATCAGGTCAAACCACTAAAGGGGCGCTAAAGCACAAACAAGCGGATATTTATCCTACTGCACAGGATTAGCCAAGGAGATACTATGACACAAACAAGGAGAGGTTATGGGCTTATGGCCCATTTCTAAACAATGAGAAGATAAGGCATTCACAAGTACATTCTAAGACACAAACAAGGAGATGCTACGGCACAAACAAGATGCTAAGGCACAAACAAGGTGAAGCTAAGATACAAAGGTAAACTAGGAGATACTAAGACACAAACAAGAGGGCCCAGAGGGCCCCGATTCGCTCACATAAGTGTCACTGTCTCTAGTACATGCCACTTTTAGCTCTGGCGGCCATCTTGGTCGTTAGAGCGGAACGATCTTAGCTATTGTGGTAGGGAGTTACCTAGGCAACATTCCTGTGAAGTTTGAATCGAATTGGCCCAAGGGTTTAGGAGAAGTTCGCATTTGAAGCAAATTTACAAGTTTTATTATTTTTAGCTCTGGAGGCCATTGTGTTCAGTGGAGTGGGATCGTTTTAGCTATTTTGGTAGAGGGCCATCTATATTCCTACGAAGTTTGAATGAAATTGGCCAAAGGGTACAGGAGGAATTGTCGTTTGAAGATTTTTTTTTCTATTTTTAGCTCTGGTGGCCATCTTGTTTGTCAGAGAATTTTAGCTAATTTGGTAGGAGTCACCAAGGCAACATTCCTGTGAAGTTTGAATCCAATTGGCCCAAGGGATTAGGAGGAGTTCGCGTTTGAAGCAAATTTACGATGTTGTTCTATTTTTAGCTCTGGCAGTCATTTTGTTTAACCAAGCAAGATTATTTTAGCTATTTCGGTAGAAAGTCATCTAAGCATTATTCCTATGATGTGTGAATGAAATTGGCCAATGGTTACAGGAGGAGATGTCGTTTCAAGATTTTCTATTTTTAGCTCAAGTGGCCATCTTGTTTGTCATAGCGGAACGAGTTTAGCTTTTTTGGTATGGAGTCGCCTACAAAACATTTCTGTGAAGTTTGAATCAAACTGGCCGAACGGTTTGGGAGAAGTTCGCATCTGAAGCAAATTTACAATGTTTGTTTTAATATTTTTAGCTATGGCGGCCATTTTGCTAATCAGAGCAGAACCGATTAAGCTATTTTGGTAGAAGGTCACCTAAGCAACATTCCCATGAATTTTGAATGAAATTGGCCCATTTGTACAGGAGGAGTTGTTGTTTAAATTTTTTTTTAGCTCTGATGACCATCTTATTCATCAGAGCGGAACTTTTTAGCTATTGCGGTAGGGAGTTACCTAGGCAATATTTCTGTGAAGTTTGAATCAAATTGGCTCAAGGGTTTTGGAGGAGTTCGCATTTGAAGCCAGTTTACCATGTTTTTCTACTTTTAGATCTTGCGGCCATTTTGTTCATCAGTGCAGAACCATTTTCGCTACCTTGGTAGCGGGTCACATAAGCAACATTCTTATGACGTTTGAATGAAATCGGCCCAAGGGTACAGGAGAAGTTGTCGTTTAAATATTTTTTTCTATTTTTTTGTTTTGGCGGCCATCTTGTTCGTCAGAGCGGAACGGTTTTTGCTATTTTGGTAGGACGTAAGCTAGGCAACATTCCTGTGAAGTTTGAATCAAATTGGCCTAAGGGTTTAGGAGGGGCGTTCGCGTTTGAAGCAAATTTACGGTTGTTTTTTTTAGCTCTGGCGGCCATTTTGCTCATTGGAGCGGATCTGTTTTAGCTATTTAGGTGAATAATCACCTGAGCAACATTACTACGAAGTTTGAATGAAATTGGCCCAAGGGTACAGAAGGAGTTGGGGTTTGAAGACTTTTTTATTTTTAGCTCTGGCGGTAATCTTGTTCATCGGAGCGGAATGATTTTAGCTATTTTGGTTGGGAGCCAACCAGGCAACATTCCTGTGAAGTTTGAATCAAATTTGTCCAAGGTTTTAGGAGGGGTTTGTATTTAAATCAAATTGTTGATGACGCACGCCGCACGACGGACGAAGGACATTTACTGATCACAATACCTCACCATGAGCACTTCGTGCTCAGGTGAGCTAACAAGGAGACACTGTGGCACACCATTAAACAATGAGACGCTATGTCACAAACAAGGACATTCTAAACAGAAGTGGAGGCAATGATCAGGAATCGATACAATCCACCACAGCTCCCATCAGAGACACCAAAGGGAAATTCACACAAACACAAAACAACAGACCCTAATGGAAACACCAACAGCGGAATGCCAAAAGGACGGTTACTTTCCCACAAAATAGCCAATAGGCTATCCAAAATAAAATAACACAAGCGACACAAACACCCAAAGACAAACCATTACAAAAATAAACCGCGACAGAAGAACCGCCTTGGAACGGTCAGCGGAAACGAATTCCACCGGGGGGGGGGGGGGGGGGGGGCTTAAATCGATTTAACGTGGCCACAATCCTCGCCCTTACTTCTGTCGCGATTTAGATAATTTGTTCAGTCCGCATGAAGGCCTCCTAACTCATCAGTGCAACATCTCCGTGAACACAAATAATCAAAGAGATGGAATCAACGGTGAGGATTCGACAGCAAGAAACCACTGAATTGCTGGAGCAAAAGAAAACCAACAGTTGGACTCCGATGGGCCCCACCAGAGACAGAGCATCAGGCACCAACCAACATTATCTTGAATTATATCTCTCTAATTCTCAATAAGCCTTTACGTTGGAACCGTCATACAATCTGAGGCCTAACCCACCGGCGTGCAATTAAACAGGGAAGCAAAGTTGTCAACCGTGACTGGGTTAACTACCATGCATGCAGTTTGTCGTATAACATTTATGTTGTACCCAATCTTTCTATATCGAAGAATGATTTTACGAAATTTGGTGCTGAAGTCATTGCGGTTATATATTTTTTTTCCGAAATCATATACTAAGTCACCATAAAATTCGGGTTCCCATAGACCTTGTTGCAGAAGAGATTTAAGTCCAATATTGAATTTTGAAATTAAATCAGAATGACGTCTATAAACTTTTGAAAAGGCTTTGCGTAGTTTATGGTACCGATAACCCTGATTTAGAAGTTTAGCCGTTAACAATTTATTACGAGTGTTGAAGTCAGGTACATGACTACACACTCTGGCAAATCGAATTAATTGCGAAATAAGGCATAAACAAAGAGATTCTAAGACACAAACAAGAAGATGCCAAGGCACAAATAAAGATAAACTAAGGTATAAAGAGAAACAGGAGACATTAAGACACAAAAAGAAGAGGTACAAGAACAAGCAGACGTAAAGATACAAAAAAAACTAAGGGGCAGTAAAACACATAAGGAGATGCTAAGGCACACTTAAAACAAGGAGACGCTAAGGCAAAAACAAGTAGACAATCAGGTTTAAAAATAAATTAAGAGACATGACATGTATTTTTTCAGCAGGCGACATTTTAAAATATTTTCTGCAGCACAAATTAGATGATAAAAAACAAATAAGTAGATGCTATTGTACAACGATAAAAAAGGAAAACTATGGCACAATGTTAAAGAAGGCGACGTTTAAGGACAAACAACGAGACAAAAAGGTACAGAATTAACAAAGGAAAAAACACTAACTTTAAGGCATACACAAGAAGATGATGAGACACACCATTAAACCAGGAGACAACAAGGCACACACAACGAAACATTAAGGTTAAAAGATAAACAAGGATACACTAAGGTGCATAATTAAACACTGTGACGTTGATGCACAACAAGAAAAGTTGGTAAGGTACAAAGTTAACCAGGAGACGGCAAACAATGCAAAGTTAAGCTGGGAAATAAACAACGAGACGCCTAGGTACAACGATAGACAAGCAGCTGCTAAGGCACAGACAAGGATAAGCTAAGACAATGATAAGCTTAGGCACAAAAAAGTTGAAACAACATATGAAAAACGTATGCAGAACAACACAATGCTGACAAACATGATGAGAAACTGAAATGAAACGAATGCCGATCAATAAGCTGATTTAGTTTTAGCTTTAGTCATCAGAGTCGTCATCATGTTAACAAACTAGTGAGAAAAGGTCACTCAGGAAAGGCCTCAATCCAAGAACGTAGCCGTCTCAAGTCTCCTATAGTCCTATAGAAAGTGACACGGAGGTACACACAAAAAAGACGAAACAACAACCAAAAGCACAAAGCCAAATAACAGTAAAAGAACGACCACCTTGGGACGGTCAGCAGCAAAACTACTTGGTAGGGGGGGAGGGGGGGCTTCAACTCCGGAGTTTATGAAATTTCAACCCTCGCCCTCAGTTCCAGCACAGTATCAAACAAAATAACAATAACAAATTGATCCGCATGAAGGCTTTCTAGCTCAAAAATGAGTAATGATAAAATACATGGTAAAATGGTTTTGTATAGATTAATATTATCATGAATCAGGGTTGAGGACTCAAAACAATCCGACGTCAGAGCAGCAAAAAAAAAAAAAAAAAAAATACCAGTAAGATCACGGAAACAAGTCCATGACATAAACGCCTCACTAAAGTAGACGTGAAGGCAGTGATCAGGAATCGATACAATTAACCCAAAGCACCCACCAGAGACACCAAAGGGAAAGAAGCACACACATGAAACAACCAGACCCCAATGGCCAAAATGATAGTTACTTTCCCACAAAGTGGCCAATTGGCTATACAAAATAAAATACACACACCCAAAGACAAACCACATAACAACAACCCGCGACAGAAGAACCGCCCCGGAATGGTCAGTGAAACGAATTCCACCGGGGGGCTTAAATCGATTCTAGTTGGCCACAATCCTCGCCCTTATTTCCGTCTCGATTTAGACAAATAATTTGTTCAGTCCGCATGAAGGCCTCCTAACTCATTTGTGCAACATCGTGAACAAAAAACAATCAAACAACCACCGAGATGAAACAACGGTGAGGACTCGATAGCAAGAAACCACTGAAATGCTGGAGCAAAAGAAGACCAACAGTTAGACTCCGATGGGCCCGACCAAAGACGGAGCATCAGGCAACAGCCAACATTACATAAAATTAGAATTAGCCCCCACTCTGCCACTTTATATAGAGAAAACTTGGTTTTACATGGGTATATATTATTTTGCTTATTCCTGTTCCAAGACATAGGTTGTGGGTACTCGTTAGAACCGCCTCATTTTTTCTAACGAGCACTCACAACATATGTTCGAAGTATCAATAAGAAAAATATCACCTTTTTTCATCGGAAAAGTAGCACTTTTTTGCGAAATGAAAGAATACACTATGTCACACGGATGTGTTATCGTAACGGGTGCACTTGACAACATAAGAGGGATGTTTTAAACGAATTGCTTATTTCTATCTGTAGACTTCAAATTTCAAGTAAGCCCAAAAGTGCTTATCACATGCCCTCGAAGTACTGTGGCTAGAAATGCAAAGTTTCAGCCGATGTATCCACTTCTTGAAGGCGTCACGGTACGCTGATTTGGGCACAGTAATAAGGTACTAATGAATGGCAGACGAAGTGCCTGTCGGGACTGGTATTTCCGCACGGCAAGGAATGATTTCAATTTCGGAAACAAAAAGAAATCACATCGGGCAAGGTCTGGGGAATATGGGGGTGAGGCAAAACAGTTACTTTTTCTTTCTTCAAAATCGCCGTAGTTATTGCGGAAGCATGAGCGGTTGCATTGTCATGACGAAGACGGACATGTTTAAAACCAGTGGCAGGGCGTCGTTTCTGGTAATACTTTTTCAGTTTCTTCAGTACTACGTCTTTGTGGTGCTTTCCGGTGATGCTTTTGCCCTTAATTCACCGGCACTTTTATTGAAACTCCTTCACCAGAGAAGAAGATTGCATACAAAACCTTCTTTGTACTCAAAGAACGTTTGGCAAATTATTGGGCGTTTGCTGTTTTTAGTGCCCAGATCTTATTGCTAACCTTTCTGACGAGCTCAAAATAATGAACCTAGGTTTCATCACCTGTGACGACATTGGCAAACTGTTTTTGTCATATTTTTAAACATTTGAAGCAGATTTTTGGACAATTTAACCCGTTGCCTCTTTTGCTCGTCAGTCAACAGATGTGGCACCAATCTAACAGAAATCTTTCTGACTTTCAAATGCTTCTTCAAAATAAGGTGAACCGTTGATAGTGATATGCCTACCTTTCGTGCAATATCACGAACTGTAAATCTGGCATCTCCTTCAATGATTTCCTTTATATAAGAAACGATTTCTTTACGATATGCAGATTTTGGCCTACCTGATTTCGGTGCATTTTTGATGGACTCTACACCAGACTCAAATTTCTTTTTTCACCGGTGAACTGTGTCATAAGACACACAAGAAGGTCCAAAAGCAGTCGAAATTTCAGTCATCAGTTTCTTCAAAGAACAACCAAGTTATGAGCAAGCTTTGATGTTAGCCCATATTTCATATTTTAGTAGACGCTTCTACCAACCATTTCATACTGCAGTGGTCAATGACTGCGCGATTCAAATGGTAAATTTTATGCCTTACACTTAGTCCAACATGTACATTGATACGCCATTGTGTAGATATTGAATAGCCCTATACAAGTATGTATTGGTTTTGATCGTGCCCCACGTGGATATAGAGCTAGAGGATATTAAGCAATTCTTTTCGAACATCCCTCGTACAAAGTGACTTGAGCGACAAACGAATACTAAGTTTTTGCTAGTCTAACCTCTGCAGCTTCGAATTTCTCGTTTAAGTCTATTGTTCTCTTGCTTCAGAGTCTCGTTTTCAGTACTTCTATCCCCGGTCATTCTTTTCAACAGTTGGTAGCCATCGTTTGCCTTTTTTAATTCTTCTGAAAACAGACACATGGCATCACGTGAACAAGTCCGTGAAATGAGGACCCCCTAAACCCCACTTTATATAGAGAAAACTGGGGTTTAAGGGGGTAAACATTATTTTTCTTATTTTTGCTCCAAGACATAGGTTGTGGGTACTCGTTAGAACCGCCTCAATGAGGCGGTTCTAACGAGCACCCTCAACCTATGTTTGCTGTATTTGTTAGAAAAATATCACCAATTTTCATCAGAAATGCAGCCATTTTGGAGATGTGAAAAATGCACTATGTCGCACGGATGATTTTTCGTAATGGAAAGGAAAAAATGTAATGCAGGTTTCATGCTAAGTTCGTTTGAACATGAAATTTGCTATTTTTTTTGTTTGATTTGAGGTTTAACGTCCTCGTCAACACGTATAGGTCATTTTGGAGACGTTGCTTCCAATTTTGTGGGACTTTTACCCGACATTGAGATGAAAAGACATCTCAAGCCCTGTCACCCAATGCCACCTATAGGGTTTGTAAGCATGAACGGTCCGACCCACCGCTTTGCCTGGGCAGGCTTAAATGCTCTAATCGGTTTACCAGTACTCGTGTGCGGTCGGTTTAAGCTCTGCGTGGAAGCATCATGCAGTCCATCTATTTCTTTCAGCCCCGATGGGCGGGGGCGAATGTAATTTGCACTCAAGATATTCGAGGAAACTTAGCGTAAAAAAACAACCCTGAGGTGCACCACCATTTACCAAAAAACAAAGAAGAAGAAGAAGAAGAAGAAGATGATGATGATGATGATGATGATGATGATGATGATGATGATGATGATGATGATGATGATGATGAAGATGATGCTGTAAACTATGCAAATATTTATGATAAGCACAACTCTCACATTACGAAAACACGCCTATACAAATGCAAACTTTAACTACAGCTGGTGTGTGGGAATGTGTGGCGGCGGTAAAACGTCTCCCTGCCCTACATCATAGTGTAGATTATATTTTCTTGTCCTTTGGGATCATTGATTCCATTGTGGAATTTTGAAAATATCTGAGGGTCACTGATGAGGCCTAATTGGCCGAAACTAGCTAGTCTGGCCCAGAAAACATGTACACTCCATATTTTTCACTTCTGTGGTGTATTCCTTGCTTCCAAAGGATAAACCTTTTGTAGAACATATTTACCACCTAATCACCTAATACACGAACTTTTTAAGATGAAAATTTGTGATATTCTTCTTATTCCTGTTCAAACTATAGATTGTTGGTACTCGTTAGATCCGCCCCTTCGATGTCGTTCTATCGAGTACCCACAATCTATATTGTAGAGCAGAAATAAGAAAAATAAGGCTTACCCCTGTAAAAACTCCAATTTTTCTATATAAAATTTGGGTTCAGGGGGTCAATATTATATAGGTGTGTTTTCGTGATGATACGCAAACTATGCTTGAATGGTACCTGACATACATTTTTGTTTTCACCACATGGATCACTCTTGAAGGTACCAGTAAGAGTGATTCAAATGTCGTAGGGACTTGGTTTGTGTATACTTTAGCTTCTCCTTACTGCGCTTGCCCCCCAACCCCCCCCCCCCCCACCCACACACACACACTCCACCCCACGCCCATTGGGGCTTTACGAAATATTTGGGATGCATGATGCTTCCAAACTGAAACCGACAACCAAAGTGTTACAAACAGACGGACGTTCTCACGAACAGACATTTAAGTGGTTAGGCGTGTGCATATTAACTACATACATGGCAAAATCTCAGGTAAAGGCAAATTTTGCCACTTAAATGTCAAATATACGGATAAAGTCCATGTGGACTTACGAATAAATACTTAAGTGACAAAATTATTATGCCCTTAAATGTCGGTTCTTGAGTGCAGACAGACGGCTGGACGGACGGACGTGAAAACGGTCTACACCCCGCCCCCAACTTCGTTTGCGGGGGATTAAAACAAGGCTTGGTACTGGGATTCCGGTTCACATGTAATGTCAAGTCTCATTTTCTCTCAGCAAAATGCGCACGCACTGTAGATAACATTATTTTGCTCACCTTGTAATTTTTGATTCTGCTGGCAGCATTCTTGCAGTTTTTGTTCCAAACTCGCGACTGCACCTGGATCAAATCTTGCCCTTATCTGTTCCTTCTCATCTAGATAATGATAAAAAATAAATCTATTATGTTGTCATTTTTTTTCTTGTTTATACTCAAAACATAAGTTGTGGGGGCTCGTGAGAACCGCCTCATTGAGGCGGTTCTAACGAGGACCCACAACCTATGTAGTCATTACGAGAACAAACCTATAATAATACACTTTACGACTGCAAACTGTACCACTGTATAGGGAAAATTTTAAGATGAGAAAGTATGATATTTTTCTTATTTCTGCTCATTATATAGATTGTGGGTACTCGTTAGAACCGCCTTATCGAGAAAAATAAGGTTTACCCCTATAAACCCCAGTTTTACTATATAAAAGTGGGGTTCGAGGGGGTCAAAATTATATAGGCGTGTTTTTGTGATGTGAGAAGAAATAAGAAAAATACTGTATACCCCTTCTGTAAACCCAAAATGTCACTATAGGCTGTATAGATGGGCTCCGAGGGGTGTTCATTATACGAACTTAACCCTTATCTTGCTGTTCACGACAACCCCTACCTTTGTAAACAGTGTAGATCCAGATCGGATGGCTTCTGAACCCATCTGATCAGGATCTACACTGTTTGTCATTCAGTTTGAGAATTGAACAAATATATTATGCAAAGTAATTTGATTGGTTGATAATCAGCAATGGGAGTGGCTTAATTAATTTATTCAGCGGGATAAGGGTTAGTTACAAAATGGGTTCTACAGCACATGCAACGTTATTATATACACCTCTCAGGAAAGGCAATTCTTAATGAAAAGACTTTTGTACCTCATGTCAACATGGACCTGTCATCACGAAAACAAGCCTATATAATTTTGACCCCCTTGAACCCCACTTTTATACATAAAAACTGTGATTTACTGGGGTAAACCTTGTCTTTCTTATTTCTGCTCTTAAATAAAGATTGAGGGTACTCGTTAGAACTGCCTTGATGAGGCGGTTCTAACGAGTACCCACAAGTTATATTTTGAGCAGAAATAAGAAAAAAATCACAATTTTTCATCTTAAAATTTTCGCTTTTTCGGCGGTAAAGTTTGCAATGTATTTGTATAGGCGTGTTTTCGTAATGTGAGCAATAGGAACAATATATTTTCACTTAGAGTTTAATCCTCTTTTTGAGTACACTCGACTCCACAAAAGCAAAAAGAAATCACCAAAGCTGTCTCTTTTGTTTATCTGATAGAAAATTGTTTGTCTTATTTTTTTTCTTTTCATTTTTTTATTTATTTATTCATTTTTTGTGTGTGTGGATATATTTCACGGCCCTTCAGGTATTATTTAACTAATTTCGAGCTGATCGTTTATCAGAGGTTGTTGAAAACCGGGGGTCCAGGAGGGAAAAAACGCCTGCCATTCTGCTGCAGAACTTGGCATCTCACATGTGACGCGAGCAAGGATCGAACTCACAATGGTGTGTGTGTTTTAGTTCTACATCCCACCAAAAATTACGGTAATACCGAAACGAAACCTCGCTTTAAAGACGTATTCGAAAGTCTGAAGATGCCCGGAATCTAACCCAAGACGCCTGGTTTATGTGGCGAGTAGCTTAACCACTACACCACGAGGGCTTCTACCCAACGTGGTTATACCTAGTGATTAAGAGACATCGCTTTAGTAACAGATGATCAGATATTAATTACGAAATAGATCAGCTCTAGCTGTGATTTGTATAGTAATAAATCACAGTTTGGAGGTCAGTTGTAAAGTAGATAAATCACGAGCGCGAAGCGCGCGTGATTTGTCTACTTACAACTGATCGACAAACTGTGATTTATTACCTAACAAATCACTAGCTAGAGCTGATCTATTTCGATTCTAACACGCTGAAACTCGGCAATAATGCTGTTGTTTCCTTCAAATTCTCACAACTTTTCGCCATTGTTAGAAGAAATCCCGCTAAATTTATCGACTGAAACACATGCATTTATATCCCTTTCTAACATTTTCGATGCGAGAAAATGACGCTACACCGTCCAACGTCAAGGAAATCGACTAGTGACGTCATAACTTTGCAGTTTTTAATGACGCCACTCGTCACGCTCTTCCTTGCCGTGATTTGTTGTAGAATAAAACACGGTTATTTTCCATTGCCTATATAGGCGCGCTGGGTTAGAATAAAGGATAGTTTTCCTTATTTCTCCACATTAACCCATGTTGCGGGTAATCACATTACGATAACTCACCCGTGCGACATAATGCATTTTTCACATCTCCAAAATGGCTGCTTTTCTGATGAAAATCCTTGATATTTTTGTTATATATTTTCAAAACATAAGTTGAGGGTGCTCGTTAGAACCGCCTCATTGAGGCGGTTCTAACGAGTACCCACAACCTATGTCTTGGAGCAGAAATAAGAAAAATAATGAATACCCCCGTAAACCCCAGTTTTCTCTATTTAAAGTGGGGTTTAGGGGGGTCTTCATTTCATTGACATGTTTACATGATGATTAGAACACGCAACATAGTTTTTTTCATAGGTGAATGTCAAACAATATCCTTCTGGTGCCAGTTGTTCGAAGTTAACGACGTCAATAGTTAACATATCGTTAAAACTTTGATCATTTAATATGGCAGATATACTAATATTTTTGCTGAAAGAATGTGAGCAGCTTTTTCAGCAAAAATACCAGCATTTTAGATATTATACTTGTTAGAACAGTTGACAATTTACCTTTACCGCGATGAAAGCTCAAAGTTTCTTGAATCACGTTCGAACACTCATTCCGGATGTTATCACGCACGCGCAAGAGAGAGAGGCAGTGACTTTTACACCATTGCTACCCTAATTTACACCTGGTAGGAGTGGGGCATTGTCATAACGTGTCTTGCCCAAGGACACAACTTGCTTCCCGTGGCCGGATTCGAACCCACAACCTTTCGATCATAAGGCGAACGCGCTAACCAGTAAGCTATAGAGAATGACCTTGATCTTTGGTACTTACAAAGATTCGGTGACTCTTTTAGCTAGATGTGCATAACAGCTTAAAACAGTTTCTGAAATATTCACTTCCACCTTTTCCACAATAAGTAACATATCACAAGCGACCAAATTAACATTTGATTTTGCCATACGAAAGGTCAGAGTAAAGTCAATGTCATCATTTTGTCCCATCGCCTAGCTTAGGGCCCATGAAAAAGGCTCAGAGACGTGGTATCAAAATATCATAAACTCTGCTCGCCATGTTTGAGAAATTCACTTGTCCTCCCCGCTGTCAGTTCTTAAAAATCTAACCACTAAAAGCACAATTGGCAAAACTATTAACCAGAGGACTATTGCGTCACGATAACACGCCTATATAATTTTGACCCGCTTGAACCTCGATGAGGCGGTTCTAACGAGTACCCACAATCTATATTTTGAGCAGAAATAAGAAAAACATAACAAATTTTCATCTTAAAATTTTTGATTTTCGGCGGTAAAATTTACAATGTATTTGCATAGGCATGTTTTCGTAATCGGTCCTGAACCGCTCACCTGAGTGTTTATGGAGCCATTTAGCTTAACCTGAACCATATAAACAAACTTTTGTTCATCCATGCCATAAAGGCTTTATATGAAAGTTGGCTTAAATCTGTCCAGCTGTTTTTTATGTTTAATTTGACATCTGATTAACTTTGGATCAATGTCAATGAGTTAAGTTTTTACCTTTGGTACTCACGAAGCTTCATTAACTTGGGCCTCCGTGGCCTAGTGGTTAAGAACGCTTACTCTTGATCATTAGGTCTCTCACCGCTGTGGTTTGAGCCTCGCTCGGGTCACATGTGAGACGCCAAGTTCTGTAACGGAAGATCGGTTGGTTTTTCTCCGGGTACTCTGGTTTTCGCCCAACTCTGATTAACGTTCGGCTCGATATGAGTGAAATAATCTTGAAAGGGCCGTAAAACCAAAAACCAAAAAAAGCTTCATTAACTTGTTTAGCTGATTGCATACACCAAGTTCACAGGCAATAACAGTTTTCAAATAATTATTAATTTCCACTTTTTTCCCTCAAAAACACAAATAACCGATTTTAATCTTGGTGTAAAATGGGCCAAGGTCACACCAGAATCATGATTTGAATAAATTACAATGGGCCGAGTCCCCAAAGCTTCAGTAATATTTTTTAGACAATTGGATCACTGATTCCATAGAAAAAGACTTTTAAGATTTTTTACCACATGACGGCCAGCTTGGTCATGAGACCTGGACCATTCGAAATAAATTTATTTCTTTCATCTAATGAAAGCTTCATATGAAATTTGACTTCAATTTGCCCAGCAGTTTTTAATGAGTATTAAGTTTTAGTTTTGATATCTGAGTTACCCTATTGTAAGGGTCAATGAGTACCTTTACCTTTGATACTCATGTAGCTTCATTTGCTCATTAAATGATTACTTATACAGATTTAAAGTGGGCCCCCGCCCATAAGGGCTTGAAGAAATATATGGGCTGCATGATGCTTCCACGCAGAGCTGAATCCGGCCTGCACACTAGTACTGGTAAACTGTTTAGTGGATCTAAGCCTGTCCAGGAACCCCGGTGCAAGGCGGACCGTCCATGTTAACAAACCCTATGGTTTCATTAGGTGACAGGGCATTCCATCTCAATGTCGGGTAAAAGTCCAAAAAATTGAAAGCAACGTCTCCAAAATGACCTTTACAGTGTTGACGGGGACGTTAAACCTCAAATCAACCAACCAACCAACAGATTTAAAGTAAACAATAAGCAACAATAGTTTCTTAAAATGAACAATGTCCACTTTTTCCCATATAAAAGGATATGCATCCATATTTGACCTTAACGTGCATGTAAATTGGGTCAAAGTCAAGATACAGTTATCATTTGAATAGATTATGATGGGACCGAGACCCCAATGCTACATACCAAGTTTCAAGACAATTGTCCTGATAGTTCCGAGCAAATGAGTTTTGAAGTGCGTTTACCATAAATGGGTATGGCGACCATACATCACGAAAACACGCCTATATAATTTTGACCCCCTCGAACCCCACTTTTATATGGTAAAACTGGGGTTTGCAGGGGTAACCCTTATTTTTCTTATTTCTGCTCTAAAATATAGATTGTGGCTACTCGTTAGAACGGGCTCAATGAGACCGTTCTAACGAGTACTCAAAATCTATATTTTGAGCAGAAATAAGAAAAATATCACAATTTTTCATACTTAAATTTTCATTTTTTGGGGGGACGATAAAGGTTACAATGTATTAGTATAGGCGTGTTTTCGTAATGTTAGCCTTGCGATGATACTCATGTTAATTTATTTTCATTTCCTTGTACCTGAAATCTCTGTGGTTATTGAGAATAACAATTTTTATTTTTCATATCTGAATAGCTTTGGGCCAAGGAACTTAATATTATATGCCCATGTAGATTTTATTCACTCATTTTGCATCATGTTTTCGGATCACAGGCTGCAATATGTTCTGAAAAATACATGGTTTTGACTTTTTCCCATACAAAAGCCTTTGTGACCAAAATTGTACTTGGCTAAAATAGGTCAAGGTACTCCAGGGACATCATTTGAACAAAGTATTATTGGTTCGAGTCCCGATTGCTGCATACCAAGTTTCATCCCAATTGACCAACTGGCTCCGGAGAAGATGCATTCTGCAGGGCTTTTCCCTTTAATGGACACTGCGGCTATATATTTTTTTATAATTTTATTTTCGTTATCTTCAAGTACATATATATACAAAACATTTCACAATACATTTTCTTATATAAATTCCTTAACATGTTTGCACTTTAGCTACAAAATGAAACATTGTCCTAAAAAAATATAAAATAAATGGATAAATAAATAATAATAAAAAAGAAAGAATATAAAGGAGAAAAAAAGAGAAATAAAAAGGAAGTTTGAAATATAAAGGAGAACGATAGAAAAGTTGGGAGTTTTTTTTGCAGTTCCTAGCGCATATTAAAATAGAATAAAACAGAATATACGATTTAAGTCCTTAGATACTTTATAACAAATAATAGAAGAAATGTATTCAGAAACTTCTCAAATCTTCTAATATGTATGGACAATCACTACCCACCGAAACTGCCTGCTGTACCCAAAAATGCAAATTATTATATTTTTTATCTAAGAAGATACTGTCAATCATGCTCATCTAACGTTGGCTAAAATAAATAAATAAGCAAATAGTGAATTAACTAAAATAAAAAGCAATAATAATACAACAATTCTTGAATCTTACCGTAAATTTGTATTGAAGTAGTTATATAAGGGTGACCATTTTGAGAAAAACTTGTCTGCATTGTTATTTATATACCCTATATATTTTTCAATTTTAAATTTTTCCCTAATCATAGATATAAATTTATTAAAGAAATAGATCAGCTCCAACTGTGATTTGTTGAGTAATAAATCACAGTTTGGAGGTCAGTTGTAAAGTAGACAAATCACGAGCGCGTAGCGCGCGTGATTTGTCTACTTACAACTTATCGACAAACTGTGATTTATTTCTCAACAAATCACAAACTAGAGCTGATCTATTTCGATTCTAACAGGCTGAAAATCGGCAATAATGCTGTTGTTTCCTTCAAAATCTCACAACTTTTTGCCATTGTTAGAAGAAATCCCGCTAAAATTAACGACTGAAACACATGCATTTACATCCTTTTCTAACGTTTTCGATGCGAGAATATGACGTTACACAGTCTAACGTCAAGGAAATCGACTAGTGACGTCATATATTTGCAGCTTTTAATGACGTCACTCGTCACGCTCTTCCTAGCCCTGATTTGTTGTAGAATAAAACACGGTTGTTTTACATTGCCTATATAGGCGCGCTGTGTTAGAATTATTTTTAACTCACTTTAAAAAAAACGTGTTACTGTAAATATAATATTTCGCCAAGACACTGCGGCTATATTGGTCATGTTAAGAAACTCATATTAACTGATCGGTATTTCCTTGTTCCTAAAAGCTTTCAAATGAAATTCGGTCAAAATGGCCCAATGCTTTCTGATGACAAAAAGTTTTAATTTTCATATCTGAATGACCTTCGGTCTAGGTCATGGAATGATCTTGGCCTTGAATACTGATGTAGGTTAATAACTCGTTTAGCTTACTGCATCTGCATCTTTTCAGATCACAGGCTGCAATAAGTTCTGACATATACATTATTTTGACATTTTCCAAAACAAACGCCTATGTGCCCAAATTTGACTTTGGTGTAAAATAGGTCAAGGTCATCCAGAGATCATTATATCAAGAAAATATGATTGGATCGAGTCCCCAATGTTACATACCAAGTTTCGTGATAATCGACCCAATGGTTCTGGAGAAAAAGGTTTCTGAATGTTTGTACCTTATATGGGCACGGCGGACATATTGCGCATGGGACAAAACTCATATTAATACATTCTGATTTCCTTTTTTTTATAAAATTGGTTACAAACAGCCAAGTGCTTTCTGATGAAAATAAGTTCTAATTTTAATATCTGACTGACTTTGGGGGTAAGTTCAGTGAATAACCTTGATCTTGAATACTCTTGTAGTTTCTTCCACTCATTTAGCTTACTGCATCTACCGTTTTTGAGATCACATGCTGCAATAGTTTCTGAAAAAATACATGGTTTTGTCTTTTACCCATAAAACCGCAAGCGACCTAATATGTCTTTAGCGTCACGATCAGCCAAGGGTCAATATTTGAACAAACTATGATAGGCTTTTCTCCAATGCTACCAGCATGTTTCATAACAACATGTCTACTGGTTCCAGAGAAAATATTTATGAAGTTTTTCTAACTTATATGGGCATAGCGGCCATCTTGGTCATGTGACCTGAACCCAACAAACACAATTTCGTTGCCCCCTCCAATGATTTTTTCACATAAAATTTGACTTCAATCGGCTGAGTGGTTTTAGAGGAGAAGATGTCTTAAGTGTTGACAGACAACAGACGACCTACAACGGAGTCTTGCCGACCTCGGTAGCTCAGTCGGATGCACGTCTGACTGGTGATCAGGAGGTCGGGGGTTCGATACCTGCCGGGGTCGGCAGCATTATGTACTGGAGATTGATCATGAAATCTATTCTACGGTCATTCTCTCCCTTCCGCTGATTCAAGAACGGCCGTTGTCAGTTTTTGGCGAAAGAATGTGCACGGTACTAGTTAACCGCTTACGTATAAGCCTCCACAGGAAAAGTGTGGATAGGTAAACTGACCGACTCAAAAATGACCTAGAATAGTGTTGACGGGGCCGTTAAACTCCAATACAAACAAACAAAACAGCGGAACCTTACTAAAGTTTAAGCTTACCAATGAGCCTTGGACTCTGGTAAGCTGACAAGCCGAAGTATGATAATACCTGCATTAAAGACTTATCATTACAGGGTCACTGATGAGGCTTTATTAGACGAAACGTCGTAGTATGACCCATCTTCTTTCTTATGAATGTTTTCATTGCTCTTGAAGGAACTCACTTTTGATTTTTATTTATATCAGATCAACTTGCTCAGTCTACCAGCATAGCAAGGATTCTGGCTTATTTCTCTTTGCACAGCCAGGAGGCTGTAGAAGCCCCAGTCCAACCATCGAAGACTCTGATCAGACTGCTCGGATACGCAGGCTTCGTGGTTAACCCAATCACGGTTGGCAACTTTGCTTCCCTCTTTGATTGCATACCGGTGGGTCGGGCTTAAGATTATATGACGGTTCCAGCGTAAAAAATAAAAGGAATTTTATTTTATTTTAGTATTCTTTTTGTTGGTTTGCGCCTGATGCTCCGTCTTTGGTCGGGCCCCTCGGAGTCTAACTGTTGGTTTTCTTTTGCTCCAGCAATTCTGTTGTTGTATGCTGTCGAGTCCTTAACCTTGTTGCGTCTCTGTAGTTTTTTTATTTATATGTTCTCGGAGATGTTACACTGATGAGTTAGGAAGCCTTCATGCGGACTAAACAAAATTAGTGTATACCGCGACAGAGGTAAGGGCGAGGATTATGGCTATGTAAAATCGATTTAAGCCCGCAGTGGAATTCTTTCCACTGACCGTTCGTAAGCAGTTCTTCTGTGGCGGTTTATTTATGTTGTTGTTTGTTACTTACTGTGTGTATCACTTGTGTCTTTTTATTTTGGATGGCCGTTTGGCCATTTTGTGAAAAAGTAACTGTCCTTATGGCCTTCCTTTGTTTAGGTTTCCATTATGGTCTGGTCGCGCCATATTTGTGTTTCTTTCCCTTTGCTGTCTTTGATGGGTGGAGTAAGTTAATTGTATCGATTCCTGATCTTTGTTTTACTTCTACTTCGCTGGTCGCACAAGATACAGATCCACCCAATATGGCAAGGTTTTTTCGTTTAGGTCTTTTGGGGTAATACAAAGGCAGTAGAAGATTCGTGCGACCAACAAATATTTAGTTCAGCTGGTGCATGCGCAAGCCGATCTGCGTATTTGCATATCGTACCAGGCTTAATGTAGGTTTCGCTAAATTACCAGAAAGTTGTTGAATTCTCTGGTCCTTAGCAGCTACTTCCGCTTTGAGTACTCGAAGGTCACTTGATGCAGAAACCAGATGCATGTCTGACGTCTCTTTTTCTAAAGTTTTCTGTTTCAAGAGTCCTGAAATATAGAAAATGAATGAAGGTGTTGTTAGCACATTTCTTTCTCCTCGCTTAGAGACCTCGCTGAACAAAATTCTATTAGAAAAGTAGAGTGTGTAAGGGATATGAATATCTGCAAATCTGATAAAGATTGGAATAAATAAATCCTCACCCAAATAAATAATCGATTGCGTGGACAAAATCAGACTTTGCTTCCCTCTTTAATTGCACGCCGGTGGGTCAGATTCTATGGCGGTTCCTACGTAAAGGCTCATTGAGAGTTAGAGAGATCTGATTCAAGGTAATGTTGGTTGGTGCCTGATGATCTGTCTCTGGTCGGGCCCATCGGAGTCTAACTGTTGGTTTTCTTTTGCTCCAGCATTTCAGTGGTTTCTTCCTGTCGAGTCCTCACCGTTGTCTCACCTCTGTGGTTCTTTGATTATGTGTGTTCACGGAGATGTTGCACTGATGAGTTAGGAGGCCTTCATGCGGACTGAATAAATTATTTGTCTAAATCGCGACGGAAGTAAGGGCAAGGATCGTGGCCACGTAAAATCGATTTAAGCCCCCCAGTCGAAATCTTTCAACTGACCGTTCCAAGGCGGTTCTTCTGTGGCGGTTTATTTATGTTGTTATTTGTTACTTACTGTGTGTATCAATTGTGTCTTTTTATTTTGGACGGCCATATGGCCATTTTGTGGGAAAGTAACTGACCTAATAGCCTTCCTTTGTTTAGGTTTCCATTATGGTCTGGTCGCTTAATGTTTGTGTTTCTTTCCCTTTGGTATATTTGATGGGTGGAGTAAGTTAATTGTATCGATTCCTGAGCTTTGTTTTACTTCTTCTTTAACCCATTATATACTTGTGGACTCTTCCATGGCTATATGGGGCCTGAAGAAATTGATGGGCTGCATGATGCTTCCACGCAGAGCTGAAACCGACCGCACATAATTAATGGTAAACCGCTTAGAGGATCTAAAAATAGAAGTGGAGGCAATGATCAGGAATCGATACAATTAACCCACAGCTCCTATCAGAGACACCAAAGGGAAAGAAACACAAGCACAAAACAACAGACACTACTGGAAACATCAATAGGGGAAAGCCAAAAAGACAGTTACTTTCACACAAAATGGCCAATAGGCTATCCAAAATAAAATAATATGAGCGACACAAACACCCAAAGACAAACCATAACAAAAATAAACCACAACAGAAGAACGGCCTTGGAACGGTCAGCGGAAACGAATTCCACTGGGGGGCTTAAATCGATTTTACGTGGCCACAATCCTCGCCCTTACTTCCGTTGCGATTAAGACAAATGATTTGTTCAGTCCGCATGAAGGCCTCCTTACTCATCAGTGCAACATCTCCGTGATAAAAAAAAATCAAACAACCACAGAGATGAAACAACGGTGAGGACTCGACAACAAGAAACCACTGAAATGCTGGAGCAAAAGAAAACCAACAGTTAGTCCGACCAGAGACAGAGCAGCAGATACCAACCAACATTAGCCTTTACGCTGGAACCGTCATAGAATCTGAAGCCTAACCCACAAATTAAAGAGGGAAGCCTGCCCAGAAAAATCGCTGCGAGTTGGACCGTCCATGCTTATAAACCCTATTGGTTTCATTGGGCGACAGGGCTTGAGATGTCATTTCATCTCAATATCTGGTAAAAGTCCCACAAAATTGAAAGCAACGTCTGCAAAAACACTTATACAGTGTTGACGGAACGTTAAACCTCAAATCAACTAACCAAATCAATTGCTATATGTTAGACAAGTCCATTGGCCATGCAAGGTATGGCGTGCCTATTTTGTTTTCATTTTCATTATATGTTTGACGGAATAATTTTGTTAGCAAATAGTGCAGGCCCTGATCAGACTCATGCACTGTTTGCCAAGATGCCCTTTTAGCGGTTTCCCACCTAGAATTGGTTATTAGCACTCAATTCTCATCCGAGTTTTTTATGTCTCATCTGATAACCTGTAGGTTTGATGGAATTTCCATATAAAATTAGAATTGTCAGAGGATCTGCCTATACCCCCGCTTAAGAGCATTTTAGCTGAAATGGATATCGATTTTCGCGGGTGTTGAATACACGAACCTGTTAACGTGATGTTGCAACATCATTAAGTTCCTGAGAAAGGTTTGACATTAATTTAAAATTGTCCTCTGTTGAGAGAAAAAAGAATGAAAGAACAAATCACAAAAGCCTATTGTCTCTTGCACAATACAGGTCACCATCATTGCAAAGTATACCAAGTATGAAGCTTCCAAATTTTACAATTCCTGAGAAATCTTTGACTAACCTATCTGGACAGAAAGAAAAATAAAGTAAGAACTAAACAAATAAACAGAGAATGCTAACTGTCTCTTACACATATAAGTCGTCATTACTAGTATTGCATTCCATACCAAGTTGGAAGCTGCTAACTTGTTAAAGTTCCTGAAAAAAAGTTGAGGACAATTTAACATCAGCTAGAAGAACAAATTAACAAATAAGATGAGAAACCCATTGTATCTCAAAACGATATTGTCCAGATGATCATTCTGAGCAAGTTTGACCATGATTGGACCAAACTTACGGCCTCAAGAGTGTTCATAAGGTTTTTCTATCATTTGACGTACTGTCCTACTTTTTGACACGACATGACCCATATTCGAATATGAACTAGATATTGTCAAGATGATCATTCTAAGCAAGTTTGATGATGATTTGATCTACTGACCTAATTTGTGTCCGGACATGGCCAATATTTAAACCTTGGTGCCTGATGCTCTTTCTCTAGTTAGGCCCATCGGATTCTAATTGTTTGTTTTCTTTTGCTTCAACATTTCAGTGGTTTCTGACTGTCGAGTCCTCACCGTTGTTGTCATCTCTGTGTGATTTTTATATATTTTTGTGTTCTCGGAGATGTTGCACTGTTAAGTTAGGAGGTATTCATGTGGACTGAACAAATTATTTGTATAAGTCGCGACGGAAGTAAGGGGAGAGGATTGCGGGCGCGCAAAATCGATTAAAGCCTCCAAGTGGAATTCTTTTCACTGACCGTCCCAAGGCGGTTCTTCTGTAGCGATTTATTTTTGTTATTCTTTGTTTGAGTATGTGTATCTCTTGTATTTTTATCTTTTGGGTAGCCTTGTCATTATAATTATTCTGACTAACTTCGAATATGATTGGACCAAATTTATGGCCTCTAGAATGTTCACAAGAAAGTATACGCACGACGCACAGTCATAAAAGTCATAAAAACTCACTATGATCTTCGGTCAGGTGAGCTAAAACGTCATCATCATTGCATTGCATACCGGTAAGGACTCGACCAGGTTTGTGACTTCTATTTGTTATGGTTCCTGGGAAATCTTTGACAAAAGATTAACGTTGGTCTTCATGGAGAGAAGGAAGAAAGAATGGACGAATAAGCCGAGACAGCCTTTTGTCTGTTAAACGATATAAGTCATCATTTTTGCATTGCTTACCAATTTGAGGCTTCCAGCATTTATAGTTTCTGAGAAATCTTTGACAAAACATTTAACATGGGCAAATATGGATAGACGGAAGAATGAAAGAACAGATGAACAAAATAAGCTTAGAAAGCCAATTGTCTCTTACACGACATAAAACATAGAAATGAAGGCAATGATCCGGACTCGATACGATTTACCCACAGCTCCAATCAGAGACACCAAAGGGAAAGAATCACAAACATGACACAACTGGACCCTAACTGAAACATCAACAGCGGAAAGCCAAAAAGACAGTTACTCTCCCAAAAAGTGGTCAATTGGCTATCCAAAACAAAACAATATAAGCGATACACACACTCAGTGACAGGCCATAAAAAAAACAAGAAAATCGGTGAAACCGATGGATGCTCCCCGAAGAACAGAAAACATTATCCTAGTTAAAGAGCGGTATTCTGTATATACAGTACTTCAAAATGGAGTATAACAAAACCTGTCGGTGGACAGATTAGCTTGCCTGATGACACTGTCATACAAACATCAGCAACACAAAAGTCGGAATATATCATATCAGAATGATGACAGGTTAAAAATGAAAGGCTGTGTGCAATGGAACTCCGTTTACAGTTGGAAAGATTTCTGCCTCCTAGCACGTGTTTTCTAAAAATAGCCGCATTGACCTTGACCTTGAGCCCAGGACCCTGCAAGTCAAACTTGCTCGAGATATTATCATACCCAACATGTGTGTGAAATTATATTGATATCCATCAATAAATGTAGGCACTAGAAGGGATGACAAAGTTTTCATAAAAATAGCCACAGTGACCATGACCTTGAGCCCAGGATCTTGAAAGTCGAACTTGCTCGAGATATTATTATACCCACCATTTGTGTGAAGTTATATTAAAATCCATCAGCAAATGACGACGCTAGAGCGATGACAAAGTTTTTTTTCTAAAAATAGCCGCATTGACCTTGACCTTGACCTTGACCTTGAGCCCAGGACCCTGAAAGTTGTACTTGTTCGCGATACTATCATATTCAACATTTGTGTGAAATTATATTAAAATCCGTCAATAAATGTAGGCACTAGAGCGAAAACAAGGTTTTTTTTAAAAAAAAGCCACACTAACCTTGACCTTGAGCCCAGTACCCTGAAAGTCGAACATGCTCAATATATTATCATACCCAACATTTGTGTGAAGTTATATTAAAATCCATCAATAAGTGTAGGCACCAGAGTGATGACAATGTTTTTCTAAAAATAGTCACAGTGACTTTACACTGCATCTTTAAACAAAGTACCATAAATCTGTGACAAATCATCTAACCAGATAGAATGAATGTTTGAGTTTTACGTCCCACCAACAGCGAAAATCATACGGAGACGGGACCTCGGTTTAAAGACTCATCTAAAAGTCTGAAGAAGCCCAAGATCGATACTGCAATCCCTGGTTTACAAGGCGAGTAGCGTAACCACTACACCACGGAGGCTTCTCTAACCAGATAGCACGGATAGTATGGGCATCCCCTATTACTGCTTAAGATTCCATTGAAGTTTCGTTGATGTTTTTCGAAAAGTTGCTGAGAATTAGAGCCAAACTTGCTCCAGATATTATCATACCCAACATTTGTGTGAAATTATATAGAAATCCATCAATGAATGTAGGCACTTAATGTAGGCACTAGAACGATGGCAAAGTTTTTTTTTCTTTCTAAAAATACCCACAGTGACCTTGACATTGATCCCAGGATCCTGAAAGTTGAACTTGCCGAGATATTATTATTCCCAACATTTGTGTGAAGTTATATTAAAACCCATCAGCAAATGACGACGCTAGGGCGATGACAAAGTTTTTTTTTCTAAAAATAGCCACAATGACCTTGAGCCCAAGACCCTGAAAGTTGAACGTGCTCGAGGTATTATCATACTCAACATTTGTGTGAATTTATAATAAAATCCATCAATAAATGTGGGCACTAGAGCGAAAACAAAGTTTATCTAAAAATAGCCACAGTGACCTTGACCTTGAGCCCAGGACCCTGAAAGTCGAACATGCTCAAGATATTATCATACCCAACACTTGTATGAAGTTTTATTAAAATCCATCAATAAATGTAGGCACCAGAGTGATGACAATGTTTTTTCTGAAAATAGCCACAGTGACGTTACACTGCAGCTTTCAGCAAAGTACCATAACTTTGTGACAAATCATCTAACCAGATAGCACGGATAATATGCGCTTAAGATTCCATTGAAGTTTTGTTGAATTTCTGCAAGCAGTTGCTGAGAATTCGCGTGGACACGAACAGTACCCTATATATTCATGCAGAATTCATCAAAGGGCCATAACCGTTGGAAAATTTATCGAACCAAAACACGCAGGTGATATGCGCATCCACCTTCGATACGATACGAAATATTCTCGTGAAGTTTCATTGAAATCCGACCAATAGTTTCTGAGAATTCGCATGGTCAAGAGCGGGACGGACGCACGGACGTACAATAGTACGGACGAAGCGGTGACTATATGCTCCCCCGAAATTCTCCGGGGAGCATAATAAACCGCGACAGAAGAACCACAATGGAATGGTCAGTGCCAAGAATTCCACTGGGGGGGGGGGGCTTGAATCGATTCTACGTGGCCACAAATCTCGCCCTTACTTTCGTTGCGATTTAGACAAATAATTTGTTCAGTCCGCATGAAGGTCTCTTAACTCATCAGTGCAATATCTCCGTGAGCTAAAAATTTAAACGACCATATAAATGAAACAACGGTGAGGCCTCGACAGCAAGTAACCACTGAAATGCTTGAGCAAAAGAAAACCAATATAAGTCATCATTTTTTGCATTGTATACCAAGTTTCAGGCTTCCAACTTTTTCAGTTCCTTAGAAGTTTTCTACGAAAAAAAAATAAGTTTGGCTTATATGGAGAAACAGAAGGAAAGAACACAAGACCAAACAAGCCTAGAAAGCCCATCGTCTCTGACACGAGATGCCATCATAATTGCATTGCATATCGAGTTTCTGGCTTCTAGGTTTTATAGTTTCAGAAAAATACTTGACGAAACGTCTAATATTGGCTTTCATGGAGAGAAGGATGCTGAACGTACATATTAATGAAGAAGCCGATTACTCCCATTGTCTCTCACACGATATGTCACAATTACTGCATTGCATACCAAATTTGAGCCTTTTTTTCTTTTGTAGTTCCTGAGAATTCTTTGTCAAAATGTTTAACATTGGCCTATATGATGAATGATGAAAGTACAAATGAACAAATAAACCTAAAAAGCCCCTTGTCTCTTATAAGTCATAATTATTACATTGCATATCAAATTCGAGGCTTCTAGCTTTTATAGCTTCTGAGAAATCTTTGACGAAAATATTGGAACTTTTTGGGACAGACAGAACCAGAGTTGTGGTTCTTAGGCATGACACGCCGTCTCCAACTTGTCCACAATTGTAACAAGCACCAGCAATATATCTCAAAGGGTATTGGAGTTATGGCCACCACAAGGTTATATTGGGGGGGGGGAGATAATTAAAAAAAACCAGGGCACCCAAACTCGTGGTTCTTGCATACGACACGCCTGCTTAACGTCATGTACACCTGTACCAAGTATCATGAATATATCTAAAAGAGTATTGGAGATATAGCAATCACAAGGTAGGGATTCTATTTTATTGGAAGGGGAGATATCTAAAAAACAATGGCAGCCAGAGTTGTGGTTCTTGCGCATGACACGCCGCCTCAGCCTTTTGAACAATTGTGCCAGGTACCATCAATATATCTCAAAGGGTATTGGAGTTGTGTCCATCACAAGGTTGCGTCTACGGACGGACGGACAGACGTACGGACGCCAGGCTGATCGCTATATCCCCCGAACCTATTCGGTCGGGGGATAAAAACTGAATAAAGCAATTTATATAGCGAGGAGGAAAGTCTTGTACTGAAATATTGGAGATATAGCCATCACAAGGTAGTGGTTCTATTTTATTGGAAGCGGAGATAACTAAAAAACCATGGCACCCAAACTCGTGGTTCTTGCACATGACACGCCTGCTTAACGTCATGTACACCTGTACCAAGTATCATGAATATATCTCAAAGAGTATTGGAGATATAGCCATCACAAGGTTGTCATTCTATTTTATTAAAAGGTGAGATAACTTAAAAACTATGGCAGCCACAGTTCTAGTTCTTGCGCATGACACGCCGCCTCAGCCTTGTGAACAATTGTGCCAAGAACCATCAATGAATCTTAAAGGGTATTGGAGTTATGTCCATCACAAGGTTGCGTCTACGGACGGACAGACGTACGGATCTAAGTAGATCGCTATATCCCCCGAACCTATTCGGTCGGAGGATAAAAACTGAATAAAACATAAGCAATTTATATAGCGAGGAGGAAAATCTTGTACTGCAACAATTGTGCTACCAATATACTGTCCAAGTACATATTGTCAAGAGATTAACATTTATTATTGCTGAGAATAACTGCAATAACATTTATTTATTTTGGGCCCTATGATAGAACGAAAAGGGACAAATGCAAGGAGATGTGATAGACAGAAGCTGTATTTTCTAACAAAACATAACCGCAAAGGTGTTTTACTAGCATACCAAAAGTAAAGATTCAGGCTCATTAACTTTTCAAGATACACGAAAACACTTTTGTAACGGAATAACGGAAGAACAAAAATGGAAGAATTGACAGATATAAACCGTTATCACATACTTATTTCTAATTTCTATATTAACACTTCGTTGTGCGCTCTAAGGATAGCTAAGGGCCCATTGCTCCGTCATGCAGCAAGAGAAGTCACTGGTTAGATTATATGGATGCATAGGCTGATCTGATTATTTGCTGGGTGCATATGTTTTATTGTAAGTTTTGTCGTGCGCAGGGTTGTGTACTCTGGAGTTTACACTGATCATGCTCCTGTCAGCATAATAATTGTATGCCCAGGAGGGTGGCTAGGGTTAGCAGTTTGCTCCTCAATGCCAGAGTTTGTTACTTTCCTCAGATATTTGTTACGTGTTTCTTTCGTTGAGAAATTTTGACTAATGCTCCAAACAATTGAAAATAAATATTAAAATGCATGTATCTTGAAAATTCAGTCGAGATTTTATGCCTCTTCAGATTGTCTGTACATGTATGTCTGTCTCTGGCTAGGCCCATCGGAGTCTTACTGTTAGTTTTCTTTTGCTCCATTATTTCAGTGGTTTGTTGCTGTCGAGTACTCTCTGTTGTTTCATTTCTGTGGTTGTTTGATTTTGTGTCCACGGAGATGTTGCTCTGATGAGTTAGGCGGCCTTCATAAGGACTGATCAAATTATTTGTATAATTAATGACGGAATTAAGGGCGAGGATTGTGGCCACGTAAATTCGATATACCACCACACCCCACCCCCACCCCAGTGGAATTCGTTTCACTGACCGATCTAAAGCGGCTCTTCTGCCGTGGTTTATTTTTGTTATGGCTTGACTTTGAGTGTGTGTATCGCTTATATTATTTTGCTTTGGATAGCCAATTGGCCATTTTGTGGGAAAGTAACTGTCCTTTTAGCTTTCCGCTAGTGATATCTCCACTAAGGTCTACTTGTTTCATGTTTGTGTTTCTTTCCCTTGGTGTCTCTGATGGGAGACATGGGATAATTTTATCGATTCCTGATCATTCGCTTCTATTTTTCCTGCGGACTGAACAAATTGTTCATCTAAATCTGGACTGAATTGATGTCGAGGATTGCGGACGCGTAAAATCGATTTAAGAACCCCCCCCCCCCCCCCCACCACCACCACCACCACCACCACCACCACCCACCCTCCCCACCCCGGCAGTGAAATTATATTCACTGTCCGTTCCGCTTCTGTCGCGGTTTATTGTTCATAGGGTTTGTCTTTGGGTGTTTGTATCGCTTACATCTTTTTGTTTTGGATAGCCAATTGGCCATTGTATTGGAAAGTAACTATTCGTTTGGCTTTCCGCTATTGATGTTTCCATTAGGGTCTAGCTATATCATTTTTGTGTTTCTTTCCCTTCAGACATGACAGATGTTATTGCATGAAAAACAAACCGCCCCAGGCAGTTGAAGATCACAAATATTTTGGTATGTCAAAAGCTGCTTAAAAACTGAACTGAAATTGCCTGTTTTGCAGGCATTTGACTCCCCACGCCTAAAAACATCCAAACCGATATTTGAAGGTAAATTCGTGTAAATTGCATCTTACCTTTTACACATAAGTACTGTTCTTTTTCTGCATTACTTCTCTCTGTAAGCTCTCTAAATGACTTAGTCAGAAGTTGAACTTGATCTGCTGTCCTCTTTACCTCATCTGTAAAGAAGGCATTAGGATGACACAAAATAATGCTTTCTATTAGGGTCCAGTTGTTCAAAGAATTGTCTGGTTAACGAGCTCGTTAGTTGTCAACTGTTCTAGCTAATGTTTTATCTAATAGTCTGGTATTTTTGCTAGAAGAAATGCGATATGCAAAAGCTACCTACATTTTTTTTCAGAAAAATATAAGCATTTAAGCCTTATTATAATTGATCAAAGTTTTAACGATATATTCACTAACGACGTCTTTCCATTTGAGCAAGTGTACCCGGATGTCAAAACCGATGAAAATTTGTAACATTTTATTTCATTTCTGAAGCAAACATATATTGTGTGTAATTGTTTAAACCGCCTCATTGACCAGATCTGACCAATACACAAGGCTACAGATTTTAAGCAACAATAAAAGAAACAAGATACGATTATTATCTACGGATTATAGACATTACGAAAACATGCCTATACAAATACATTGTAACCTTTATCTCCGAAAAAAAATGAAAATTTTAAGATGAAAAATTGCGATATTTTTCTTATTTCTGCTCAAAATGTAGATTGTGGTACTCGTTAGAACCGCCTCGCAGAAATAATAAAAATTAGGTATATCCCTGTAAATCCCAGTTTTACGATATAAAAGTAGGGTTCAATAGGGTCAAAATTATATAGGCATGTTTTCGTGATGGTGTCCAAAACGAACCCCATAGCAATATAAGCACCTACAGAGAAACAAAATCTTTCATGAAACGGACGAAGTGGAGCATGGCCCTGGGAAACACCCTGAATGGATTTTATCATAATGAACAAAAATACATGACGATTAGGGGAAGGGATCTGAATGTTAGACCTTTAATGAAATGGAGGGTGTAGGGGACCCCAAAACTAAGGTCAGTGAAAGCGTTGTATCAAAAACAAGGATATATAAAGAAAAAGGGGAGGAGATCAGAACGGTTTATGAATTATACGGCTTTTTATGAAGTTTTATGAAGTGGTGGGGATGGAAATAGCCCTGGGAGACCCAATGGGACCCACATGCTGGTGTCTTATCAAAAGAAACAAGAACATATGTGGCCACCACAAGATTTGCCACATTAAACTGGAGATTTACCTTAGCAATTGCCAATTTTAACCCTTCATCCCCGAATTTCTCAAGCGGACTTACTTTGACATGTACATCTTTGCAAATAAGCAGTCATCACGAAAACACGTCTATATAATTTAGAACCCCTTGAACCCCACTTTTATATAGTAAAACAAGGGTTTACAGGGGTAAACATTACTTTTCTTATTTCTGCTCTTAAATACAGATTGTGGGTACACTTTAGAACCGCCTCGCCCACAATCTATATTTTGAGCAGAAATAAGGAAAAAAAATCGCAATTCAATTTTTCATCTTAAATGTTTAGTTTTTTCGGCGGTACAATGTAATTGTAAAGGTATGTTTTCGTGATGTTAGTAAAAATCATTAAGCTGATGAGGAATAGTGTATACCCTGTTAACAAGCCAATAGGTGGCCGCGGTACCGATACCTGCCGGGTCGGGCAACATTCTTTCTTGGAGATTGATCATGAATATATATTTATGGTCATTCTGTCCCTCGAACTGATTCAAGATGAATAATTTGAGTCACTCGCCAAATTAATGGAACGAAGTTTTTCCTCAGGAGTATATTTTCTTTAAGACAAGACCCATGGTCAAGAAGGGCTCAGCTTCGCGGAAGGCAAAAAAAGGAAGTCAGGAAAATGTTGTCTTGTAAAATGACACCCACATATATCGCAGAAAGGCCCAGTTTCGAGGAAAGCAAAAACAATAAGTCAGTAAAAATGTTTTCCTAAAAGTAGAGCTTTTTTCAGAGGGAACATCATGAAAACACGCTTATACAAATACATTGTAAACTTTACCGCCGAAAAAACCGAACATTTGAAGATGAAAAATTGTGATATTTTTCTTATTTCTGCTTGAAATATAGATTGTGGGTAGTCGTTAGAACCGCGTGAGGCGGTTCTAATGAGAACCCACAGTCTATATTTTGGAGCAGAAATAAGAAAAATAAGGTTTACCCCTGTAAGCCCCAGTTTTACTATATAAAAGTGGGATTCAAGGGGGGCCAAAATTATAAAGACGGGTTATCGTGATGATATGTTGAAAGGAGAACGTTTCGTGTGTGAAAATGTGGAACAAATTATTTAAGTAACAATCTTATGCACATGCGTTTATTTTTGTTTGAACTGAGATTTTACGTTCACGTCAACACTATCTAGCTTATTGTGAAGACGTTGCTTGCAATTCTGTGAGACCATTATCCGACATTGACATGAAATGAAATCTCAAGCACTACTGCCCAAACAAACCAAAAGGGTTTATATGTAGGGATGGTCCAACTCTAACCACTTTGCCTGGGCAGGATAAGACCCTTGAAGAGGTTAGCAAGTACTCATGGGCGGTCGGTTCAGCTCAATCTGTTTCCACAAGCCCCGAAATGAGAGTGTTAGCACTTGCGTAAGTAACTCGCCGTCTATTTGAATGGCGTTAAAATTTGCGACCGGAATCCTTTCTTTGTATTAGCTGGCATTTGGTTTTATGCAGCTCATGGTGATTGCAACAAATGAATTAATGCATTAGAATGGGGATTACAGCATTGAAAATCGTTATTTGGGGAAGTGAATCATCGGTATTCTGTATTACGGCTCCATTGGCATGTCCCCCTAAAACGACATTTCCAACCGTAAAAACCGTCAATTTACGATTTTGAATACAGCCATCCCCTAATGTTTGTAAAAATGAAAGATACAATATTTATATAAACTAAAAGCATTCAGTATGAGACAACTGACCTTCTTTCTGTCTTTTTTCTCTAATGATATCTTGGATAGTCTTCTCTTTTACTTTCTGTGTATCTGCAAAGTACAGAAAAGAAGATTTTTAACGCATTAATTATATTGGCATAGCAGCAATGACCGGCACATATGCATATAATTCACCGTTCACAGAGTATTCAATACGACTTTGACAAGCCTTGCAGTTTCAAAGAAAAAAGTTTGAACATATTCACATTCAAGTCACTGAGAGTTTATGTGTTTATGTTTTATGCTGTTGTTTTAATGCCAAATAAGGAGCAGCCTTTTAAAATGTTCGCAAACAATATATGTGCCCCCAACCACCACCACCGCACCCACACACACACTTGCAAGAAGGCTGTTTATGGAATTGAACTACTTATAGAAAATAAGTCCTTTGAAAATCAGACGGAGAAATAATCCTTGTGAACTTAGGCCAATGTCGCAGAATGACCTTGGTTTTTGACAATCGTTTTAAAAACGCTTGTCCAAATTTAAGAACTAAAGGAAGGGTTGACAAAATTTGACAAAATAGGTGGCGCCACCAACTGCCCACCAGAAAGAAACCATCGTCTGACCCCTAAAAACTAGACTAAATTTGACAAACTAGGGTGTAAAATAGGTCATTGTCAATTTAAGGCAACCAACTGACCACCAGAAACCATCATCTGGCCCCTAAAACTATCTTGCTTGAATTTGCTGTGTTTACACGTTTTTTTTTTGTTTTTTGAAACACTAGTCCATGACAAGATAATAAATTTCAATTTTCGATAAAAGACATGCAGGAAGAGGATAAAAACAGGGTAATCAGATACATATTATTACATATCTTGTTAATGCATCATCTCACTGTTTCAAAAAAAATCCATTTTACTTGCGAACAAATGTGTTTGTGTAATTATGTTGATGATCATTAATCAACCAGCGAATATCTGGGGCCAGTTGTTCAAAGCATCGTTAGCCTGGGACAAGCATGCAGATATTTTTTCTGACACATAAGTAAAATACATATATACATTACGAAAACACGCATATACAAATACAGTGTAGATTTTACCATAAAAAAAATATGATAAAAAATTGAGATATTTTTCTTATTTCTGCTCAAAACATAGATTGTGGGCACTCCTTAGAACCGCCTCATCGAGGCGATTCTAACGAGTACCCACAATCTATGTTTTCGAGCAGAAATAAGAAAAATAAGGTTTACCCCTGTAAACCCCAGTTTTACTATATAAAATTGGGGTTCAAGGGGGGTCAAAATTATAAAGGCATGTTTTCATGATGAAACTATTTCAAATATCTACAATATCATTACGAAAACATGCCTATAGAAATACATAGTAAATTTTATCGCCAAAAAATGGAGATGACATTATGTGATATTTTTCTTACTACTGCTCAAAATATAGATTGTTGGTACACGTTAGAACCGCCTCATCGAGGCGGTTCTAACGGGTACCCACACTCTACGTTTTAGAGCAGAAATAAGGTTTACCCCTGTAAACCCCAGTTTTACTCTATAAAAGTGGGGTTCAATTGGGTCACAATTATAAAGGCATGTTTTAGTGATGAAACTATTTCAATTATCTACAATATATACAGTATTTATAGAGCATTTAATGAAGTTTAGGAATAAAATTTTGTTTGTGAAACTACTTAAAAGTTTAATATGTGTTCTTACATAATATGGGCTAATGGGCTTGTTAGTGGTCAAATTGTTAACTGCTCTAGCAAGCAAAATACCTAATAGTGGTATTTTTGCAGAGCAAAATGTGAGCAGCAAGCTGTCTGCAAAAATAGTAGCATACTTGCCATATTAACCCATTCAGTACCAGAAACTCCTAAAGGGGTACCTTGTCAAACATAGCAGGCCCAGATCAATAATCAGGGCCTACACTGTTTGCGAAAAGTTAAGCCAGTTTCCTAATAAATTTTGAAGAAAATACAACCTGACAACCCTAAATTTTGAAATGGACTCCTGCTATACATAAGGAGGAAGATTCCATTTGGTACAAAAAGGGTTAAATGATCAAAGTTTCATTGATATGTTAACTAACGTCGTCGTTAGTTTTAAACGGCACCAGATGCATTGATAACTCAAGGCTGCCACAGATGCCTGTTCTGAGGACCAATTTGAAGACTTCTATTTTAAAAGTAAAGTCTGAAGAAAGGCGAGGGTAAATGGGCCTTATATTCTAAAAGTATATTAAAATTTCTCTTCTGCAATATACAATAAGCTTCTGCTATTAAGACCACCTAAAATTAAGACTAATTCTGCTTTTAAAAGCTTATTTAGAAGGGTGCAGTTGTTTTTTCTTGGTCTTTTCTGCACACAGTGTCCCCTGGTTAGCGACCACCTTTGGGACTGTTCAAAAGTTGTCTTTAAGACCACTATTGAACAGTCCCAAAGGTGCTCTTAAACTGGCACTTGCGGTAGCAGCTACCACCAGAAATAGAGGCGGGGCTTACTGATTACTGATCAGCTGTAAATATATTTACTTGGGGTCTGCTGGCTCAGGCTACTGCAGAATAATGCATATACTCACACATTATGAATAGTGATATTTTTCTTATTTCTGCCCCAGATATACCAGTATATTGTGGATGCTTGATTAAACTGCCTCATAAAGTTTACAAGTCAATGAAATGAATACACCTCTAAACCCCACTTTATATAGAAAAAAGTTTTGTGTTTTGGGGTATTTTTGTTTTCAATATATTCCTATTTTTAATACAAAGATTGTGGGTACTTGTTAGAACAGCCTCACTGAACTAGAAGGGAGCAAAATGTCAAACAATTTTATCTGAAAAAAAATGCACCCCTAATTTTTAAGATTTGTTTCTTATTGATCAAGACTAATCATTTCTAGACAAGTATGTTTATATAAGCTGTAGCATATAGGGTCTTATCAGGCTTTGTTTATAAACATTCTCCATGTTAAAGCAATTAAACTGGACCAGTTTATTATTTCTGCCAGGGCAAACTTTGCAACATTTAATTATTTAAGTTAATCCGGTCCTTATTTTAGCATGATTTTGGGTTACAATACAATGTATTTTTTATTATTAAACAATATCCAGATGTATTACCTTTAAAAATCAGATACATTTGTTGAAAGGTGATGGCATTCCTTTACCGAAACACCTATTTTGTAATGGATCAAGCTACTTAAAAAGGTAGGTGCGATTTCCTTCCAGGATTGTATACATTGCTGGAAAAATGGCAGAGAATTCTGACAAAAGAGAAATCATATAAAAATTTTACAAAAGAACAGTTTTTGACAGTATTTTATTTCTTCAGATTTACAAGTCTGAATGGGCATTTTATGAAGATTAAACTATCATAGCAGTAGCTGAGACAATAACAACAACTGATAACAATGATGATGATGATAATGATAATTAAAATTCTTTGAACAGTCATCTGCAGGACACATTTCTGGGCAATTATGAACATGATCATGGATATAATGATGATTATTGTACCAGAAACCCTGAAATGGGTATTTGACAAACAGTGCAGGCCCAGATCAGATGCCACTGAATAGGCATCTGATCAGGGCCTACACTGTTAACAGCATTAGCTACCTGTAATATACCTATAAACTGGAATTGACAAGTTCCTAGCTGTGTATCAGGGAATATGAATAAATTTTTTTTCTGTGAGACTCTGAGGTAGGATTATTTATCTGCTTTTACTAAGCTTGCCATCTTACAAGTGGAAAGTGTTTGGATTCCACACTAACAGTTGCTTTGTTTATATCACATGACCATGGTTCAAAGGTTATATCTAGTTTGAATTTCTGAGCACTTTTCAGTAATTTCATTCACCATATTCAATTAATATTGGTTTTTGAGACAATATTTTGGTGTTGATGTATAAAGTAGGGATATGCCTCCTTATAGAACAAGTTTGGTTTCTGAAGGTTTTCTAAGTATTTTATTTTCATTGATAAAGCGTCTGCAATCAACAAAATGTAAAAGTCAGGCACTATTTTGAAATAAGCTCCGCCTACATCCTTTTATAGAGCAGGTGGGGGTTTAATATAGTAATTTTATTTTTTTTATTATTTTTTTTTTTTTTTGTGATATCTATACCAGGAAAAGGACATGTTGTTTAATGGGGTTCAATAAATGTGTTTAATTCGCGGTCTAAAAGCTTTTAAATTGTGAAATTTAACATGATAGTGTGAAATAACATGGATTAATTGACGTCAGCCTCTGGACCGTGAGTCTGCTTTACTTTTTCTGATATTTGACAGTGAAAATTTAACATTGATAAACACAAAATCTGCAAACGGCCATACTAACATACCCCGAGGCTATAGAACTCACATTCTTTAGTGATTATTGAATAGCGGCTCGATAAAGACGGGTCTCGCCGGACCGTTGTCCAGATAAGGGAGCTAACTCGGTTGATACTGTATACAAGGGGCGTTCAAATACTACTTGGCAAAAATGGCTACGGACCCGGAGTTGCTGAGAGTCGAGGAATCTGTGAAAGAGAGGTTCCTTTAACTTGTCAGGAACCTTTCGCATCTTGAACTGGAGAAGTTTAAGAAGTCGGAATACGCCGAAATGGTATTTCAGGATATGTC
Organism: Lucinisca nassula; assembly: GCA_963580285.1. NCBI lineage: Eukaryota > Metazoa > Mollusca > Bivalvia > Lucinida > Lucinidae > Lucinisca > Lucinisca nassula. The sequence goes on from OY757017.1 coordinate 129,404,058, forward strand.
CAAACTGCTTCCGGACACTGACAAGAAACCGGCCCCGATAGCTCAGTTGGTAGAGTGTCCGCTCCGGGGAACGGGAGGTCTCGGGTTCGATCCCGGGCCGCGACATACCAAAGTCGTTTAAAATGGTACTAGCTGCTCCTCGCTTGGCACTCAGATTTACGGGGAAGAGCTAAGACTGGTCGATCCAGTGTCAGGATAATGTGACTGGGTGTGGTATCATGTAATGTGTCTGGGACATGATACTTCAGTTAGGCAGCACTATAAACGTGAGCATTGAGCTCCCTGTCGCAACCATACACCGTCGTGATATGACTGAAAAATTGTTGAAAGCGACGTTAAACCCGAATTCACACACACACACACTGACAAGAAACAGCTTAAACAAACGGCCCATTATGTGTCTAACGCTCTGAATGCTGAGGCATCTCGTGAACTAGGAAAAAGGTCGAGAGGTATAGCTTCGTCCAAAGCGGGTAATGCTGCTCTGCTCTCGTCGACTGTGCTTGACGATCTCGAAACAACGATGCTGCCAGATGACGAAGACACCGAGGACGATAGCTCCGTGGACCAGAATTTTGAGAATGAAACTCACATATCACAAAACGACAGTGTAACAAAATTAAAACAAACCACCCAATCGGAAAATGAAACACCCGCCAAAATTGAAAGCCATTCCAAAACAACGCAAATTGAACATTAAACTCAAAATGCTGCCATTCCTGTAAAATCAATCAGAAGCACAAACATAAAGATCAAATACGATGTAGTTTATGCTTTATGTGGTATCATGAGGAGTGCGTAGGGGTAAAGAAAGATGAACCTATTGGAATATGGGTGTGTTTGACCTGCAGAGCTGTTCCCGAACATATCAAACTGGAACTCAACGGTCTCAAAACAGACGTCAGTCAGCTTAAAACAACAACAGATCTGATATTATCATCTGTCAATATGCTGTCAACAAAATTTGAAAATTGTGTAGGAGGTTTAAATGACCGAATTACAGCATTAACACTCCAAAATAACCTACATGCTATCACAGTGTCTGAAGCTATAGAAAACGTTTCGGCAAAAGCATCAACACTCAAATCAACTGTGGATCAAAAAGCTAACCAAATAGTCAATAAAACTACAGCTGTATACGAGTAAATAAAACAGCACGAAAACAACCTGAAGAAAAATGCAAATATACCCAATGCAGGGATAACACACACAGCTCAAACCACAAAACAGACGAAAATTATAAAACAGCGAAACCAAACGGCGCGGTGTCACCGACAAATCATTCCAAAACAAACAGAGGTCAACAAAACAAATCCCGAGAACAACAGAAGCAGCAACAAAAACAGCATCAAGCTCAAACTAATAAACATTCTGCAAATATAAATGAACTAATAGATCTAACCAAACCTTCTCGAAACACCATAAACCAGTCAACTCTTCTGATTGGAAGTTCAATTCTAAAAAAACATCAAAACAAGTGATTTGAATAGAGATACGGCAGTTAGAACAATACCCGGTGCAACTATCCACGCGATAAAAGACAAACTCAATAATCTTAACATTGAAAAATGCGAAACAGTTATAATTCGATGCCGATCAAGGTGAAGACATTGACTCCTTCCGGGAGAATTTTGAAGAACTAATAGATACTGTTGCTGATGGCACACGGCGTGTCATAGTCTCGGGACTTCTGCCGAGGAAATCTGTTGATCTCGAACCATATAATGAAACTCTGAAATCTTTGTGTGCCGACAATGCAATGAAATTCGTTGACAACTACGATAGCTTCCTGCTTGCCACAGGAGAACAAGCAGAGTTATATTATGTAAAAGATAAGACACATATAAACATGGCAGGAACAAGGAAGCTTCTACGTAGTATTAGCGAGGTTCGCCAAATTGTCAGCACACAGTCGGTGCAGGGGCATAATAAAAACCGGCCTGGTTTTAAAAGAGGTCAAAACAGCTTTGGTTTCATGCCCAATAGAAATAGAAACAGATACAGGCCAGCGAAATATTGTCATATCTGTTGCAAGAGTGGCAATCACAATACTGAACACTGTAAAAATAGTGTTTACAGATTAAACACTTTCTGAGACGCATTTCTTGTCCCATTTTTTATGCGTTTAACGCTTTGACACGTATCGTTTCTAAACACGTCTAGGAATGTGTTTAGATATTAAACATGTATAGGGCAGTGACATGTTTAATACCTGCACATGTTTAGCTCAGAAACATGTTGAAAATCTAAACATGTCTAGAGGTAAAATCATCATTATTCGTGTTGTATGTGTCTATAACGTTTTGTTTCTTTGATCCTGGAATAGTAGAAGATATGGTACGTCCTCCAAACATATTTTTCTTTCAAGGATGAGTGGAATATTGGTGTTTAGTTCTTAATGTAATTAGTTTTCGCGACTCATATTTTCTTTGTAGATCCAAGTTGTGTTCAGCAGACTTACTAATGCCATTTGATAGAAGATTGTGATTGGTAAATGAAACCTGCATATATTCTTTCTGGAATATATTTATATAAACTGCCTAAAACTGCAAAAACAGGTGAGGATATGTTGGGGAAAATGCCACAACATGGTCAAACACGTTTAGCGTAAACATGTTCAAAACCTAAACATGTAAAATCTAATTATGCTTTAAGGTGTAGTGTTCTTCTTTTCTACCCAAGACATCTTAACCTCCAACATGAACTCACAGATAGTGCACACTGTATGATTGTACTCTAGTTTCGCATAATGAAGGGGAGCCTCTGCGTGAAGAATGAGCCTCTGCGTGGTTCCACATGTAGTTCTCCCATAAAACACTGCTTTTATTATAGAGTTTGTGGGGGGGGGGGGGGTGGTCAAAATTATAAAGGCGGCGTTATCTTCACGCAGAGGCTCCCCTTCATTATGCGAAACTAGTGTACAATCAAACAGCGTGCACTATTTTTGAGTTCATGTTGGAGGTTAAGACTTTCTTGGCCTCCAACATGAACTCACAGATAGTGCACACTGTATGATTGTACTCTAGTTTCGCATAATGAAGGGGAGCCTCTGCGTGAAGAGGGAGCCTCTGCGTGGTTCTACATGTAGTTCTCCCATAAAACACTGCTTTTATTATAGAGTGTGTGTGTATGTAGGGTGGGGTGGGGGGAGGGGGGGGTTCAAAATTATAAAGGCGGCCTTATCTTCACGCAGAGGCTCCCCTTCATTATGCGAAACTAGAGTACAATCATACAGCGTGCACTATTTATGAGTTCATGTTGGAGGTTAAGATGTCTTTGGTAGAAAAGAAGAACACTACACCTTAAAGCATAATTAAATTTTACATGTTTAGGTTTTGAACATGTTTACGCTAAACGTGTTTAGACCATGTTGTGGCATTTTCCCCAACAATTCCTCACCTTTTTGCAGTTTTAGGCAGTTTATATAAATATATTCAAAAAAGAATATATGCAGGTCTCATTTACCAATCACAATCTTCTATCAAATGGCATTAGTAAGTCTGCTGAACACAACTTGGATCTAGAAAGAAAATATGGGTCGCGAAAACTAATTACATAAAGAACTAAACACCAATATTCCACTCATCCTTGAAAGAAAAATATGTTTCAAGGACGTGCCATATCTTTTACTATTCCAGGATCAAAGAAACAAAACGTTATAAACAAATACAACATGAATAATGATGATTTTACCTCTATTTTATGTCTTTGCAGCTCTGCAACTTTCAGCGTTCGATCAGCGTTCGTCTACGCGGGAAAAAGATCGTATCGATTTCGATTTCAACCGAGACGTGTTTAGACTTTTGACGTGTTTATACCCACAAATACGGCAAAACAAATTACATGTTTAGGAAGAACACACTTTTCTGATCATGTTTAGATCTAAACATGTATAAAACACGTTTAATTTCTATACGCTATTTTTACAGTGAAGAATGCTGGTACAATGGCAGAAACGAAAGGCCGATTGGTCGTATGTCTTGGTAGGAAGCTAAAGGGTGTATAAAACACAAAAATCTTTCAAAATCAAAACAATATAATTCATCACATGAAAATATCATCTCTGCTAATGTGATAGCAAATGATTCTGACACCCCAAATCCACCAATAGACGTATTACCTGATCGTTCACCAGTACCCTCTGCAAAGAAGGTGACAAATGTTTCAATTAACTTAAACGACAGCAATATCAGTAGTTCCTCATCAAATGCCACTGATATAGGAGCATCTTTAAATCCCAATAGCTCTTCCGAAACTGACCGATCTTTCTTTTCGATCTAAAGGTTTGCATGTTGCAAACTTAAATATAAGGCATTTGTCTTCAAAATTGGATGAATTACGGATAATGCTTCCATCGGAAAATGGCCCTGACATTATCGGAATGTGCGAAACATTCTTAGATCCGAACATAGGGGACAATCTAATATCCATACCAGGTTTTGAGTTTCTAAGAAAAGATAGGTATTGCACAATAGATAAAGCTGGAGGGGGAGTTATTTTGTATTTTAGAAACTCATTAAATTGTCAGCGTAAGCAAGAGCTAGAGATTTACAACATTGAAACGCTTTGGTCCGAGGTCACCTTCCCTCATTCAAAACCGCTCCTTTTATGCACGTTATACAGGCCCCCAAATGTATCGGCCGACTGGATAAACCTTTTCGAAGCGGTATTAGCTGTTGCACAAACTACGGGTCTCGAAATAATTCTTATGGGAGACTTCAACATTGATTATGCAAACTGTTCAAATAAAAAGTCGATGCAATTGATACAACTTTACGATCTCAAACAAATGATATCGAGCCCAACTCGTGTAACCCAACTTTCAAGCTCCATCATTGATCATGTTTACTGCACGAATCCCGAACATATCTCCGGATGTTTCGTTTCAAGTTACTCTGTCAGCGACCATTTTCCGATATGTTTCACAAGAAAAATAAATAATAAAATTACCAAGTCGTGTCATTCAACAACATATAGGTGTTTCAAATCGTTTGATGAGGAATTATTCTTGAAAGACCTGTCGGAGGATCTCAGTAGGTTCCGCGTCAGTCAATCGGATATTGATGTTGATTTCTCTGCATGGTCCAACATTTTCATAAGACAGTTTAACCTGCATGCACCAGTTAAAACAAAGCGGGTGAAAATAGAACGCATCCCTTTGTGGTTTACCGCTGATATTACTGCGGCGCGCAAAAACAGGGATTTAAACAAAAAGAGAAAAAATTGGTCTGAATACAAAAAATACAGAAACATCGCCAAATCACTTATTAGAAAAGCAAAACGTAATCATTTTTCATCATCTATAACCAACCATAAAGATACAAAATTAACCAGTGCTTCAGCTGAAGTGCACGACCCGCCAGATGCGTTTAGCTTTATGAGTGTTACCATATATGGGTATGGTGGCCATTTTGGTCATGTGGCCTGGACTTAAAACTGTTCCCCCAATAAATGCGCCTTATCGTAAATATATCTTATACTTTGGTACTGTATTCTGAATCGTTTGCAGGATAAAATGCATATCACTTTTCCAATACAAAAGCATATGTGTCAAAGTTTGACCTAGGCACAAAGAAGGTCAAGGTCAACCCAGGGTCACCATTTTAGCAATTTATGATGGGCCTACGTCCCAGATGCTATTTATCAAGTTTCGTGGAAATCTGCCCAGTGGTTCTGGAGAAGACTATTTTTGAAGGGTTTTTACCATATATAGCTTGGCGGCCATTTTGGTCATGTGACCTGGACCCCATGAGCAAATTTTGGTTGCCCCCACCCTATAGAGGCTCCATATGAAATTTGACTTCAAACCGCCCAACGGTTTCCGAGGAGAAGCGGTTCGAAAATTTTCACATTTTCGTCTCGGCGAAGTTATACTAAATGGAATGTAATATTTTGCAAGTTCATTTGTAAGATCTCATTGATATCTATCAGTATGCCAAAAATTGTTTAAATATTCCAAGCGGTTAAGTCACTATCACCAATTTTCACAAACGGGTTACGGACGGACAGACAGACAGACCATATATGGCTTGGCGGCCATTTTGGTCATGTGACCTGGACCCCATGAGCAAATTTTGGTTTCCCCCGTTCCACAGAGGCTTCATATGAAATATGATTTCAATCGGCCCAACGGTTTCCGAGGAGAAGCAGTTCGAAAATTTTCACATTTTTCGCCTCGGCGAGGCTTCACTAAATGGAATGTAATATTTCACAAGTTCATTGGTTAGATCTCATTGATATCTATCAGTATGCCAAAAATTGTTTAAATGTTCCAAGTGGTTAAGTCACTTTCACCAATTTTCACAAACGGGTTACGGACGGACCACAAGAAGGTCAAGGTCAACCCAGGGTCACCATTTTAGCAATTTATGATGGGCCTACGTCCCAGATGCTATTTATCAAGTTTCGTGGAAATCTGCCCGGGTGGTCCTGGAGAAGACTAAAGAAGGGTTTTTACCATATATGGCTTGGCGGCCATTTTGGTCATGTGACCTGGACCCCATGAGCAACTTTTGGTTTCCCTATCCCATAGAGGCTCCATATGAAATTTGACTTAAATCTGCCAAACGGTTTCCGAGGAGAAGCAGTTCAAAAATTTTCACATTTTTTGCCTCGGCGAGGCTATACTAAATGGAATGTGATATTTCGCAAGTTCATTGGTAAGATCTCATTTATTCTATCTATGAGCATGCCAAAAATTGTTTAAATGTTCCAAGTGGTTAAGTCACTATCACCAATTTTCACAAACGGGTTACGGACGGACAGACAGACAGACCATATATGGCTTGGCGGCCATTTTGGTCATGTGACCTGGACCCCATGAGCAAATTTTGGTTTCCCCCATCCAATAGAGGCTCTACATGAAATTTGACTTCAATCGGCCCAACGGTCTCGAGGAGAAGCAGTTAAAAAAATTTCACATTTTTTGCCTCGGCGAGGCTATACTAAATGGAATGTAATATTTCGCAAGTTCATTGGTAAGATCTCATTGATATCTATCAGTATGCCAAAAACTGTTTAAATAATCCAAGCGGTTAAGTCATTATCACCATTTTTCACAAACGGGTTACGGACGGACAGACAGACAGACCATATATGGCTTGGCGGCCATTTTGGTAACGTGACCTGGACCCCATGAGCAAATTTTGGTTTCCCCTGGCCCATAGAGGCTTCATATGAAATTTGATTTCAATCGGCCCAACGGTTTCCAAGGAGAAGCAGTTCCAAAATTTTCACATTTGTCGCCTCGGCGAGGCTATACTAAATGGAATGTAATATTTCGCAAGTTCATTGGTTAGATCTCATTGATATCTATCAGTATGCCAAAATGTTTAAATATTCCAAGTGGTTAAGTCACTATCACCAATTTTCACAAACGGGTTACGGATGTACCCAAAGAAGGTCAAGGTCAACCCAGGGTCACCATTTTAGCAATTTATGATGGACCTACGTCCCAGATGCTATTTGTCAAGTTTCGTGGAAATCTGCCCAGTGGTTCTGGAGAAGACTATTTATGAAGGGTTTTTACCATATATGGCTTGGCAGCCATTTTGGTCATGTGACCTGGAGCCCATGAGCAAATTTTGGTTTCCCTATCCCACAGAGGCTCCATATGAAATTTGACTTAAATCGGCCCAACGGTTTCGAGGAGAAGCAGTTCAACAATTTTCACATTTTTTGCCTCGGCGAGGCTATACTAAATGGAATGTAATATTTCGCAAGCTCATTGGTTAGATCTCATTGATATCTATCAGTATGCAAAAAATTGTTTAAATATTCCAAGCGGTTTAGCCACTATCACCAGTTTTCACAAACGGGTTATGGACAGACAGACAGACAGACAGACAGACAGACCATATATGGCTTGGCGGCCATTTTGGTAATGTGACCTGGACCCCATGAGCAAATTTTGGTTTCCCCAATCCCATAGAGGCTCCATATGAAATTTGACTTCAATCGGCCCAACGGTTTCCGAGGGGAAGCAGTTCAAACATTTTCACATTTTTTGCCTCGGCGAAGCTATACTAAATGGAATGTTATATATCGCAAGTTCATTGGTAAGATCTCATTGATATCTATCAGTATGCCAAAAACTGTTTAAATAATCCAAGCGGTTAACTCACTATCACCATTTTTCACAAATTGGTTAGGACGGACAGACAGACAGACCATATATGGCTTGGCGGCCATTTTGGTCATGTGACCTGGACCCCATGAGCAAATTTTGGTTTCCCCCATCACATAGAGGCTCCATATGAAATTTGTCTTCAATCGGCCCAACGGTTTCCGAGGAGAAGCAGTTCAAAAATTTTCACATTTTTGCCTCGGCGAGGCTATACTAAATGGAATGTAATATTTCGCAAGTTCATTGGTAAGATCTCATTAATATCTATCAGTATGCCAAAAATTGTTTAAATATTCTAAGCGGTTAAGTCACTATCACCAATTTTCACAAACGGGTTACGGATGTACCCAAAGAAGGTCAAGGTCAATCCAGGGTCACCATTTTAGCAATTTATGATGGACCTACGTCCCAGATGCTATTTATCAAGTTTCGTGGAAATCTGCCCAGTGGTTCTGGAGAAGACTATTTATGAAGGGTTTTTACCATATATGGCTTGGCAGCCATTTTGGTCATGTGACCTGGACCCCATGAGCAAATTTTGGTTTCCCTATCCCACAGAGGCTCCATATGAAATTTGACTTAAATCGGCCCAACGGTTTCGAGGAGAAGCAGTTCAACAATTTTCACATTTTTTGCCTCGGCGAGGCTATACTAAATGGAATGTAATATTTCGCAAGCTCATTGGTTAGATCTTATTGATATCTATCAGTATGCAAAAAAATGTTTAAATATTCCAAGCGGTTTAGCCACTATCACCAGTTTTCACAAACGGGTTACGGACAGACAGACAGACAGACCATATATGGCTTGGCGGCCATTTTGGTAATGTGACCTGGACCCCATGAGCAAATTTTGGTTTCCCCAATCCCATAGAGGCTCCATATGAAATTTGACTTCAATCGGCCCAACGGTTTCCGAGGAGAAGCAGTTCAAACATTTTCACATTTTTTGCCTCGGCGAAGCTATACTAAATGGAATGTAATATTTCGCAAGTTCATTGGTAAGATCTCATTGATATCTATCAGTATGCCAAAAACTGTTTAAATATTCCAAGCGGTTAACTCACTATCACCATTTTTCACAAACTGGTTACGGACAGACAGACAGACAGACCATATATGGCTTGGCGGCCATTTTGGTCATGTGACCTGGACCCCATGAGCAAATTTTGGTTTCCCCCATCACATAGAGGCTCCATATGAAATTTGACTTCAATCGGCCCAACGGTTTCCGAGGAGAAGCAGTTCAAAATTTTTCACATTTTTTGCCTCGGCGAGGCTATTCCAAATGGAATGTAATATTTCGCAAGTTCATTGGTAAGATCTCATTGATATCTATCAGTATGCCAAAAATTGTTTAAATATTCCAAGCGGTTAAGTCACTATCACCAATTTTCACAAACGGGTTACGGATGTACCCAAAGAAGGTCAAGGTCAACCCAGGGTCACCATTTTAGCAATTTATGATGGACCTACGTCCCAGATGCTATTTATCAAGTTTCGTGGATATCTGCCCAGTGGTTCTGGAGAAGACTATTTATGAAGGGTTTTTACCATATATGGCTTGGCAGCCATTTTGGTCATGTGACCTGGACCCCATGAGCAAATTTTGGTTTCCCTATCCCACAGAGGCTCCATATGAAATTTGACTTAAATCGGCCCAACGGTTTCGAGGAGAAGCAGTTCAACAATTTTCACATTTTTTGCCTCGGCGAGGCTATACTAAATGGAATGTAATATTTCGCAAGCTCATTGGTTAGATCTCATTGATATCTATCAGTATGCAAAAAATTGTTTAAATATTCCAAGCGGTTTAGCCACTATCACCAGTTTTCACAAACGGGTTATGGACAGACAGACAGACAGACCATATATGGCTTGGCGGCCATTTTGGTAATGTGACCTGGACCCCATGAGCAAATTTTGGTTTCCCCAATCCCATAGAGGCTCCATATGAAATTTGACTTAAATCGGCCCAACGGTTTCGAGGAGAAGCAGTTCAACAATTTTCACATTTTTTGCCTCGGCGAGGCTATACTAAATGGAATGTAATATTTCGCAAGCTCATTGGTTAGATCTTATTGATATCTATCAGTATGCAAAAAAATGTTTAAATATTCCAAGCGGTTTAGCCACTATCACCAGTTTTCACAAACGGGTTACGGACAGACAGACAGACAGACCATATATGGCTTGGCGGCCATTTTGGTAATGTGACCTGGACCCCATGAGCAAATTTTGGTTTCCCCAATCCCATAGAGGCTCCATATGAAATTTGACTTCAATCGGCCCAACGGTTTCCGAGGAGAAGCAGTTCAAACATTTTCACATTTTTTGCCTCGGCGAAGCTATACTAAATGGAATGTAATATTTCGCAAGTTCATTGGTAAGATCTCATTGATATCTATCAGTATGCCAAAAACTGTTTAAATATTCCAAGCGGTTAACTCACTATCACCATTTTTCACAAACTGGTTACGGACAGACAGACAGACAGACCATATATGGCTTGGCGGCCATTTTGGTCATGTGACCTGGACCCCATGAGCAAATTTTGGTTTCCCCCATCACATAGAGGCTCCATATGAAATTTGACTTCAATCGGCCCAACGGTTTCCGAGGAGAAGCAGTTCAAAATTTTTCACATTTTTTGCCTCGGCGAGGCTATTCCAAATGGAATGTAATATTTCGCAAGTTCATTGGTAAGATCTCATTGATATCTATCAGTATGCCAAAAATTGTTTAAATATTCCAAGCGGTTAAGTCACTATCACCAATTTTCACAAACGGGTTACGGATGTACCCAAAGAAGGTCAAGGTCAACCCAGGGTCACCATTTTAGCAATTTATGATGGACCTACGTCCCAGATGCTATTTATCAAGTTTCGTGGATATCTGCCCAGTGGTTCTGGAGAAGACTATTTATGAAGGGTTTTTACCATATATGGCTTGGCAGCCATTTTGGTCATGTGACCTGGACCCCATGAGCAAATTTTGGTTTCCCTATCCCACAGAGGCTCCATATGAAATTTGACTTAAATCGGCCCAACGGTTTCGAGGAGAAGCAGTTCAACAATTTTCACATTTTTTGCCTCGGCGAGGCTATACTAAATGGAATGTAATATTTCGCAAGCTCATTGGTTAGATCTCATTGATATCTATCAGTATGCAAAAAATTGTTTAAATATTCCAAGCGGTTTAGCCACTATCACCAGTTTTCACAAACGGGTTATGGACAGACAGACAGACAGACCATATATGGCTTGGCGGCCATTTTGGTAATGTGACCTGGACCCCATGAGCAAATTTTGGTTTCCCCAATCCCATAGAGGCTCCATATCCCCAATCCCATAGAGGCTCCATATGAAATTTGACTTCAATCGGCCCAACGGTTTCCGAGGAGAAGCAGTTCAAACATTTTCACATTTTTGCCTCGGCGAAGCAATGCTAAATGGAATGTAATATTTCGCAAGTTCATTGGTAAGATCTCATTGATATCTATCAGTATGCCAAAAACTGTTTAAATAATCCAAGCGGTTAAGTCACTATCACCATTTTTCACAAACTGGTTACGGACAGACAGACAGACAGACCATATATGGCTTGGCGGCCATTTTGGTCATGTGACCTGGACCCCATGAGCAAATTTTGGTTTCCCTCATCACATAGAGGCTCCATATGAAATTTGACTTCAATCGGCCCAACGGTTTCCGAGGAGAAGCAGTTAAAAAATTTTCACATTTGTCGCCTCGGCGAGGCTATACTAAATGGAATGTAATATTTCGCAAGTTCATTGGTAAGATCTCATTGATATCTATCAGTATGCAAAAAATTGTTTAAATATTCCAAGCGGTTAAGTCACTATCACCAATTTTCACAAACGGGTTACGGACGGACCCAAAGAAGGTCAAGGTCAACCCAGGGTCACCATTTTAGCAATTTATGATGGGCCTACGTCCCAGATGCTATTTATCAAGTGTCGGCGAAATCTGCCCAGTGGTTCTTGAGAAAACTATTTATGAAGGGTTTTTACCATATATGGCTTGGCGGCCATTTTGGTCATGTGACCTGGACCCCATGAGCAAATTTTGGTTTCCCTATCCCATAGAGGCTCCATATGAAATTTGACTGAAATCGGCCCAACGGTTTCCGAGGAGAAGCAGTTCAAAAATTTTCACATTTTTTGCCTCGGCGAGGCTATACTAAATGGAATGTAATATTTCGCAAGCTCATTGGTTAGATCTCATTGATATCTATCAGTATGCCAAAAATTGTTTAAATATTCCAAGCGGTTAAGTCACTATCACCAGTTTTCACAAACGGGTTACGGACGGACAGACAGACAGACCATATATGGCTTGGCGGCCATTTTGGTCATGTGACCTGGACCCCATGAGCAAATTTTGGGTTGCCCTATCCCACAGAGGCTTCATATGAAATTTGACTTCAATCGGCCCAAAGGTTTCCGAGGAGAAGCAGTTCAAAATTTTTCAAAAATTTTCACATTTTTTGCCTCTGCGAGGCTATACTAAATGGAATGTAATATTTCGCAAGCTCATTGGTTAGATCTCATTGATATCTATAAGTATGCCAAAAATTGTTTAAATATTCCAAGCGGTTAAGTCACTATCACCAATTTTCACAAACGGGTTACGGACGGACGGACAGACTGACAGATTGACAGACTGACAGACTGACAGAATGACACGGTGATTTTAGGGCACTCTTAGAAATCAACTGACTTCAGTCGGTTTCTTTTTCTGCGGGTCGTGCAATATGGCAGCAAATTAAGTCTGTCCAAAATGCGACACAAAATTCTTCAAAAAATCTGCCTGATCAGTTAAACATCGATGGCATGATAATAACAGAGTCTCATGAAAACGCAAGTAAACTGAATCAATTTTTTACAGTAGTGACCAAACGTCTTATCTCGCCAAATAATTACCCATGGATGATTACTCAAAATTGGAAAACTACGTAAGGTGTAAAGTACCTGAAGAGACTTATTTCCAGATTCCACATATCACGCCGATACAGGTGTCTCAGTTCATTCGTAAACTAGACCCTGGAAAGGCCACTGGTCTCGACGGCATAGGACCACGTATATTGAAACTGGCCTGCGATATTATATCACCAAATGTTGCAGATCTTATAAATAAAAGTATACAAACTGGCTTTTTCCAAATCAGTTAAAATTAGCTAAGGTCTTACCAATTTTTAAAAATGACGCCAAAGATGACCCCTCAAACTACCGCCCGATGTCCATATTACCAACTATTTCAAAAATATTCGAAAAACATGTTAATAGTCATCTCATGGCGTACTTAAACAAGTACAATTTAATACATGAATGCCAGTCGGGTTTCAGACACAAGAATAGTTCCAACACAGCTCTTGTCAAATTGATTGACCAGTGGATGGCCAACATAGATAGAGGTGATATGATAGGCACATTGTTCATAGACTTTCGTAAAGCCTTTGACATGGTCGACCATTCACTTCTTATACAAAAACTTGTACACTATAAACTGAACAGCACATCCTTGAATTGGTTTCAATCCTACTTGAGCAGTCGTTTTCAAACTATTAAAAGTGGCATTGGGTTGTCAGATTTCTCTGAAGTACTATCTGGCGTGCCCCAAGGCTCAATACTTGGGCCGACATTATTTCTGTTATTCATCAACGATCTGCCTTTATATCTAAACCATTGCTTAGCAGATCTTTATGCTGATGATAGCACTTTTCATGTAGCCGGCAACAATAAAGCTGAACTTGAAAACAAGCTACAGTCTGATGGAGACGATACAGACAAATGGAGTAAAAGAAATAAATTACCCATACATTATAGAAAATCCACATGCATGCCACTAGGGACAAAGCAGAGAATAGACAAAGCCGATAGATTAAATCTAACAATAGACAATATACAAATTAACCATGTTAGCTCTCAAAAATTACTGGGGTTATTCATTGACGAAACTCTAAGCTGGAACCCACATATAGATCATCTATGCTCAGTAATATCTTCAAGGATTTCGCTTCTCAAACAGTTATCAAGTTTTATACCCACCAATATACGGCCGTGCGCTTTCTGTTGGATGGTTGTCGGCTTTAGAAGCGAGAAAATTCCATTTGAGGTGGTAGTATGATAAACAGAATCTTACACCCGTGGTCGTTTTATATGAGATTTATGGAGCGCGCCGAAGGCTCGTCCTATGAGTTTCATATGGAACGGCCACTCGTGTGGGATCCTCTGTTTGTCGCATGACGTCGCTGATATACAGTGGATAGCGTCATGTGATGGATGTCGTACGACCGCACGTGTAATAATAACACTTTGGAGGGAGCGAGTAACGTCATGACGACGTCCATGTCAACCATGCACTTCCCGTCGAATAATTTTCAACTTCGGGGGCGATAGAGTCCGTTTTGACATGGCCGTGTGATGGACAGAATCTTGCACTCGTGGTCGTTTCATGTGAAACTTATGAAACTGGCCGAAGGCTCGTTCCATGAGTTTCAAATGAAATGGCCATTCGTGTGGGATCCTCTATTTAATAGATTCCTTAATCCACTAATGGATTAAATTTGCAAATTCACAACGTCCTCAGCGACGTCGCATTTACTTATGGTGGAATGCTGAAATTTTTGCATGCATATTGTGGGCGTAAGGTGCGTTTTATAAACAACATCTTGCATCCGTGCTATGTTTTCGCTGTGCTTATTGAACTCGTGGAGGAAAGAGGCATAGAGTGCTCGCCAAAGCCTAGCTTTTTATCCCTCTTCCTCAACTCGTTGAGGGAATTAATAATGCATGGGCACCCATGTAAGATCGTCCATATATTTATTAGTCTTTTTTGTTTCAATTAAGTTATTTTTATCTGAGTTCGCTTAAATGTAATATCACTGCACCAACACGAAGGTATATCGTGATTTTGACCCCGTCGAACCCCACTATCGTGTATCAGGGCTGGGGTTGTAGGGGGTGGACAGTACCTTTCTTGTTCCCGACTCGGGGCACAGGCTGTGGGTGCTCGTCAGAACTGACTGGCGAGTGCACGCGATCTGTGTTTTGTGCGGTCGCGGAAAATGTCTCAGTTGTTGTCTTAGATTGTTCATTTTTGAACAATCATACTTCCGATGTATTTGAGTTGGCATATGCTTTCATAATGACACTCAAAAGATTACCTGTTGCATTATCATGTGCAACATATGTAACTGTTAATAATTGTCTTCCTTGTAGTATCATATACGAGTATTGTTATGTCTTCGTAGCCCACTGACCTACGTGTAGTCTCTTCCACGACATGTGCGTGATCATCGTGACATAGTGACAGAATCATGTCAATGACAGTCGTATACTCTCAATTATAAAAAAACACGCCGCTATCTTAATTTGTACAAGACAGGAAACATGAGCCGGTGCGGGACGGGGCCCGCAGTTGGTCCGGTGATGGCTCGAGCCAGCCGCCGCGACAATGCCAATAATAATAATAAAATAAATAAATAAAATATTTTGTAGCTAACACGGGATACTAACAGGCGATGGCTTGGTCCAGCTGGCTTGATGCGCGACCTGGCCTGGGTCTTCACCGGAATCTCAGCTCTTATGGCGGGGTTTGTTTTGCCTCGGCTCATCGATTCCTGTTACGGGGCATTACAGAATAGGTCCCACGTGTTTAATTGTTCCCAACTATTTTGTACTTGAAAAAGCAGATGCAATTTTTTCGTGATGTATTATACTTTGGTACCAATTCATGACTCTGACGCTCTGGCCTTGTGTTTCGTTTCGACAAGGCGGAGACAAAGAGTCACGATGATGTGAGACACACGTATAGACTAGTGCCAATAAATGGCCTTGCTCGTGAGTAAGACCATGACTTGAACTAGTCCCGAACTTATTTAAATTTCTTTTTTTACCGCGAGACATTAACTTCAATTTGAAGTGTCCTTACGAGGGCATTCCTATACAAATGCATTGATGATTTTTCAGCTGAGGGGAGGAAGGCTTGAGATGGTGGATCGGGACGTTTTTTCTTATTTGTGCTCGGGGCACGGATTGCTGGGGCTCGGTGGAACCTGAGGCGGTTCTATCGAGTACCAGCGGTCTGTGCTTTTCGGGCGTGAATGGGAGGAATTATTAATACCCCCTCGAACCCCGGTCTTGCTATTTAAGGGTGGGGTTTTTAGGGTCATAACTATATAGGCATATTTTGGTGATGCGTGTTTAATTTTTGTTCTCCATTTGCGAAGGACATGATGTTGTTCTGACAAAACCAAAGGGTTTCTTAATTTGTTTTTCCTTATACAACGACTCTTATTAAATGCAACGAGTTTTACTATGCGTTTTAACCCATTTTGTACCAATTGGAATCTTCCTTCGTATATACTGCTTGAGTCCAGTTTAAGATATAGCGTTGAAGGTATTATCTTTCCTATTTAAAAACAATACGTGTGTAAATTCGCTGAGCTTCCAGCAAGCAGTGTAGGGCCCTGATCGGTCGCCACGTTCTGCGGAGTCTGACCTGGGCCTTTACCCGTTTCGGAGTTTCCGGTGCAAAAAGGGTTAAAATAATATTATAAGAACTTCATGTACTTACATCTGTATCATGTTGTCCACTGTTGACTTTGACAAATACCTATCTTCATACACACGCACGGTCTCATGGCTGACCTATTGATTTCACCGATCTTGACTCAAACACGGTTATCTCGTGCTACTGAAGAGCCGCGGCATGGAGAAAATTGCAAAACTTTACTAGCGGCCAGAGGTGCTTAGTCTTGGTCGGGTCTATGTGACCATATGAAGACTTTCGTGAATTTCTCTTTTACCTTGTTTGACCGTATAAATAGAAAATAGAAGACATTTTTTCTCTCTACTTCTTCGTTTAAAGTTACGGATTGCCATGCCCCGGCTCAAAATTGTTCAAATGAATTGTGTTTATACTTGCATAAAAGATTCCAACCGCTATGGTTTCATTATTGTCAAGTATTGGGTAGAGAGATCATATTTATTTCAGTGGGCGTATAGCGTTGGAACAACATCGGTACAGCATTGATTAGACAGCGACGTCGAATCGATGTTGGTTAGGTCTTGTCTCGACGCTTTATGACCGCTGTGACGGAACCGACCAAGCATGATTCTTTTCTCCGTTAACATATTTTTTTTTTTTATGAAACTGTTTCAGATCTGTTATAGATAGTAAAGATCCAAATAGCAGAATGTTGACTTCTATTGCGAAAACACGCCTGTACAAAGACATTGCCATTAAGATGAAAAATTGTGATTTTTTTTTTTTTTTTTTTTTCTTTTCCGCTCGGAGGGTGGTTTGTTGGGGCCCGAGAGGGCCGCGGCTATGTCGAGTATCAGCGGTCTATGCTTTTGGTAATATGCAGGCAAAATATTGTATACCCCTGTAAACCCCAGTTCTTCTACATGAGAGTGGGGTTTAAGGGGTCCAAATTATATAGGCGTGTTTTCGCGATGATTGATTAAAAAGCATTTGTCCTTTGTCCTGATTCATTGTGTTTTCACCGGTAACATTATGTTACATTTTGTACTTACTTTTGCTGTTTTTCACTTTACCATTACTTTGCTCCACGGGGAATTTTATTTCTTCTCATTTTTAATGACCATTAGTATTACCATGGACAGGATTCAAACTAAACCAGTGCTAGCGTCGTCCAAATTAACACGTTGGCTAATTGACTGTATTACCTGATTTCAACTAACAAAACGTTCAATCATGGACGACGCTGGTTATCCCAAATATGTGCCCGCATGTTGCTCGCACTAGCCGCATCCACAGGACCTTCTCTTAGAATTGAATGAGTGATATTCAACTTTACAGGATGCGGATAGGCTTACATTACGTTCGCCACTGCAAAGTTAAAGGAATAAAACACATTACGCTTTTTGAATTATTGATAATTCTATCACTTTTACTACAACGATCAGGGGATATCGAACTCAACCCCGGCCCGAATTTATCTCAAACTGAAACTGACTCAATAGACATGGATGATGCATTACTATCAAAATACTTCTCTATAGTTCATTACAACATCCAAAGCATCACTAATAAAATTGATTTGATAGGAACTGAACTAAGAAATTTTTCTATCATCTGCTTAACAGAAACTTGGCTTAACCAAAATATACCCGACGACTCCATAAAACTAGATGGATTCAAACTTTATCGCCGTGACCGAGGTGGAGATAACCACGGAGGGGTATGCGTCTACATTAAGGACAACGTATTTTCCCGCCGTCGGAGCGATCTTGAATTACCGAATATTGAGTGCATCTGGGTCGAAATCACGGTTCACCACAGAAAATTTCTTCTAGGAACTTTCTATAGACCCCCAAATTCCCCTTCCAAAATCATGTCTGTTATTGAAGATTCAATTAGTCTTGCCTTTGATAGTAATATAAAAGACGTATTTATTACAGGTGACCTCAATCTCGATACCCTAAAAAACGCAACCAACCAAAAAATTTCTGATATCTGTCAACAATTCAGCATAGACCAGATAATAGTGGAGCCAACCCATTTCACTGAGAACTCATCTTCTATTATAGATTTGGTCTTTACTTCCAATAAAAATAGTATACTTTTAAGCGGGGTAGGTGACCCATTTCTCGATCAAAATATCAGGTACCATTGTCCAGTCTATTTTGTATTAAACTTTCATAAAAATGTAGTTCCTGCCTTCTACAGGCATATACGGTTATTTGATCGCGGTGATTATGAATCTTTTACTCGCGATATTCGAGAAACTGACTGGGAAACACTTAAGAACATTGATATAGATATTTATGCATCTAATATAACAAGACGTATCTCAGAACTAGCTGACAAACACATCCCCAATAAAAGAGTTAAGATACGACAATCTGATCCTTCCTGGTTAACAAACGATGCTAAAAAATTAATTAGAAAACGCAAACGTTTATACAAAAAATTTAAAAGAACAAATAACATAACAGACTTTGAAAGCTATAAACGCGTAAGAAATAATACTACAGCAGAAATTCGCAAGCTTAAACAACAACAAATAGACAAATTGGCGGCAAAACTTAATAATAACGATATAGGACCACGTGACTGGTGGAAGACTCTTAAGCAGTTTATAAAACCTGACCAATCATCCTCTGTCCCTCCGTTATACAAAGATGATACTGTCTACACAGAAGAGGTTGACAAGGCAAGGCTAATGAACGATTTCTTTGTAGGACAAACTGAGCTGGACGAAACAAATGCCACCTTATCATTTGACTTTCTCCCTCCTGGACATAGCTTGAGTTCTGTCTCTACTTCACCCTCCGAAGTTGAATCCGTTTTAAAATCCTTAAAATTAGGCAAGGCAACGGGCCCCGACTCTATAAACAACCGCGTATTGAAGGAACTAGCTCAACCTCTTTCTTTTCCTCTTAGTGATTTATTTAACTTCTCGTTAACCTCTGGCAAGGTACCTTTGATATGGAAGGAAGCAAATGTAACTCCAATTTTTAAAAAAGACGACCCCTCAGTTGTTTCTAATTATAGGCCTATATCTCTTCTCAGTGCTGTAGGCAAAGTCTTAGAAAAGATAGTTCATAAACATTTATTTAATTTCATCCGAGATAATGACATACTGACAACATTACAGTCAGGATTTATTCCCGGCGACTCTACAGTCAATCAGCTTGTAGATATATATAACACTTTCTGTCAATCTCTTGACCAAGGCAAAGAAGTTCGCGCAGTGTTTTGCGATATAAGCAAGGCATTTGATAGAGTGTGGCACCGTGGCCTTCTCTATAAGCTCGAATCTATTGGAATATCTGGCTCTTTCCTGGCGTGGCTTAAGGACTATTTGGAAAACAGGAAACAGAGAGTAGTATTACCTGGATCTGCTTCTTCCTGGGCACCTCTTAAAGCAGGTGTACCGCAGGGATCTATTTTAGGACCTATACTTTTTCTTATCTTCATCAATGACATTGTAGACGATATTAACTCTTGTATACGGCTCTTCGCCGACGATACCAGCCTCTATATTATTGTAGACAACCCTATACATGCGGCTGATGAATTGAATGCAGACCTTGCCAAAATACATTCGTGGGCGACTAAATGGCTTGTATCTTTCAACCCAGCGAAATCTGACTCCATGGTATTATCACGGAAACATAATAAACCCCTTCATCCACCGCTTAACATGAATCAACAATTAATTAATGATGTGGACTTCCACAAACACTTAGGTCTCACCTTCTCAAAGGACTGTTCCTGGCACGAACATATAGAACTTGTTAAAGCAAAAGCATGGTTTCGCATAAATATTATGCGTAGACTGAAATTCCAGCTTGATAGAAAGTCTCTTCAAACTATATTTATATCTTTTATAAGACCACTTTTAGAATACGCCAATGTTGTTTGGGATAACTGCACTCAGCAAGAGTCAAACGACTTGGAAAAAATCCAAAATGAAGCTGCTCGTATTGTCACGGGAGCAACTAAACTTGCATCAATCCAATCACTTCTATCGGACACAGGGTGGGAAAGTCTTGCATCGAGAAGAGAAAAACACAAACTCATCCTATACTATAAGATGGTTAACAATATTACCCCCGAATACCTCTCTTCACTTGTACCACCAACTGTAGGCAGTATATCTCGATATAATTTGCGTAATGAGACAAACCTTCAGACAATCCCTGCAAGATCCCAGCAGTACTATAATTCATTTCTTCCTTCATCCACGCGAATCTGGAATAATCTTTCGGAAGATATTAAGAACTCACCGTCTGCAGCAACTTTTAAAAATAAACTTAATAATAATATTAACAAGCCCCCACAATACTACCAATCTGGTTCACGACTAGGACAAATATATCATGCTCGAATACGACTGAACTGTAGCTCCTTAAGCCAACACCTTTTTCAGAAAAATATTATTGACAGTCCTTTATGCGAATGTGGCGCAGTTGAGGACACTTCACATTTTTTCTTTATATGCAACCGTTTTGGACAGATCAGGCAAGAGCTGCTAAATAGAGTCTCGATATATTGTCAACCAACAGTAAATATTTTCTTATATGGTAGCACTGACCTGTCAGACGACCAAAATAAAGATATCTTCTCAGCGGTGCAAGATTACATATTAAAATCTAAACGCTTTTGATTTAGTTCGATCGACTGTTTATACCCATGCATCAACTTTAAAAGTAATTACCTCTGACCACATGTGTTTATATGGTATAACTTAGATAAGGAAAATTTAGATGCGCTACTTCCAAATGCGGGAACTCTTATACATATGTTGAACAGCACGAATTCCAGCTTTTTACAGGTTTTTTGTTGAATATTGTCCATAACATAATGCCTTCTTAATTATTACAAAAAATGCAAGTATGTTCCACTCCCCGTGGAGCCCCTTCTAACTATCTGTTACATTTATGTTTAAACAGTTACAAAAGTGTGAGGAATTTCATAATTATTGAATGACAATTACAATAAGATTGTACATATAATAGTATTGCAAACACTTGGGATACAGATTCGAATAAGTCATTTGACTTTTTTCTGAATCCCATTTGTATAGTCATTGTACTGTAATCGTATTATATTCTGATTTGTATACTTTTCATGTATTATGCAAATAAAATAAAGTTTAAACCAATATACAGAAAATGTTTTACCAAAGTTATATCTTGCCGATCATAGACTACGGATCAATATTATGGGGTTCTACGTCAAATGCAAATATTGATAGAATAAACAAATTGCAAAAACGGGCGGCACGAATTATCTAAAAAGCAGATTTCCTCACTCCGTCAGCAGCTATGTTTCAACAATTAGGCTGGATGACAGTAGCAAGTCGCATAAAATATAACAAAGCCATCTTCACATATAAAGCCCTAAATAACCTTACACCATCCTATATATCAGATTTACTGAAACCGACAAGCGAAGCCCATAACAGAAACCTGAGATCCTCCGAAAACGGCTACCTTACACAACCAAAAACTAAGACTGTTCTATATTCTGGTTCATTTTCATGCTCGGGTCCAAAGCTCTGGAATACGCTTCCTTCATCAGTCAGGCTATCTTCATCTCTGAATATTTTCAAGAGAAACGTTAAAGAATGTGTCCAACTTATACAGTAATATCACATATTTTAAGACTGTATTTTTTTTCTCTCTATCTCAAATTCAAAAAATGTATAATGTTTTGTACGCCCACTTTTTAAGATTTTAGACTTCCTCATTATTTAAGCTGTTCCACGTGCAGTCTTTTACCTTCTTACTCAGATTAAAATAAAATTGTATAACATACAAAACAAGTTTTAATAATCATTATTGCCTTTCTTGGTGTTAATATTTTATTAAATCTTGGTAATAATATTTTTAAGGTGTATTTACCTTAGTTGTAAATGTATATTTTGAGTGTTTTTGTACATATTGCATTGTATGTTGTAATTGTTTCTGTGTTTTATGTTTTAATACTTTTGTTATGGAGGGCCACATGGAAGAATGGCTTTATAGCTAAATGTGCTACCCTCTGGAAAAATAGTATAAATAAAAATAAATAAAATAAAAATGTATAGGTATCATTACGATAACACACCCGCGTGACAAAGTGCAATTTTCATACCTTTTCTGATGAAAAATGTTGATATATTAATACTCAAAACATAGGTTGAGGATGCTCGTTAGAACCGCCCCATTGACGTGGTTCTAACGAGTACCCACAAGTTCACAACCTATGTCTTGGAACAGAAATAAGAAAAACAATGTATACCCCCGTAAACCCCAGTTTTCCCCGTGTAGAGTGGGTTGTTTGTTGCTTTGTTTGATTTGAGGTTTAACGTCACCGTCAACACTTTATAGGTAATTTTGGAGACATTGCTTCCAATTTTGTGGGACTTTTACCCGACACTGAGATGAAATGAATTCCAAGCCCTGTCGCTCAGCATGGACGGTTCAACTCACGCCGCTTTGCCTGGGCAGGCTTAGTTCCTCTAAGCAGTTTACCAGTTCTCGTGTGTCGGTTTCACCTCTGCGTGGAAGCATCATGCAGCCCATCCATTTCTTCAAGCCCAGATGGGCGGGGGCCTAGAGTGGGTTGTAGAGTGGTGTTCATTGCACGGACATGTTAACATGTTGATATGTATTCGTTGATTTTTTTTAATTCAAGTTCGACGAAGGGAAAAACTACCTGTGGGCGGCATAAAACGCTATGTTCCATCATCTTACATTTAAAAAGTAAAACAGGACGTCGAAATCAGTGCATCCTTTGAAAAATAATAAAATATAATATACCAGGTAAGCCTATATATGATGAAAGCAAACAAACAAAAACGGACGGAATGATATGTGAGTTTCCTTCCAATGCAAATCCTTTGCATTACCTTGTAATTTCTTGATTTCAATCCCTTGTAAGCGCATGCAGTCTTGTAAACGTGTCTTCTCTTCCAGGAGTTTCTGGTACTTGTTACTTTCTATCTCTAAAAATAGAACAATATTCAATTAAGGGAAATGGATATACCTTCAGGGGAGGCAACTCCTGAAAAAAAGTATACCATATCAAAAGGGGTCAACTCTTAAAGGAAAGAATTTGCTCCTGTGGAGCAAATTCTTTCCTTTAAGAGGAGACCCGTTTTTTTGGTGGGACTGAGCCTAGAGAAAAGTTAACAGGAAGTCTCGAAAATTGTCTCCCATTAAAAATGGCGGAAAATCTGCCAGGTGTTCCCATTCCCCTTAAGTGATCAGATACCGTGGTTATAAATCCTTTTCATGCTTAGACAACTGTTAATGTTACAGAAAATTATTGTGACAATTTTCATACAGAGATCAGAAAAGTCTGTCACTTGGCCTGCTCATAAATTGATGGAATTTTAACATTTATGAGCAGTTCTCATTTCATGCTAAAGTGCGATGAGTATGCAATGCATTGGGGCTAGAGTAAAATATGTGTTGAATCATAGATTCGGATGATGTGGTTATTTTCTGATAATCATGACAAAAACACGCCCATATAATTTTAAACCCCTTAAACCCCAATTTTATAAAGTAAAACTGGGGTTTACATGGGTATACATTATTACTCTTGTTTCTGTTCAAAAATATACGTTGTGGTATCTCGTAAGAACCGCCTCCTGAGTGGGATCTCGTAATATCCGCCTCCTCAGGTGGTTCTAACGAGTTCCCACAATCTATGTTAAACATAGATTGCGGGTTCTCTTTAGAACCGTAACGAATTCACACAATCAACATTTTGGGCAGATATATGAAAAATATCAGACTTTTGTATCTGAAAAGTTCTGATTTTTGATGGAAATTTTTTCAAATTTTTGAATAGGCGTGTTTTAGTGATGTGAAGGGTTGTTTTCCTTATCTCTCCACTAAAAAGTTCTACATCATTACGATAACACATCCGTGTGATAGGATGTGTGATATAGTCGATTTTTCAAACCTCAAAAAAAGGCATTTTTTTTCTGTTGAAGATATGTAATATTTTTCTTATTTATACTCCAAACATAGGTTTTGGGTGCTCGTTAGAACCGCCTCATTGAGGCGGTTCTAACGAGTACCAACAACCTATGTCTTGGAGCAGAAATAAGGGAAATAATTTTTACCCCCGTAAACCCCAGTTTTCTCTATATAAAGTGGGGTTTAGGGGTGTCTTTATTTCACGGACTTGTTCACGTGATATAAAGGTAAGGACTACAATACATAACTGAAATTGTAAACTTTTTTTCTAGGACACACTAGCTGGTTTCGGCCAATAAGGCCTCATCAGTGAAACTCAATTTTGCGGCCAAAATTGCGCAGTGAAATCAATCCCAAAGGTCTAGAAAATAAAAACCCTTACTATGATAAAGGGCTTTGCGATTTTTTAAGGCCGCCACACATGCTCTTAACACCAGCTTTGGTGAAGTTAAATGTTCTATAGAAATATAATCCTCTCTGAGGCGGTGCTTATAAATATCCACAACATAGTTCTTAATCATTAGGTATCTCGTCGTTGCAGGCTGTAGCTTCGCTCGAGTCACATGTATGACGCCGAAGGGTACTCCGGTTTTCGCTCTCCTCTGACTTATATTGATCGGTTCGATATACATGTAAGTGAACAAATCTTGAAAGAAATTCCAGCGGTCACACAACGTTGATAGAACGCTGAATCAATGTTGAAGCAACGTTATATGTACCATTTCGGAATGCAGGATCTAATCAGCGTCTGAATATTGGAACTGGACCTTTGATTTGTTTGTTTAAGGTTAAACGTCCCCGTCAGCACTATATAGGTCATTTTGGAGACGTTGCTTCCAATTCTGTGGGACTTTTAACCGACACTGAGATTAAATGACACTTCAAGCCTTGCTGCCCAATGAAACCAATAGCGTTTATATGCAATGACGATCCTACTCGCATCGCTTTGACTCTGGCAGGCTTAGACTCTCTAAGCGGTTTAAGAGTACTCATGTAGCCCAATCTATTTCTTCAAGCCCCGATGGGTCCTAATTCATAAATCTTACCGAATTCTGCCGATTTTAAACGATATTGTGTCTTCCAGTCGTTGTCCAGTTCTTGTTTTTCACTTTCAAGCCTGGCAATGTTTTCTGAAAACACAGTATTCCGAGTTTGTATATATTTTATAAATGTAACAGTAAGGTTAAATATGACATATTTTCGCAATATTCTGCATGGGGTCTAAGAATTCATTTTTGCTTTCCTGTACGACGACACTGCGGAAAAGGTGTGTACAGTAAAATTCCTATTTTAAGACCACCTTTGTGACTGTTCAAAAGTGGTCTTAAAGACCACTTTTTAACAGTCCAAAAGGCGGTCTCTTTCAAGAAGACACTGCAAGTAGAAAACACACAGGAAGAATGACTGAATAAGTTCTATGGAAAGGTAATCCTTTTGAAGCAAGGACGACGGCACTAAACTGAAAACTTTCGACCGCTGGGCCACACTAGCCTTTCATATAAAGTGAAATTAAGCTATTAAGAAAAACTAAAATTAAGACTAATTCTGCTGAAAAAAGCACCGGGCCCGATAGCTCAGTGGTGGAGCGTCCGCTTCGGGAATGGAAGGTTGCGGGTTCGATCCCCGGCCGCGCCATACCAAAGCCGTGAAAAATGGTACTAGGCGCTCCCTTGGATGACGCTCGCATTATCAGGAAGATAAATGAAGGCAGGTAAGTATTTGTTAAAGGATACTTTGTTTGTCGCAATAAAAGCTCTACAGAGCGTATGTTACTTGTTTCGGATTTGCGACGTTAAATAAAGCTTCTTTAGCATAATTAGAAGGATGCAGTTATTCTTTCTTCGTGTTTCTGCACTCAGTGAACTTTGGTCAGGGACCAAATTCTTATATAGGCGTTTTACTTATGTTTTCTAAAGGAGAATAAGGCTTAATTTTAGCGGAATTTCACTGCGGTTGTCAAGAAAAGCATTTGTCCCACAAAAGCAATTATTTTTCTTGAAGATTAGATCGGAAGTCCCTAAATGAGAAAACGATATTCTTAAGCACTGGTGGATGGATTGTAGGGTGAGTATAGGGTGGACGAATGGTCTTGAACTTTTAGTAAGACGTCCAGTATTGAAAACCACTTTCCATTACTTAGGGTCCTTGAATTTCAACAGTCAGTTCTGTTTATAATCCCATATATGTCAGGCGTTTCGAAAATGAATGGGACATTGGCATATAGCGAAGACACTTATCAGAATTTGGTAAAGTACAGAAATTGGTGGAAAACGAATAAAATAAAAAATATACATATGTTACATGTAAGCAGTTTTGTTTGTTTGTAATGGGGTTTAACGGCCCAGTCAATACTATTTAGGTCATTTTTGAGCCAGTCAGTTTACTTATCCTCACTTTTCCTGGTCAGGCTGATAAGTAAACGGTGAACCAGTATACGGTGCGAATTCTTTCGCCAGACCCTGACAACTGCCCTTCTTGAATCAGCGGAAGGGAGAGAATGACCGTAGAAAAGATTTCATGATCAATCTCCACGAAAGAATGTTGCCGACCCCGGCAGATCATGCACCAGGAGGACGCGCATCCGACTGAGCTACCGAGGCCGGCACATGTAAGCAGTACATTAAACCATTAATTTGCGCGCGACTTTAACTTTATTGGTCAGCGATGGTCACGTTCGGCAACAATACTATATGCCTGATTGTATTGTTAACTTTTTTAAATGACGATACCATAGCTATGCGATAAAATAAAGAGATGATTGTATTTAAAATAGTCATTTAGGGTGGTAAATTTGTGGTTTAACCGTCGCAAATTCCGTAAAACTGACGATTTACCGCCCCAAATCTAATTTTGCTAAACAGTTATCCCCATACTAATACACTTATTTGTTGTTTTTAACTGTCCTATTTTGCAGCAAACGGCAAGTGCTGTGCGCTGCGTCAAACCAAATAAAGACCTTACGCGATGACGTCTGATTTCCTACATTTCATCACAGAATATTCACATTTCCAGTGTCAAGTCTAACGTAAACCTATAGAAAACAGTGTAGTTCATACTTCCATGAAGGCCTCGCGTCATAAGATTTGCAGTGAGGACAAGTGACGTCAGTCTAAACCATTGTTCTTTACGGGCTTTGGTGACGTCAACGGTGTTCAGCTCTTTGTAGAAAAACAGCGTGCATGTTTTTCAGCTTTTAAAGTTGGCCCGATAAGCACTTTTTTTCGCCCAGTGATTAGAGGCAATGAATGTAAATATAAAAATAAACTTATTTTTTCTGCTTTTCGTGAAAGTATGAAGGACAGCGGGTCGCTATTAAAGTTAACATGAACCCCTTCTGGGCTCATTTACTTTGCACGCGACCCACTGCGTTCATACATTCATGAACGGCAGAAAAACAAATATATATCACGAATACACGCCCAAATAAATTTGAACCCCTTAAACCCCACTTTAGATAGTAGAACTGGGGTTTGCAGGGGTATACATTATTTTTCTAAGTTCTGCTCAAAACATAGATTGTTCTAACGAGTACACACAGTCTATGTTTTGAGCAGAAATAAGAAATATCGAAATTTTTCATCTGAAAATTTTGATTTTTCCGTGATAAAATTTACGATGCATTTGCATATGCATTGCGTGTTTTCGTAACGCATTTACAGTCGCAAATGTTTAACGTTACATACACAAGTGCATCTGAATATTGTGTTGATGGCCCTGGAAACAGAATAAAAATAACTAAATAAATAAAATAAGAAAAAGAAATGTAACATTTCATTGGTATGACAAAGTGCACTCTTTCAAATCTCAAAACTGTTAATTTCTTCTATTAATCATATGACGTCACGTCCGAGAGTGTAATAAGCCAATGTTATAAATTTGATAATCATCTTTTAGATAGATACGCCACGTAACGTTACATGTACGACGTTCTTAACGACGTCATGTTTACTAATGGCGGAATAGTGACATCTTTTATTAAAGATTCATGAATGTGATGCGTTTCAAATGTCATTTGATATATAGAATCTTACGTTCGTGCACATGTATTATTGAATTTATTAAAATGAATTTATTAAACTCGTTGAGAAAAGACAAAATGCTCGACGAAGCCTCGCATTTCACTCCTTTTCCTCAACTCGTTTAATAAATTCAATAATACATGAACACCTATGTAAGACCATCTATGTCATCACGTGAACAAGTCCGTGAAATGAACACCCCCTTAAACCCCACTTTATATAGAGGAAACTGGGGTTTACTGCGGTATTCATTATTTTTCTTATTTCTTCTCCAAGACATAGGTTGTGGGTACTCGTTAGAACCGCCTCATTGAGGCGGTTCTAACGAGCACCCATAACCTATGTTTGCAGTATAAATAAGGAAAATATCACGGATTTTCACCAGAAAAGTAGCCCATTTGGAGATGGGAAAAATACACTATGTCGCATGGGTGTGTTATCGTAATGTAACTTTTCAGCGGTTTTATAGGCTGTATGAGAAGACAACGACGGGATAAAGATCTTACCAAATTTAAACGAGCTACATGTAAATGCTCTATGAAATGAGCCCCGCCAAGCGAAATTGTGTCTTCGAGCATTCCGTCATGACAAATTTTAACTGCGCATGCCCAGCCATTCAGAGGGGCCAGGGATATGGCTTTCTGTCTCAGGTTCCTCTTGATTCACTTCTTGTATGAGCGAGCAGCGAAGGTTCTGGCGAGACTGCACGAATGCGCAGGCTCACCTGAACCTTCGCTGCTCGCATAGGCGATAAGTACCAAAATCGCTTGACGGGGCCCAAATTTAAGCTCATCATGCTCGATATCATGAAGCTATTTGCCGATATTCAAATAATCCATTGCGATAATATATCAGTGTGATAAAGTGCATTGTTTCATATCTCTAAAATGGTTACTTTTCTGATGAAAATTTGTAATATTTGTTTAATTTAAACTTCAAACATAGGTTGTAGGTGCTCGTTAGAACCGCCTCAGTGAGGCGGTCTAACGAGTACCCACAACCTACGTCTTAGAGCAGAAACAAGAAAAATAATATATCACTTATAGCCCTTTTTTCTCTATATAATGGGGGTTATATATTGGGTGTTCATTTCTCGGACTTGTTAAGAGCATGTTCTCGCGCTAAAGTGTCCCAAACACCAATGTATTCATTAGGACAAAGACCTATATCTACTACATAAGGTTTACAAGTCTGTAATGAACACCCCTTTAAACCCGACGTTGCATAGAGAAAAGCGGGGATACAGGGGTATGTATTATTTTTCTTATTTTGGTTCACAACACATAGAGTTGGTACTTGTTAGAACCACCTAGAAATAGCATTCTCTGGCCATCCCCTGCGCTATACAAAAAAGTCGGAAACGATGACTCGGCCAGATTGATGTAATGCACAGGCTGATCAAAAGTATTTAGCCCATAATTTTGAAAATTAGCGATTTATTGAGTTCGGATTTAGCGGCACGTCAACACTTGTGGGTGATTTTGTGTCGTCTCCCAAAGAGGGGGAGAAAACAGAAGAGACAGCAGAGGAGATAAGAGTGGAGGACAGGTGAGAAAGAAGATTCTTGCACACCAGACAAGGATATCCGTGATTTTACCCTGGGATAGAAATTTATGTTCTGACCCTGGTGTTCCGACCCCAAATTGAATATAATCGCGTGTTTGATAAATGCACTGGTTGATTACAACCTCATACGCGGCGTCGTCATGCGTGACGTCACTAAACATTCCTGTTGTGTCATCACAAAATGGCGGACGTCGGTAACCGAAGTGACAGCAGCATTAAAAATTCGCAATAGAAATGGAAGGTATGCAAGAAAAAGAATCCAATATGGGTTTGAGGGGTGGATAGAAAAATCCGTCCCTGGGGATCACTGTCCCGCATCACTCGGCAAGCCTCGTGATGCCGGACAGTGTCCCTCGGGACGGATTTTTCAATCCACCCCTCACATCCATATAAGATTCTTATATTCTTGCACACCAGACAAGGAAATCCGTGATTTTACCCTGGGATAGAAATTTATGTTCTGACCCTGGTGTTCCGACTCAAAATCGAATACAATCGCGTGTTTGATAAATGTACTGGTTGATTACTACCTCGTATGCGCCATGGTTAAGGTTGACGTCACAGCACGTTACGTGACGTCACTAAACAATCCTGTACTGCCATCACAATATGGCGGACGTCGGTAACCGAAGTGACTGCAGCATTAAAAATCCGAGCTAAGAAATGGAAGGTATGCAAGAAACAGAATCCTATATGGGTGTGAGGGGTGGATAAGAAAATCCGTCCATCGGTTCACTGTTCGGTAAGCCTCTTGGTGCCGGACGGTGACCCTCGGGACGAATTTTTCCATCCACCCCTCACACCCATATAAGATTTTTATATTCTTGCACAATAGACAAGGAAATCCGTGATCTTACCCTGGGATAGAAATTTATGTTCTGACACTCGTGTTCCGACCCAAAAGCGAATATAATCGCGTGTTTGATAAATGCACTGGTTGATTACGACCTCTTTCGCGCCGTCGCTAAGGTTGACGTCGCAACACGTTACTTGAAGCCACTAAACAGTCCTGCAGTGTCATCACAATATGGCGGACGTCGGTAACCAAAGTAACTGCAGCATTAAAAATCCGCGCTAAGAAACGGAAGGTATGCAAGAAAAAGAATCCGATATTGGTGTAGATAGAAAAATCCGTCCCTCGCGTTTACTGTTCGGCATCACGAGCCTCGTGATGCCGTACAGTGACCCTCGGGACAGATTTTTCCATCCACCCCTCACATCCATGTAAGATTCTTATAAACTGAATGAAAGTTTAGAAACAGAAGAAAGAACAACACTCCCCATCTATCCCTACCTAATCCTTGCCTAACTGTAAGCCAATAACGACTGGACGCACCAGTGACGCAAGATACACGACACCTTCGGCTCACACAACACTCATCTTGAATGTCATTGAAGAATCGATAACACCTTGTCATTGAAGAACGATAGCTAAGGCCAGCTAATGATAATTGGTAGGTGGAACATGCTGCAATAACTCATTACCTTTCGAATCCTGAATCTGTCCGTGGAGATCTTGAATAACGTCTCCTTGGTCCAAAATCCTTCGAGCATTGCTCCTTTCAGTCTCTCTGAGTTGTTCTGAAAACAAACTAGTAGATCTAACACATATTTCAGGGGAAGGATTATACGCGTACCTTCTTTCATCAATAGTTTTGTTCTCTTATCAAAAAAAAGAATTTTCTCTTCAGGAGAAAATGGAGAACAAATTCTTTTTTTCAAGAGTAGATTCCTTTCTCAGAGAGATTCAGTTTATACAAAAGTAAAATAAACCAGTAGATCTCACACGTTTTTCAGTGGAAGGATTATACTTGTTACCTTCTTTCATCAATAGTTTTGTTCTCTTATCAAAAGGGGTCTACTCTTGAAGAAAATAATTTTCTCCTGAAGAGCAAATTCTTTTTTTTTTTTTTTTTCAAGAGAAGATTGCTTTCTCAGAGAGATTCAGTTTATACAAAAGTAAACAGCCTTACGAAATCACGCCTATATAAATACATCTTAAATTTTAACACCGTCACTGTCAAATTTTAACACCGTTTTTCTCCGTCACTGATCCATCTTGCTCTAGATCTAATTTTAATTCCTTCGATTTTCTTTTTCCTCAGTTCATATAATTCTGTACGGTTCAAATCTAAAAGTTCATAATTAATATCTGTACCATTTTCAATTTTCTCAATTTCTTCAACTAACCCCTTCTCTTTATCATTTTCGTTCTTTTTTTTTTTTTTTTTTTTTAGTTAGGAATTTATATTATTTTTTACTGTTATATATATAAACTTACCCACAGTTTCTTTTTCTTTTAACAGCTGATTCAGTTGTTGCAGCTTTTCTTCAGTGAGTGATTTCTCATTTAACTTTGCCTGCTCGTATACCCCTTTAAGTTTGGAAAGTTCTTCCTCCTTTCCTTTCAAGGTTCTTTCTGCAAACTGTAAACTGGTTTGCAAAGCAGTGTTGTTGCTATTCATGACAACCAAACTTGATTTACAGTTGGTCAACTCCTCATTAGCATTAGCTAGCATTTCCTTAACGGTGTATAATTCCTGTTGTAACCCGGCTAAGTTCGTCTCGAGAGTTTCGATATGAGCATAATTATCGACCTCTCGTTGTATCATGTCAGCTTTTGCTTGATCAATCTCGCTTTCTTTTATCTTGACATGGTGTTGCATTTCATCTAGTTCACATCTCCTCTTTTCGAAGGCCACTCTCTCCTCTCTACAAGCTTTCTGTTCATCTATAAGTGAGTTCCAAGCGGCCTTCAGTTGGGTTTCCTTTTCGAGGACACTTTCCCAATTCGGATTATACGAGTTAACTATATTCTGCAGACGTAACATTTCCTGCATGGTGGTTGTCAAGTGGTCTTCCGTAACAGTTATTTTATTACGTAAGATGTCATTCTGGTTGGATATACTAATTTTCTCACTTTCAAGCTCAGTCATCCGTTTTTCTTGTCGTTCGATTTTAAATTCAAGTTCAGATACTTTTTTCTTAAGCTCGTCATTTTCTTTATTAAATCTGTTAATTTTCTCACGCAGTTTCTCTTGGTCCGACTTAGTTTCTAACATTTTACTTTTCGCCAACTGATGCTGATTTTCATTGTCTTGACAACGTTTTAACGCTGAACCCAGGCTTTCCTGTGTATTTCTTAATTCACATTCTTTATCGCTCAACGTTTTCATGATGCTGACCAATTTGTGCTCGCAATCCGTCTTTGAACGCTTCATGTCTTCTTTTTCTGAAGAAAGCTGCAAACAGACTTCTTTTGAAGAT
This sequence comes from Lucinisca nassula, assembly GCA_963580285.1. Lineage (NCBI taxonomy): Eukaryota > Metazoa > Mollusca > Bivalvia > Lucinida > Lucinidae > Lucinisca > Lucinisca nassula. The sequence continues at coordinate 129,437,511 of OY757017.1, forward strand.
AAATGACTGTCTTTTAATTTTTTTATTTTATTCTTGAGTCCGTCTATGGTTACTAAATGCCGATTTATTTTCCTTTCTAGAATTTTGTTGGTTTGCTTTAATTCATCGTTTTTCCTTTCTTGAATTTTAAGGTCATGGTCACGTTTCTCTATTTTCGCTAGTTTCTCGTCCATATTTTCCAAACTATAACTAGACTTCTCTAGCATTAACTTTATGCTTTCTTTATCATTTTCAAGGTCCCTTATCATCTTATCCAGATCATTATTCAATGCACCCATTTCACTCAGTTTTCCTTCTAAATTCGAATTTGTCTTTTTCAGTTTCTCATTTTCACTTTTTAAGTTTGTAATTTGTTTCAGATTATGGTCATTATGTAGATTGTGATTGCAAATTTCAGCCCTTAGAGATTCGTTTCCGCTTTCATATGACAGTGAGTGTGAATCTGATATAACCTCATCTTCGTTCTTCACATTTTCTTCTGTGAAAATATGCAAATCGTTTTTCATACTCGTACAATTGTCCCGCTGCTTTCGAAGATCACAGTTTATGCTTTCATTTTCTGTCTTCAAATTCGCCACTTGATTCTCCAATTCTATCTCTTTGTTTTTGAGCAACAAAATTTCATAATTCAAATGACCAAGTTCCCATTCCTTGAAGTCATTATCGCCTTTCAGTTTTTTAATTTCGTTTTTCAGTTCGTTTATATTTTCAGTGTCTATTTCATCATTTGTACAATCTGCTTCCGACTCATTGAAGGTTGATGTTTTTATTTTGTTTCCTATATTCTCATTGGCTAACCCCTTTTCAGTCGTTGTCGTTCCTAAGAAGTTGTCTGAGATTGGTTTTGCGCTTATGACTTCCGTTCTGAACCCATTATCTGCTCCGTCAGTAGTGCCTGTTGGTACTGCCTCTTTATCTGATGGCTCTTTATCGCTTGTGTGTTTCATTCTTGACCCTTTGTCTAATCGTTCTGTATCAGTTGGGACCTCCGTTCCCGTCCCTTTGACTACTTGTCTTTCGTCTGCACTGCATGTCTTTGCTGGTCGTTCTTTATCGTTTGTTGCTTCAGTTCTTAATCCAAACTCTTTGCCTAATTGACTCTCGTCCGTAGTGTCTGTCTTTCCTAAGTCTTTGTCTGACGGTTCTCTATCGCTTGTCACCCCCGCTTTCATCTCTTTGTCTGCTAGTCTTTCGTCAATTGTGACTGTAATGTTTCTTCCCGACTCTTTGTCTGATGATTCGTTCGCAGTTGTGACTTCCGTTCGCGACTGTTTCCATGTTTGTCCTTTATTATTTGTGACATCAGTTCCAAACACCTTCTTCGCTGGTTCTCTGTCTATAACGTGTGCCCTTTTCAGTTCTTCCGCGCGTTTCTTAGTATTTATGACTTCCGTTCCCGACCTATTGTCTGATGGTTCTGTGACATCTGTGACTTCATTCCCCGGCTGTGTAACCGTATCTTTGCCTGTTGGTCTTATATTATTTTTTACTTCTGTTGCTGACTCTTTGTCTGCAGGTCTTTCCTCGCGTGTGATTTCCATAGCCGACTCTTTGTCTGATTTATCTATATCATTAATGATTACCGTATTCAGTTGTTTATCTACTTGTTCTTCGTAAGTTGTGTCTGCCATTTCTATGCCTTTATCTGCTATTTCTATATGATCTGAGACTTCCGTTTCCAACTCTTTGCCTGTTGGTCCTAAAACGTTTGTGAGTCCGGTTTCTGTTTGTTCTTTGTCATTTGTGACTGCAGTTTCCAAACCTTTTCCTCTTAGTGTTTCGTCAGTGTTTCCTGTCGTTTCAAAGCATTTGTCTGGTGGTTCTTCATTCGTTTTGACTTCTGTTCCCGACCTTTCGTCTGACTGTTCTGAGGCATTGTTGACCAAGAACAGTCCCGTTCCCGTGTCTTTGTCCGATTGTCTTTTAATATTTTTTACTTCTTTTGCTGACTCTTTATCTGATGATTCCTTATCGCTTGTGACTCCCATTGCCCTCTCTTTGCATGTTGGTCCTTCACCTTTACCATTTGTGACTTCCGATGCCGACTCTTTGTCTGATGGTTCAATATCATTTATGTTTTCCTTTTTCCTCTCTGTGTCTGGTAATCCTTCGTCCGTTTTCCATGTATTTCCTATGCTGTTATTTGATCGTTCTTTATCATTTGAGTCTTCCTTTCCCGTCTCTATGCCTGTTTGTCCATTACCATTTGCAAATCCCATCTCTGACTCTTTTTCTAATCGTTCTTCGTCAGTTGAGACTCTCTTTCCCGAACCAATGTCTCTAATGCTTTGGTCAGTACTGTTTGTCATTCCAAAGTCTATAACTGATGGTTCTTCATCATTTGTGACTTCTGTTCCCGGCTTTTTGTCTGGTAATTCTTTATTGTTTGTGACCTCCATTCCAGACCCTTGGCCTGATGGTTCTTCATCATTTGAGACTTTTTTGTCTTCTAGTCCTTCATCAGCAGTTCCTGACGTTTCACAGTCTTTGTCTGATGCTTCTTTGTCGTTTGCGACTTCCGTTTCCGACTTTTTGTCTTGCGATTCTTTTTCATTTGTGACTTCTGTTCCTGACTCTTTCTCTGTTTGTCGTTTATCAGTTTTGACTTTTCTTATCGACTCTTTGTCTGTAAGTACGTTATTATTTGCGCGTTCCGTTTCCAACGATTGTTCTGTTGATGCTTTGTAATCTCTGTCTTCTGTTCTCAATTCTTTGTCTGTTTTTAGTTTATTTTTGCCTTCTTTTTCCATTTCATCTCTACTTGACGTATTTTGTTTTTCTTTTCCTTTCCGCACATCTTTATATTTAGTTTCCATCGTACGTTTCTTTCCGTAGGTATTTGATATAGGTCTGAAATAATACGAAGAAACACTGATCGTTTGGCTGAAAAAAGTGTTGCAGTGCAAAAGCAGTAGGAACTTTCATTCGTTGCGGCAGAAATACTACTGTTCCAGATAATGTACTTGCTAGAACAGTGACTATTATAATCAATACTGATTATGCTCTGCAAAACATGCCAAAATATTTGCCTTGTTGGTGGTTTATGCTCGCAATGTTAAAGAAGAAGATCATGATGGTCGTATATCGGTCACCTGAGCACAGAGATTTACATACGTAATATTGAAGTTTAACAAGGTGGATTGCTGTGAGACTTTGTAAAAACAAATAAGTTCTACAATTTAGCCCAGGGCTTTTATTTGAACATTTCCAGTAGAGGTCCAGGTATCAAATATCTAAGGCCTGGATACAGACAAGAATTTTAGAGTTTTCCCAATAATGGTCTATGTAAAATAAATGATCAATTAGGCGGGATCACTTTTGGCCACAGGGCTACAATTTGAACAACTAGGTAAAGGTGTGTTCCCAATATCAAAGGCATGGGCCTTCTTGTTTCAGACCAGAAGAATTTTATAGGTTTTTCCTTTATATGTGGGCCCTGGGAAGGGCCATTCTTGGTCCCAGAGCTATAATTTGAACACACATCCACTTGACGAAGCTGCGTACCAAATATCAACGGCCCGTGATTGTTGATTAGTTTCCATTTGGTTTCAGACAAGAATATATTCAAGGTTTCTCCTATAACATGTAGGCCCCTGGGCGGGGCCATTTTTGACCCAATGGCAATAATTTGAACAACTTTGGTAGAGACCAACTAAGCAAAGCTACTAATAAAATATCAAAGACCTTGGCCTTCCGGTTTTAGACAAAAAGTTTTTAAGGTTTTTCCTATATAAATCTATGTAAAACATGTGAACCTCTATGCGGAGTTATATTCTCAGCCCCAGAGCTATAGTTTAATCTTCTTGGTAGAGGTCTACTAGACGTAGCTTCATACTGCATATATCAAATGAATGTACCTTCTAGTTCTAGACAAGAAAATTTTAAATGTATTTCCCATGTAAGTCGAATATCAAATGAATCATTTGTTGGCCCAATGATATAATTTGAACACTAGCGGCATAGGTCAACTAGATGAAGCTTCATACTGGACCCTCTGGCTTTTGAACAGACGATTTCTAAAGGTTTTCTCTTATTTTCCCAGTTTTGTTGCCATGGCAACCAGAGTTCTGCATAGAATAGAATTCTTTGAACAACGTTGAAAGACGACGGCCCAAAGGTCGTATGTTTCAAGCTTTGTCACATTCGGTTCAGTAGTTTAGCAGGAGTTTTCGTTTAAAAGAATGTGGACGGTCGGAATAGCAAAAAAAAAAAAAGGTGAGCTAAAGAAACGTATGGTGGATTTGGCTTAAATGTGCCATATGCATTTTAGCTGTAATGTGAGAAAAGAACCAATGACATTCTCTGATTTATTTTCTTCAAATGTTCATGCCATACACGCCTAGTCTAGTATATTTAAATTTATACAACCCAAGTTTTGAAATTTTCAGATAAAAATTTCTGATATTTTTCATATTTCAACTCAAAACAAAGATTGTGAGTACTTGTGGGAACCTCATCGACGAAGCGGTTCTAACGAGTATCCACAATCTATGTTTTGGACAGCGATTTACGGGGAACGTCCAATCTTAATCCAGTTACTGACCCGTGGCAAGTGCACGCTTTTCACATATTATTCATTGACTATCCTGTTTTGATCGAATTTCAACAACCAATATTATATAACCGTATGTCAAGTGAAGTCAAAATATCAATACTCATGTTGTTTAAATGTGTCAATTAATAAAATTTTCATTAATCAAGTTAATTTCGTATTGACCCAGTTACAAGACAGCAGAAGGTGGACCTGTAGAATTTGTAAATGGGCCAGTACGAAACTAGACAAAAGTGCCCATTGGGGGCACGTATACCCCCGGCCAGTGCCATCACCTCAGCTGAAAAAATATACACTATTAAACAGCAAGAACTACAAAGGGAAATAACTCTAAAAGGCCTGACCCCTTGGCCCTTATTTTCTTTCCCACAATACAAGTAGTCATACTGATCATGTGTGCAAAATTTCAAGTTTCTATGTGAAGCAGTTCCTGAGATATCTTTGACACAAAATAATTGTTTACGGACACACAGACAGACAGACGGAAAAGACAAAAATCTATATACCCCCATTGCATACTTCGTATGCCGGGGGTATAATTACTCGATTACTAATCAGGTTACACAAAATCATACATCGGTCAGTCTAGTATTTTTAGAAGACGCCTCCATAGGCCCCACTTTTCCCTATATGGCGTAGGTTGTGGGAGCTGTTCAAAGTATGGACTTGTACAGAACTTACAGCCCAATGACTTGGTATGTATTTGTACTAGTGCCTTAAGGGGAATGGGAACACCTTCAGGGGAGACAACTCCTGCAAAAGTATTTTTGTCGCCCATGTCAATAGGGTCAACTCTTAAAGGAAAGAATTTTCTCCTCAGGAGCAATTTTTTTTTCCTTTAAGAGTAGACCCCTTTTTCAGTGGGTCATGGCTTACAGTAAAGCGAACAGGAAGTCCCGAAAGTTGCATCCCTTTGAAAAATGGCGGAAAAATATGCCAGGTGTTCCCATTCCCCTTAATATACATGTAACCATCTTACTCAAAACTATATTTGCTTGCATGTTTCTAATGCTGGCATCATTGTTAAAGAAAATAAAAATGAAAATGAACAAGGCGAGATACGTGTAGGCTCACTCCCGGCCGGTGCGACGTGTCGGTGTCGGTGCGACGTCACGGCGTATTTGGGGCGTCCCATGGGTGTCATGACTTTTCGCCTACGTGGATGTGACGTTCGAGTAATTTGGCATTGCATGCGCATCGTTTGCGCCCTTTGCCCGCGGGGTAGGCGATAAGATCTAGCGCTGTATGTCCGTTGGGAACAGTGTTGTGACATTCGCACATCACTGTTTCAACATGACTCACTACTGCTGATACATGTGCGTTACTACCGTTCTTATTCTCCCCTGTTATTATTATTATTATTATTATTATTATTATTATTATTATTTTCATCTGTTACAAGAAAAGACCTCCATGGCTCCAATCGACCAAAGAACCAACAATTGTTTCAGACCCTAAACGGTATCTAACCTTGGCGCCAAAAACATCATAAGAAAGAAGGCCGAATCTCTACCCTGACACACGCGATAAGACAAAATCATTATTATTATTATTTTGTCGGCCTCGGTAGCTCAGTCGGATGCGCGTCTGACTGGTGATCAGGAGGACGTGGGTTCGATACCTGCCGAAGTCGGCAACATTCTTTCGTAGATTGGTCATGAAATCTTTTCTATCGGTAGTCAGTGCGAGGGAAAATAACATGACAGGAGTCAGTGTCGCTCAATTTTCTGCACAAATTAAGTACAGTAGAACTTCGATGGCTCGAACACTGATGGCTCTTGTACCAAGGATGGGTCGAACCCATTCTTGAGCCCCTAGCGAAATCCTCTACATAAGAAATAGTGGGGGGTAATTAAGGAGATTTTAGTCTTTTATCTTGCAAATGTATGCTGTGTGTACTCATTAGAATCGCCTCGGATTCTAATGAGTACACACTGCATACATTTTCATTATAGAACATCGAAAAGATGTCTAAAAGTATCTCGTTATGCCTCCTGACAGTAACCTCAGTGGCTCGAACAACCACTGTCTCGAACAGATTTTCGAGGTCCCAAAGGTGTTCGAGCCTTTGAAGTTCGACTGTATAGAGCAGTAATTAGATACCTGTTTTTAAATCATAACTTTATATATAGTTATATAGTAAAACTGGGGTTTACAGGGGTAGACCTTATTTATCCCATTTCTGCTTTTAATATAGATTGTGAGTACTCGTTAGAACCGCCTCGATGAGGCGGTTCTAACAAGTACCCACAATCAATATTTTGAGCATAATTAAGAAAAATATCGAAATTTTTCATCCGAAAGCCTTCATTTTTTCAGCGATACAATTTACAATGTATTAGTATAGGCGAGTTTTCGAAATGAAAAGATGAACAAGACGAATTTTATTTTTTTGAGGAATTATGTGAAGTATACGGAAAGACTACTCCTTCATATGCAACTGCTAAATACTGGGTGGCTGATTTTAAACGTGGTCGAGTAACGTTGGAAGACGAGCAAACTAGAGGAAGACCTGTGAACGCTACTGATGACGTCACTAGTGAAAATCTAAGCAGGACAGGCGGATGAAATTTTCGCGAATAGCTGTAAGATTGGAGATTTTTGAGGGTAGCGTTTTTACCATTTTACATGAAAGGCGCGGCCCCCGCCCATTGGAGCTTGAAGAAATAGATGGGCTGCATGATGCTTCCGCGCAGAGCTGAGTGAGTTAGTGAGTGAGTGTTATAGTTGTACGTCCCACTAACAGCTAAGGTCATACGAAGACGGGACCTCGGTTTAAAGACTCATTCGAAAGACTGGAGAAGCCCGGGATCGATCCTGCGACCCCTGGTTTACAAGGTGAGAAACGTGACCACTGCACCACGGAGGTGTCTGCCACGCAGACCTGATACCGACGGCAACCTAGTTCTGGTAAACCGCTTAGAGAATTTTAGCCTGCCCAGGCAAAGTGATGCGAGAAGGACCGTTTATGCTTATAAACCCTACTTGTTTCATTGGACGACAGGGCTTGAGATGTCAGTTCATCTCAGTGTCGGCTAAAGTCCCAAAAATTTGGAAGCAACGTCTCCAAAATGTACTGTACAGTGTTGAAGGGGACGTTAAACCTCAAATCAAACAATCAAAACATGACCGGCGTGGCATGAGGAAGCTCTCACCGCGTTGGGTGCCAAAATGCAGTAGTAAAGAACAACGGACTGTCCGAGTTTTCATGTCGGCGTCACTTTTGGAAAGATAATATTCTGATCCGGAAGGCTTTCTTGAAAGAACTGTTATCTGGGACGAAGCTGGGATTATTAACTATGATCCTGAGACTAAAGCCGAGGAAACAATGGAATGGTCACGGTTCACCGCGCCAAAAGAAATTCAAGACTCGGCCTTCAGTTGGCAAAATGGCCAGACTTTTAATGGGGAGTATGTTGTGTCAATATTTAGGACCAATTATGAGCAACAATAGTACAGTAATGGTGTGAAAAAAGTACAAAAGGTGTGCTGTTGCAACATGACAATGCTAGAGTCCACACTTGCAAAGTTTCTGTGGACGCATTGAAGAGTACGGTTTCAGACCCTTTCCCCATCCACCCTATTCTCCTAATATGGCACCCAGTGATTACGTTTTGTTTTCGAACTTGAGGTAAGAATTGCGTGGACGTCACTTCCGGTCAGACGAAGAGCTTAAGGCAGTGCTTGGGGGTAGATTGAGTCCAAAGACCCTGAATTCTACAACAAGAGGCCAATGGGCCACTACGCTCACCAGAGGTCATGTGGTTTATACCATATACAGGCATGGTGCCCATCTTGGTCATGTGACAATGACAACAAAAGACCGATGCTGCATACCAAGTTTCAAGGTCATCGGCCGTTTGGTTCCTGAGAAAATGATTTTTAAAGCTTTTTACCATATATGTGCATGGCGGCCATATTAGTCATGTGACCCAGTCCTTACAAGCAAACTTTCGTTCCCCTTTCCCACAGAGACTCCACATGTAATTTGGTTTCAATCGACCCAGCAGTTTAAGTTGAGAAGAAGATAAAAGTACTGAACTGAGCCTTCCCGGATAAAGGTCAGTAAATGACCTTGGCCTTCGGAACTGACAAAATTCCATTCAGCTGAGTGCAAATATCATTTCTTATGCTACTAGCTAACATGCAATCAGAAAAATCAACCGTTTTGCCTTTTTTCCATACAAATGTGTAAATGACCATATATTACCTTGATGTAAAACAGGTCAAGGTTAACCAAAGGTCATAATTTGAACACACATGGTAGGACCCGAGTCCTCGATGCTGCACACCGAGTTTCAAGAACGTCGGCCATTCGGTTCTTGAGGAGAAGATTTTTAAAGGTTTTTACCATTTATGGGCATGGCGGCCATATTGGCCTCACGAATAAACTTTCGTTCCCCCATCCCACAGAGGCTCCACATCAAATTTGGTTTCAATCGAACCAGCAGTTTAAGTTCAGAAGATAAAAAAATACTGAATCTGAGCCTTCCCGGACAAAGATTAGTAAATGACCTTGACCTTCAGAACTGACAAAATTCTGAGTGCTAATATCATTCCTAATGCTACTAGCTACCATGCAATCAGAAAAATCTGCTGTTTTACATGCATTTTTTTTTTTCATACAAATATCTAAGTGATTATATTTGATCTTGAAGTAGAACAGTTAAAGGTCAACCAAAGGTCATCATTTGAACAAACTTGGTATGGCCCGAGTCCCCGATGCTGCATACCAAGTTTCTAGAGTTCTTGAGAAGAAGATTTTAAAGGTTTTTTACATATATGGGCATGGCGTCCATATTGCTCATGTGACCCAGTCCTCACGAACAAACTTTCGTTCGCCCTTCCCACAAGTAATTTGGTTTCAATTGGCCAAGTAGTTTCAGAGGAGATGTTGTTTGAAAATGTTGACGACGACGACTGCCGACGGACCAATCCCTATACTATTAGCTCCCTCTGAGCCTTCGGCTCTGGCGAGCTAAATAATAGACTCTGAGCCCGTGAACATCGAGGGAGGAAGTGTTTTTGTGGCTGCGGCGTGACTATATGGAAACAGAGGAAATCAAGCAATATTCTAGCTAGGTAAGGCCAGATACTTAATGGTTTGTTTGATTTGAAGTTTAATGTCTCCGTCAACACTGTAAAGGTCATTTTGGAGACGTTGCTTCCGATTTTATGGGACTTTTACCCGACATTGAGATGACATGACATCTCAAGCCCTGTCGCCCAATGAAACCATTAGGCCTTATAAGCATGGACGGTCTCGCATTGCCTGGACGGGCTTAGATCCTCTAAGCGGTTTACCAGTACTCGTGTGCGCGTCGGTTTCAGCTGTGCGTGGAAGCATTAAGCATTTTGAATAGGAGGTTAATGGCTAAACGGTCCTTTAGAAATTTGTTCCATTTACAAAAATTACTGAAACATTTTTGTTTGTTTGTTTGTTTGATTTGAGGTTTAATGTTCCCATCAACACTACATAGGTTATTTCGGAGACATTGCTTCCAAATTTTACGGTGGGATTTTTACCCGACATTGAGATGAAATGACATCTCAAGCCCTGTTGCCAATGAAACCAATAGGGTTTATAAGCATGGACGGGCCAACTAACACCGCTTTGCCTGGGTAGGCTTAAATCCTCTAAGTGGTTTACCAGTACTTGTGTGCGGTCGGTTTCAGCTCTGCGTAGAGGCACCCTCCAGCCCATACATTGTTTCAAGCCCCGATAGGCGGGGGCGGATTAATGTATGAGACACAGGCCACGCTGAATTATGCTGAAAAAAAAACTTTATCTTCAAATGATGATAAAGTGTTCAGGGGGTCTGAGTTTACTACAAACATGAAGTCCCAAAAAAGCGACGTCTGTAGGGGAAGCAAAATTTGCGAAATGTTTTTTTCTGGGTCAGACTCGCTAGTATCGGCTAATCAGGCCGCATCAGTGACCCTCATGTATTTTTCAGATTCAGAAGTTGACTCAATAATTTCAAAGTACTAGAATATAATCCACACTATAATGAAGCCAATTTATACAGGAAAATGGGATTTACATGGGTATAGATTTTAATCCTTATTTTAGCTCAAAAAGATAAATTCTGGGTGTTCTAACCACCACCAACAATTTTTAATTTTTAAGCAAAAATTAGAAAAAAATAATACAGTTGTATTCAGAAAACAATTCACAATCTCACACGATGGCCCCCGCCCATCGGGGCTTGAAGAATTATATGGGCTGCATGATGCTTCCGCGCAGAGCTGAAACCGACCCGTACACTAGTACTGTTAAACCACCTAGAGGATCCAAGCCTGCTCAGGCAAAGCTGTGCGAGTCGAACCGCCCATGCTCATAAACCCTATTATTTTCATTGGGCGGCAGGGCTTGAGATGTCATTTCATCTAAATGCGGGTAAAAGTCCGACAAAATTGGGAGCAACGTCTCCAAAATAATCTTTAAAATGTTGACGGGGACGTTAAACCTCAAATTTAACAAACAAAGCAATTTCAAATGGTTGTGTATAAATGGTCACTTTAAAGCTGATTAGATTCTGGGCATATGTTTATTGCAACATGCCAAGTTAATAAAAGCCTGCATGAGATACGGCATTCAGAACGCAGCGATAACGGTTTCGAACTTTCAACAACAGCAGTAAGGCCTTGAGTTTGTCTACCCCGATCACGGGGCTATAAGCATGTTTAAATCATGCAAAAATGTTATCCCAGATTGTGTTTAAACATGCAAACAAAAATGATAACGAGTTTTGTCAACATTAAAAAACCTGTGACCTAGGGGGTATCTGTGCCGGTTCAAGAGCTCGTACATATACATGTACCCATTTACACATTGTTAGACATGTGGCTATGTGTTTGTGTATCTGTGTGTTGATGTTTTACGCCTCCATCAACACTACTCGTAATATGCATTTTTACTTTTGTTTTTGTTTGTTTGATTTGAGGTTTAACGTCCCCGTCAACACTGGAAAGGTCATTTTGGAGACGTTGCTTCCAATTTTGTGGCACTTTTACCCGACATTGATATGAAATGACATCTCAAGCCCAGCCGCCCAATGAAACCAATAGGGTTAATAAGCATGGACGGGCCGACACGCACCACTTCGCCTGGGCAGGCTTAGATTCTCTAAGCTGGTTACCAGTACTCACGTGCTGGTCGGTTTCAGCTCTGCGTTGAAGCATCATGCAACCCGTCTATTTCTTCAAGCCCCAATAGGCGGGGGCCGATGTATTTTTGTAGACGTTGCTTCCGATTTTGTGGGAATTTTACCCGACATTGAGATGAAATGATATCTCAAGCCCTATCTCCCAAAGGAACTGCTATATATAGGGTTTTGCGGACGGTCCGACTAGCACCATTTCATTACGAAAATACGCCTATTCAAATACATTGTAACCAATATCGCCGAAAAAATGAAAAATTTCAGATGAAAAATTGTGATATTTTTCTTATTTCTGCTCAAAATATTGATTGTTGGTACTCGCTAGAACCGCCACATCGAGGCGGTTCTCACGTGTACCAACGATCTATATTTTAGAGGTACTCACTTCTATTTCTTGTTAACCCTTGTCCTGCTGAATATTTTAATCTGCCACACCTACTACTGATTATAAACCAATCAGATTACTTGATGCAAATTATTGCAACAAATTCACAATCTGAATGGCAAACAATGTAGATCCTGATCAGATGGCTTCGTCAGAAGCCATCTGATCTGGATCTTCATTGTTTGGAAAATAATGCATATCCGGGCTCAGCAGGACAAGGGTTAAAAAGGCATCATAAAGGCGTTTTTACTGAGTACCACAATCTATGTTATGTATGTTTTAGAGCAGAAATAATAAAAACGCATGTGCAAACCCCCGGGTTTCCTATATAAAGTAGATAGTAGGGTTTACCAGAGTCTTTAACGCATATGCATGTTACCGTATTAATGGGTTTGCGTTGATGGCTATTTCCTGCCGAGTGCATTATAAACGCATTATGCCATACAAATAAAGTAAACAAAGGTGGTTTTTTAAAGATAAAATTTAAATGGCACAACAGACTAAGATGCTAAGATGTCCCTGTTCGGGGCAAAAATTAACACATATAAAACAAGTCTGCCTTGAAAGAGACGCCGAACGGGGTCAGAATATTTTTGGAGGCCCAAATCGGAGTCATATGTAGCCCGATCCGGGATATTGGCGTTTTTGACAGAAAAATGTAAATCAATCAATTTTGATGATCAATAACTTTTTAACAAAATCATTCAAAACTAGAAATTGAGTTTGTGAAACACTATGCCCCCAACCATATGCTTGTCCTTAAATTGGACAGTAAACAGTATCCTATGAACATTTGCATTAAAAATAAACCTGTCAAAATTTAACAGATTTTTAACAAAAGTTATTCAGGTCATCTATGCCTTAGTAGCAAACAGACTACCAAATATCATGAACCTAGCTCATGTGGTTCTCCAGTTATTTTGTTCACAAGGTTTGCCTATAGCCAAAATGTATAAGTCAAAAAAAGGGCATAACTCCATTAAATATTATCAGAATTTCGTCAAAAGTTAATCAGGTCATCTACACATTAGACCCAAACTGTGTACCAATAGCATGAGCCTAGCTCAAGCGGTTCTCCAGATATTTTGTTCACAATGTTTCCCTATAGCCACAATGCGTAAGTCAAAAAAGGGGCATAACTCCATTCAATATTTTCGGGATTTCGTCAAAAGATAATCAGGTCGTCTACATATTAGACCCAAACTGTATGCAAAATATCATGAGCCTAGCTCAAGCGGTTCTCCAGATATTTTGTTCACAAGGTTTCCCTATAGCCACAATGCATAAGTCTAAAAAGGGGCATAACTCCATTAAATATTTTCCGAATTTCGTCAAAAGTTAATCAGGTCATCTACACATTAAATTCAAACTGTATGCTAAATATCATGAGCCTAGCTTATGCCGTTCTCCAGATATTTTGTTCACAAGGTTTCCCCATAGCCACAATGCTTAAGTCGAAAAAGGGGCATAACGCCGTTAAAATTTTTCGGAATTCTGTCAAAAGTTAATCAGGCCATCTAACCATTAGACCCAAGTTGTATGTCAAATATCATGAGCCTAGCTCAAGCGGTTCTCCAAATATTTTGTTCACAAGGTTTCCCTATAGCCACAATGCATAAGTCCAAAAAGGGGCATAAGTCCATTAAATATTTTCAGAATTTCGTCAAAAGTTAATCAGGTCATCTACACATTAGAACCAAACTGTATGCCAAATATCATGAGCTTAGCTCAAGCGGTTCTCCAGATATTTTGTTCACAAGGTTTACCCATAGCAACAATGCTTAAGTCGAAAAAGGGGCATAACGCCGTTAAAATTGTTCAGAATTCGATCGTGAGTTAAGCAGGTCATCTACACATTAAACCCAAACTGTATGCCAAATATCATGAGCCTAGCTCAAGCGGTTCTCCAGATCTTTTGTTCACAAGGTTTCCCTATAGCCACAATGCATCAGTCGAATGAAAGAAAATATATAATGCAGATTAAATCATTAACAGTGCAAGGTTGTGAAGTTACTTAGCGCTTTCGGTTTATGCCTTCATCAGAGTTTTCACACCAACACATACAAACGCTATGCCCCCAACCATATGCTTGACACTAACAGGGACAATAAACTGTACCCCACGTTGATTAGCATTAAAAATAAAGCTTTCAATATTTACAAAATTTGATCTAAAGTTAATCGCATAACTCCATTGAATATTTTCGGAATGTTGTCAAAAGGTAATCAGGTCATCTATACCCTAGACCAAAACTGTATGCCGAATATCATGAGCCTAGCTCAAGCAGTTCTCTAGATTTTTGTTCACAAGGTTTCCCTATAGCCATGATGTGTTAAGTCCGATAGAGGCAAAACTTTGTTATTTATAGTCGGAATTTCGTCAAAAGTTAATCAGCTTATCTACACCTTAGACTCAAACTGTATACTAAATATCATGAGCCAACTTTGTGTGGTTCTCCAGATTTTTTGTTTACAAGGTTTCCCCATAGCCACAATGCATAAGTCCGAAAAGAGGCATAACTCAGTTAAACGTTTTCGGAATTTCGTCAAAAGTTAATCAGGTCATCTACACCTCAGAGCCAAATAGTCTACTAAATATCATGAGCCTAGTTCAGGCGGTTCTCCAGATATTTTGCTCACAAGGTTTCCCCATAGCCACAATGCGTAACTACGAAAAAAAAGCGTAACTCCATTAAATATTTTCGGAATTTCTTCAAAAGTTACTCAGGTCATTTATACCTTAGACCTAAATTGTCTACTAAATACCATGGGCCTAGCTGAAGCAGTTCTCCAGATATTTTGCTCACAAGGTTTCCCCATTGACACAATGTATAAGTCCGAAAAGGGGCGTTACTCCATTAAATATTTTCAGAATTTCGTCAAAAGTTAATCAGGTCATCTACACGTTAGACCCAAACTGTTTACTAAATATCATGAGCCTAGCTCAAGTGGTTCTCCAGATATCTTGCTCACAAGGTTTCCCCATAGCCACACTGCATAAGTCCGAAAAGGGGCGTAAATCTGCAAAGACAAGTCCGGCTAAAAAAAACAATAAAATACGTGTCCGCTTATTTTTCATGCACATTCCATATATGAAATTTCGAGATCCTGAAATTTCGAGATCCTAGCTCGAACCATTCTTGAGTTTCTACAGGGTGAAAGCGTGATGGACAGACAGACAGACGGACAGGCGGACAAGACAGAACCAAAATGCCCCATCAACTTCTTGGAAGTTGGGCGCATAAAAATTCTGAACGGTAAAATCTTAGACTATGATATCTTTTAAAAGTTGGAGTTTTCACCTATTTGATAGAATAAATAACTTTTTGCACAGACTCAATTTTGTGAGCCCACCCAATAATGGCCATTTTACATCCCACCCCGATCGGGTACATGTTACTAAATATGGAAACAAAATGCGACAGTTAAAAGGGGATTCCCCTGCCTCCGATCGGGGGGCTCTCTTTTACTGTTTATTGTTCACTGACTTTGTAAAATATTGCGACCACACTAGCGTTCCCCCTAATGGTCAAGTTTATTTCTCAAGAACTATAAGAGTTTCATTCATGATACTTGGTACAAAATTGTATCTCGGTATGGCAACTTAAATGCAAGCATCCATATTTGACCTTGACCTACATTTCATGGTTCACTTTAGAAGCCTCCGTGGTGTAGTGGTTATGCTACTCGCCTTGTAAACCAGGGGTCGCAGGATCGATCCCGGGCTTCTCTAGCCTTTCGGATGAGTCTTTGAAACGAGGTCCCGTCTCCGTATGATCTCAGCTGTTGGTGAGTTGTAAAACTCAGTCACTCACCCGTGGTTCACTGACTTTGTAAGGAATTGCGACCACCCTAGCGTTCTCCCAAATGGTCATGTTAATTTCTCAAGAACTATAAGAGCTTCAATAATGATACTTGGTACAAACTTTATCTGGAGATGGAAACTTAAATGCAAGCATCCATATTTGACCTCTTCCTACATTTTATAGTTCACTGACACTGTAAAATATTGCAACAACCCTAGCGTTCACCCTAAATGTTAAGTTCATTTCTCAAGAATTATTAATTAGAGCTTTATTAATGATACATGTACTTAGTACAAGCTCGCATTTAAGAATGGCAACTTTTATGCAAGCATCTATGTTTGACCTTCGCCTAGATGTCATGGTTCGGTGACTTTGCATCCATAGCCATCGGCGGAATTTTTGTGTTTTTGTTTGTATAGGGGTTTAACGGCCCAGTCAACACTATTTAGGTCATTATTGAGCCGGTCAGTTTACCTATCCGCACTTTACCTGGGCAGGCTTATACGTAAACGGTTAACCAGTACAGTGCACATTCGTTCGCCAGAAACTGACAACTGCCCTTCTTGAATCAGCAAAAGGGAGAGAATGACCGTAGAAAAGACTTCATGATCAATTTTCTTGAAAGAATGGTGCCGACCCGGCAGGTATCGAACCCGCGTCTTCCTGATCACCAGTCAGACGCGCCTACGATTGAGCTACCGAGGCCAGCCTGCTGAGTTTTTGGTGCGAGACCTTTGACCTTTATTTTCGTAGCGCTATGCTGATATTTTATTTACAGCATTATTTAACCCTTTTTGTACCAAATGGAATCTTCCTCCTTATATATAGCAGGAGTCCATTTCAAAATATAGGGGTGTCAGGTTGTGTTGTCATCATATTCTATTTGGAAAATGACTGAACATTTAGTAAACAGTTCAGGCCCTGATCAGACGCCGCGTTCTGCGGCGTCTGATTTGGGCCTGCACTGTTTGCCAAGTACCTCTTTAGGGGTTTCCGGTACTAAATGGGTTAAGTTCATTGGTCAATGGGTGTTACGTGGGCAATAGCAGTGTACCTCCGCTTGTAAACATACATGTATGTGACGTTGGGTCGATATTGATAACAATAGACCCAAAACCATCAGTCAGACCTTCACACTGAACTTGTGTAGATTTTGTTGAGCCAACGTGGTTTAAGAAAGTGTTACCGCAAATAAAAATAAGAGGTCAATGGGCCACTATGCTCAACAGAGCTAAGGAGGGGGGATGGGGGTGGGGGAGGGGCACTGCTTACTGGCAGTCATGTATTTTAATAAACCATGGAAGCCGATGAAATTTGGACCCAATCAGCCTAGTGGCTTCAGAGGACTGATATTGCAAGAAAACAGACAACAATTGACAACTGCCTATCTGTGGCAACCACTAGGCCTAAAATTATATGGCAGATATACCATTGTTTAAGGAATATTTCCATAAACGTTAGACAAAATATCTTGAATGGCGTAAATGTCTTTTTTCCATTTTTCAAACTATATATGTATATGGAAACGCTTAACTTGCCATAGTAACCAAACTAAAGAGCCAAATTTCATTAAAAACATAAATATGTCCTAGAAAGGGTTATCCTTTGGAAGCAAGGAATCCACCACAAAATATGGAAAATATGGAGTGTACA
The DNA here is from genome assembly GCA_963580285.1 of Lucinisca nassula. Lineage (NCBI taxonomy): Eukaryota > Metazoa > Mollusca > Bivalvia > Lucinida > Lucinidae > Lucinisca > Lucinisca nassula. The sequence goes on from OY757017.1 coordinate 129,455,072, forward strand.
TGTCTTTTTCTGGGCCAGACTAGCTAGTTTCGGCCAATTAGGCCTCATCAGTTACCTTCAAATTTTTTTAAAATTCTACAATGGAATCAATGATCCCAAAACCTGCAAATGCAAATAAGGTGAAAATTTGCATAAATTCTCAGCCTCATAGAGCATATGGTTTACGAGGAGATAATGGTTTAAGGTATTTTTTTTTTTTTTATTATTTATGTTTGGAAACCAATAAAATGTATAGGCTTTAAATCATAACGCAGATAGAAGATTGCTTAAAGAATATTTCTATGAAAGTTTTGCCAAAATATCTTTTCAAATTGCCCCGTTATAAGTCTATGGAAACTCTAAGTTGCCATAACAACCAAACTAAAGAACGGAATTTCATAAAAACTAGAAATGGTGTTTGTAAAACACTATGCCCCCAACCATATGCTTGTCCATAAATGCCCAAATTTTCAAAAGGCCATTATCGCAAATAAAAAAAAATTCAGATTTTTTTTTTTTTTTTTTTTTTTTTCAAATTTTTATCAGGTGATGTAGTAGACATTCCAAATCAGCCTGTCATGGTTTTAGGCAACAATTTATATAGCTTTTTTTTTAGATATCTTGCAACAAGAAAGAAACACAATTAAATGACCTGAAAATGCAAAGGGCAATCACTTCAACACAATTTCATTAAACTGGTTGGAAATTTAATCAGGTAATATCCTTCTCAGCCCAAATCGGTAAACCAAATTCCAAGGCTCTAGCTAAAATACTTTTTGAGATATCTTGCTAACGAGATTTCTATGTTATTTAATTAAAAAGGAAATAACGCGGAAAGGGTAAATACGTCAGATAAGAAAAAAATACGGGTCAACTATTGTTTCATGAGGAAACCATATATGAAATTTCAAAACACTAGCATACCTAGTTCTTAAGTAACAATATGCGCAGGAAATCAACACAATTAAATGACCAGAAATTGTAAAGGGCCATAACTCTAACAAAATTCCATTGAATTGGTTGATAATTTAATCAGATAATCTCCTCCTTAGTCCCACTCAATATACCAAATATCAAGGCTCTAGCTCAACTACTTTTTGAGATATCTTGCTAACGAGATTTCAATGTTATTTAATTAAAGGGGGAATAACTCAAAAAGGGGAGTTAATTCCGGAAAGAAAAAAATACGGTCAACTATTTTTTCATGAGAAATCCATATATGAAATTTCAAAACACTAGCATACATGGTTATAAAGTAATGCTATGCACCAGAAAGCAACACAATTAAATGGCCAGAAATTGCAAAGGGCCATAACTCTAAAAAAAATTTCATTAAATTTGTTGAAAATTTAATCAGGTGATCCCCGCCTGAGTCCCAATCAGTATACCAAATATCAAGGCTCTAGCTCAAATACCTTTTTAGATATCTTGCTAACGAGCTTTCTATGTTATTTAATTAAAAGGGAAATAACTCAAAAAGGGGAGATGATTCAGATAAGCAAATAAAATATGGGTCAACTTTTTTATGAGGAATCCATATATGAAATTTCAAAACACTAGCATATGTGGTTCTTAAGTTATGCAATGCACAAGAAAGCGTGACGAACGAACGAACGAACGAACAAATGAACACACGAACGGACAAGCCAGAAGCAATATGCCCCCCTTTTTCAAAGTTGGGGGCATGAAAACACAATACCTGTTCAGACAAATATGGTGAATATTTCAGTATATGGTGTCTGAGGAGATAATTTGAATTTTTTTTTCTTTTTTTTTTTTTTTTTTTTTGTGGGGGGGGGGGTGGGGGGTGGGGAGGGCATTTTTGTTTCCATGGCACAAGTAAAATTGAACAGGTAGCCTAAAATCTTTTTGCAGAAAGATGATAGCCCAAAGAATATTACAATGAAAGTTTTGTCAAAAAATTTGTAAAGGCTTGGCAGTAAATACCATTTTCCAATTGTTTTCCCATTATACCTCAATGCAAACTCTAAGTTGCCATAACAACCAAACTTAAGAGCCGAATTTCAATAATAAAAAATATCTGTTGGATTTTGGGTGGGGATCTATAAGGCTTCTGAGATATTGGGACTTTTATGAAGCGGAGGGGTTGGGCATGGCCAAGGGCAACCCAGGGGATCCCCATGTGGGTGTCACTGATTGACCCCAATCATAAGTAACATGAATATATATGGTTTAGGGGCGGGGCTCGGAACAATTTCTCCGATACGTATTTTAAAGTTGAGGGGAGGGGGGGAGGGGCATGGCCCTGTCGCACACCGGCAGACCCCGAGGTTGGTGTCACTGAATGTGTCGTATCATAAGGAACAAGAGTATATATGGTTTAGGGGTGTGGATCTGTAAGGTTTCCGACATATTGGGCCTTTGTATGAAGGGGAGGGGGTTGGGCAATGCATGCGTCTTATCATAAGGAACAAGAATATATATTGTTAAGGGGTGGAGATCTTAATGCTTTCTAAGATATATGGCCTTTTATGAAGTGGAGATGCTGGGGCAGGGCCCCGGGGCATTCCAGGGGGGGGGGGGGGTCAGGATTATGTCTATGTAAGGAACAGGAATATATATGGTTTAGGGGCGATGGTCTGTAATCTTTCGAGATATTGGGCTTTTCATGAAATGGAGGGCACGGGGCATGACCTCGGCGCATCCCGGGGTGTCCCAGGTTGGTGTCACTGAATGTGTCTTATCATAAGGAAAATGAATATATATGGTTAAGGGGTGGGTATCTTAATGGCTTCTGAGATATATGGCCTTTTATGAAGTTGATGGGTGGGATAGGGCCCCAGCGCTTTCCTGTCCCCCCAATCCCCCCCCCCCCCAGGTTGGTATCACTGAATGTATCTTATCTTAAGGAACAAAAATATATATGGTTTAGGGGTGGGGATCAGTAAAGTTTCCGAGATATTGGGCCCTTTATGAAGTTGACGGGGTGGGACAAGGCTCCGGCATATCCCGGTCCCGGGGGCCCCAAGGTTGGTGTACCGAATGTGTCTTATCACAAGGAACAAGAATATATATGGTTTAGGGGTGGGGATCTGTAGGGATTCCGAGATATGGGGCCCTTAATGTAGAAGAGGGGGTGGGACAAGGCCCCGGCGCATCCCGGTGGCCCCCAGGTTTGTGCCACTCAGTGCGTCTTATCGTAAGGAACAAGAATATATATGATTTAGGGGCGGGGATCTGAATGGTTTCTGATATATATGGCATTTTATGAAGTGAAGGGGGTGGGGGCAGGGCCCCAGCACAACCCCGGGACCCTCAGTTTGGCATAAAAGCATATTGCTGAGATAAGTTTACTTAATAAACATTTCTAGAAAAGTTTTGTCAAAAGTATTTCTGCAAAGGCTTGGCAATTTTCAATTTTCCTCATTATAAGTTTATGGAAACTCTAAGTTGCCATCGCAACCAAACTAATGAGCCGAATTTCATAAACAAGAGGGTCCAGAGGGCCCTTGTTCGATCACCTGTGTGTCACTGTCTCGAGTACATTCTATTTTTAGCTCTGGTGGCCATCTTGTTCATCAGCAGAGTGATTATAGCTTATTTGGTAGGGAGTAACCTAGGCAGCATTCCTGTGAACTTTGAATCAAATTTGCCTTAGGGTTTAGGTGGAGTTTCCGTTTGAATTAAATTCACAATATTTTTCTATTTTTAGCTCCGGTGGCCATTTTGTTCAGCGGAAGTGGGATCGTTTTAGCCTTTTTGGTAGAGGGTCATCTAAGCAACATTGTCGCAAGGAACCTACATGCTAAATATGAAGGCTGTATCTAAAATGCTTCAAAAGTTATGACAAAGTAGGTCAATGGTCAAGGTCATAGGTCAAAAGATTTGAATGGTTGAGAAAACCTTGTTACAAGGAACGTACATGCCAAATTTGAAGGCTCTATCTCATATGGTTCAAAAGGTATGATAAAGTATGTCACAGGTCAAGGTCACAGGTCAAATCTTTATATGAGTGGGAAGCCCTTGACACAAGGAACCTACATGCCACATATGAAGGCTCTATCTCAAACGGTTCAAAAGTTATGACAAAATAACCTACTGATCTACTTTTTGATTTGACATGACCCATATTCGAACATAACTAAGATATTGTCCAGACGATCATTCTGAGCAAGTTTTATGATGATTTGACTAAAACGGTGGCCTCTTAGAGTGTTCAAAACATTTTTCTATGATTTGACCTGCTGACCAACTTGTTGAACCGACATGACCCATATTCAAACTTCACCCAGATATTGTCAAGATGATCATTCTGAGCAAGTTTGATAACGATAGGACCAAAACTGGGGCATCTAGTGTGTTCACAAGGTTTTTCAACAATCTGACCTACTGACCTACATATGGACCAGACATGACTCATATTCGAAATTAACCGAGATATTGTCATATGATCATTTTGACGAAGTTTGATGATGATAGGACCAAATCTGTAGCCTCTAGTGTGTTCAGAGGGGTTTTTCTATGATTTGGCCTACTGTCCTACTTTTTTTACCAAACATGACCCATATTTGAACTTGACTGGGATATTGTCAAGATGATCATTCTGGGCAAGTTTGATGATGATCGGACCAAAACTGTGGCCTCTAGTGTGTTCACAAGGTTTTTATATGATTTGACCTACTGTCCTACTTTTTGACCCGACATTACCCATATTCAAACTTGACCCAGATATTGCCACGATTATCAGTCTGAGCAAGTTTGCTGATGATCGGACCTAAACTGTGGCCTCTAGTATGTCCAGAAGGTTTCTATGATTTGACCTACTGACCTACTTTTTGACCCGACATGACCTATGTGACCCATATTCGAACCTGACCGAGATATTGTCAAGACTATGATTCTGAGCAAGTTTGATTATGATCGAACAAAAATTGTGGCCTCTAGTGTGTTCACAAGGTTCTTCTCTGATTTGAACTACTGACCTACTTTTTTACCCATAAATGACCCATATTCGAACTTGACCCAGACATTGTTAAGATGATCATTCTGAGCAAGTTTGGTGATGATTGCACCAAAACTGTGGCCTCTAGGGTATTCACAGGGTTTTTCTATGATTTGACCTATTGAACTACTTTTTGACCCGACATTACCCATATTCAAACTTGACCCAGATATTGCCACGATTATCAGTCTGAGGAAGTTTGCTGATGATCGGACCTAAACTGTGGCCTCTAGTGTGTTCAGAAGGTTTTCTATGATTTGACCTACTGACCTACTTTTTGACCCGACATGACCTATGTGACCCATATTCGAACCTGACCGAGATATTGTCAAGACTATGATTCTGAGCAAGTTTGATTATGATCGAACCAAAACTGTGGCCTCTAGTGTGTTCACAAGGTTCTTCTCTGATTTGACCTACTTACCTACTTTTTGACCCAAACATGACCCATATTCGAACTTGACCCAGACATTGTTAAGATGATCATTCTGGGCAAGTTTGGTGACGATTGCACCAAAACTGTGGCCTCTAGGGTATTCACAGGGTTTTTCTATGATTTGACCTATTGAACTACTTTGTGATCCGACATGACAAATATTCAAACGTGACCAAGATATTATCAAGATGATCATTCTGAGCAAGTTTGATGATTGGACCAAACCTGTGGCCTCTAGTGTGCTCAGAAATTTTTTCTATGATTTGACTTACTGACCTACTTTTTGACCAGACAACACCCATATCTGAACTTGACTGAGACATTGTCAAGTTGATCATTCTGGGCAAGTTTGATGATGATCGGACCAAAACTTCGGCCTCTAGTGTGTTCACAAGGGTGTACTCTGATTTGACCTACTGACCTACTTGTTGACCAGACATGACATATATTCGAACTGTACCGATATTTTGTCAAGATAATCATTCTGAGCAAGTTTGATGATGATTGGACCAAAACTTTGGCCTCTAATGTATTCACAAGATTTTTCTATGATTTGGCCTACTGACCTACTTTGTGACCCGACATGATCCATATTCGAACTTGACCAAGACATTGTTATGATAATCATTCTCAGCAAGTTTGATGATGATCGGACCAAAACTGTGGCCTCTAGAGTGTTCACAAGGTTTTTCTATGATTTGACCTACTGACCTACTTTTTATCCCGACATGACCCATATTCCAACTTGACAGAGATATTGTCAAGATGATCATTCTGAGCAAGATTTATGACGATCGGTCTAACACTTTGGCCTCTAGAGTATTCGTAAGGTTTTTCCATGATTTTACCTACTGACCTACTTTTTGATATGACAAGACCCATATTCAAACCTGGCGAAGATTTCATCAAGGCAATCATTCTGAGTAAGTTTCATGACGATTGGACTTAAAATGCGGCCTCTAGAGTGTTCACGCGGGTTTTTTATGATTTGACCTACTGACCTCATTTTTTACCGGACATGACCCATATTCAAACTTGAACGTTCAAGGAACCAAGATCTTATGAAGGTTTAAGTTGTGTGCAAGTTTGGTTAAAATCAAATCATAAATGAAACGGCTATTGTGCAGATAAGACCAAAGTAGGCAATTTGTGCCCTTTCAGGGGCCATAAGTCTGGAACAGATGATGGGATATGGGTGCTTCAACAAAGGAACCAAGATCCTATGGTGCTTCAGGTTGTGTGTAAATTTGGTTAAAATTATATCATAAACAAAACAGCTATCATGCAGACAAGACCAAAACAGCCATTTTTTTTTTTTTTTTTTTTTTTTTTTTTTGCCCTTTCACGTGCCATTACTCTGGTAACCTCGATGTGATATGCCTGGTTCAAGAAAGGAACCAAGATCTTGTGGTGGTACAAATTGTAAGTTTGGTTAAAATCAAATGACAACTGAAACGGCTATTATGCAGACAATACCAAAACAGGATTCTTTGCCTTTTCAGGGCCATAACTCTGGTACCCATGAAGGGATATGGCTGGTTCAAGAAAGGAACCAAGATCTGATGGTGGTACAAATTGTATGCAAGTTTAGTTAAAATCAAATTATAAATGAAACAGCTACCATGCAGACAAGACCAAAATAGGCAATTTTTGCCCTTTCAGGGGCTGTAACTCCGAAAAATATGATGGGATATGACTGTTTCAAGAAAGGAACCCAGATCTCATGGTGGTACAAGTTGTGTGCAAGTCTGGTTAAAATTAAATCATAAATGAAGATGCTATCGTGCGGACAAGACCAAAATAGGCAATTTTTGCCCTTTCAGGGGCCGTAACTCCGTAACACATGATGGGATATGGCTGGTTCACGAAAGGAACCCAGATCTCATTGTGGTACAAGTTGTGTGCAAGTCTGGTTAAAATTAAATCATAAATGAAGAAGCTATCGTGCGGACAAGAAATTGTTTACGCACGCACGGACGCTCGCACGGACAACGAACGACGGACGAAATGTGATCACAAAAGCTCACCTTGTGACAGATGAACTTAAAACACAAACTTTCAATCCCCCAACCCAAGGGTGCTACAGATGAAATTTGGGCCAAATCGGCCCAGCGGCTTCAGAGGAAATGTCGTTTGTGAGTGTTGACGACGCAGACGCAGACACAGGCGCAGACGATGACGGGCAAAGTCCATCCTATTAGCTCCCTCGGAGCCTTCGGCTCTAGTGAGCTAAAAACCTGAACATCTTATGAACTGTTTTTTTTATTATTTACGGCCCTTTCAGACTAGTTTCAGTGTTATATAACCAACATCGCGCCAACCGTTAATCCGAGGCGGGTGACATCCGAAGGATGTCCAAGGCAAAACACACCGACAACTAATAACAATTGTTAATTGTTTTTATCTGTGTGTTTATTTGTTTGTTTTTAGCTCACCTGACCGAAGGTCATGTTGAGCTATGTCCGGCGTCGTCGTTCGTCGTCCGTAGTGCGTAAACTTTTCTGGTTAACACTCTAGAAGCCACAGTTTGCTTGCTTGTTTGTTTGTTTGTTTGTTTGTTTGAGGTTTATCGTCCCCGTCAACACTGTAAAGGTCATCTTGGAGACGTTGCTTCCAATTTTGTGGGACTTTTACCCGACACCGAGATGAAATGACATCTCAAGCCCTGTCAGCCAATGAAACCAATTAAATTCATATGCATGGACGGTCCGACTCGCAACACTATTCCTGGGCAGGCTTATAACCAGTATTCTTGTGCGGTCGGTTTCAGCTTTGCGTGGAAGCAACATGCAGCCCAAGCTATTTCTTCAAGCCCCCATGGGCTGGAGTCAGGAGCCCCAATTTTTGTTCCAATCTTGATTAAGCTCGGTCAAAATGATCATTATGACAATATCTCGGTCAAGTTCGAATATAGGTTATGTCAGGTAAAAAAAGTAGGTCAAATCATAGTAAAATCTTGTAAACACTCTAGTGACCACAGTTTTTGGTCCACTCACCACCAGATTTGCTCAGAATGAATATCTCAGCAACATTTCAGTCAAGATTAAATATGGGTCATGTCGGTAAAATGTAGGTCAGTAGGACAAATCATAGAAAAACATTGTAAACATTGTAGAGGCCACAGTTTTAGTACAATCATCATCAATATTTTTCACAATGATTATCTGGACAAAATCTCTGTCAAGTTCGAATATGGGTAATGTCGGGTCAAAAAAATAGGTCAGTAGGTCAACTCATGGAAAAACTCTTGTTAATACTCTAGAGGCCAGAGTTCAAATCCGATCATCACCAAACTTGCTCAGAATGATCATCATAACAATACCTAAGAAAATGGTGAATATGGGTCATGTAGGGTCAAAAAGTAATTCAGTAGGTCAAATCATAGAAAAAACTTGTTAACACACTAGAGGCCAAGTTTCTTGTCCAATCATTATCAAACTTGCTCAGAATGAGCATCATGACGATATCTAGGTCAAGTTCGAATATGGGTCATGTTGGGTCTCGGTTAAGTTGTAATATGGGACATGTCGGGTCAAAAAGTAGGTTAGCAGGTTAAATCATAGAAAAAGAAATCCTGTTAACACTCTAGAGGCCACAGTTTTTGTCCAATCATCATGAAACTTGCTCGGAAAAATCACCATGACAATATCTAGTTCGAATATGGGTCATGTCGGGTCAAAATGTAGGTGGTCAGTAGGTCAAATTATAGAAAAACCTTGTTAACACTAGAGACCACGGTTTTTGTCCAATCATCGTCCGACCTGCTCAAAATGATCATCTTAATAATATGTAGGTCAAGTTCGAAACCGGGCCATGTCGGGTCGAAAAGTATGTCAGTAGGCCTTACCGTAGAAAAACCGTGTCAACTCTAGAGGTCATCATCATCAAACTTGATCATTTTGACATTATATAGGTCAAGTTCGAATATGGGTTATGTTGGGTCAAAAGTAGGTCAGTGGGTCGAACATTAGAAAAACATTGTTAACATTCTAGAAGCTACAGTTTTGCTTCAATCATCATCAAATTTCCTCAGAATTATCATCTTAGCAATATCTTGGTCAGGTAGGGTGTTTTATGAATAAAATGGTACCGGTTTATATGGGAACTCTGGGAAGGATATGAAGGTGTCGTCAAACTAATTTAGTACTAGGAACCACCCTTTGTCATCACAAGGCATTCTAAGTTTGTTGTTTGTTTGTTGGTTTGATTTGAGGTTTAACGTACCCGTCAACACTGTAAAGGTCATTTTGGAGACGTCACTTCCAATTTTGTGGGCCTTTTACCCGACATTGAGATAAAATGACATCTCAAGCCCTGTCGCCCAATAAAAAAGCCAGTTCTGTATTGTCTAAGGGAGCTTTTGAAAGACTTCTTCCTAAACAAAAACGTTTGAAGGAATGTTCCATGAGTGATCCTCTGACAAATTTTCACTGAACATGATAGTCACCAAAATAAAAAATATATAAGCCTTAAAATGACTTCAATTCCTAAATAGCTAGATTGCTTTTGAAATAATTTCACAGAAATGTTCCTTGTGGCACTGTCAACCAAAATTGCTCAAACCCTACATTCCACCTTATATTACCTACAATTTCATTTGTACAATAAGGATAAGGGGAGCGATTCAGGGCAATCATGGCCCTCCTGTATTTTTTTTTTTTTTTTACTTGTTTGAATTTTAGCACTCAAAACAGGATTTTTGTCAAATAAAAAGACGGAAAATTATATAAATACATGTGTAAGTGAATAAACGTTCATTTATCTCGTCACGAGCAATACTCAAGTGACCCACTTACATGTCTCAGTACGATAACATACCCGTGCGACAAAGTGTATTTTTAACATCTCCAAAATAGCAACTTTTCTGATGAAAATCTGTGTTATTTTTCTTATAAATGCTCAAACATAGGTTGATGGTGCGCGCTAGAACCGCCTCTGTGAGGCGGTTCTAACGAGCACCCACAACCTATGTCTTGGAGCAGAAATAAGAAAAATAATGTGTACCCCAATAAACCCCAGTTTTCTCTATATGAAGTGGGGTTTAGAGGGGGGGGGGTGGTCTTCATTTCACGGACTTGTTCACGGGATGTACTCATCTCCTATGATGCTGTTCATACTTGTACAAAAATTGCCATAAATTACCATTTCTTATTTACATCACGCAAACATGCCTTTATAATTTTGACCCATTGAACCCCACTTTTATATAGTAAATTAGAAGTGAAGGCAATGGTCAGGAATCGATACAATTAACCCACAGCTCCCATCAGAGACACCAAAGGGAAAGAAGCACAGACATAAAACAACTAGACCCTAATTGAAACATCAATAGCGGAAAGCCAAAAGGATGGGTACTTTCCAACAAAATGGCCAATTGACTACTCAAAGACAAACCATAACAAAAATAAACCGCGACAGAAGATCCGCCTTTGAACGGTCAGTGAAACAAATTAAACTGGTGGACAGGGTGGGGGCGGGGCTTTCAATCGATTTTACGTGGCCATGATCCTCGCCCTTGTTTCCGTCGCGATTAAGACAAATAATTTGTTCAGTCCGCACGAAGGCCTTGGATTTACAGGGGTAAACCTTATTTTTCTTAATTATGATCTATAATATAGATTGTGGGTACTCGTTAGAACAGCCTCCACCCACAATCTATATTTGAGCAAAAATAAGGAAAATATCATTTTTTTCTATCTTAAACGTCTCATTGTAATGGTGGTCAAATTAACAATTTACAGTCGAACTTCAATGACTCGAACACCTTTGGGGCCTCGAAAATCTGTTCGAGACAGGGGTAGTTCGAGCCACTGAGGGAGACTGCCAGGAGATAAACGATATACTTTTCGATATCTTTTCGGTGTTTTATAATGAAAATGTATGCTGTGTGTACTCATTAGAATCGCCTCATCGAGGCGATTCTAATGAGTACACACAACATGCATTTGCAAGATAAAAGACTAAAATCTCCTTAATTATCCCCCACTATTTCTTATGTAGAGGATTTCGCTAGGGACTCAAGAATGGGTTCGACACATCCATGGTAAACGAGGCATCGGTGTTCGAGCCATCGAAGTTCTACTGTATTTGTATTGGCGTGTTTTCGTAATAATGCCATTTAATTCAAATATGAAATCCAATGAAAAATTTCAATGTAATTGGAAGCAACGTCTCCAAAAAGACCCAAATAGTGTTGACGGGAGCGTTAAACCTAAACCTAAATTCAATCAAACAACACATGGTATGGAATATATGATTTCTAACATGGCAAGGAATACAGTCGAACTTCAATGGCTCGAACACCTTTGGGACCTCAAAAATCTGTTCGAGACAGGGGTAGTTCGAGCCACTGAGGTGACTGCCAGGAGGTATAACGAGATACTTTTAGACATATTTTCGGTGTAATATAATGAAAATGTATGCCGTGTGTACTCATTAGAATCGCCTCATTGAGGCGATTCTAATGAGTACACACAGCATACATTTGCAAGACAAAATGCTTAAATCTCCTTAATTATCCCCCACTATTACTTATGTAGAGGATTTCGCAAGGGGCTCAAAAATGTGTTCGACACATCCATGGTAAACGAGCCATCGGTGTTCGAGCCATCGAAGTTCTACTGTAATTGGAAGCAACGTCTCCAAAAAGACCCAAATAGTGTTGACGGGAGCGTTAAACCTAAACCTTAATTCAAACAAACAAAACATGGTAGGGAATATATCATTTCTAACATGGCAAGGAATATATCATTTTTAACAATACAAGGAAGGGCTTTTCAAAGGACTCCAGCTTTTATTTGATTTGCCTTCTTCCAGCTCTATCGGGGCTTGGAGAAATAGATTTTATCAAATGACGTCGCGTCTGAGAGTGTAATAACGCCATGTAATATTTTCTATAATCCACTAGTGGATTAAATATGCAAATTAGCTAGACACGTCCTGTAACGTTACATGTAAGACGTACTTAACAACGTCGCGTTTACTAATGGCGGAATATTGATATTTTTTGTTAACAATCGTGAAAAAATGCGTTTTAAATGTCATATGATAAATAGAATCTTGCATTCGTGCTCATGTATTATTGAATTTATTAAACTCGTTGAGGAAAAGGAATAAAATGCTCGGCAAGCCTCGCATTTTATCCCTTTTCCTCAACTCGTTTAATAAATTCAATAATACATGAGCACTCATGTATGATCCTCTATGATCTGAATGGTACTTCAGAGCAGCGCTGAAACTGACCGAACATGAGTACTGGTAGACCGGTAAGAAGCTCTAAGCCTGCCCAGGCAAAGTGAACCGAGTCTGACTGTCCCTAGTTTTCAAACCCTAGCGGTTTCTTTTTGCTGGAGGGCTTGAGATGTCATTTCAACTCAACGTCGGGTACAGTCAGGGTATCGTTCTGGTTGTCATGGGGATTGCCCCCTGGAACAGGATCTGAATGGACCTGGAACTGGAATGGAGTCTTCCGGAACCGGAACGGGATCGCCCCGGAATGGAACGATACAAGCGGTCCAAAACGGTCCATTCCAAATACCGGTCACTTGGGGAACGGTTATATCTAAAAGTAGGATCGAGCTTTTCGAATGAAACGATATCTTGATTTTCGGTTGACATTTATCTCTGATTGATCCACACACATTTACTTGTCCCTAATATCATTTATTAAGCCCAGATATGTTTATAAGACTTTTAGTTGCTATTTGAACCAAGCATTTACTATGTTAATCTCTCGCTAGCGAGAAACTTTACAGCGCACACATAACGTCTCCAGAATGACCTATACAGTGTTGACGGGGACGTTCTTTTCGTTCTTCCTTATTTCCTTCTTTTTTTATTTCGTCAAATTGTTCTTGTTTCAGATTTTTTCGCTTTGAACATAACGGTCTCCGGACGTTAGCCCCCCAGGACGTTTGCCCCCCCCCCCCCCCCCCCCAATGGATTAATCTAGAAATGGACATTTGTCCCCCAGTTGAAAATGCGACCCGGACATTTGCCCCCGCCCCCCTCCCCCACCCGAGCTTATTTTTGGTATGGAATTTTACCCCCCCCCCCCCCCAGTGCTTATTTCGGAATGGGACATATCCCCCAACCTGCTGTCTGATATGTCTACCAGTCCATATTTTTCCATAACTAGAATAAATAAACAAGAGGCCCATGGGCCACTATGCTCACCAGAGCTCAGGTGCGCACTGCCCAATGCCAGCCATATATTTTGACTTGATATCATTTTAATCTACCAATTATAAAGTCTCCCAAATGAACCCCTATAACCAAATGAGCACCCATCTGGACTCAGTATCTGAAACATTAGGCCTTTTATTAAGTAGAGGGTGTAGGGCATGGTCCCAATGGAGCCCTGGTTGGTATCACTAAATGTGTCTTATCATAAGGAATAAGAATATATATGGTGTAGCAGTGGGGATCTGTATGCCGGATATATAAGACCTCTGGAGGGGTTGGGACTGCCCTGTTTATCCCAGGAAAGCCCAAGATTGTTGTTCCTAAATGTGCCTTATTATAAGGACCAAGAATATATATGGTTTATGGGTGGGAATCTGAACGGTTTCTGATATATGAGGCCCTTCTATGAAGTGGAGAGGAGAGGAATGGCACCTGCGGACCCCCAAATTGGTGTGCTATTGATAAGGAACAAGAACATATATGGCAAGGTATCGCATGCGATACAAATCCCCTCGCACAAGACAACTTCGTGTGTGGAAAACACTAAAATGGCAAAAGTCCAACTTGCTTGAGATAATATCATATGCAACATTTGTGTAAAGTTTGATTAAAAAGCCATCAATAAATGTAGGTTCTAGAGTGATGATAATGTTTCACTAAAAATAGCCATAGTGACCTTGACTTGAGGCCATGACCGCGAAAGTAGATATTGCTCAAGATATTATCATAAGCATTTTTTGTGTGAAGTTATATTAAAATCTATTAATAAATGTAGGCGGTGGAGCGATGACAAAAGTTTTTTTCTAAAAATAGCCACAGTGACCTTGACCTTGAGGTCATGACATTGAAAGTCAAAGCAACTAGAGATATAATCATAAGAAACATTTGTCTGAAGTTCTATTAAAATCCATCAATACATGTAGGCGCTAAAAAGGATGACAAAGTTTTTCAAAAAATAGCCACAGTGACCTTGGCCTTGAAAGTCGAAATAGCTCGAGATATTGTCATCAGGAACATTTGTGTGAAGTTATATTGAAATTATTGAAAACATGTAAGCGCTAGAGCACTGACAAAGTTTTTCTCAACATAGCCACAGTGACCTTGACCTTGAAAGTCAAACTCGCTCGAGGTATTGTCATAAGGAACATTTGTGTGATGTTATATTGAAATCAGTGAAGGAATGTAGTCGCTAGAGACTAGTGATGACAAAGTTTTTCTAAAAATAGCCACAGTGACTTTGACCTTGAAAGTCGAAATCGCTCGAGATATTTTTATAAGGAACATTTGTGTGAAGTTATATCGAAATCGGTGAAGAGATGTAAGCGCTAGAGCCATGACAAAGTTTTTCAAAAAATAGCCACAGTGACCTTGACCTTGGAAAGTGGAACTCGTCAGAGATATTGTCATAAGGAACATGAGTGTGAAGTTATATTGAAATCGATGAAGAAATGTAAGCGCTAGAACCATGACAAAGTTTTTTCTAAAAATAGCCACAGTGACCTTGATCTTGAAAATGGAACTCGTTAGAGATATTGTCATAAGGAACATTTGTGTGAAGTAATATTGAAATTGATAAGAAAATGTTAGCACTAGAGCAATTACAAAGTTTTTCTAAAAATAGCCACAATGACCTTGACCTTGAAAGTCGAACTCGTTCGAGGTATTGTCAAAGGGAACATTTGTGTGAAGTTATATTGTAATCGGTGAAGAAATGTAAGCGCTAGAGCAATGAAAAGTTTTTCTAAAATTTGCCACAGTGACCTAGACCTTGAAGTGGAACTCGTTAGAGATATTGTCATAAGGAACATTTGTGTGAAGTAATATTGAAATCAGTGAAGAAATGTAGCCGCTAGAGCGATGACAAAGTTTTTCTGAAAATAGCCATAGTGACCTTGACCTTGAAAGTCGAAATGGCTCGAGATATTGTCATAAGGAACATTTGTGTGAAGTTATATTGAAATCGGCGAAGAAATGTAAGCGCTAGAGCAATGACAAAGTTTTTCTAAAAATAGCCACAGTGACCTTGACCTTGAAAGTCGAACTCGCTGGAGATATTGTCACAAGGAACATTTGTGTGAAGTTATTTTGAAATCAGTGAAGAAATGTAGGCGCTAGGGAGATGACAAACTTTTTCTAAGAATAGCCACAGTGACCTTGACCTTGATGCCATGACCTTGAAAGTCGAACTCGCTAGAGATATTTTTAGAAGGAACATTTGTGTGAAGTTATATTGAAATTGGTGAAGAAATGTAGCCGCTAGAGCGATGACAAAATTTTTCTCAAAATAGCCACAGTGACCTTGACCTTGAGGTCATGGCCCTGAAAGTCGAACTCGCTCGAGATATTGTCACAAGGAACATTTGTGTGAAATTATTTTGAAATCAGTGAAGAAATGTAGGCGCTAGAGCGATGACAATGTTTTTCTAAGAATAGCAACAGTGACATTGACCTTGAGGCCATGACCTTGAAAGTCGAACTCGCTCGTGATATGTTTATAGGGAACATTTGTGTGAAGATATATTGAAATTGGTGAAGAAATGTAGCTGCTAGAACGATGACAAAGTTTTTCTAAAAATAGCCACAGCGACCTTGGCTTTGAGGTCATGACCTTGAAAGTCGAACTCGCTCGAGATTTTGTCATAAGGAACATTTGTGTGAAGTTATATTGAAATCAGAGAAGAAATGTAGGCGCTAGAGCGATGACAAAGTTTTTCTAAGAATAGCCACAGTGACGTTGACCTTGTTGCCAGGACCTTGAAAGTCGAACTCGCTCGAGATATTTTTATAAGGAACATTTGGAAATTGGTGAAGAAATGTAGCCGCTAGAGCGATGACAAAGTTTACCTAAAAATAGCCAGTGACCTTGACCTTGAAGTCATGACCTTGAAAGTCGAACTCGCACAAGATATTGTCATAAGGAACATTTGGGTGAAGCTATATTGAAACTTGAATCGCGCAGTCGATCGCAAGCCATCGCATATCCCCACGCTTCCCCGCGGGCCCAACCCCCTGGGCCATTCCTTAGGAGTGTTTGACCCGAGGGGTAAAGTTTTGATTGTGATGTATTCTACTCATCATGCCGTTCGATTTAATATGCTACACGACCATGTTCTGAAAACTTTGATTTTTTATCCCGAAGGTGCCCCACCCCTGGTCCCACTCCCAGGGGTAGGATCAAAATTCCGAAAGTGTTATGCACTCCCCAGACCAAAGTTTTATCAGTTCCCAAAGTTTCAAGTTTCTATCTATAACGGTCCAGGAGGAGTTATCCGGTAACAGAAATGTATGGGGGTAAAGGGGTCAAAATCAGTTTTTGACCTCTGGTGACCTCAAAATTGACCCCAGAGGTCAAATTTTGGTTGTAATGTTTTCTACTCATCATGCCGTTCGCTTTGATATATTACACGACCATGTTCTGGAAATTTTTTATTTTTGACCCCTGCGGGCCCCACCCCCTGGGCCCACCCGTAGGGGTGTGATCAAAATTCCGAAAGTGCCATGAACTCCCCAGACCAAAGATCTATCAGTTCCCAAAGTTCCAAGTTTCTGTCTATAACCGTCTAGGAGGAGTTATCCGGTAAAGGGGTCAAAATCAGTTTTCGCCTCTGGTGACCTCAAAATTGACCCCAGGGGTCAAATTTTGGTTGTAATGTTTTCTTCTCATCATGCCGTTCGCTTTGATATATTACACGACCATGTTCTGGAAATTTTGATTTTTGATCCCCGCGGGCCCCACCCCTGGGCCCACCCGTAGGGGTGTGATCAAAATTCCGAAATTGTCATGCACTCCCAAGACCAAAGATCTATCAGTTCCCAAAGTTTCAAGTTTCTATCTATAACCGTCTAGGAGGAGTTATCCGGTAAGAAGGCGGACGGACGTACGTACGGACGGACGACGAAGACCATTACAACATCCCCACTTTTTCTTCGAAAAGCGTGGGGATAATCAGTGAAGAAATTTAGGAGCTAGAGCGATGACAAAGTTTTTCTAAAAATAGCCACAGTGACCTTGACCTGCAGGCCATGACCTTGAAAGTCGAACTCGCTCGCGATATTTTTATAAGGAACATTTGTATGAAGTTATATTGAAATTGGTGAAGAAATGTAGCCGCTAGAGCGATGACAAAGTTTACCTAAAAATAGCCACAGTGACCTTGACCTTAAGGTCATGACCTTGAAAGTCGAACTCGCTCGAGATATTGTCATAGGGAACATTTGTGTGATGCTATATTGAAATTGGTGGAGAAATTTAGGAGCTAGAGCGATGAAAAAGTTTTTCTAAAAATAGCCACAGTGACCTTTACCTGTAGGCATGACCTTGAAAGTCGAACTCGCTCGCGATATTTTTATAAGGAACATTTGTGTGAAGTTATATTGAAATAAGTGAAGAAATGTAGGCGCTAGAGCGATGACAAAGTTTTTCTAAAAATAGCCACAGTGACCTTGACCTTAAGGTCATGACCTTGAAAGTCAAACTAGCTCGAGATATTCTTATAAGGAACATTTGTGTAAAGTTACATTGAAATTGGTGAAGAAATGTAGGCGCTAGAGCGATGACAGTGTTTTTTCCAAAAAAGTAGCCACAGTGACCTTGACCTTGAGGTCATTACATTGAAAGTCGAACTCGCTCGAGATATTGACATAAGGAACATTGGTGTGAAGTTATACTGAAATGAGTGAAAAATGTAGGCGCTAGAGCGATGACAAAGTTTTCCTAAAATAGCCACAGTGACCTTGACCTTGAGGCAATGACCTTGGAAGTCGAACTCGCTCGAGATATTCTTATAAGGAACATTTGTGTGAAGTTATATTGAAATTTGTGAAGAAATATAGGCGCTAGAGAGATGACAAAGTTTTTATAAAAATAGCCACAGTGACCTTGACCTTGAGGTCATTGAAAGTCGAAACGCTCAAGATATTGTCATAAGTAACATTTGTGTGAAGTTATATTAAAATCGGCCAAGAAATGTAGGCGCTAGAGCGATGACAAAAGTACGTACGTACGTACGGGACAAATGCTATATCCCCCCTCACAACTATGTTGTGCGAGGGGATAATTATGGGGTGGGGATTTGAATGGTTTCTGAAATATATGACCTTTTAAAGTTGAGGGGCAGGGCACATTGCCCCTGCACAAAGTGACCCCCATGCAAGTCTTATCATAAGGAACAAGAATATTATAGTTTAGGGGTTGGGATCTGAATGATTTCTGAGATATTTGGCTTTTAATGACGTAAAGCAGTGGGGCATGGCCCGGGGACCCTGGAGTACTCCCAAGCAGGTGTTATTTGAATGCGTCTTATCATAAGGAAGATGAATATATATGGTTTAGGGGTGGGGCTCTGAACAATTTCTGAGATAAATGGCATTTTGTGAAGTGGTGGGGTGGGGCAAGGCCCTGGCTTGACCCGGGAGACCTCCAGGTTGGTTTCAATGAATTTGTCTTATCAAAGAGAACAACAATAGCTAGTTACGTGTTCAGCACATTACGAAAACACGCCTTTACAAATACATTGTAAATTTTGCTGCCGAAAAGATGAAAAATTGTGATATTTTTCTTATTTCTGCTCAAAATATAGATTGTGTCTACTCGTTAGAACCGAAGTACCCACAATCTGTATTTTGGAGCTGAAATAAGAAAAATAAGGTTTACCCCTGTAAACCCCAATTTTACGATATAAAAGTGGGGTTCAAGGGGGTCACAATTATATAGGCGCGTTTTCGTGATGATTCATTCACTCCTGACTCTCTCATATGGACCACTCCAGCTTTGAAATGGACACATCCATTGTTCAAAAAAAAAAAAAAAAAAAAGGGAGCCAGTCAAACCTCATAAGGAAAATAACAAAACAGCGTAGATCCAAATGAGATATCTCATTACTGTACGAGATGGTACATTCTAGTTCTACACTGTTTGGACGTGTACAGTATATTTCCTGGCACACATCACGCTAACAAGTCTGTGAAATGAACACCCCCCTCCTACACCCCAATTTATATACAGAAAACTGGGGCTTAGGGGATATACATTATTTTCCATATTTCCTTATTTCCGCTCATAGACATAGGTTGTTAGTACTCGTTAGAACCGCCTCAATGAGGCGGTTCTAACGAGCACCTACAACCTATGTTTGCAGTATAAATAAGAAAAATATCACAGATTTTCGTCAGAAAAGTAGCCATGTGGGAGAGGTGAAAAAATCCACTATGTCGCACGGGTGTGTTATCGTAATGAATAAATGAGGCGTGAAAAAATAGCTATGTTTCCACTAACATGCTGAAAAAAAATTGGTCGGTAGGTAAGAGAAACTTTTTTTATTATTTTAGTTTTTCTCCCGAAAAAAAAAACAGTGTCGGGCCTGTATTTTTTATGTGTTTTTGTTTTTGTACATGTTTTTTTTTTTTTTTTGTTGTTTTTTTTTTTTTTTTTGTTAATAAAATTGGCATGTTGAGACTTGCACTGTATATCATAATTCATTTTAAAGGCTCAAAAATGTCAACTCTATATTTTGGAAGGTAATACATGCCAAAAACTACAAAAAAATGTACTTAAAACGCGAAATTACTTTGGGAAAATGAAAAGACGACACTGGGTATGATAGTAGGTTCTATGTTTTAACTTTTGTTTTTTTTTTCTATTGATACAAATAATAGTAGTGGGGTCTGAAGCAGGGTCGGTCGGGTTGGCTATTTTTTAAGCCTACAAGTCACTGAAAGGTCTTTTATGCTCTGTGTTGCACTTTTATCAAATTAAGTTAACTTATAAATTTACCTTTGCCGAAATTATCCAAAATGGTAGATTGTGTAACTAGTACTTCCTAGTAAGGGAAAATGAAACTAGAATTCTTTGAAAATATAATAGCGTTCAAGGTTACATAATTGTTTATGAAATGTGTCGTTTGTGTTATATAACACGCGACTTTTTCCTATGGACTATTCATGCCAAATATTTAAATATAAATGGGCCAGCTCATGAGAAACCGGTCCTTATAGCACAGGTGATACGATTAATTTGTGCTCACAAGCACAAGATTTTGAGGATATTTGATTTTTTTTCAGTGTAAGATCAAATTTAATTTCACCGAATCATCACGAAAACACGCCTTTATACTTTTGACCCCCTCAGACCCCACTTTTATATAGTTAAACTGGGGTTTGCAGGGGTAAACCTTATTTTTCTTATTTCTGCTCTAAAATATAGATTGTGGGTACTCGTAAGAACCGCCTCGATGAGGCGGTTCTAACGAGTACCCACAATCTATATTTTGAGCAGAAATGAGAAAAATATCACAATTTTTCATCTAAAAATGGCCATGTTTTCAGCAATAAAAGTTACAATGTATTTGTATAGGCGTGTTTTCGATATGGAACATCAAAACCAGTATTTTCACGAGTATCTATAGATACAGTATATATCTAAACTTTTCGATTATTTTTGGCAAAAAAACACAAGTTTTGGTGTTCATGACTGAAATAAAATTTGATCTGTCGCTAAAAAAAATCAATTTTTCTGTTTCTTACACGCTTCAAAACGGCAATATTTAGCTTCACTACTCTCAGAGATTGGAGTCCAATGTATTTACTGGGTATGGGCTACCTGGGAAATGGCCTGGTATGGCGTTTCTATGAATGGTTACTTAAATAATTGAGAGATTAGTTTCCCAGAGAAGGTGCGTACAGATCTAACGTCGCGCGACAAAATACGTGACGTCAGCATCGAAAATGACGTCATTAACGTCCTCGTGACGTGTGGGCGGGCTTAACGTCAATTCTAATCCATTCATTAATTTTCAATCATCTTAAAAATGAAACAATAGCTCCATGATGGACCTAATTCGCTCACCTGAGTCAAGTTGTATTATCTTTTGATGATGCTTTTTATTTTTGTCTATGTGCTATTTGTTCAATGTAGCAGAACCATTTAAGAACTTAGGTGGAGATTTTGTAAAATTTTTCTTAAATTCAGTCACTGTGTTCAAAGGATGTGGATTCTCGGCATCAAAAACGCCTCAAGTGTGAAGAAGCATGGGACTGAACCCATAGAATTTGGTTTGTCGAATACGGTACAAATAATAAAATGGCTTGCCATAGGTCCTCTAGATTACATACAGCTAAAATTTTATTCACAACTACATTCACAACCAACATACAATGAATGGTGAAGGTCAATACCACATTGGAACCAGTGTTGCTATTTTGCGGGCTGCGATTTGTGAGCTGTGTGCCGTGGGCTACCTTTCTGTTAATGAATTAAAAGTAAATACCTTACAAATAGATAACAGTTATTATTATTTATTTATTTATTTATTTATTTATTTTGGTCTTATGACCCTTTAAAGGTTATTTCACTTATATTGAAGCAATCCTTTCTCAGAGGTGGGCGAAAAGTGGAGTACCCAGAGAAAAAAACATCTGACCTTCCGTTGCAGAACTTGGCGTCTCACATGTGACCCAAGTGAGGCACGAATGACAGCGGTGAGAGACTGGCTACCAGATTAAAAGGTTTGGTTATATCGGTAGTTAATTTTATGTTTCATTATTTGAAATTCTATATCATGCACATTTATAATGAGAGCATAAATATAGAAGCATGTGTAGGCTTTATCTATGTTTAAAAACATGATGATGATGATGATGATGATGATGATGATGATGATGATGATGATGATGAATTCACCCCTTTTCTATTGGAATGATTCTATGCTACATTACATAACTCAAGAAAATCTTAACTCTTAACTTTTCCAGTAACAACACATGCAGATGTCTAAATGTGTTTGTCTTATTTTTCAGAAAACGTCATAAGACTTGACATTATAATATCATGTGCTTCATCGGCTTATTCACATGTAATGTCAAGCCCCATTTTCTCTGAAAATTATGTAAAAGTTGGAATTGTTTTCTGGCTTTTAAAATTCCCATATCACTATAAGGGTTATTCTTTACTTCAAGGTACATGTATATTGAGAATCTGGTTGGTCAGAAAATGCCAACACTGTAATTTATTGATACAAGCAGAGAAGGTGATGAGCACAGACACATAGGATGCTATCTTATCGGCCAAATATATGGCTTACCTGACCTTAAAAGATACTAGTGTTAGGACATTTTATACGGGCATGGACTTCGGCAACTTTGGCGTGCACGCCTATAGTTAACGTGCGCGTGCATTTCACCAGCCCATCTCTCTCAGCTGATCCGTCCCAAAGTTACGAGATCTCGCGAATTGAAAACTGGCGAGAAACGCTTACATTTTTGGCCGGATTTTTTTCTCTTTCCGTAAATGTTCAAGATCTTTCTAAATTTCAAGAACTATAACGTATCCTTTTTAACAAATAAATGCGTTTTAAAAAAAATAAAGTTCATTTCCCCGGCGTTTGTTCGAAAAATGCGTGACCGGTTCTAAATCATTGATCAACGTTATTCAGGCGCTTATCAGAATTAATTAGGTGTAAACGTTAAAGATTCCACAAAAATGAGAATCAGTCTTTTGTTTACCTTCCGTCTGCGCGTTACAGTTTTTGGCCTGTCAACAACAATTGTTTTGACAGTATTTGGAGCTTTTGCCGCTTTGTACGCTTATACTCTGATACTTTGATAGGAAGACATTGAAAGGCTAGTTTGTACAAACGGGGAAGTATTTGTAAAAAGCTGTTTCTGTCAAAAATTCTATATTTCCAGGACTATGCTGCATTCTTCACAGATTTGGGTACATTTGATTTTGTAGAACACACACACTGGTATTTCCTTATCCTGATTCAGACCATACTGTACATCATGACAAATTGCCTGGCAAGTTCATATGGTGTTAGATATCTATCTATCTATCTATCCAAACGACAGTGAACTTTTTGCCATTCACCCGGCAGATGGTGCAAATGGAGCGTGTTTGCATCTGGAAATAATCACTGCCACCACTAATCAAACCGTGGGCCTCTAGTGCCAGAGGCAAGTGCACTAACCTCTGATCTGTCTATCTATCTATCTATCCTGTGATCGGTCACATTTGACCATTATTCGCAGGTGTACATTTAGTACACACAAGGTTTGTAGGATGAAAACCTACACAGTTATCTGAACGACGGTCGCTTTTTGCCATTCACTCAGCAGATGATGCCAATGGAGCGTGTTCGTATCCAGAAATAATCACTGCCACCAGGGATCAAACCGGGGGCCTCAAGCGTCAGAGGCAGGTGCACTGACCGCTGATCTATCTATCTATCTATCCTGTGATCAGTCACATTTGACCATTACTCGCAGGTGTACATTTAGTACCCACAAGGTATGAAGGGTGAAAGCCTACACAGTTATCCGAACGCAGTTATCCGAACGACGGTGCACTTTTTGTCATTCACCCAGCAGATGACGCCAATGGAGCGTGTTCGTATCCAGAAATAATCACTGCCACCAGGAATCAAACCAGGGCCACTGATCTATCTATCTATCTATCTATCTATCTATCTATCTATCTATCTATCTATCTATCTATCTATCTATCTATCTATCTATCTATCTATCTATCTATCTATCTACCATTTGCACTGAGGAGTTCTGTACCTCACAACATGACACTATTTAAAGATCCCGACCATAGACTTACATCCAGTAGTTAGATAGATAGATAGATAGATAGATAGATAGATAGATAGATAGATAGATAGATAGATAGATAGATAGATAGATAGATAGATAGATAGATAGATAGATAGATAGATAGATAGATAGATAGATAGATAGATAGATAGATAGATAGATAGATAGATAGATAGATAGATAGATAGATAGATAGATAGATAGATAGATAGATAGATAGATAGATAGATAGATAGATAGATAGATAGATAGATAGATAGATAGATAGATAGATAGATAGATAGATAGATAGACAGATACCTAACACCATATGAACTTGCCATCGGAATTCGATCAACAGTGAAGGCCCTGATCAGCAAAGTAGAAGTAAAACAAAGATCAGGAATTGATACAATTAACTTACTCCACCCATAAAAGACACCAAAGGGAAAGAAATACAAACATTAAGCGACCAGACCATAATGGAAACCTAAACAAAGGAAGGCCATAAGGACAGTTACTTTCCCACAAAATGGCCATATGGCCATCCAAAAATAAAAAGACACAAGGGATACACACAGTAAGTAACAAACAACAACATAAATAAATCGCTGCAGCCTGCGACATCTGAATTGGGACTGCGTGCACTGTTTGCCAATTTGATATTCTTTGTGGGGACATTCTGTACAGAAAGGGGCTAACATGACAGGTCGACTTAAACACTGTTAAACTGATGATGTTAGGCAAACTGCCTGAGTGGTTGGATATACATTGTATACATTGTATATTCTAAATAGTGTTCAATGCGTCGTTAGACTATAAACAAATTGAAATAATCAGCCAGATTCATTCAAATTTCATGTCACAGCTAGGATACCGGATTTAAGTATGGAGCAAACTAGCTGATATAGGGAAAGTCTTTAGAAATCTTCTTCTCTGAAACTGCAAAGCCCAGGTCTTTCATATTTGGTTTGAAGCACCATCTTGTAGACCTCTACCAAGATTGTTCAAATTATAGCCCTGAGGCCAAAAATGCCCCCGCTCTGAGGCCCTTGGGTTTTACATAGACTTATATATTGAAAATCTTTAGAAATCTTCTTCTCTGAAACTGCAAAGCCCAGGTCTTTCATATTTGGTTTGAAGCTGCATCTAGTGGACCTCTACCAAGATTGTTCAAATTATAGCCCTGAGGCCAAAAATGCCCCCGCCTCGGGGCCCTTTGGTTTTACATAAACTTATATAGGGAAAATCTTTAAAAATCTTCTTCTGTGAAACCACAAGGCCTAGGTCTTTGATATTTGGTTTGAAATTTCATCTAGTGGACCCGGGACCTCTATCAAGATTGTTCAAATTATAGCCCTGGGGCCAAAAATGCCCCCGCCCTGAGACCCTTTGGTTTTTACATAGACTTATATAGGAAATCATCAACGGATTTTTTATTAACATGCAGGTACAGGGGCAAGTCCACATAAGTGGGTCCCTTTCCAGGTAGCTGGCTAACTGCACGCATGGCAGATCTTACACCAGATCTCCAGGTTTGTCTATCATGAAGATCGATAGCAGAGAGCTTCCATTCTCTGCAATCTCTTTCTGTTAGCTACTTCCAGGTCATCTTGGGCCTTCCAGGCCCCCGCTTTCCACCTACCTGTATGCCACAGGCAGTCTTGACTGCACCGTTGGAGCGTTCCACATGTCCATACCAGCGAAGCCTTCTCTCTTTCAGGATGAGGTCCAGGTCCTCAATGTCAAGACGCTCAAGTAACTCACTGGACCTGATGGAAATTCTTTAAAAATCTTCTTCTCTGAAACTGCAAGGCCCATGTCTTTGATATTGGGTATGGAGCTTCATCTACTGGACCTCGACCAAAATTGTTCAAATTATAGCCCTCGGGGTACAAATGCCCAAGACCCCGGGCCCTATGGTTTTATATAGACTTATATAGAGATAATCTTTGAAAATCTTCTTCTCTGAAACAGCAAGGTCAAGGTCTTTGATATTTGGTGTGAAGCTTCATCTAGTGGACCTCTATCAAGATTGTTTAAATTATAGCCCTGAGGCCAAAAATACCCCACCCCGGGGCCATTTGGTTTACATAGGCTTATTTAGGGGCTCACTTGTTACTCATTGGATCAGGCGAGCGATCCAGGGCCATCATGGCCCTCTTGTTTTTTTTTTTTTTTTTTTTTGTTTTTTGTTTTTTGTTTACATCAATTCATTTTCAGCAGAGTTATAGCCCTTTAATGTTTAAAAAATTGATTGCTCAAAGTGATATTTTGAATTGTACTGTAGGGGTGGGGGTGGGTGGTAGTTTAGTAACTTTAAGCCGAGCATTAAATAAGAGTTATAACTATAATATAGAGATTAAGATTTCCATGAGCTATCAACCAATCTCTTTAATTGCTTCAGAATGTTGTTCAATCACTATCCACTTTATTCATTTTTGTACAAATGATTTTGTAGAGAGAGTTTTTTTTTTGTTAATTTTAAATAGAAAATCCCTGACCATAGTGTTGATTGATTGTTGAAATGGACATAGTAATAACCATGCCCGTGACTAGGCAGTGCCTAATTTCATATTACCTTTTGATGAACAATGGACCCAAGTAATCTATGACTTTGGTTTCCATCCCTGTTAACACTATTCAGGTCATTTTGGAGATGTTGCTTCCAATTTTGTGGGACTTTTTATCCGACATTGAGATGGAATGACATCCCAAGCTCTGCCATCCAAACAAACCAGAAGGGTTTATAGATAAAGGGACGGTCCGACTCGAACCACCTTTCCTGGGCAGGCTTAGACCCTCTAAGCAGTTTACTAGTACTCATGTGGGGTTCTGGAAGCATCATGCAGCCTAATATATACTATGCATCTTGCCACTGTGACCACAGAGTGCTGTGTAAAGAGGGTTATCTCTAAAACCTGGACACGGCTCATGTGCTCGAACATTGGCAAACAGTGTCGATCCAGATCAGACACTGCATAGAGCCATCCTTGTGACAAAGTACATTCCTTTCATTATTCAAAATGGATGTTCATTGTGCTGAAAATCTGTGATATGTATCTTATTTATACTACAAACTTAAGCAGTGAGTGCTCATTATAATCACCTCAATGAGGCGGTTCTAACGGGTATTTCGAGAAGAAATAAAAAATAGTGTATACCCCATTAAACCTCCGTTTTCTCTATATTAAGTGGGTTTAGAGGGTGCTCATTACACAGATTTGTTAACTTGATGGTGGCATTAGATCTGGGTCTTCACTGCTGGCTTAAGATACAAAAATTTAATGGTAGGAGCTTTTATAATCCTATCCTACCACCAGTGCTATCAGTGCTTTGATTGATTGTTAAATATCAGGGGCCAGTTGTTCAAAGCATCGTTAGCTTAACGAGCTCGTTAGTGGTCATATTGTTAACTCTTCTAGCAAGTACAATATCATAGATTTTGGTATTTTTGCTGAAAAAATGTGAGCAGCTTTTGCGTCTGCAAATGCTGCTCACATTTTTTCAGCAAAAATTTCAGCATATTTGCCATATTTAATGATCAAAGTTTTAACGATACGTTAACTAACGACGTCGTTAGTTTTGAACAACTGGCCCAAGATGCCCAATTTAATTATATTTATTTGCAAGCAAGTTGACAGATTGGCCCTAAAGATGAAAAAAAAAACAATTGTCCTCTGCTTTGCTGTCTTCTGGTTACTTTATATTTCATTATTGCAAACAGCGCTGACCCAGATCAGACTGCTCATCCAGGAAAAGTTTGATCTGGGTCAACACTGTGTGCATGTATGGAAAATATACATGTATTTGAAATGTTTGCAAGAAGACCGCAGTAAATGACATAAAACAGATAACATTTTCAAATGTAGTTTTTCTTGGCATCTTAACGTGAAAAGTTTCTAATTGCAGGCATATCTATACCCGATATACATGTATAATGACACAAAGAATCTCCAGTCGGAGAGCTTGATACTGGTCTATTTGAAATTATAGGATGTCAGGTTTGTTACCTTATCTGGAAAGGAGCACTTATTGCTAGGTCTAATGCGCATCATGCAGCCAAATATATTTCTCCTAGCCCCGATGGAGGACGGGCAGTGTGGTGGGTAACATTGTCTCACTTTGGACGAATTATTCCAGTTCTTGACCAAAACATATAGTATTCCTCGGACCCCACCCCTAAACACACACTACCCTATCTCCAGAAATTGTAGAAGCACCCCTACCCCCTTGTTTATTTGGAGTTTAATGGCCCAGACAACACTTTTAAGGTTATATCAAGCCTGTCAGTATGCCTAACCACATGCTTACACTTAAGCGATTAACCAGTAAAGTGCATATTCTTTTTAATTCAGTGAATCAAAACAAAGGTGTGCAGCTCGCAGTGAAAAAGACAAACAGGTAATGTAATTGAGAACAAGTGACTATGGGTCTCAAAATATAAAGTTCCTATATTCAGACCACCTAAATGACTTGAACAGGATCATAAATGTTAATGGTCGGACTGATGGACAAATTGGCAAACCCTTATACTTACATAGTGCCTTGCTTTCAAGCAGGTGCGACAAAAATGGAATAATGAAATTTCTACAACCTCAACATACTGTCTTATGACAGAATAAAGAGGCTGAAGATAAGTTTGAGATAATCCATAAAAAAACATTATGTTGTTGGTACTTGTTAGAAACACCCAAATGAAGCGATTCTAACAAGTACCCACAACATATGCAAAAATTAAAAATCTGTGCTTAATTATTATCGTTATTCCTCTTTATCTGTAGCCTCATCACTGTATAAGATAGCAGTAAATTGAACTTTTAAGAATTTCAGAACAAGAGTGGTAATGAGTTGAGGTGTCTGACTATTTATGTAAATTCTTTATCCAGTCAAGCTCTGCAACAGGTCAGGTGTTTTTTCTCCGGCTACTCTGATTAACAGTCAGCTCGAAATAAGTGAAATAATCTTGAAAGGGCCGTGAAACCAAAATAAAACATTAAAAAAAAAATTAAAAAAATCATTATCCCTTCTAACTTTATAGATGCTTGTGAGCGCAATCATGCTATTTTTAGATATTTACCCATCCACCCCTACCTTTGCAAAGAATGCAGGCTTCCGCAAAAGCCATATGAACTGGATCAGCACACTGTCATTCAACTGGTGAATTTATAGGAATAAATCATACCAAGTAATTTGATTGGTTAGTCTAAGGGAGTGACACATCTGCACAGACTCAAACATATACCGGTATATGGTCAGTACAATGGAAGGAGTTTCAACCTCACTCATATTTCTTCTATTTTTTCTGTTGTTTTTTTTTTCTGGCCAAATTGATACACCTAGATTTGTTTTTTGTAGCTCTAGTCCATAGACATGGTCAGGATTGACGTCACCGCACCATGTGACTAAGCAGCTGATTAATTAGCAGAATTTTCTCACACGCATTACGCTAGCATATGATTCCACATGTTTATCGTCCCCGCCCATTGGGGCTTGGAGAAATAGATTGGGCTGCACGATGCTTCCACGCAGAGTTGATACCGACCGCCCATTAGCAGTATTAATCCGCTTAGAAGGTCTAAGCCTGCCTAGGAAAATTGCTGCGAGTCGGCCGGTCCATGCTTTTAAACCCTATTGGTTTTATTGGGCGGCAGGGATTGAGATGTAATTTCATCTCAATGTCGGGCAAAAGTCCCACAAAATTGGAAGCAACGTCTCCAAAATGACCTAAATTGTGTTGATGGGGACGTTAAACCTCAAATCAAACCAACAAGATTCCACATGCTTACCTGCCTACAGATTATTTATTACCCTGTGTATAAAACTCCGAATCTCACCAGTAGAGTGCGGTAATTGACAATTTTTAGATTTTATTGATTATAGAATGATTTCTCATTTCCTTTAAACAGCAGTGATGCAGGTTTCAGGAACAACATCTGTAGAACTTCTGTCCCACCATCTATAAGTGTATCTTGCATCACTGTTGTGTCCAACTGATATTGGCTCACAGTTGGACAATGCCTACTCTCCTTGCTGCAAGTATGGGTAGAGGGGGGAATGTTATTTCTTCTGTTTCTACATACACTTCCTTCCATTCATTGCCTCTTCTCCTCTGTCCCTCACTTTCATATCCTCTACTATCTCTCCTACCTCTTTTCTCTGTTTCTCTGAGAGGACACAAAATGACCCACAAGGGTTGACGTTTCGTTAGCAATTTTGGTAAAAGGTCACCCGAGGAACATTTCTGTAAAATGATTTTGTAATCAGGCCATTGGCTTAGGAGCAGATATCGTTTAAAGGTTCTTCTATTTTTATATCTGGTGGCCATTTTGTTCAGCAGAGCAAAACATTTTAGCAATTTCGGTAGAGGGTCACCCAAGGAACATTTCTGTGAAATTATTTTGAAATCGGGACCTTGGCCTTGGAGGAGATGTCGTTAAAAAGTTTTTCTATTTTAGCTCTGGTGGCCATTTTGTTCAGCAAAACGAAACCGTTTTAGCAATTTTGGTAGAGGGTCAGACAAGGACCCTCTCTTTGAAATTACTTTGAAATCGGGCCATTGGCCTAGGAGGTGATGTGATTAAAAGGTTTTTCTATTTGTAGCTCTGGTGGCCATTTTGTTCGGCCATGCAGAACCATTTTAGCAATTTTGGTAGAGGGTCACCCGAGGAACATTTCTGTGAAATGATTTTGAAATCCGGCCATTGGCTTAGGAGGAGATATCGTTTTAAGGTTTTTCTATTTTTAGATGTGACGGCAATTTTGTTTAGCAGAGCGGAACCATTTAAGCAATTTTGGTAGAGGGTCACCCAAGGAACATTTCTGTGAAATTATTTTGAAATCGGGACATTGACCTTGGAGGAGATGTCGTTAAAAAGTTTTTTCTATTTTTAGCTCTGGTGGCCATTATGTTCAGCAAAACGAAACCGTTTTAGCAATTTTGGTAGACGGTCAGACAAGGACCCTCTCTTTGAAATTATTTTGAAATCGGGCCATTAGCCTAGGAGGAGATGTGATTTAAAGGTTTTTCTATTTTTAGCTCTGGTGGCCATTTTGTTCAGCAAAACGAAACCGTTTTAGCAATTTTTGTAGACGGTCAGACAAGGACCCTCTCTTTGAAATTACTTTGAAATCGGGCCATTGGCCTAGGAGGTGATGTGATTAAAAGGTTTTTCTATTTGTAGCTCTGGTGGCCATTTTGTTCGGCCATGCAGAACCATTTTAGCAATTTTGGTAGAGGGTCACCCGAGGAACATTTCTGTGAAATGATTTTGAAATCCGGCCATTGGCTTAGGAGGAGATATCGTTTTAAGGTTTTTCTATTTTTAGATGTGACGGCAATTTTGTTTAGCAGAGCGGAACCATTTAAGCAATTTTGGTAGAGGGTCACCCAAGGAACATTTCTGTGAAATTATTTTGAAATCGGGACATTGACCTTGGAGGAGATGTCGTTAAAAAGTTTTTTCTATTTTTAGCTCTGGTGTCCATTATGTTCAGCAAAACGAAACCGTTTTAGCAATTTTGGTAGACGGTCAGACAAGGACCCTCTCTTTGAAATTATTTTGAAATCGGGCCATTAGCCTAGGAGGAGATGTGATTTAAAGGTTTTTCTATTTTTAGCTCTGGTGGCCATTTTGTTCAGCAAAACGAAACCGTTTTAGCAATTTTGGTAGACGGTCAGACAAGGACCCTCTCTTTGAAATTATTTTGAAATCGGGCCATTAGCCTAGGAGGAGATGTGATTTAAAGGTTTTTCTATTTGTAGCTCTGGCGGTCATTTTGTTCAGCCATGCAGAACCATTTTAGCAATTTTGGTAGAGGGTCACCCGAGGAACATTTCAGTGAAATGATTTTGAAATCCGGCCATTGGCTTAGGAGGAGATATCGTTTTAAAGTTTTTCTATTGTTAGATGTGGCGGCCATTTTGTTCAGCAGAGCGGAACCATTTTAGCAATTTTGGTAGAGGGTCACCCAAGGAACATTTCTATGAAATTATTTTGAAATCGGGACATTGACCTAGGAGGAGATGTCGTTAAAAGGTTTTTCTATTTTTAGCTCTGGCAGCCATTTTGTTCAGCGGAGCAGAACCATTTTAGTAATTTTGGTAGAGGGTCACCCGAGGAACATTTCTGTGAAATGATTTTGAAATCCGGCCATTGGCTTAGGAGGAGATATCGTTTTAAGGTTTTTCTATTTTTAGATGTGACGGCAATTTTGTTTAGCAGAGCGGAACCATTTAAGCAATTTTGGTAGAGGGTCACCCAAGGAACATTTCTGTGAAATTATTTTGAAATCGGGACATTGACCTTGGAGGAGATGTCGTTAAAAAGTTTTTTTTCTATTTTTAGCTCTGGTGGCCATTATGTTCAGCAAAACGAAACCGTTTTAGCAATTTTGGTAGACGGTCAGACAAGGACCCTCTCTTTGAAATTATTTTGAAATCGGGCCATTAGCCTAGGAGGAGATGTGATTTAAAGGTTTTTCTATTTTTAGCTCTGGTGGCCATTTTGTTCAGCAAAACGAAACCGTTTTAGCAATTTTTGTAGACGGTCAGACAAGGACCCTCTCTTTGAAATTACTTTGAAATCGGGCCATTGGCCTAGGAGGTGATGTGATTAAAAGGTTTTTCTATTTGTAGCTCTGGTGGCCATTTTGTTCGGCCATGCAGAACCATTTTAGCAATTTTGGTAGAGGGTCACCCGAGGAACATTTCTGTGAAATGATTTTGAAATCCGGCCATTGGCTTAGGAGGAGATATCGTTTTAAGGTTTTTCTATTTTTAGATGTGACGGCAATTTTGTTTAGCAGAGCGGAACCATTTAAGCAATTTTGGTAGAGGGTCACCCAAGGAACATTTCTGTGAAATTATTTTGAAATCGGGACATTGACCTTGGAGGAGATGTCGTTAAAAAGTTTTTTCTATTTTTAGCTCTGGTGGCCATTATGTTCAGCAAAACGAAACCGTTTTAGCAATTTTGGTAGACGGTCAGACAAGGACCCTCTCTTTGAAATTATTTTGAAATCGGGCCATTAGCCTAGGAGGAGATGTGATTTAAAGGTTTTTCTATTTTTAGCTCTGGTGGCCATTTTGTTCAGCAAAACGAAACCGTTTTAGCAATTTTGGTAGACGGTCAGACAAGGACCATCTCTTTGAAATTATTTTGAAATCGGGCCATTAGCCTAGGAGGAGATGTGATTTAAAGGTTTTTCTATTTGTAGCTCTGGCGGTCATTTTGTTCAGCCATGCAGAACCATTTTAGCAATTTTGGTAGAGGGTCACCCGAGGAACATTTCAGTGAAATGATTTTGAAATCCGGTCATTGGCTTAGGAGGAGATATCGTTTTAAAGTTTTTCTATTGTTAGATGTGGCGGCCATTTTGTTCAGCAGAGCGGAACCATTTTAGCAATTTTGGTAGAGGGTCACCCAAGGAACATTTCTATGAAATTATTTTGAAATCGGGACATTGACCTAGGAGGAGATGTCGTTAAAAGGTTTTTCTATTTTTAGCTCTGGCAGCCATTTTGTTCAGCGGAGCAGAACCATTTTAGTAATTTTGGTAGAGGGTCACCAGAGGAAGGATTCTGTGAACTGATTTTGAAATCCGGCAATTTGCCTAGGAGGAGATGTCATTTAAAGAAATTGTTGACGGACAGACGGACGGACGGACGGACAGACGGACGGACGACGGAAACAAAGCGATCACAATAGCTCACCTTGAGCACTTCGTGCTCAGGTGAGCTAAAAACTTACCAAAGAATTAGATTTCGAGAAAAAAAGTCCCAAAAAGTGAAAAAAAAATGATAGAAACAGTGACAATATCGTTTTTGATTTCACTGAGATATCTCTATATTTTATTGAAAAGCATGTAAGAAATTATGTTGTGCGAACAAGATAATAGGTTGTGCGCACAAGATATTATGTTGTCCGCACAAGATATATGTTGTGCAAAAAATGATAACTTGTGCGCACAATATAATATCTTGTGCGCACAAGATCATATCTTGTTCGCACAACATATATAAATAAATTGCATGTCCCAGGGATCCGGGTACCGACACGTCTTCTTATACTTGCTTGAGCCATTGATGACCTTAACCTTAAATTTCTTTTGCTGAATATTCAGATAAGCCACACCCATTTCTGACTTTGAACCAATCAGATTACTTGATGTAATTTAGTCCTATAAATTCATAAATTGAATGTCAAACAGTGTAGATCCTGATCAGATGGCTTCTTCAGAAGCCATCTGATCTGGATCAACACTGTTTCCAATGATAGGGGTTGTCGTGAACAGCATGATAAGAGTTAAGGTTTGTCTGTTTTAACTGAGGTTTTACGTCCCCGGTAGCACTATTTATGCCATTTTGGAGACGTTGCTTTCAATTAGGTGGGACTTTAACCCGAATTTGAGACAACTGAGAACTCAGTATAAGATTTGTTTGTTTGATTGTCAACATTATATAGGTCATATTTGAGACGTTATTTTTCCAATTTTGTGGGATTTTTACCCGATATTGTGATGAAATGACATCACAAGCACTACCGAGCAAACAAATCAATACGGTTTATATGCAAGGACGGTCCGACTCACACCACTTTGTCTGGGCAGGCTTAGATACTAGTACTCATGTGCGGCTGGTGTCGGCTCCGCTTGGAAGCACCTTTTTCTCAGACCCCGATAATAATATTAATAATAATAATAATAACAATAATAAAATAAATAAAACTCAAAGAAAAAGTGTGCTTAATCGCAAAACATAGATTGTTGGTACTGACTAGAACCGCCTCGGCGGTTCTCACGAGTACACATAGATTGTGTTTCTGAGCAGAAATAAGAAAAATTAATGTATATCCCTGTAAACCCTAGGTTTAAGTGTGTGTGTGTGGGGGGGGGGGGGGGGGTAGAAAGTACATAGGCGTGTTATAATCCTACAGACGAAACTATACGCACATAACTGAATTTGTGTGTTTGTTTTATTATAATTATTAACCAGGTTTTCCAATTTTATATTAAAGTGATGTTCTTCGGCTGGCGGGCATCAACAAATCGTTTCCGGAACTTAACTCCGCAACTGTTTGAACTCAGTGGTAGGGTTATAGAACAGGTCAGTGCGGAGTGCTGCGTGCAAGAATGACATCTCTGCTCGTCTTTCTTTTTTAATCATCTATCCCTATTTTGTTTTCTCCATTTTCGTTTCCGGGGCATAACTCCGCAACCGTTTGAAATAGTTTAATGATACTTGGTAGATTTATAGAACAGGACAGTGCGGAGTGCCATGTGCAAGGATCACAACTTTGCTTGGCTGTTTTTTTTAAATTATCTCCCCTGATCAATATTATTCAACATTTCGTTTCCGAAGCATAGCTTTGCAACCGTTTGAAATATTTTAAAGATACGTTGTAGGCATATAGAGTCCAGTGCGGAGTGTCACGTGCAAGAACTCTGCTTGACTTCCTATTCAAATTAGCACCCCTGATCCATATTTTTGCTCTCTTTTTTTCATTTTCGTTTCCGGAGCATAACTCCGCAACCATCTGAAATATTTTAATGATATTTGGTAGGATTTTAGAACAGGTCAGTGCAGAGTGGACGTCGCTTCTTATCTTCCTTTTCGAATTATCTCCCCTGAGCTCTATTTGTTCTTCATTTTCGTTTCCGGAGCATAACTCCGCAACTGATTGAAATATTTTAATATACTTTATAGGATTTAAAAAACTGGTCAGTGCGGAATGTCGCATGCAAGATGACAACTCTGCTTGTCCTCATTTTCGAATTATCTTCCTTGATTCCTGGTTTTACTTTATTTTCGTTTCCAGCCCATTACTCAACCGTTTGAAACAATTGAATGATATGTAGGATTATAGAACAGGTCAGTGCGGAGTGCAATGTGCAAGAAGACAACTCTGTTTGTCTTCCTTTTCGAATTACCTCCCCTGATCATATATATATATATATATATATATATATATATATATATATATATATATATATATATATATATATATATATATATATATATATATATATATTTCAACATTTCGTTTCCGAAGCATAATTATACAACTGTTTGAAACATTTTAATGATATTTGGTAGGATTATAGAACAGTTCAGTGCGGAGTATCCTATACAAGAATGACAACTACGCTTGCTTTCCGGATTATCTTATCTGATTTATATTTTACTTCATTTTCGTTTCCGGAGCGTAACTCCGCAACCGATGATACTTGGTTGGATCCCAGATATTCACAAACCACTTACTTCATCTCAAATATCATAAATATTAGTGAAAGAAAAGTATACAAGTTCAATAGTCCGCACTTGAAATGTTTTCCTTGTTTCATGCAATTTAGTCGGGGATTTGAAATTCGTAGCACCCGTATTTAAGGAGTTTAATGCACCTTATTTTCTCACACTTAACTATGATATGAATTTATTTAGAGGTCTCTCAGCATCTTGAAAATGGAGTTAGAAAATAAAAAAAGTGGGGAAAAAGACATAAAAAGGGGAGATAAATGTACCTACCCTCTTTTCTCATTTGAACAGCCAAACAATTCCAAACGACATTTCCTCTGAAACTACAAGGCCAATTGGAACCAAATTACATGTGAAGCCGCCATGGGATGGAAGAACAAACATATATTCTGAATGTCTGGGTCACATGACCAACATGTCCACCATGCCTATATATGGTAAAAACCTTTAAAATCGCCCGTTCTCAGGAACCAATAGACCGATGGCCTTGAAACTTGGTATACAATATTTGGGACCCGGTGCCTTTCACATTTGTTCAAATGATGACATTTGGTTGACCTTGACCTTTCTTACGTCAAGTTCACATACGGTCACTTAGGGTTTTGTATGGCAAAGCCAGGATTTTCTGGTTCTGTTGAAGCTTATGACATGAGAGTTGATATTTGCAACCATCTAAATGATCCTGGGGCCATAAGATTACATATTTCTATTTTATCCAAAACTACTGTGCTAACTGATACCAAATTACATATACTGCATCAGTGTGGTCGAGAAATCAAAGTTTGTTTGAGGGATCTGCGTGATTGTCACACCAATATATGGCCAAAAGTGATTTTGAATTCTGCATCTCAGGAAATACAAGACCTTAGTATGCAACATTTTGGACTTTAGATGTGCTGAGATTGTTCAAAGCTGACCATAATGTACGATCGTATGCGACGTTAACAAAAAACGATGGTTGATTTAAAAATAATTTGGCAGCAATGGTCATGCGATTGGCCTCTACTAAACCATTTTGGTCGATTAAAATAAATGGCCACCAAGGGTGGGTTAATTTATGCCCACTTGAGCTCTGGTGAGCGTAGTTGCCCATGGAATCTTGTTTATAACTTTGTGTTCAGGTTAGTTATTAAAAGTCGCGTAAGCTTGATAGCAAGCGTAAACCATATTTAATTGGCGTTATCATGATACAGCAGCCACAGTTTTCTGCATTACTGATTACGCTTGTTTGGTTATCTTTTATTGCTTAGCTGCATTTTCCAGCCTTCATAAACCATTTATTCGATAACCAGTGGTAGTTTGGTATGAAGTTACCATGACAGCAATACCACTGAAAGACAACACTGTTAGTGAATTTAACAACGCGACCCTATTTCCGTCAGAATTTCGTCCAGTATTTCATAATTGAAGGAAATACGTATTTTAATCAGTTTACGCCTCTGAACAAACCGGCTTCCTTTTGACTGAAGGTCTGCAAAATCTGTCTGCAAACAAAAAAGAAACATTGGAGAAACATTGTATAATATTTGCATGGTAGAACGACGATTTTACAAAAATGTTTTATAAGTTTGTTTTGGTTTTTACCATTAATTTTCTGCAGAAAAAGATACTCTACTAAATTTAAATACCAGCATCGAGTCAGGCTCAATTCCTTCCTGCTGATATGGTGCCTTGCTGCTGATATGGTGCCTTCCTGCTGATATGGTGCCAGCAGTTGCAGTTATAAATATTTTGTTAAGAGTTGCCTAAAATCGTACTTCACGGTATCTAACCGTGCATGCTTCTCGTCGGGTTACGACCGGCTTAGTTGCATAAGAGGATTTGTTTGTTTGATTTGAGATTTTTTTTTTTTTTTTTTTTTGGGGTGGGGGGGGGGGTTAACGGCCCTTTCAAAATTATTTCCTTCATATCGAGTCGATCGTTAATCATAGGTGGGCGAAACCCGAAGTACCCGGAGAAATACCACCTGAACCTCCGATGCAGAACTTGGCGTCTCGCATGTGACCCGAGCCAGGCTCGAACCACAGCGGTGAGAGACCTAATGATTAAGAGTTGGCGCTCTTACCCACTAGGCCGCCGAGTCCCGTGTTTGATTTGAGGTTTAACGTCCCCGTCAACACTGTAAAGGGCGTTTTTGAGACATTGATTCAAATTTTGTTGGACTTTTACTCGACATTGAGATGAAATGACATCTCAAGCCCTGCCGCCCATGAAACCAATAAGGGTTTATAAGCATGGACGGGTCCGACTCGCAGCGCTTTGCCTGGGCAGGCTTAGATCCTCTAAGCGGTTTACCAGTACTCGTGTGCGGGTTGGTTTCAGCTCTGCATGGAAGCATCATACAGTCCATCTATTTCTTCAAGCCACGATGGGTGGGTCCGTTTATCAAGAGGAGGTAAAACTGTTAACAAACGAGTCATAACAGAAACATTCTTTATTTCATTCAGTAATCCTAACATGACTAAACCGATTTATTTACTTGAAAGTCTTTTCCAGACCAAGTCATTTCAATGTTAAATACTGGCTCCAGTTACATTTTAAATTTGCATCCTGGCCTGCAACTGGGGCCTTTTGCTGATAATTGCTATTATAACTGAGTATGTCTTCTTTGTTTGTTTGATTGTGGTTTAACGCCCCCGTCAACACTATTTTGTACATTTTGGAGATGTTGCTTCCAATTTGGTGGGACTTTTACCTGACATTGAGATGAAATGACATCTCAAGCCGTGCTGCACAATGAAACAAATAGGGCTTATCCAAACGGTCTGACTCACATTACTTTGCCTGGGCAGGCTTAATCAGTCTAAGCGGTTAACCAGTACTCATATGCGGTCAATTTCAGCTCTGCGGGGAAGCACCATGCAACCTTATCTATTCCTCCAAGCCCCGATGGGCGGGGGCTCTTGG
Organism: Lucinisca nassula; assembly: GCA_963580285.1. Classification (NCBI taxonomy): domain Eukaryota; kingdom Metazoa; phylum Mollusca; class Bivalvia; order Lucinida; family Lucinidae; genus Lucinisca; species Lucinisca nassula. The sequence continues at coordinate 129,494,369 of OY757017.1, forward strand.
TTTGACTCCTGTGCAACGAAGCATCAAAGCCAAGTTACACGAGAGATCACTGTGAAAATAATTGTTCAAGTGATACTTAATTTGTACTGACAACGGAAGTTCAGGTGTGTTTTTATGGGTACTGCGGTTTTGGCCCACATCTGATTAACTATTGGCTCGAAATAATTGAAATGGACGTATATCTAAAACAATAACAGCAAAAAACATGCTTCATTTGTTTTTTGTACAATGCTCAACAGTCTTAACCCGTCAGTGACCAATATAACCACCAGAGAACTATCCATCTTATAGCTTTGGACAAGTACATACACAATTTAAGGAATGTCAAGATATTTTTATTTGTTTATAGTTTTACACCACTTTCCCTACCGTTTAAGCAAAAATTAAAGGGTCTGATCAGGATCTTCACTGTCAATGTCCCATTTTGAGACGCTAGCCATAAATGGTATAATTTAACTTCTTTCTTTCTTTCTTTCTTCTTTCTTTCATTTGTGAACCTGGCTCGGGTCCGTCATGTATGAAATATAGGTGCCTGACTCGGTAGCTCAATCGGATGCCCGTCTGATTGGTGACCAGGAGGTCGCGGGTTCGATACCTGCCGGGGTCGGCAACATTCTTTCATGGAGATTGATCATGAAATTTTTCATGCGGTCATGCTATGCCTTCCGCTGATTCAAGAAGGGCAGTTGTCATTTTCTGGCGAAAGAATGTGCACTGTACTGGTTGACCGCTTACGTATAGCCTGCCCAGGAAAAGAGTGAAAAGGTAAACAGACCGGATAAAATGACCTAAATAGTGTTGACTGGGCCGTTAAACCACAATACAAACAAACAAACAAACAATGAAATATAGGTTTATCTAGATGACCTGAACGATTTTTTTTTCAATCATGGCCCTGGGGTCAAAATGGATGCTTTACAAAGATTCATGAGTAAAACTGGAATGTCCAGGCCTTTGATATTTTATGTACGTACAACTTTAACCTCTAACAGCTTGGTTTAAATTATCACGATAGGGTCAAAAGTGATCACTTGTTTTTCATCGGAAATTTGAAAAATCTTCTCATTATATACCACACTAGTTATCTATATAGAAGCATCGTCGCCCTCTTGAACATACACTTTATACAACTCTGTTAAAGCAATACATCTGCTTGTCTAAAATTTCAGTATTAAGGAATCAAAATATGTTAGCTTATATGTACGATTTAGGAAAATCATGATTTCTTCAGTTGTAGTTGAAATGGAGCTTTTTCTTCTTCAAACGCAGTTTTCACGTGTTAGTTATAACATATCCTGAGTCGGCTGGGAGAGGCAAATGTGTTGTGTAGCTTTCGACATTAAAGAGGTCCCAATCAATATTTGAATAGGCCTGTTGTCATTGCAGCAGGGTAAGGTGTGATGGAATGCTATGAAATCTACCCACTTTTATTCTCCTTTCTCCATAATTTCCTTATATGTTTCAGCGATCTTATAGTCGTGTAATATTTATGTTGTACCCAATCGAGATCTTTTTATATCGAATAATGATTTTAAGAAATTGGGTGAATCATTGCGCGTACATGTATATATTTTTATCTGAATTTATATACTAAGCCACCATAAAATTCGGGTTTCGATAGACCTTGTTGCAGAATGGATTTAAGTCCAACATTGAAATTAGAAATTTATTCGGTATGACATTTATAAAATTTAGAAATATTTTTGCGTAGTTTAAGATACCGATAACCCTGATTTAGAAGTTTAGCAGTGTACAATTTATTACGAGTGTTGAAGTCAGTTACATGACTAGACACTCTGGCAAATTTAATTAATTGCGAAATATAAACGCCAAAGAATGCCGCACGAGGAACACCATCCAAGAAAGGAAGATGTATAATCTCAAATTCATCGCGTTTATCATAAATTTTGTATGAAACGAACCCGTCTACAATAGATAGATGTAAATCCCAAAACGGGGCCTGATATCAGAAGAAATTTCTTTATTTAACTGTAGTTCCGGGTGCGGGGGAGGGGGGGGGGGTAATTTTGACTGATCAAACCATCGAAATAGGTATTGTCAATATTGAATACATAATCCAAATATGTAGAAGTCGATCTTAATGCTTTGGTTTTCAACGGAAAGGAACATCATGAAGCCTCTTTCATAATAAAGCAAGAACAGATCAGCCACAAGGGGAGCGCAGGCAAAGTGGTGTGACTCAGACCGCGCAATGCATATACTCATTTTGGTTTCATTGAGCGACAGGGCTTGAGAAGTCATTTCATCTCAATGTCGGTTAAAAGTCCCACAAAATTGGAAGCAATGTCTCCAAAATGACATTAATAGCATTGACGCGGATGTTATACATCAATTCAAACAAAATGCAACTGGATAGGACTTGCTGTTATGGTCCCTGTAGGTATGTAACTGGATAGAGCTTGCTGTGATGGTCCCTCCAGGGATGTAAATAGATAGGACTTGCTGTACGTATGTAGCAGGATACGATTTGCTGTTATTCTGCCTGCATGTATGTACTGAAAATGACCTGCTGTTACGGTTCCTGTAGATATGTAACTGGATATGACCGGCTGTTATGGTCCCTGTGGGTATGTAACCTGAGCGGAGCTGCTGTTATGGGCCCTGTACGTATGTAACTGGATAGCATCCGCTGTTATTCTCCCTGCAGGTATGTAATCTGAGCGGACCTCTTGTTACAGTAACTGTGGGAATGTTATCTTAGCGTACCTGCTGTTATTGTCCCTGTAGCAGTGTAACTTGATCGGAACTGCTGTTATCGTCACTGATGATATGAAACTCGAGTGGACCTGCTTTTATGATCCCTGTAGGTATGCAACTCGATAGGACGTGCTGTTAAGGTAACTGCTGGTATGTGACCGGATAGGAATTGCTGCTATGGTCCCTGTAGATATGTAATAGGATAGGGCTTGCTGTTATTCTCCTCTAGGTAAGTAACCTGAGCGAACTGTTGTTACAGTCTATATAGGTATGTAACTTAATTGGACCGGCAGTTATTCTCCCTGTAAGTATGTAACCTGAGTGGACCTGCTGTTATGGTCCCTGTAAGTACGTAACTGGATAGGACTTGCTGTTACGGTCCCTGTAGGTATGTAACCTGAGCGTACCGACTGGTATGGTCCGTGTATGTATGTAGCTGTATAAGACCGGTTGTCATGGTTCCTGAAGTTATGTAACTGAATAGGACCTGCTGTAATGGTCCCTATATGTATGTAATCTGTTCGGACCGCCTGATATGGTCCCTTTAAGTGTGATACTGGAAAGGACCTGCTGTTTATTTGTTTGATTTGAGGTTTAACGTCCCAATATATAAGTAATTTTGGAGACGTTGCTTCCAATTTTGTGGGACTTTTACCCGACATTGAGGTGAAATGACATTCCAAGACTTGCCACCCAAGGAAACTTAAAGGGTTTATAAGAATGAACGGTCCGACTTGCAGCACTTTGCCTGGGCGAGGATTGTGGCCACGTAAAATCGATTTAAGCCCCCCAGTGGAAATCTTCCACTGACCGTTCCAAGGCGGCTCGACTGTGGCGATTTATTTATGTTGTTGTTTGTTACTTACTGTGTGTATCACTTGTGTCTTTTAATTTTGGATGGCCATATGGCCATTTTGTGGGAAAGTAACTGTCCTTATGGCCTTCCTTTGTTTAGGTTTCCATTATGGTCTGGTCGCTTTCCCTTTGGTGTCTTTTATGGGTGGAGTAAGTTAATTGTATCAATTCCTGATCTTTGTTTTACTTCTACTTTACATGTACACTCCATATTTTTCAGTTCTGTGGTGTATTCTTTGCTTCCACAGGATAATCATGAATATATTTAATGTCACTACAGTTGGTGTCTGGGAATGTGTGGGGCCGTAAAAAGTCTCCCTGCCAATGTCGCTTGGGATCATTGATTCCATTTCTGAATTTTGAAACATTTTTGAGTGTCACTGATGAGGTCTAAGTGTCCGAAACTAGTCTGGTCAAGAAACATATACATACATGTATATACCTTTAGGTACGTTACTGGATAGGACCTGCTGGAATTGTCCCTGTTGGTATGTAACCCCGGCGAACCTGCTGTTAATGTCCCTGTATGTATGTAACGGGAAAGGACATTCTGTTGTGATCCCTGTACTTATGTAACTGAATGCAACCTGCTTTTATTCTCCCTGCAGGAATGTAACCTATGGAGACCTGCTGTTACAGTCCCTCTAGTAATGTTACCTTTGCAAACCTGCTGTTAATGTCCCTGTAGCATTTAAACTGGATTGGCACTGCTGTTATGTTCTCTGTGTAAGGCTTTTTATTGCCCCTGTAGGTGTGTATCCTGGACAGACCTGCTGTCATGGTCCCTATAGGTAGATAGACCCTGACGTTATGGTCCCTATAGGTATGTAACTGGATAGGACAAGCTGTTATGGTCCCTGTTGGTATGTAACTGCATATGATCTGCTGTTATGGTCCCTGTAGGTAATTAAGTGGATAGGACCTGCTATTATGGTCCTATTATGTAATCTTAGCGGACCTGCTTTATTTGTCCCTGTAGGTATGCAAAAGGATAGAATTGCTGTCATGTTGCCTGTGGGTATGCAACCTGAGCGGTCTAGCTGTTATGGTACCTGTAGGTATGTACGTGGATAGGGCCTGCTGTTATAGTCCCGTAAGTACATGTATCAGGCCGGATAAGACATTCTGATATGTTCCCCGCTATATATGACTGGAAAAGACCCGTTGTTATGCTCCCTGTACGTATGTTACTGGATAGGGCTTGCTGTTGTTGTCCCGGTCGGTATGTAACTGGATAGGACCTGCTGGTATGGTCCCGGGAGGTATTTAACTGGATAGGACTTACTGTTAATGTCACTATAGGTATGTTACCTAAGCGCACCTGCTGTTCTTGTACCCGTAGGTATGTAACTGGATAGGACCTGCTGTTATGGTACCTGAAATTATGTAAGCTGAACGGACCCGTTTTTTCTTTCTCTGTAAGTATGTATCCGGAGTGGACATGCTGTTATGTCCCTGTAGGTATATAACCTGAGCGGACCAGCTGTTATGGCCTTGTTGAAATTTAACCAGAGCGGACCTGGTGTTATGGCCCCTGAAGGTATGTACATGGATAGGACTGGATGTTATTGTGCAGAAATGTAACCGGATATGACTTACTGTTGTGGTCCCGAAGGTATGTAACAGAATAGGACTTGTTGTTATTGTTCCTTTAGGTATGAAAGTCAATAGGACCTGCTGTAATTGTCGTTGTAGGTATGTTACAGTATAGGACCAGCTGTTATGGTCCCCGTAGGTATGTAACATGAGCGGACATGCTGTTGTGATCCCGGTAGATATTAAACTGGATAGGATTTGTTGATAATTATATAAGCTTGTCGAACTTCCTGGTTTGGTCCCTGAAGATATGTAACTTACCGGGAAATGCTGTTATGGTACCTATAGTGTAGGTATGCAACATGAGCGGATCTAAAGTATTCACGTCCCTGTGGGTATGTAACTGTATAGACCCTGCTGTTATGGTTCCTACCATTATGTAAGCTGGCCGGACATATTGTTATGCTCCCTGTAGGTTTTAACATGTATGATACTGGATAGGACCTGCTGTTGGTACCTGAAATTATGTAAGCTGAATGGACCCGCTTTTTCTGTCCCTGTAAGTTTGTATCCTGAGTGGACATGCTGTTATGTCCCTGTAGGTATATATCCTGAGCGAACCAGCTGTTATGGCCTTGTTAAAATTTAACCAGAGTAGACCTGGTGTTATGGTCCCTGAAGGTATGTTACGGGATAGGACTTGATGTTGTGGTGCAGAAATGTAACATGATAGGACTTACTGTTATGGTCCCGAAGGTATGTAACAGAATAGGACTTGCTGTTATTGTTCTTTTAGGAAAGTAATTTAATAGGACCTGCTGTTTTTGTCGCTGTAGGTATGTTAAAGTATAGGACCAGCTGTTATGGTCCCCGTAGGTATGTAACCTGAGCGGACATGCTGTTATGATCCCGGTAGATATTAAACTGGATAGGATCTGTTGATAATTATATAAGTTTGTCGAACTTGCTGGTTTGGTCCCTGAAGATATGTAACCTGACGGGATATGCTGTTATGGTATGTGTAGGTATGCAACATGAGCGGGTCTAAAGTTTTCAGGTCCCTGTGGGTATGTAACTGCATAGTCCCTGCTATTATGGTTCCTATCATTATGTAAGCTGGTCGGACTTACTGTTATGCTCCCTGTAGGTATTAACATGTTCGGACCGCCTGATACGGTTCCTTTATGTACGTTACTTTATCGTACCTACGGTAATTGTCTCCGTAGGTATGTAACCTGGGCGGACCTGCTGTTATGATCCCTGTAGGTATGTAACTGGATAGGACTTGCTTTAATGGTCGCTGTACGTATGTAAATGTATAGGACCTGCTGTTATTATCCCTGTACGTATGTTACTGAATAGAACCTGCTGTTATTCTCCCTGTAGGTATGTTACCTTAGAGGACCTGCTGTTACAGACCCTCTAGTAATGTTACCTTTCCACATTTGCTGTTATAGACCCTGTAGCAATTAAACTGGATTGGACAAGCTGTTATGTTCCCTGTAGGTTTGTAACCTGGATGGATCTGCTGTTATGGTCCTTGAAGGTAGATAGGATCTGCCGTTATGGTCCCTGTAGCTATTAACATGTTTGAACCGCCTGTTACGGTCCCTTTAGGTACGTTACTGGATAGGACCTGCTGTAATTGGCCCTGTAGGTATGTTACCCCGGCCAACCTGCTGCAACCTGTTGTTATTCTCCCTGCAGGTATTTAACCTATGGTGACCTGCTGTTACAGTCCCTCTAGTAATGTTACCTTTACAAACCTGAAGTTAATGTCCCTGTAGCATTTTAACTGGATTGGCACTGCTGTTATGTTCTCTGTGGGAATGTATCTGAATAAGACTTTTTATTGTCCCTGTAGGTATGTATCCTGGACATACCTGCTGTCATGGTCTCTATAGGTGGATAGACCCTGACGTTATGGTTCCTATAGGTATGTAACTGGATAGGACCTGCTGTTATGGTCCCTGTTGGTATGTAACTGGATAGGATCTGCTGTTATGGTCCTTGTAGGTAATTAAGTGGATAGGACCTGCTATTATGGTCCCTGTACGTATGTTATCTGAGCGGACCTGCTTTATTGGTCCCTGTAGGTATGCAAAAGGATAGAACTTGCTGTCATTTTGCCTGTGGGTATGTAGCCTGAGCAGTCTAGCTGTTATGGTACCTGTAGGTATATCAGTGGATAAAACCTGTTGTTATAGTCCCGTAGGTACATTGACTGGATAAGACATTCTGATATGTTCCCTGCTATATATGACTGGAAAAAACCGGTTGTTATGCTCCCTGTATGTATTTACTGGATAAGGCTTGCTGTTGTTCTCCCCGTAGGTATGTAACTGGATAGGACCTGCTGGTATGGTTCCTGGAGGTATTTAAATGGATAGGAGTTGCTGTTAATGTCCCTGTAGGTATGTTACCTGAGCGGGCCTGCTGTTCTTGTACCCGTAGGTATGTAACTGGATAGGACCTGCTGTTATGGTACCTGAAATTATGTAAGCTTAACGGAACCGCTTTTTCTGTCTCTGTAAGTATGTATCCTGAGTGGACATGCTGTTATGTCACTGTAGGTATATAACCTGAGCGGACCAGCTGTTATGGCCTTGTTGAAATTTAACCAGAGCGGACCTGGTGTTATGGCCCCTGAAGGTATGTTACGGGATAGGACTTGTTGTTATGGTGCAGAAATGTAACTGGATAGGACTTACTGTTATGGTCCCGAAGGTATGTAACAGAATAGGACTTTCTGTTATTGTTCTTTTAGGAAAGTAAGTTAATAGGACCTGCTGTTATTGTCGCTGTAGGTATGCTACAGTATTGGACCAGCTGTTTTGGTCTCCGTAGGTATGTAACTTGAGCGGACATGCTGTTATGATCCCGGTAGATATTAAACTGGATAGGATCTGTTGATAATTATATAAGCTTGTCGAACTTCCTGGTTTGGTCCCTGAAGATATGTAACCTGACGGGACATGCTGTTATGGTACCTGTACATGTGTAGGTATGCAACATGAGCGGATCTAAAGTTTTCAGGTCCCTGTGGGTATGTAACTGCATAGACCCTGCTATTATGGTTCCTACCTTTATGTAAGCTGGCCGTTAAATACTGTTATGCTCCCTGTTGGTATTAACATGTTCGGACCGCCTGATACGGTCCCTTTAGGTACGTTACTGGACCTACGGTAGTTGTCTCCGTAGGTATGTATCATGTGCGGACCTGCTGTTATGATCCCTGTAGGTATGTAACTGGATAGGACTTGCTGTAATGGTCGCTGTAGGTATGTAAATTGATAGGACCTACTGTTATTATGCCTTTACGTATGTAACTGAACAGAGCCTGCTGTTATTCTCCCTGCTGTTACAGACCCTTTAGTAATGTTACCTTGCACACCTACTGTTATTGACATGTAACTTGCCGTTTAACCATTAACCGCTTGACGCTTATGACCTACAAAGAGGGTTAACGCGTCGTTAAACACGAAATCATCATCATCATCATCATGACCCTGTAACTGGATTGGGCCTGCTGTTATGTTCCCTGTAGGTATGTAACCTGGATAGATCTGCTGTTATGGTCCTTGTAGGCAGATAGAACCTGCCGTTATGGTCCCTGTAGCCATTAACATTTTCGGACCGCCTGTTACGGTCCTTTTAGGAACGTTACTGGATAGGACCTGCTGTAATTGTCCCTGTAGGTATGTAACCCCGGCGAACCTGCTGTTATGGTCCAAGTATGTATGTAACGGGAAAGGACTTTCTGTTATGATCCCTGTACTTAATGTAACTGAATAGAGCCTGCTGTTATTCTCCTTGCAGGTATGTAACCTATGGAGACCTGCTGTTACAGACCCTCTAGTAATGTTACCTTTGCAAACCTGCTGTTAATGTCCCTGTAGCATTTTAACTGGATTGGCCCTGCTGTTATGTTCATTGTATGTATCTGAAGAAGACTTTTTATTGAACCTGTAGGTATGTATCCTGAACAGACCTGCTGTCATGGTCCCTATAGATAGATAGAACCTGACGTTATGGTCCCTATAAGTATGTAACTGAATAGGACCTGCTGTTATGGTCGCTGTTGGTATGTAACTGGATAGGATCTGCTGCTATGGTCCTTGTAGGTGATTAAGTGGATAGGACCTGCTATTATGGTCCCCGACTGTAGGTGTGAAACTGAATAGAACTTATCTGTGGGTATGTAGCCTGAGCGGTCTTGCTGTTATGGTACCTGTAGGAATGTAAGTGAATAGAACATGTTGTTATAGTCCCGTAAGTACATGTATCTGGCCGGATAAGACATTCTGATATGTTCCCTGCTATATATGACTGGACAAGACCTGCTGTTATGCTCCCTGTATGTATGTTACTGGATCGGGCTTGCTGTTGTTGTCCCCGTATGTATGTAACTGGATAGGACCTGCTGGTATGGTCCCTGTAGGTATTTAACTGGACAGGACTTGCTGTTAATGGTCCTGTAGGCATGTTACCTGAATGGACCTGCTGTTTTGGTACCCGTAGGTACATGTATGTCACTGGATAGGACCTGTTATGGTACCTGAAATTATATAAGCTGAACGGACCCGCTTTTTCTGTCTCTGTAAGTATGTAACCTGAGCGGACATGCTGTTATGGTCCCTGTAGGTATATAACCTGAGCGGACCAGCTGTTATTGTTGGTATTTAACCAAAGCGGACCTGGTGTTATGGCCCCTGTAGGTATGTACATGGAACAGAATAGGACTTTCAGTTATGCAGAAATGTAACTGGATAGGACTTGCTGATATAGTCCTGAAGGTGTGTAATATGATATGAACGCTGTTATTGTCCTTTTAGGTATGTAAATCAATAGGATCTGCTGTAATTGTCGCTGTAGGTATGTTACAGTATAGGACCAGATGTTATGGTCCCTGTAGGTATATAACCTGAGCGGGCATGCTGCTATGATCCCGGTAGATATTTTACTGGATCGGACCTGTGGATAATTAAATAAGCTGATCGAACTTGGTGGTTTGGTCCCTGTATGTATGTAACCTGAGGGGACATGCTGTTATGTTACCTGAGCGGATCTAAAGTTTTCAGGTCCATGTGGGTAGGTAACTGCATAGTCCCTGCTATTATGGTCCCTGCCATTATGTAAGCTGGCCGGACATGCTGTTATGGTCCCTATTTGGTATTAACATTTTCGGACCGCCTGTTACGGTCCCTTCAGGTACGTTACTTGATAGGACCTACGGTAATTGTCTCTGCAGGTGTAATCCTGGGCGGACCTGCTGTTATGATCCTTGTAGGCATATTACTGGATAGGACTTGCTGTAATGGTCGCTGTAGGTATGTAAATGGATAGGACATGCTGTTATGATCCCTAAACGTATGTAACTAACTACAGCCTGCTGTTATTCTCCCTGTTAGTATGTTACCTTAGCGGACCCGCTTTTACAGGCCCTCTAGTAATGTTACCTTTGCACACCGGCTGTTATGGTCCCTGTAACGATGTAACTGGATTGAACCTGCTGTTATGTTCCCTGTTGTATGTAACCTGGATTGATCTGCTGTTATGGTCAATGAAGGTAGATAGAACCTGCCTTTATGGTCCCTGTAGGAATGTTATCGTTAGGGCCTGCTGTTATGGTCCTTGTTGGTATGTAACTGGATAGGACCTGCAATTATGGTCTCTGTACGTATGTTACCTGAGTGGACCTGCTGCATTGTTCCCTGTAGGTATGTAGCTGGATAGAACTTGCTTTCATGTTCCCTGGAGGTATTTAGCCTAAGCGGTTTTGCTTTTATGGTACATGTAGGTATGCAAGTGGATAGGACCTGTTGTTATAGTCCCATAGCTATCTAACTGGACATTCTGATATGATCCCTGCTATATGTGGCTGAAAAACTGCTAATATGCTGCCTGTACGTATGTAACTGGATAGGTCTTGCTGTTGTTGTCCCCGTAGGTATTAAACTTGATAGGACCCACAGTTATGGTTCATTCGTTTATGTTAGCTAAGCGGACCCATGTTATGCTCCCTGTAGGTATGTCACCTGTTCGGACCGCCTGTTATGGTCCTTTAGGTATGTTAATTGATAGGGCCTGCTGTAATTGTCCCTGTAGGTATGTAACCTGAGCGGATCTGCTATTATGGTCCCTGTATGCAGTCTAAATGCAGAAAAATATATAACCGCAATGACTTCAGCACCCAATTTCGTAAAATCATTCTTCGATATTAAAAGACTGGGTACAACATAAATGTTATACGACAGACTGCATGCATGGTAGTTAAACCAATCACGGTTGACAACTTTGCTTCCCTCTTTAATTGCACGCCGGTAGGTCAGGCCTCAGATTCTATGACGGTTCCAACTTAAAGGCATATTGAAAATTAGAGAGATCTAATTCAAGGTAATGTTGGTTGGAGCCTGACGCTCTATCTTTGGTCGGGCCCATCAGAGTCTAACTGTTGGTTTTCTTTTGCTCCAGCATTTCAGTGGTTTCTTGCTGTCGAGTTCTCACCGTTGTTTCATCTCTGTGGTTGTTTGATTATTTGTGTTCACTGAGATGTTGCACTGATGAGTTAGGACCAAGGAGGCCTTCATGTGGACTGAACAAATTATTTGTCTAAATCGCGACGGAAGTATGGGCGAGGATTGCGGCCACGTAAAATCGATTTAAGCCCCCCAGTGGAATTCGTTTCCGCTGACCGTTCCAAGGCGGTTCTTCTGTCGCGGTTTATTTTATTTTCTTTTTTTTTTTTTTTTTGTCTTTGGGTGTTTGTGTCGCTTATATTATTTTATTTTGGATAGCCTATTGGCCATTTTGTGGGAAAGTAACCGTCGTTTTGGCTTTCCGCTATTGATGTTTCCATTAGGTCTGTTGTTTCATGTTTGTGTTTCTTTCCCTTTGGTGTCTCTGATGGGAGCTGTGGGTTGATTGCATCGATTCCTGATCATTGCCTCCACTTCTATTTTTCCTGTTATTGTTGCTGTAGGCATGTTATATGAGCGTACCTGCCGTTTTGGTACTTGTAAGTATGTAATCTGAGCGGACATTCTGTTATAGAATCTGTAGGGGCGTTACATAAGCGTACCTGCTTTTATGGTCCCTGTATGTATGTGACTATATAGGACCTGCTGTTACGGTCCCTGTAATGATGTTTGGCTCAGCGAACCTGCTGTTATGGTCCCTGTAGGTATGTAACATGAGCGGACATGCTTTTATGGTCCCTGTAGGTATGTAACCTGAGCGGACCTTCTTTTGTAGTCCCTGTAGGTATCAAACTGGCTAGGACTTGCTCGGAGTCTAACTGTTGGTTTTCTTTTGCTCCAGCAATTCTGTTGCTGTATGCTGTCGAGTCCTCAACCTTGTTTCATCTCTGTAGTTTTTTTATTTGTATGTTCTCGGAGACGTTACACTGATGAGTTAGGAAGCCTTCATGCGGACTAAACAAAATTAGTGTATACCGCGACAGAGGTAAGGGCGAGGATTATGGCCATGTTAAATCGATTTAAGCCCTCCGGTGAAATTCTTTCCACTGACCGTTCCAAGGCGGTACTTCTATTGCGGTTTATTTATGTTGTTGTTGGTTTCTTACTGTGTGTACCACTTGTGTCTTTTTGTTTTGGATGGCCATTTGGCCATTTTGTGGGAAAGTACCTGTCCTTATGGCCTGCCTTTGTTTAGGTTTCCATTATGGTCTGGTCGCTTCATGTTTGTGTTTCTTTCCCTTTGGTGTCTTTGATGGGTGGAGTAAGTTAATTGTATTGATTCCTGATCTTTGTTTTACTTCTACTTTGCTGTTTTGTTTCCTGTAGGTATGTTACTAGATAGGACCTGCCGTTATGTTCCTGTAGGTAAGCAACCTGGGCGGACCCGCTATCAGGGTACCTGTAGGTATGTGATTGGATTGGACTTGCTATAACGGTCAATGTGGTCATTTAACTTGATATGACCTGCTGTTATGTTCGTATGTGACTGAATATGACCTACTATTATTATCCCTGCAGGTATGTAACCTTCTGTTACAGTCCCTCTAGTAATCGTACCTTAGTGGACCTGCTGTTATGGTCCCTGTAGCAGTGTAACTATGCAAAGCCTTTTCAAAATTTTAAAGTCGTCATTGAAAATTCAATGTTGGACTTAAATCTCGTCTGCAACAAGGTCTATTGGAATCCGAATATTATGGTGTCTTAGTATATAAATTCAGAAAAATATATTAATGCAATGACTTCACCCTATTTCGTAAAATCATTCTTCGATATGAAAAGATAGGGTACAACATAAATATTATACGACAGACTGCATGCATGATAGTTAACCCAATCACGGTTGTCAACTTTGCTTCCCTCTTTAATTGCACGCCGGTGGGTCAGGCCTCAGATTCTATGACGTTTCCAGCGTAAAGGCTTACTGAGAATTAGAGAGTATCTAATTTTATGCAATGCTGGTTGGTGCCTGATGCTCTGTCTCTGGTTTGGTCCATCGTAGTCTAACCGTTGGTCTTCTTTTGCTCCAGCATTTCAGTGGTTTTTTGCTGTCGAGTCCTGACTATTGTTTCATCTCTGTGGTTGTTTGATTGTTTTATTCACGGAGATGTTGCACTGATGAGTTGGGAGGCTTTCAAATTATTTGTCTAAATCGCGACGGAAGTAAGGGCGAGGATTGTGGCCACGTAAAATCGATTTAAGCCCCCCAGTGGAAATCTTTCCACTGACCGTTCCAAGGCGGTTCTTCTGTGGCGGTTTATTCATGGTGTTGTTTGTTACTTACTGTGTGTATCACTTGTGTCGTTTTTATTTTGGATGGCCATATGGCCATTTTGTGGGAAAGTAACTGTCCTTATGGCCTTTCTTTGTTTAGGTTTCCATTATGGTCTGGTCGCTTAATGTTTGTGTTTCTTTCCCTTTGGTGTCTTTGATGGGTGGAGTAAGTTAATTGTATCGATTCCTGATCTTTGTTTTACTTCTACTTTTCATGCGGACACAACAAATTATTGCTATTTTTTGTTTGATTTCAGGGTTAACGTCCTCGACAACACTTTATAGGTCATTTTGGAGACATTGCTTCCAATTTTTGTGGGACGTGTACCCGACATTGAGATGAAATGACATTTCAAGCACTGCCGCCTAATGGATCCAATAGTGTTTATAAGAATGTTTGTCCGACTTGCTCCACTTTGCTTTGGCCGGCTAACACCATCTAAGCGGTTTACCGGTTTACTTTTATTCATCTGCGGTGGATTCCAGCTCTGGGTGGAAGTAGTATGCAGTCTTATCGATTTCTTCAAGCCTCGATGGGCGGTGCGGTAGGAACTGCTGTAATTAGCCATGTAGGTATGTAACCTGGGCGGACCTGCTGTTATGGTTACTGTAGGTCTCTTACTGGATAGGACCTGCCGTTATGGTCCCTGTAGGTACGTAAATGGACAAGACATGCTTTTGTGAGTCCCTGTACTTATGTACCCTAAGCGGACCTGCTGTTATGGTCCCTGAAGGTATGTAAATGGAACTTGCTACGTACGTAAATGGATAGGACTTGCTGTTATGGTCCCGGTAGATATGTACCCTGAGCGGTCCTGCTGTTCTGGTACCTGTAGATATGTAAATGTATAGAACCTGCAGTTATGGGACCTGTACTTATGTAAGCCGTGCGGACTTGCTTTTTCTGTCTCTGTAGGCATGTAATCTAAGCGCACATGTTGTTATGGTCCCTGTAGGTATATAACCTGAGCGGATCAGCTGTTATGGTCCCTGTAGGTATGTAAATGGACAGGACATGCTGTTATGGTCCCTGTACTTATCTACCCTTAGCGGGCCTGCTGTTATGGTCCCTGAAGGTATGTAACTGGAACTTGCTACCATGGTCCAAGAAGGTATCTAGCCTGATTGTCCTTGTTCGTACCGCCTGTTACAGTCCCTGTAAGTATGTAACTGGATTCGACCTGCTATAATTGTCCCTGTATGTATGTTACCTCGACGGACCTGCAGTTATGGTCCCTGTATGTAGATAGCTGCCTTTTTGGCCCTTGTATGTATGTAGCTGGATAGGGCCTGCTGTTATGGTCCCTGTTGGTATGTAACTGGATAGGACTTGCTGGTATGGTCCCTGTAGGTATGTTACCTGAGCGGACCTTCTGTATTGGTCCCTGTATGTATGTTCCTGGATAGAACTTGCTGTCATGTTCCCTGTAGGTATATAGCATGGGCGGTCTTGCTGTTATGGTACTTGTTGGTATGTAATTGGATAGTCCCGTAGGTATCTAACTTGATAAGACATTCTGATATGTTCCCTGCTATATGTGACTGGAAAAAACTGTTGTTATGCTCCCTGTACGTATGTTACTGGAAAGGAACCGCTGTTGTTGTCCCGGTAGGTATGTAACTGGATAGGACCTGCTGTTATGCTCCCAGTAAGTATTTAACTGTAAAGGACTTGTTGTTATGGCCCCGGTAGGTATGTACTCTGAGCGGACCTGCTGTTCTGGTACCTGTAGGTATATAAGTGTATAGGACCTGCTGTTATGGTACCTGTAATTATGTAAGCCGAGCGGACCTCCTTTTTCTGTCTCTGTAGGCATTTAACCTGAGCGCACATGTTGTTATGGTCCCAGTAGGTAAATAACCAGAGCGGACCTTGTGTTACGGTTCATGTAGGTATGTAACTGGATAGGACTTGCTGTTATTGTGCAGAAATATAAACGGATAGGACTTGCTGTTATTGGTCCTGAAGGTATTTTAACAGGATATGACTCGCTGTCATTGTCATTTTAGGTATGTAACAGAATAAGACTAGCTGTTATGGTCCATGTAGGTATGTTACCTGAGCGGATCTGCTGTTATGGTCCCTGTAGGTATGTAACTGCAAAGACCCTTCTGTTATGATCCCTGTCATTATGTAAGCTGGCCAGATCTGTTGTTAGGTTACCTGTAGGTGTGTTACATGGTCAGTGTGCCTGTTCCGGTCCCTTTAGGAACGTTACTGGCTAGGACCTCTGTAATTGTCCCTGTAGGAATATAACCTGGGCGGACTTGCTGTTATGGTCCCTGTTGGTATGTAACTGGACAGGACTTGCTGTAATGGTCGCCGCAGGTATGTAACTGAATAGGATCTGCTGTTATTCTCCCTGCAGGTATGTAACCTTAGCGGAACTTCTGTTTCAGTCCCTCTAGTAATACAACCTTAGCAACTCTGCTGGTTTGGTCCCTATAGCAGTGTATCTGGATTGGACCTGCTGTTATGCTCCCTTTAGTTATGTTCTCATTAGGTGATAATCCCTGTAGATATATTACTGGCTAGGACTTGCCGTTATGGTCCCTGTATGTATGTAACCGGAGCGGACCTGCTGTGATAGTACCGTATGATTGTAGCAGGACAGAACCGGTTGTTATTGTCCCTGTAGATATGTAACTGGATAGGACCTGCTGAAACGATACCTGTAGGTATTTAACATGTTCGGGCCGCCTGTTATAGTCATTTAAGGTATGTAAATGGGTACGATCTGCTGTCATTGTCCCTGTAGGTATGTCACTCCGGCGGACCTGCTGTTATGGTCCTTGTAGGCATGTCACTGGATAGGATGTTGTAATGGTAATTGTATGTATGTAACTGGATATGAACTGTTGTAACGGTCCCAGTGAATTTGTAACTGGATAGGAGCTGCTGGTATGGTCCCTTTTCGTTTCTTACCTAAGCGGACATACCATTACGGTCCCTGTAGGTCTGTAACTGGATTTGACTTGCTGTCATCGTCCCTGTAAGTGTGTAGCTTGAGTTGCACTGCTGTTGTGGTTCCTGTTAGTATGTAACTGGATAGGACCTGCTCTTATGGTCTCTATAATTTAGTACCTGCTGTAATTGTCTCTGTGGGTGTTTAACCTGAGCGGACCTGCTGTTATAGACCCTGTATATAGACTTGCTGTCATTGTCGCTGCTGTATGTACGACCTGCTGTTTTGGTCACTGTACGCATGTTATCTGAGCGGATATGCTGTTATAGTCTCTGTAGGGACGTTACCTTAGCGTACCTGCTTTTATGGTCCCTGTAGGTATATGGCCGGATAGGACCTACTGTTACGGTCCCTGTAATGATGTAAGCGGACCTGTTGTTGTGGTCCTTGAAGGTACTTAACACGAGCGGACATGCTTTTTACTGTCCCTGTAGGTATGTAACCTGAGCGGACCTGCTGTTATAGTCCCTGTAGGTATGTAACTGGCTAGGACTGCTGTTTTGTTCCCTGCAGGTATGTAACTGGAAAGGACTTGCTCTTATGTTCCTGTAGGTATGTAATCTGCGCGGACCTGCTGTTAGGGTCCATGTAGGTACGTAATTGGATGGATCTTGCTAAAATGGTCACTGTGGGTATGTAACGGGATATTCTCTGCTGTTATGTTCCCTGTACGTATGTGACTGGATACGGCCTGCTGTTATTGTAACCTTAGCGGGCCTGCTGCTACAGTTCCTCTGGTAATGGTACGTAAGCGGACCTGCTGTTATGGACCCTGTAGCAGTGTTACTGGATCGGACCTGCTGCTATCGTCCCTCTAGGTATGCAACGGG
This sequence comes from Lucinisca nassula, assembly GCA_963580285.1. NCBI lineage: Eukaryota > Metazoa > Mollusca > Bivalvia > Lucinida > Lucinidae > Lucinisca > Lucinisca nassula. The sequence continues at coordinate 129,512,024 of OY757017.1, forward strand.
ATAGGAATTGCTGTCATATGTAACAGGATAGAACTTGCTGTTGTGGTCCCTGTAGCTAGATAACACGATAGGACTTGCTGTTATGGTCCTTGTAGGTAGAAAACCACAGTGAACCAGCTGTTACTGTCCTCTCAGGTTTGTAACTGGATCTGCTGTTATGACCCGTGTAGGTATGTTACTGATTAGGAGTTCCGCTATGGTCCTTGTAAGTATGTAACCGGTGCCGACCTGTTGTTATTGTCCCTGTTTGAATGATACAGGAAAGTACCGGCTGTTATTGCCCCTGTAGGTATGTAAATGGATAGAACCTGCAGCAGAGGTCCCTGTAGATGTAACCTGTTCAGATCACATGTTATGGTCTCTTTATGTATGTTCCTGGATAGTACCTACTGTGATTGTCCCTGTAGGTATGTAGCCTGAGCGGACCTGCTGTTACAGTCCTTGTAGGTATGTAACTGGAAATGACTTACTCTAATGGTAATTGTAGGTGTGTAACTGGATAGGACCTGGTCCCTGTTCATTTATAACCCGAGCGGACCTGCTGTTATGGTCCCTGTGGGTCTATTACTGTCTAGGACTTGCTGTCATGGTCGCTGTAGGTATGTAGCCGAGGCTGTCCTGCTTTTGTGGTCTATGTAGGTATGTAACTGGATAGGACCTGTTGTTATTGTACCCGTAGGTTTGTAACCTGGGCGGACATGCTGTTAAGGTCCGGCTGGGTATGTTACCTGAACGGACCTGCTGTTATTGTCCCTGTAGTTATGTAACTTGATAGGACCAGCTGTTATTGTTCCTTTCATTATGAAAGCTGAGCGGACCTGCTGTGATGCTACCTGTAGGTATGTAACCTGTTCGGACCGCCTGTTTGGCCCCTTTAGGAATGTTACGGGATAGGACCTACTGTAATTGTCCCTGTAGGTATGTAACCTGGGCGAACCTGTTGTTATGGTCCCTGTTGGAGACTGGCTGTCATTGCCGCTGTATGTATGTAACATAAGCGGACCTTCTGATTTGGTCCCTGTAGGCATGTGATCTGAACCGAAATGCTGTAATAGTCCCTGCAGAGAAGTAACATTAGCGTACCTGCTGTTATGTTCCCTATACGTATATAACTGGATAGGACCTGCTGTTATGGTCCCGGTAATGATGTCAGTTCAGTGGACCTGTTGTTGTTGCCCAAGTAGGTATGTAACCTGTGCGGTCATGCTTTTATGGTGCCTGTAGGTATGTAACCTTCACGGACCTGCTATTATGGTCCCTGGAGGTATTTAACCTGAGCGGACCACGGGTATGGAACCTGTAAGCATGTAACTGGAAAGGACTTGTTATGTTCTTAGCCTATTGGCCACTTTTGTGGGAAAGTAACTCTCCTTTTGGCTTTCTGTTGTTGATGTTTCCATTGGGGTCTCTTGTTTCATTTTTATGTTTCTTTCCCTTTGGTGTCTCCGATGGGAGCTGTGGGTTAATTGTTTCGATTCCTGGTCATTGCTTCCACTTCTTTGTTGTATGTATGTTACTGTATATAACATGCTGTTATGTTCCTGTAGGTATATAACTAGATAGGACTTGCTGTTATTGTCCCTGCGGGTAGATAATGGATAGAACTTGCTGTTATGTTCCCTGTAGGTATGAAACAACACAGGACTTGCTGTTATGTTCTATGTGTGAATGTAACTGGAAACTGTTATGTTCCTGTAGGTATGTACTGGATAGGACTTGCTGTTATAGTCCCGGAAGATATGTAAGTGAATAGAACCTGCTGTTAAAGTCCCTGTAGGTATGTAACTGAATAGGAACGGCTGTTATGGGCCCTGTAGGACCTGCTTTTATTCTCCCTGTAGGTATGTAACCTTAGCAGACCGGCTGTAACAGTCCCCGGAGGAAGGTTACCTTAGCGGACCTGCTGTTATGGTCCCTGTAGTAGTGTAACTTGATAGGACCTGCTGTTATCGTCCCTGTAGGTATGAAATTAGATGGACTGCTCTTATGGTCGGTCCCTGTAACTAGTTAACTGGATAAGAGTTGTTGTTGTGGTATCTGAAGTATGTAACTGGATAGGAATTGCTGTTATGGTCCCTGTTGAAAGTAAACCGCAGCGAATATGTTGTTACGGTTCCTGTAGGTATGTTACTGGATGAGACCTACTGTAACCCTCGCTGTAACCTGAGCGAACCTGCTATTACAGTCCCTGTAGGGATATTTCTTAGGGGATCTGTTGTTGCTGCGGTCCCGGACCTGCTGTTGCGGTCCCTATAGCTATGTAACTGGATAAGACCTGCTGTAATGGCCCATGGAATAATGTAAGCTCCGCGGATCTGCTGTTGTTTTCTCTGTAGATATGTAACCGGAGCGGACCTGCTGTTAAGGTCCCTGAAGGTATTTAACATGAGCGGACCTGGGGTATTCTACCTGTGGACATGTAACTGGATAGGACTTGCTGTTATGTTCCCTGTAGGTAGGTAACTGGATAGGACTTGCTGTTATGTTCCTGTAAGTATGTAATTGGATAGGACTTGCTGTTATTTTCCCTGCAGATATGTAACTGGATAGAACTTGCTGTTATTGTCCCTGTAGGAATGTAAGTGAATAGGACCAGCTGTAAAGGTCCCTGTAGGTATGTAACTGAATAGGACCGGCTGTTATGGTCCCTGTAGGTATGTAATCTTTGCAGACCCGCTTTGATCCCTAAAGGCATGTAACTGGGTGGGACTTGCTGTTATTCGCCCTGTTGGTATGTACCCTGAGCGGACCGGCTGATACAGTCCCTGTAGGAATGTAGCCTTAGCGGGCCTGCTGTTATGGTCCTGTAGCAGTGTACCTGGATAGGAACTGCTGTTATAGTCCCTGTAGGTATGAAACTGGATGAGTCCTACTGTAACCCTCGCTGTAACCTGAGCGAACCTGCTGTTACAATCTCTGTAGGGATATTTCTTAGGGGACCTGCTGTTTCGGTCCCGGACTTGCTGTTGCGGTCCCTGTAGCTATGTAACTGGATAAGACCTGCTGTTATGGTCCGTGTAATAATGTAAGCTCAGCGGACCGGCTGTTGTTTTCTCTGTAGATATGTAACCGGAGCGGACCTGCTGTTAAGGTCCCTGAATGTATTTAACATGAGCGGACCTGGGGGTATTCTACCTGTAGACGTGTTACTGGATAGGACTTGGTGTTATGTTCCCTGTAGGTAGGTAACTGGACAGGACTTGTTGTTATGTTCCTGTAAGTATGTAATTGGATAGGACTTGCTGTCATTGTCCCTGCAGGTATGTTACTGGATAGAACTTGCTGCTATTGTCCCTGTAGGAATTTAAGTGAATAGGACCAGCTGTTAAGGTCCCTGTAGGTATGTTACTGAATACGACCGGATGTTATGGTCCCTGTAGGTATGTAATCTTTGCAGACCCGTTTTGATCCCTAACCGCATGTAACTGGATGGGACTTGCTGTTATTCGCCCTGTAGGTATGTAACCTAAGCGGACCGGCTGTTACAGTCCCTGTAAGAATGTAGCCTTAGCGGACCTGCTGTTATTGTCTGTAGCAGTGTACCTGGATAGGGACTGCTGTTATAGTCCCTGTAGGTATGAAACTGGATTGGACCTGCTCGTATGGTCCCGGTAGCTATTTAACTGGATGGTAATTGCTGTTATGGCGTCTGTAGTATGTAACTGGATAGACTGCTAAGGTCCCTGTGGTTATGTAACAGGAAATGACTTGCTGTTGTGTTCCCTGTAGGTAGGAAACCTTAGAGGACCTGCTGTTACGCTTCCTGCAGGTATATGACTGGATAGGACCTGCAGTTATCCTCGCTTTAGATATGTAATCAGAGCGAACCTGCTGTTACAGTCCTGGCAGGGATATTCCTTAGAGGACCTGCTGTTATGGTCCCTGTAGGTATGTTACTAGATAGGACTTGCTGTTCTTGTACCCGTGACAGGATAAGAATTGCTGCTATGGTCCCTGTAGGTATGTAACAAGATATTATTTGCTGTAATGGTCCCAGTAGGAAGAAAACCTGAGAGGACCTGCTGTTACTGTCTCTGTAGGTATTATCTTGATAGGACCTCCTGTTATCCTCGCTGTAGATATGTAACATGAGCCAACCTGCTATGAAGTCCCTGTATGGATTTTCCTTAGAGGAACTGCTGTTAATGGTCCCTGTAGGTATGTTACCTGAAAGGACCTGCTGTTATGGTCCTTGTATATATGTAACTGGATATGTAACTGGACGAGACCTACTGTTTTTCTCGCTGTAGATATGTAACCTGAGCGAACCTGCTCTTACAGTCCCTGTAGGGATATGTCTTAGAGGGCTTGCTGGTGTGGTACTTGTAGTTATTTTCCTGGTTAGAACTTGCTGTTATTTTCCCAGTTAATATGTAAATGGATAGGACCTGCTGTTATGGTACCTGTAGGTATTTTACTGCATAGGACTTGCTGTTATGGTCCCTGTAGGTATTTACCTGAGCGGACCTTCAGTAATGGTCCCTGTAGGTATGTAACTTGATATGACTGTTATGGTTCCTGTGATTATATAAGCTGAACGGGCCTGCACCTTTTCTCCCTGTAGGTATGGAACCTGATGAACATTCTGTTATTGTCGCTGAAGGTATGTAACCAGGCCGGACCTCCCGTTTTGGTCCCTGTAGGTGTGTAACTTGATTGGACCTGCTGTTATAGTCCCTGTAGGTATGCAAATGGATAGGACTTGCTGTTATTGTCCCCATGGGTATGCAACTGGATAGGACCTGCAGGTTGGTTCCTGTAAGTAAATACTTGATTGCACACGCTGGTATGGTCCCGGTAGGTATGTAACCTGAGGGGACATGCTGTCTTAGTCCCTATAGTTATGTGACTGGATGGGAATTGCTGTATGGTAACTGTAATTATGTACGCTGTTTTTGTCCCATTAGGTATGTAACCTGGGCGGATATGCTGTTATGAACCCTGTATTTATATAACCTGAGCGGACCTGCTTTTATGTTCCCTGTAGGTATTTAACCAGAGCGGACGTTGTGTTATGGGCCCTCTCGGTATGAAACTGGATAAGACTTGTTGTTGTGGTGCAGGTATTGAACTGAATAGGACTTGCTGTTGTGTTCCCTGAAGGTATGTAACAGGATAGGACTTGCTGTTATTGTCCCTGTAGGCACGTTAGCTGAGCGGGCCGTCTGTTTTGATCCCCGTAGGTTGCAAACTGGATAAGACCTGGTGTTAAGTATATTCTGAGCGGACTTGCTGGTTTGGTCCCTGTAGATATGTATCCTAAGCGGACGTTGTGTTATGGCCTATGTAGGTTTGAAACTGGATAAGACTTGCTGTTGTGGTGCAGGTATTGAACTGAATAGGATTTGCTGTTGTGGTCCCTGAAGGTACGTAACAGGACAGGACTTGCTATAATTGTCACTTTAGGTATGTAGGTTAATAGGACCTGCTGATATGGTCCCTCTAGGTATGTAAATGAATAGGACAGGCTGTTATGGCCCCTGTAGATTTTTAACTGGATAGGGCCTGCTGTTAAATATATTCTGAGCGGACTTGCTGGTTTGGTCCTTGGAGATATGTATCCTGAGTGGACATGCTGTTATGGTCCCTGTAGGTATGTAACCTGAGTGGATCTGCTGTTATGGTCCCTGTAGGTAGGTAACTGTACAGACCCTGCTATTATGGTTTATGTCATTATGTAAGATGACCGAACCTGCCCTGCTGTTATGGTCCTGTAGGTATTTAACATGTTCGGACCGTCTGTTACGGTTCCTTTAGGTATGTTACTGTAAAGGACCTGCTGTATGTATGCTACCTGGGCAGACTGGCTGTTTTGTCCCTGTATTATGTAACTAAATAGGACTTGCTGTAATGGTCCCTGTAGGTATGTTACTGGAGGGGACCTGCTGTTGTGGTCCCTGTGCGTATGTAACTCGATAGGAACTGCTGTTATGCTCCCTGCGGGTATTTAAGCCTACCGGAACTGCTATACCAGTTCTTATAGTAATGTCACCTACACGGACCCGCTGCTATGGTCCCTGTAGCAGTGTAGCTGGATCGGATATGCTGTTATCGTCCCTGTAGTTATAGAAGTGGATTGGACCTGCTGTTATGTTCCGTATAGGGTTGTATCTGGATAGGACTTGCTGTTATGGTCCCTGTAGGTATATAACGGGATAGGAATTGCTGTTATATGTTAGAGGATAGAACTTGATGTTATGGTCCCTGTAGGTTGATAATACGATAGGACTTGCTGTTATGGGCCATGTTAGTAGATTATCTGAGCAAACCTGTTGTTACTGTCCCTGCTGTTATGTAACTGGGCCAAATGTTATGCTCCCTGTTAGTATGTAACCTGAGTGGACCTGGAGTATGGTCCCTGTATAATTGTAGCGGCATAGGTCTGGCTGGCATGGTGTCTGCAGGTATTTTACTGGATAGGACATGCTGTAATGGTCCCTGTAGGTATGTCACCTATTCGTACCGCCTGTTATGGCCCCTTTAGGTATTTTACTGGATAGGACCTGCTGTGATTGTTCCTGTAGGTATGTATCGTGAGTAGACCTGCTGTTATGGTTCTTATAGGTGTGTAGCTGGGTAAGACTTGCTGTAATTGTCATTGTAGATATTAAACTGGATAGGAACTGCTGTTATGGTCCCTATAGATATGTAACTGGATAGCACCTGCTGTTATAGTCCCTATTTTTTAACCTGAGCGGACCTGTGGGTCTATTACTAGATAGCACTTGCTAGCATAGTCGCTGGAGGTATGTATCCTGAGCTGGCCAGCTGTTGTGGTCCCTGTAGGTATGTTACTGGATAGGACCTTTTGTTATGGTCCCTGTAGTTATGTAAGCTGAGTGGACCTGCTGATTTGGTCCAAGCAGTAATGTAACCTGAGCGGACATGCTGTTATGGTTCGGGTAGGTATGTTTCCTGAGCGGAAATGTGCCCTGTAGGTATGTTACTTGATAGGACCCGATGTTATGGTTCCTTTCATTATGTAACCTGTTCGGACCGCCTGGTATGGCCCCTTTAGGAATCTGACTGTACAGGTTTGGTTTAGTTTGATTTGAGGTTTAACATCCCGTCAACACTGTATATGCCATTTTGAAGACGTTGCTTCGAATTTGGTGGGACTTTGACCCGACATTGAGAAGAAATGGCATCTCAAGCCCTGTCGCCAAATGAAACCAATAGGGTTTATAAGCATGGACGGTCCAACTCAAACCGCTTTGCCTGGGCAGGCTTAGATCCTCTAAGCGGTTTACCAGTACTCGTGCTTGGTCGGTTTCAGCTCTGCGAGAAAGCACCATGCAGCCAATCTATTTCCTCAAGCCTCGATGGGCGGAGGCGCGTGACTGTACAGGACTTGCTCCAATTGAAACTGTAGGTTTGTATCCTGGGCGGACCTGCTGTTATGGTTTCTGTAAGTAGACGTACAGGGTCACTGATGAGGCTTTATTAGCCGAAATTACGTAGTATGGCCCATCTTCTTTCTTATGAATGTTTTCATTGTTCTTAAAGGAACTCATTTTTGATTTTTATTTGCCATCACTGCAGCTGGTGTTGTGCCGTGTGGCGGCCGTAAAACGTCTCCCCGTACATCAACCATAGTGCAGTTTATATTTTACTTTTGGTCCTTTGAGGTTAGCGTGAATATTCTGAGAAATCAGAAATAAATTAATGGTTTACACTCATATTCTAGACAGGTTTTTAAGTATTTTGACCCCATTTTGATTTATACCAGTCTTTGAATAGACTGCCTATTCGAAATTCGCAAAATTGCAGTATGTTTCCTCTGGCTTTCTTTGCCGGATCATTACAGGGTCACTGATGAGGCTTTATTAGCCGAAACTACGTAGTATGGCCCATCTTCTTTCTTATGAATGTTTTCATTGCTCTTAAAGAAACTCATTTTTTATTTTTATTTGCTGTCATTGTTGATGCAGATATATAACATGAGCGGACCTGCTGTTTTTGTCCCTGCAGGTATGGAATCTAAGCGGACATGCTGTTATTGTATCCGTAAGGACATTACATTAACGCACCTGTTGTTATGGTCCCTTTAGGTATAAAACTGGATAGAACCTGCTGTTATGGTACCTGTAATGATGTAAGCTCAGCGAATCTGCTGTTGTCCCTGTGTGTATGTAACCTGAGTGGACATGCTGTCATGGTCCCTAAAGGTATGTAACCTAAGCGGACCAGCTGTTATGGTAAATGTAGGTATGTTACCTGAGCGGACATGGGTTCTAGTCCCTGCAGGTATGTTTTTAGATAGGACTTGCTGTTATGTTTCCTGTATGTATACAACTGGATAGGACTTGATGCTGTTATTCTTCCTGTAGTTATGTAAGTGGAAAGGACCTGCTGTTATGGCCCCTATATGTATGTAATTGAATATGACCGGCTGTTATGAACCCTGTATATAACCTGAGCGGACCTGAATTTATTGTTCCTGTTTGTATGTAACTGGACAGGACCTGCTGTTATTCTCCCTGTAGGTATGTAACCTGAGCGAGGCGGCTGTTACTGTCCCTGTAGGAATGTTACCTTAGCGGACTTGCTGTTATAGTCTCTGTGGCAGTGTAACAGGATAGTATCTGCTTTTATCGTCCCTGTAGGTAGGCATCTGGATTGGACCTGCTCGTATGGTCCTATTAGTTATTTCACTGGATCGGATTTGCTGTTATTGTATCCGAAGTTGTATAACTGGACAGGAACTGCTGTTATGGTCCCTGTAGGTAGGAAATCTGAGCGGACTTGTTGTTACCTGTTGTTACGGTCCCTGTAGGTATGTTATTGGAGAGTACTGTTATTCTCCTTGTAGCTATGTAAACTGAGCGGACCGCCTTTTATAGTTTCTTTAGGACTGTTACTGGATAGCCCTGCTATACTTTTCCCTGTATGACTCCTGAGCGGACCGGCTGTTAAGGTCCCTGTAGGTATTTAACATGAGCGGACTTGGGATATGGTCCCTGTAGGTATGTTTTTAGACATGATTTGGTGTTATGTTCCATATAGGTTATAACTGGATAGGACTTGACGTTTTGTCCCTGCAGGTATGTAACGGGATAGGGCCTGCTGTTATGGTTCCTGTATGTATATAACTGGATAGGAACTGCTAATTTGGTCCCTGTACATATATAACCCGAGCGGCCCTACTGTTATGGTCTCTGTAGGTACGTAACTGGAAAGTACATGCTGTCATGGTCCCTGTAGGAATGTAATTGGATAGGACATGTTGTTACAGACCCTGCAGGTATTTTTCTGAATAGGACTTGCTGTTATGGTCCCTGAAGGTATGTATCCTGAGCGGACCCGCTGTTATGTTCACTCTTGTTATGTAACTCACTCTAGTTATGTAACTGGATAGGACCTGCTGATACGGTCCATGTAGTTATGTTGCTGGATAGGACTTGCTGTTGTTGTCCCCGTAGGTATATAACTGGATATGACCTGTTGTTATGGCCCCTGTAGGTATTTTACTGAATACGACTTGCTTTTATGGTCCCTGTAGGTGTGACCTAGGCGGACCTGCTGAAATGGTACCCTTATGTATGTAACTGTATAAGACCTGCTGTTATGGTCCCTGTAATAATATAAGCTGAGCGGACCTGTCCCATTGTGCCCCTGTATGTATGTAACCGGAGCGGACATGGTGTTAAGATCACTGTATGTATGTAACCTGAGTAGACCTGTCGTTAGGGTCAAGGTGTGTAACTGGATTGAACCTGCTGTTACAGTCCCTGTAGGTATGAAACTTGATAAGACCTGCTTTTATGGTCCCTGTAGGTATGTTACTGGATAGGACTTGTTGTTTTTGTTCCCTTTGCTGTTATCGTCCTGTAGGTATGCAACCCGAGAAGATCTGTTGTTATGTTCCCTGTAGGTATTTAACTGGATAGGACCCGCTGTAAATTATATAAGCTGGGCGGACTTGCTAGTTTGGTACCTGTAGGTAGGTAACCTGAACGGCAATGCTGTTATGGCCCCTGTAGAATGTCACATGGGCGTATCTGCTGTTATGGTCCACTTACTGCTATTGCCCATGTAAGTATTTAAATGAATAGGACTGAGCGGATCTTCTGTAATGGTCCCTGTAGGAATGTAACTGGATAGGACCGGCTGTTGTGGTGCCTGTAGGTATGTAAACTAAGCAGACTGTGTTATGGTCCCTATACGGAGGTAACTGGATAGGACCTTCTGTTGTGCTCCCTGTTGTTTATGTAACCTGAGCCGACAAGCTGTTAGAGACCCTGTAGAAATGTTACCTGTTTTTATGGTCACTGAAGCAGGGTAACTGGATAGGACCTTTTGTTATTCTTCCTCTAGATATGTAACTGGATTGGGCCTGCTGTTATGGTCCCTGTAAGTGTGTAACTGGATAGGAATTGCTGTCATTGTCCCTGTAGGTATGTAACAGGATAGGACTTGCTGTTATGGTTCCTGTAAGTATGTAACTGGATGGGAATTGCTGTTATTTTCCCTGTAGATATCTAATTGGGTAGGACCTACTGTTATTCTCCCTCCAGATATGTAACTTGAGCGGACCTGCTGTCAAAGTCCCTGTAGGGATGTTACCTCAGTGGACCTACTGTTATTGTCCCTGTAGGAATGTAACCTGGGTGGAGCTGCTGTTATGGTCCATGTATGCATGTATGTATGTAACTTGATAGGACTTGGATGCTATGGTCCCTGTGCGTATGTAACCTGGGCGGTCATGCTGTTATAGCCCCTGTATGTATGTAGCTGGAGAGGGCCGGCTGTTATGTGTCCCTGTAGGTATATGTTAATGGATAGGACCTGTTTTAATTGTCCCTGTACGTATGTAACCTTCATGGACCTGTTGTTATTGTTCCTGTAGGTATGTAACTGGATAGGACTTGCTGTAATGGTCCCTGTACGAATGTAACTGGGTAGAACCTGCTGCTATGGTTTCTGTAGGTTTTTAACTGAATAGGATTTGCTGTTATGGTCCCTATTGGTATTTAACTTGAGCAGATCTGCTGTTTATGTCCCTTTAGGTATGTAACTGGACATGGCCTGCTGTTATTGTAATTGTATAAGTTTAGGGGGCTTGATGCTTAGGTCCGTGTGGGTATGTAACCAAAGCGGATATGCTGTTATGGTCCCTGTATGTTTATAACTTGAGCGGACTTGCTGTTAAGTTCGCTGTAGGTATGTAACCGGATATGTCCTGCAGTTATGGTCCCTGTCATTGTGTTAGCTGAGCTGACCTTATGTTATTGTCCCGGTAGGAAGATAAACTGTTCGGACCGCCTGTTCTGGTCCTTTAGGAATATTACTGGATAGGACCTGCTATAATTGTCCCTTTAGGTATGTAACCTGGAGGGACGTGCTGTTATAGTCCTTGTATGTAGAATAGCTGTTATTGTCCCTGCATGTACACGAGCGGACCTGCTGTTATAGTACCTGTAGGGACGTTATCTTAATGTCCTTGTGACGTTGTGTTCAGCGTCGGATGACTCAGCGCGTTTCACTGTCGAATCCTCATCCTTGTGTCAACTTGGATTTAATTGTGATTTCTTTGTTTACAGAGTTGATTCACTGATGAGATAGAAAACCTTCACGCGAACCAAACAAATACTTTGTTGAACCACAGTGAAAGTGAGGGTGAGGGCTGGGAGCCCGTAAAGTTAAATAAAACCCACTAGTAATTTTACTGACCGCTCCAATATGTTCTGTAAAAGGTTTATCCAGTGGAAGCAAGGAATACACCACAGAACTAGAGAATATAAAGTGTACATGTACACCCCTTATTCCTCTTCGATCCCAGACACAGCCACGTAGTCAGTCAAATGCTGCAGTAGTTCTGACAATCCTGGCATTGACTTCATTATCAATGTGCAGGGCTCTTGATATTGTGCTCCCGAGGTTGGTGAACTTGTCTGAAAATTGCAATATTTGACCTTCACTGTGATGGTGGGCTCTTTGTTAGGTTTGCTAGGTGCTGGCTGATAGACTGCTTCAGTCTTTTTTGTTTGTGAGATCATAGCTATCACAGGAGTCGGATACTTGATCTATAAATTTTTTTCATCTTCTCTTCTGTTGGAGAACCTTTTGCTATGTCATCAGCAAAGAGGAACTCATCTAGCACCTCTGTCTGCACCATGGTTTTTGCTTGCAACCACGTTTTGTGATTGAAAAGCTTCCCATCAAAGCGATTACTAATAGGTATGTCATTGTCAACATCCTGGAAAGCTTCTCTGTGCATGGCAGAAAACATCATGCTGAACAGTGTTGGGGCTAAGACACAGTATTGCTGGACTCCGTTTGACACAGGATTCGAAAAAAAAATCACCAGCATTTTGGATCCGTGCAAGCAACCCATCGTTGAACTGTCTCACCATTGCTATGGACTTGGTTGGACATCCAAATATCACCATGATCTTCCAAAGGCCCTCACGAATGACTGTGTCAAATGCTTTGGTGAGGTCAGCAAAGGTCATGCATAGGTCCATGTTCTGTTCTTGGCATTTCTCTTGCAGCTGCCTTGCTGTGAAAATCATGTCAATTGTTCCTCTGTCCTTCCTAAACCCAAATTGGCTTTCTGTTAGAAGCACTGATTGTTCAAGGTGTTCATTCACTCGGTTAAGTAGGAGTCTCACAAGGCCTTTCCCAGCAATTGACAATAAAGAGATGCCACCGTGATTGTCACAGATCTGAGGGTTCCTTTTCCGTTTGAATAGGTGGGTAATTGACACATCTATGAGTTCTTGAGGGATGGTTTCTTTTCTCCACATAGTGTGAAATAACTATACAAACTTCTTTGCAACTGGAGTGCTTCCTGCTTTGTAAATCTCAGCAGGTATTGCATCTGATCCTGGGTCCTTGCAAGATGGCAGACGTTTCATTGCTTTCACTGTTTCGTAACGATTTTGAACTTGTCAAGCAGCAGATTACATTCAACCTGTGTAGTCTGTTGATAGCCTCATCAGTGATAGAGGATAGTCGATTAAGAACACTATCAAAGTGCTCAGCCCATTTTTTCAAGATGGCGTCTTTGTCAGTCGTAAGACTAGTTACATCTGCACTGAGGAGAGGAGTTGATCCTGAGCTCAGGGGACTATAAACTGTCTTTAGTGCATCAAAGACCTTCTTCATATCCTTTCTGTGTGCAAAGGACTGGGTTTCATCAGCCCCGTTGCTTAGAAAGCAGCCTGTTCCAAGGCGGTTCTTCTGTCGCGGTTAATTTTTGTTATGGCTTGTCTTTGAGTGTATGTATCGCTTAAATTATTTTGCTTTGGAAAGCCAATTGGCCATTTTGTGGGAAAGTAACTGTCCTTTTAGCTTTCCGCTGGTGATGTTTCCGTTGGGGTCTGGTTGTTTCGTGTTTGTGTTTCTTTCCCTTGGTGTCTCTGATGGGAGCTGTTGGTTAATTGTATCGCTTCCTGATCATTGCCTTCACTTCTATTTTGCATGTCTCTGAGTCTTCATTGGATTGGCTTGCATATATCTTGTATGTGACTGGATGTCTGTTATAGTCCCTATACGCATGTAACATGCGCGGACCTGCTGTTTTGGTCCCAATGAGTTTGCAACTCAATATAACTTACTGTCATGGTCATTGTCGGTATGTAGCCTGAGCGGTCCTGCTGTTATGGTCCCTGTAGGTATGTATCTCGATACAAACTAAGAGGGCGCTGTAAGAATGTAAACTTAGGGGACCTGCTGTTATGGTTGCTGTATAAAGGTCAATTAAGCTGATCTGCTGTTATATTCTTTGAACGTATGATAAAAATGAGTGAACCTGTTGTTGTTGTCCGGATAGATATGCAGACTCGATTGAGTTGTTGTTTTAGTCTCTATAACTATTGCTGTTGAGGTTCATGTAGGCAGGTATGTAAACTAAGCGGACCTTGCAGGAATGTTATCTTAGCGGGTCAGATATTATGATCTTCATAGGCATGTAAACTACGTAGGTTTGCTGTCATGGTCACGGTAGGTATATACACTAAGCAGTAATAATATTTTTTTGCAAAAAATCATGTGCACATGGTTGTTTGAAGCCATTGTCAAATGGACCAAATACTTTGCTCAAACAACAACAACCATGCGCAAATTGCGTGCTGTTTGAACATTTATTTTGAGCTTTTGATATCACCAGACGGGCCTTGCTTTGTTTACGTAACTTTAACCGACGTAACGTTATCGCGCTGAACGTAGCGTTTTAGCGGTCTATGATGATGTCAGATGGTTAAAGCGCAACATCGTGATTGTAAACAACATTCTGAACTAGCCGCCATATTGGTATACCGGTCGCATTTGAAGAATTTATATGGAATTTTGGGGCGTTTTTGTCCCCATTTGGCGTTGGAGTCGTACGTTATGCAAGAACAACAATAATCAGTGGTTATTTCATAGCATTAATATTTACCTCAAAATGGGGTGTGGTAATGCTGTGGGGTTATAATATCGAAAATGGCTGAAAAAATAAGTATATTTTCCCAAAACTGTCGAGGTCTCAAAAACATGCAAAAAAGGCGAGATTTGTTCCAACATATACGATCTAAAAATTATAACATCGCATGTTTACAGGATGTACATATCAACAAAAACTTACTACCATATGTAAAGGCCGAATGGGGATATAATGTAATTTTAAGTTCAAAAGAGGGCACAAATGTAAACCGAGGAGTAATGATTTTAATAAACAATAACTTTGCATGCGATATTGGAAGAGTACTGACAGATCCAAACGGCAACTTTATAATTACAGAACTGAAAGTGCAAGATAAAAATATACTATTAGTAAGCCTATATGGACCTAATGATGATAAACCAAGTTTTTATAGAAGTTTATTACAACATATCAATGACTTTGAAAATGATAATATAATATTATGTGGAGACTGGAATTTAGTTCTGCATCCAGAGACTGATACTGAAAATTACAAACATGTTAACAATCCTGGGGCGAGGTCAGAAGTTTTGAAAATTATTGATAAAGAGAATTATGTTGACGTTTATAGAGTATTAAAAGAAGATAAAGGTTTTACATGGCGACGACTAAATCCAGAAAAAAAACAAGCTCGCCTGGATTTTTTCTTAGTCAGTGAAAATAATTTTCAGTATGTTGATGATTGCATGGTTGTCCCTGGATATAGAACAAATCATTCTGGCATTATTTTAAAATTAAAACTGAATGAAAATGATAGAGGCAAAAGCTACTGGAAATTTAATAATTCACTCTTAAAAGATAAGGAATATGTTAAATTAGTTAAAAATGCAATAAAAAATGTTTTGGATACTTACAAGAGACAAGAAACACAACCTGACAATATTAATGTTCAAAGTAATAATAATAATAATTATAATAATAATAATAATAACAACACTAACATGAACAACAATAACAATAACACTAATAGTGAGGAGTATACTATAAATGACCAGCTACTTTTTGAAATGATACTTCTTCAGATTCGAGGGGAAACAATTAAATATAGTTCTAGGAAAAAGAAAGAAAAAGAAAAAGTTCAGAAACAGCTGGAGGAAGAAATAGCAAAATTAGAAAAAGATATATCTGAAGACTCTGGACAATTTACTGCCGAACTTTCTGTGTTGTTAGAGGAAAAAAAAGAAAGACTGTATGAAATAAGAAAAACTGTCATTGAGGGAGTTATGTTAAGATCAAAATGTAGATATGAAGAATTAGGGGAAAAGCCAACCAGCTACTTTTTTAATTTAGAAAAACGAAATTTCACAAATAAAGTAATAACTAAATTAATAGAGGAAGACGGTCATGAATGTACAGAAATGAATGAAATTTTAAACACTCAAAAGGAATATTATAAAGATTTATATTCTGAAAAGATAGTAACAGATGACACAAAAATTGAAAATGTAGTAGGAGAAAACCCACGCAAACTTTCGGATTATGATGCCAGGATGCTTGAGGGAGAAATAACATATACAGAGCTGTCTGAAGCCTTAAAAAATATGAAAAACTCAAAAACTCCAGGTAGTGATGGCTTCACAGCAGAATTTTTTAAATTTTTCTGGACTGACTTAAATAGTTTTATATTAAAATCATTAAATTTTGCATATAAGACAGGATCTTTATCAATTACACAAAAACAGGGTATAATTACTTGCCTTCCTAAGCCTAATAAATCTCCTTTCTACTTAAAAAATTGGCGACCTATATCATTGCTTAACGTTGTATATAAACTAGCATCCACGGTTATTGCCTCCCGGCTTAAGACAGTTTTGAACAAAATCATACACGAAGACCAAAAAGGGTTCATAGCCGGAAGATTTATAGGGGAAAATATCCGTCTGATATACGATATTCTCTTTGAAACTAAACAACAAGAAATACCCGGATTACTTTTATCAATAGACTTCCAGCAGGCATTTGACTCGGTGTCATGGAAATTCATTCAAAAAACCTTGGAATTTTTCAACTTCGGTCCATCCTTTAAAAAATGGATTTCACTTTTTCAGTCTGGAGCTGAATCATGTATTTTACAAAATGGGCATATGACTGAGTATTTCTGCCTACAAAGGGGCTGCAGACAGGGGGACCCTATTTCTCCATATATTTTTATTTTGTGTGCAGAGGTTCTTGGGCACATGATCAGACAAAACAACACAATAGGGGGCATTGTAATTAATAGAAATCAATTTAAGCTGAGTCAGTATGCTGATGATACACAGTTATTTTTAGATGGAACAGAACATTCATTAAGGAAATCTTTGGAGACACTTAACACTTTTTACCACATGTCAGGGTTAAAAATTAACATGGACAAAACAAAGGCAATATGGATAGGAAGTATGAACAAATCAAACCTGAAACTTTGTCAAGAATATAAATTGGATTGGGACCAGAACGCTATTAAGATTTTAGGGGTTACTTTCACACCAGAAGTTTTTAACATATGGGAATTGAATGCACCTGATATTCTTGAAAAATTAAGTAAACTCATAGAGGCATGGTCAAAAAGAAGACTCACTCTGCAAGGTAAGATAACAATAATAAAATCACTAGCTATTTCAAAGTTTGTTCATTTATTCATAGCTTTGCCGCATCCTCCAGGTGAGCTAATACAAAATCTTAATAAATTATTTTATAAGTTCCTTTGGAACTCTGGACCAGACAGGATCAAAAGAAAAAATATTATTAAAAACATGGCAGATGGTGGCTTGAAAATGTTGCATGTAGAAAATTTCATTCATGCATTAAAAATAACTTGGCTGAGAAGACATATCTTACAAGAACAAAGCACCTGGAATAAAATGTCAAATTTTAATATTAGTTTAATCTACAGTATGGGAGATGGCTATGCAAACTCCAAAGTAGGTGAAATACAAAACCCATTCTGGAAAGATCTTTTAAAAAGTTGGTCTGCCTTCTGCAAACATGTAAAAATTGAAAGTTTAGAAGATATACTAGATTCTCCCATCTGGTTCAATTCTATGCTAAATCACGGCAACAGATTTTTTATAAAAGAATGGTACGATAAAGGAGTAAGACAAATAATAGATTTAATTGATGGAACAGGACAGCTGTATAATTTTGATGATTTTAAAAATGTATATAATGTTAATGGCACTTTCTTAGATTATTTGTCTCTTTTGAGAAAAATCCCAAGGGAATGGAAAAATAAGATAAATGATAATAGCCTTTTGTGTCAAAACATTAAAACAAATGTATCAAGAAACTATTACATAAAATATCTTACCAAAGATAAAAAAGGGAGTAGAGTTTTCTACGATATAATAACGGGAAATAAAGAAGCAACTTTGCCTTCAAATAAATGGTCAAATATAGTAGGTAACATAAAACAGGACGAGTGGAACAGTTATAATAGTTTACTTAAGGACTTGAAAGAGGTGAAATTACAAGAATTCCAATATAAAATTAATAACTATATACTAGTCACGAAATCATTCTTATATAAAATAAACAAAATAAATAATGACAGGTGCTCTTTTTGTGAACAGGAATCTGAAACAATAGCTCATCTATTCATACATTGCAATAAGGTTAAAAACTTCTGGTCATCCCTAAAAACATGGTTACAAACACAAACAAACCTTACACTTCAACTAAATCTGAAAAATGTAATATTTTCTAGACAAGCTTTACAAGAAAACAATTTGCTGAATTATATACTTGTGTTAGCAAAATATTTCATATACAAAACAAAATTTTTTAGTAATAATTTGAACTTTAATAATTTTAAAATTTACCTAAAACGAAAATTCCAAAATGACAGATACACAAGCATCATAAATAGTAAATTTGACAAGTTTATGCAAAAGTGGTCAACATTATACCAGGTATTCCAAGAAACAGAGGATTAAGGTAAATAAATAAATAAAAAAAAAAGTTTGTGTAGAAAATGAAAAATATGATTTCAAAAAATGAATTTATGTAGTGTTTTACTACTTAGTAGCAGTGGATAAAAATAAATAAATATTAAATAATTAAAACTAAATAATTAAAACTAAATAATTAAAAATATAATAATAAAACAGACACAGTTTTGTGGGGGAAAAAGAAGAAGAAAACATTCATAAGCATTAAAGTAAGGAGAGGGTCATGCAAGGCAAAACATACTTAAAAAACAAAACCTGTTTTGTCATGGCTTATGTCACAATAGAGTTGCTGTATGTGTTAAAAATCATTTATGACTCCTGGAATGTGGCAGAATATAAATTGTAGGTGATGTGGTTATACTATGGTAAAGATAAGAATAACTGATGTATTTTAAGTTTTCTAGAGTTTCTGACGAAATGAAATGAGTTGGCTTACCGTGATAATCCTTAGTATTGGGGCGGATGGGATTATGTGAGCAGTGCAGCTAGAAGTCAGACTGCTCCTGAAAGGAGCAGAACGGCTGGGTCTGCACTGTTTTCTGTCCCATCGGTACCTTTTACACCCCTCACCGGTCAGTAAAACAAATCAGTCAACATTTTAGAAGATTTGGAGCAAGTCCTTGAGGTGTCTGGATTTTTACGGTAAGAGACGTTTTAGAAATATGATAATGGCGAAAATAATGTAAAGATGGACGCAAGAAGAAAGAAAGAGATTAAACAGGTATATCACATGTTGTAACAGTTTAATGATAATAAAGCAAACAGGTTAAAAAAAAAAAAAAAAAAAAAAAAAAACATTGTTAGTGGTGACACGTCAAATTAAAAAAAAAAAAAAAAAAAAAAAAAAAAAAATATTTGCCGGATCCCTCGTAAGATATTTGAACATTTGACCTGGCGGCCTCAAAGAGCTTCCTCCGGACCCGGCAAATGTAAAAGAGCAAGTTGAAAGAAATTTAAGAAAATTTTAGTATTAAGCACGGTGAAAGCATATGCAAAGAGGGTCGTTTTATTGAAAACCGCATGAAAGATTCCCATTCGTTCTTAAGTTATGCTGATTGACATATGATACAGACCTATTTTCCTCTAAGAGTAACCGCCCTTGAATTTTCTTTGATTTTACCCCCAGTGCAATATTCTGTGATGTCTTAGTGGCTTTAAACTTTTTTTTCAAAATAATTCTAAACTAATACATTATGGTCCCTGTAGGTAAGCAACTGGATAGGACTTGCTGTTATGGTCATAAAGGTATGTAACTGGGCATGACTTGAGCGGACCTGTTATGGTCCCTGTACGTACATATCTGGATAGGACCTGCTGTTATTCTCCCTGTAGGTATCTAAGCTAAGTCAACCGGCTGTTACAGTCCCCGTACAAATGTTACATTAGCGGAGCTGTTGTAATGGTCCCTGTACATGTAGGTATGTAACTGGGTTGGACCTGCTGTTATGGTCCCTGCAGGTATGTAACTTGAATGAAATTGCTCTTATGGTGGCTGTAGGTATGTAACTGGATAGGAATTGCTGTTTTGGGCCATATAGGTTTGTAAAAGGATATGAGTTGCTTTTACATGCCCTATATGTAGGTAACCTTAACGCAACCGCTGTTACGGTCCCTGTAGGTATGTAACTGAATAGGACCTGCTATTATTCTCCACGTAGGTATGTAACCTGAGCTGATGGGAGCTTGAGCTGTGGGTTAATTTTATCGATTCCTGATCATTGCCTTCATTTCTATTTTATGTAACCTGAGCGGGCTTGCTGTTACAGTCCCTGTAGGCGGACCAACGTTTATGGTCCCTGTAGGTAACTTGAGTGGACCTGCTGTTGTGGTCCCTGTAGGTATGTTACTTGATATTACTTGCTGTTATGGTCCCTGTTCATATGTAACCTGTGCGGTCCTGATGTTATGGAAACTGTATGTGTGGAGCTGGATAGAACCGACTATTATGCTCTCTGTAGGTTTGTAACTGGCTAGGACCTGCTTTTATGGTCCCCGTCAATATTTAACCTGTTAGGACAACCTAATATGGCCCCTTTATATATGTTACCCGATAGGCCATGCTGTAATTATCCCTGTAGATATGTAAACTAAGCGGACCTGCTGTTATGGTCCCTGTAGTTATGTAACTGGATAGTATCTCCTCTTAATGTCCCTGTAGCTACGTACCTGGGTAGGACCTGCTGTTATGGTACCTGTACGTTTTTAACCTGAGCAGACCTGTTGTTATAATCCTTGTAGGTCTTTAACTGGATATGACTTGGTGTCATGGTCCCTGTAGGTGTGTAGCCTCAGCTGTCTTGCTGTTATGGTCCCTGGACGTATGGAACTGGGAAGGACCTGCTGTTATGGTCCCTGTAATTATGTAAGCCGAGCTAACCTGATATTTTGGTCCCTGAAGGAATGTTACCCGAGCGGACGTGGAGTTATGGCCCCTGTAGGTATGTTTCCTGAGCAGACCTGCTGTAATGGTCACTGTAGGTAAGTAACCAGATAGGACCTGCTGTTATGGTTCCTGTCATTTTGAAAGCTGAACGGACCTGTTTTTATGGCCCATGTAGGTATGTGACATGCTAGGACCGCCTGTTATAGTCTCTTTAGGAATGTTACTGGATAGGACATGCTGTAATTGTCCCTGTTGTTATGTTACCTGGGTGGACCTGCTGTCATTGTCCCTGTAGGTATGTAATATGAGCGGTCTTTAGCGTTCCTGCTGATATGGTTCCTGCAGTAATGTTACTGGATAGAGCCTACTGTTATGGTCCCTGTAATTATGTAAGCTGAGCGGACATGCTGTTATGGTACCTGTAGTTAGGAAACATGAGCGGATCTGCTGTTATGGTCCATGTAGGTATTTAAATGGAGAGAACTTTCTATTATGAACCCTGTAGGTATGCAACTCGATAGGACTTGCTGTTATGGTGAGTAGGTATGTAACTGGCTATGACTTTAGCGGGCCTTTTATGGTCCCTGTACGTATATGACTGGATATATTCTGTTGTTATTCCCCCTGTAGGGATGCAACCTATGCCGAACGGCTGTTACAGACTATGTAGGAATGATACCTTATCGGAGCTGCTGTAATGGTCAATGTAGGTATATAACTGGATTGGACCTGCTGTTTTGGTGCCTGTAGATTATAACTGGCATGGAATTGCTCTTACGGTCGCTGTAGGTATGTAAATGGATAGCGCAGTGGTTAACGCGTTCGACTCATGATCGAGAAGTTGTGCGTTCGAATCCGGCACCCGTTATCGAGGTGTGTTCTTGGGCAAGACACGTAATGACACTGCCTCACTCCACCCAGGTGTAAATGGGTAGCAGTGGTGTAATAATCACTGCCTCTCTCTCGCGCGCATGAAAACATCCGGAATGAGTGTTCGAGAGCGATTAAATAAGCTTGAGGCTTCCATCGCAATCGAACTAAAATAAATTAGTATAAACTAAATGGAATTGCTGATTTGGTCCATGTAGTTATTAAAAGAATATGCCTTGCTGTTATTTGCCATATAGAAGGGTAACCTGAGCTGACCCACCATAACGGTCCCTGTAGGTATATATCTGAATAGGACCTGCTGTTAGTCTCCATGTAGGTATGTAAACTGAGCTGGCCTGCTGTTATAGTCACTGAACTCGTAGGCTGACCTGCTGTAACGTTCCACGTAGTATGTAACCTGAGCGGTATTGCTGTTATGGTCCCTATGAGTATGTAACTGAATAGAACTTGCTGTCGAATCCACTATTGGTATGTAGACTGTGTGTAGCAGGATTGAACCGTCTGTTATGGTCCCTGTAGGTATGTAACTGGATAGGACCTGCTGCTATAGGCTCTGTTGATATATAAAATAGAAGTGAAGGCGATGATCAGGAATCGATACATTTAACCCACGGCTCCAATCAGAGACACCACGGGAAAGAAACACAAACATGAAACAACTAGACCCTAATGGAAACATCACTAGCGGAAAGCCGAAAGGACAGTTACTTTCCGACAAAATGGCCAAATGGATATCCAAAGCAAAACAATATAAGCAATACACACACTCAAAGACAAGCCATAAAAATAAACCACGACAGAAGTACCGCATTGGAACGGTCAGTGAAACGAATTCCCCTAGGGGCTTAAATCGAGACGTTGCTTCAAATTGTGTAGGACTTTTACCCGACGTTGAGATCCCTGCCGCCCAATGACACCAATAGGGTTTATAAGCATGGATGGGCCGACACGCACCGCTTTGCCCGGTCAGGCTTAGATCCTCTAAGCGGTTTACCAGTACTCGTGCGCGGGTCGGTTTCAGCTCTGCGTGGAAGCAACCAATCTATTTCTTCAAGCTCCGATGGGCGGGGGCCACCTATGGCTCAATAATCGAATCAGCAGGTATGCCTGAGGCTGCGGCTTCAAACAGCAGGCGCGTCTGGGGTTTAGGCTCCCAATCAGCAGATATGTCTGAGGCAGTCGCGCCGAGCAAGCAGGCATGTCCGAGGCAGTGATGAAAGCAAACAGACATGTCTAATGCCTTCGCGACGAGCTTTAAAGTATTTGTGTGGCAGTGGCAATAAGTCATTAGATATGACAATTGCAGTGGCATCGGGCAACCAAGTACGTATGAGGCAGTGGCACTGAAATAACGAATATGTATGAGCCATTTTGGCAACGACACTGCAGGCATGTCAGAGTGGAACCGTGCCAGCAGGCATGCCTTTGGTAGTGCATCTAATGAGCGAACATACACGTCTATGACTTAGGCGCCGAATCAGTAGTTATGTATCAGACAGTTGCTCCGAGGCAGCAGGCCTGTTTGAGTCAGTCAGTTTGAGCCAGCTGGCATGTCCGATGCTTTGGCACCGAGCTATGTTTGGTTGCAGTGGCCCTACGCCTATTGACATGTCAATGGCAGTGACATCGAACAACCAGGTACGCTTGAGGCAGAAGCACTGATCCATAAGTTATGCCTGAGGCAGTGGCACTGAGCCAGCGGGAATGTCGGAGTCATTTGCAATGATCCTGCAAGTATGTCTGAGGTAGTGGAACTGAGCCAGCAGACATGCCTGAGGCAGTGGCACCAAGGCAGCAGGCACGACTTTAGCTTAGGCACCGAATCATCAGTTATGTCTGAGGCAGTGGAACTGACCGAGCGTGCATGTCTTAGCCAGTGTGATGCAGCAGTATCAAACCAGCAGGGACGTCTGTGGCTTTGGCACCGAATCAGCCTTTTCCTCTGAGGCAGTGGGCGCGAGTGAGCAGGCATGACCGAGACACTGACTTATAGCCACCAGACATGTCTGATGCCTTTCCAGCGATCCATGAAATATTTGTGTAGCAATGACACTGAGTCTTTAGGCATGATATTCACAGTGGCATCGAACGACCCGGTACATGTTAGGCAGTGGCACTGGTTCGTTAGTTTAGCATCAGGCAGTGGCACTGAGTCAGGGAGAATGTCTCAGCCAGTGACGACGACCCTGCAGGTATCTCTGAGGCAATGGTACCGAGTCAGCAGAGATGTGGAACCGAGCCAGGGGCACGCCTGAGGTTTAGGTTCTGAATCAGCAGTCATGTTTCAGGCGGAGGCACCGAGCCAGCAGGCAAGTGTATGTCTTAGGCACCGAATCAGCGGTTATATCTGAGGCAGCGGGACCTAGCTAGCAGGCGCATCTGTGGTTGAGGTGCGGAATTACAAGTTTTGACTGAGGAAGCGGTTCCGAGCCAGCAGGCGCGTGGCTTAGACGCCGGATCAGCAGTCATGCCTCAAGCAGTGGCGCCAGCCAGCAGGCACGTCTTTGGCTTAGGCACCAAATCAGCAGACTTGTCTGATGCCCTGCCACCGATTCATAACGTGTTTGTGTGACAGTCATTGACAGTCAAAGCGGCATCGAGCAACCAGGTACGTTTGAAGCAGTGGCAAAAATCCATCAGTTTAGCCTGAGTCAATGACACTGAGCCAGCGTGCTTGTGTCAGCCAGTGACAAGGGACCCTGAAGGTATCTCTGAGGCAGTGGAACCGAGCCTGCAGGCATGCCTGTGAAAGTGACACCGAGCAAACAGGTACTTTGCGGCTTGAGCACCGAATCAGCAGTTATGTCTCAGGCAGCAGCAACGAGCCAACAGGCACGTCTATGGCATAGGCACCGAATCAACAGTTATATCTGAGGCAGCGGGGCCGAGCCAGCAGGCAGACCTTTGTCTTAGACAACAAATCAGTAGTTATGTCTCAGGAAGCGGGACCGAGCACCAGCGCGTCTGTAGTTTAGGCAACGCATCAACAGTTATGTCTGAGGCAGCGGGACAGAGGCATCAGGAGCGTCTGTGGTTTAGGCAAGGATCAACAGTTATTAATGAGGCAGCGGGACAGAGGAAGCTGGCGCGTCTGTGGCTTAGGCAGCGTATCAGCAGTTATGTCGGAGGCAGTGGCACCGAGTCAGCAGGCATGTCCGAGATAGAGACTTTGATGCAGCAGACATGCCTGATGCCTTGTCACCGAGCCTTAAAGTATTTATGTGGCAGTGGCACTAAGTCAAAAGGCGTGACAGACACAGTGACATCGAACAACTTCTGAGGCTTTGGAACGGATCTATCAGTTATGTCTGAGGCAGTGGCACTGAGCAAGTGTACATGTCTGAGCGAGTGGCAACGACCCTGCAGGTATGTCTGAAACAGTGGAACTTAGCCATCAGGCATGCCTTTGGCAGTGTCACCGAGCCAGCAGTCGCGTCTGTGGCATAGGCACCGAATCAGCAGCAGTCAAGTCTCGGGCAGCGGTACCGAGCCAGCAGTCACGTCTGTGGCTTAGGCACCGAATCAGCAATTTCGTCTGAGGCAGTGACACCGAGCCACCAGGCTTGTCTGAGGCAGTAACTTTAATCCAGCAGACATGTCTGATGCCCTGCCACCGATCTATTAAGTGTCTGTGTGGCAGTGATTCATGAGGCTGATGCATGAAGCGGCCAGCTACGTCTATGGCAGTGGCACAGATACAACGGTTAAGTCAAGGGCAGTGGCACGGAGCCAGCGAGAATGTCTCAGCCAGTCAGCAATGGAACCGAGCTACCAGACATGGCCGAGGCAGTGGCATCGAGCCAGTAGGCATGTAATTGGTTTCTACACCGAATTAGCAGTTATGAAAGAGGCATCGGCATCCATCCAGCATACACGTCTGTGGCTTAGGCGCCGAATCAGCAGTTATATCTGAGGCAACGGAAACGAGCCAGCAGGCATGTCTATTGCTTAGGCACTGGAGGAAGCGGGACCGAGCCATTAGGCGCGTCTATGGTTTAGGCAAGGAATTAGCAGTTATGACTGAGATAACGGTACAGAGGCAGCAAGGCGCGTCTGTGGTTTAGGCATCGAATCAGCAGTAAAGGCACAAACCATGACAAAAGCAATGGCATCGAGCAGCCAGGTACCTCTGAGGCATTGGCACTGATCCATCAGTTATATCTGAAGCTGCCGACAGGCATATCTGTGGCAGTGGCACCTTACTAGCATGCATTTCTTTAGCTTAGGTACCGAATCAGTAGCTGTGCCAAAGGCAGCGGAATCAACCGAGCAGGCGCGTCTGTGGTTTAGGCTCGGAATAAGCAGTTCTGTCTGAGGCAGCGGCACCGAATTATAGACGCGCCTAAGCCTCAGTTGGGCCGACTGGACAAGGCATTAGACATGTTTGCTTGCTCAAAGTCGCTGCCTCAAACATGCCTGCTGGCTCGGAGCCACTGCCACAGACAAAAGAACTGATTCGGTGCCTAAGCCACAGACACGCCTGCTGGGCAAGACGTTAAACATGTCTGCTTGCTCAACGTCACTGCCTCGGAAATGCCTGGCTCAGACAAAACAGCTGATTTGGAACTTTAACCACAGATGCGCCTGCTACATCGATGCCGCTAATCCTCAAATGGGTCGACTGGACAAGGCATTAGACATGTTTGCTTGCTCAAAGTCACTGCCTCAAACATGCCTGCTGCCTCGGAGTCACTGTCACAGACAAAACAGCTGTTTCGGTGCCTAAGCCACAGACACGCCTGCTGGGCAAGACGTTATACATGTCTGCTTGCTCAACGTCACTGCCTCGGAAATGCCTGCCTCAGACAAAATAGCTGATTTGGAACTTAAACCACAGCTGCGCCTGCTGGATCATTGCCGCTGCCGCAGGCATATCTGTTGATTTGGTATCTTAGCCATAGACATGCCTGCTAGCTAGGCGCCACTGCTTCAGACATTCCTTTGGATGTGACACAGGGCCAGCAGGCAGGTCTATGGCTTAGGCATCGAATCAACAGTTGTTTTTTAGGGAGCGGCACTGAGCCAGCATGCACGTCTATGGCTTAGGCGCCGAATCAGCAGTTATATCTGAGGCAGCGGAACCGAGCCAGCAGGCATGTCTATTGCTTAGGCGATGAAGGAACCGGGACCGAGCCAGCAGGCGCGTCTATGGTTAAGACACCGAATCAGCAATGAATTAGCAGTAATGACTGAGACAACGGTAAAGAGGTAGCAGGCGCGTATGTGGTTTAGGCACCGAATCAGCAGAAATGGCACCAAACAAATGATTATTTATGTGACATGACAAAAGCAATGGCATCGAGCCGCCAGGTACCTCTGAGGCATTGGCACTGATCCATCAGTTATATATGAAGCTGTCGCACTGAGCCAGCGCGCATGCCTGAGCCAGTAGCAACGAGCCTGCATGTATGTCTTTGGCACTGGAGGAAGCGGAACCGAGCCAGCAGGGGCGTCTATGTTTTAGGCAAGGAATTAGCAAGGAATTAGCAGTTATGACTGAGACAACAGTACAGAGGCTGCAGGCGCGTCTGTGGTTTAGGCACCGAATCAGCAGTAATGGCACCAAACAATTGATTATATATGTGACATTACAAAAGCAATGGCATCGAGCAGCCAGGTACCTCTGAGGCATTGGCACTGATCCATCAGTTATATCTGAAGCTGTCGCACTGAGCCAGCGCGCATGCCTTAGCCAGAAGCAACGAGCCTGCATGTTTGTCTTTTGCAATGGGACGGTCATGTCTGTGGCAGTGGCACCAAACGGGTATGCATCTCTTTAGCTTAGGCACCGAATCAGCAGCTGTGCCAAAGGCAGCGGCACCGACCGAGCAGGCGCGTCTGTGGTTTAGGTTCTGAATAACCAGTTCTGTCTGAGGCAGCGGCGCCGAATTATAGGCGCACCTAAGCCTCAGATGTGCCGCCTAGACAAGGCATTAGACAAGTTTGCTTGCTCAAAGTCACTGCCTCAAACATGCCTCCTGGCTCGGAGACACTGCCACAGACAAAACAGCTGATTCGGTGTCTAAGCCACAGACACGCCTGCTGGGCAAGACATTATACATGTCTGCTTGCTCAACGTCACTGCCGAGGGAATACCTGCCTCAGACAAAAGAGCTGATTTGGAACTTAAACCACAGATGCGCCTGCTGGATCGGTGCCGCTTCCGCAGGCATATCTGTTGATTTGGTGCCTAACCCGTAGACATGCCTGCTAGCTAGGCGCCACTGCTTTAGACATTCCTTTGGAAGTGGCCCAGAGCCAGCAGGCTGGTCCGTGGCTTAGGCGCCGAATCAGCATTTATTTCGGAGGCAGCGGCACCGAGCTAGCAGGCATGTCTATTGCTTAGGCACTGGAGGAAGCGGGACCGAACCAGTAGGGGGGGGGGTCTGTGGTTTAGGCAAGGAATTAGCAGTTATGACTGAGACAACGGTACAGAGGCAGCAGAGGCGTCTGTGGTTTAGGCACCGAATCAGCAGTAATGGCAGCAAACCATTGATTATTTATGTGACATGACAAAATCAATGACATCGAGCAGCCAGGTACCTCTGGGGCATTGGCACTGATCCATCAGTTATATCTGAAGCTGTCGCACTGAGTCACCGCGCATGTCTGAGCCAGTAGCAACGAGCATGCAGGTATGACTAAGGCAATGGTACCGTGCCGACAGGCATGTCTGTGGCAGTGGCACCTAACTAGCATGCATCTCTTTAGCTTAGGCACCGAATCAGCAGCTGTGCCAAAGACAGCGGCACCGACCGAGCAGGCGCGTCTGTGGTTTAGGCTCTGAATAACTAGTTCTGTCTAAGGTTGCGGCACCGAATTATAGACGCAACTGAGCCTCAGATGGGCCGACTGGACATGACATTAGACATGTTTGCTTGCTCAAAGTCACTGCCTCAAACATGCCTGCTGGCTCGGAGCGACTGCCACAGACAAAACAGCTCATTCGGTGCCTAAGCCACAGACAGGCCTGCTGGGCAAGACGTTATTCATGTCTGCTTGCTCAACCTCACTGCCTCGGAAATACCTGCCTCAGACAAAATGGCTGATTTGGAACTTAAACAACAGATGCGCCTGCTGGATCGGTGCCGCTGCCGCGGGCATATCTGTTGATTTGGTGCCTAAGCCATAGACATGCCTGCTAGCTAGGCGCCACTGCTTAAGACATTCCGTTCGAAGTGGCACTTAGCCAGCAGGCAGGTCTGTGGCTTAGGCACCGAATCAGCAGTTATGTCGGAGGCAGCGGCACCGAGCCAGCATGCACGTCTATGGCTTAGGCACCGAATCAGCAGTTATATCTGAGGCAGCGGAAACGAGCCAGCAGGAATGTCTATTGCTTAGGCACTGGAGGAAGCGGGACCGAGCCAGTAGGGGGTCACTGGTTTAGGCAAGGAATTAGCAGTTATGACTGAGACAACGGTACAGAGGCAGCAGGGGCGTCTGTGGTTTAGGCACCGGATCAGCAGTAATGACACCAAACCAGTGATTATTTATGTGACATGACAAACGCAATGGCATCGAGCAGCCAGGTACCTCTGAGGCATCGGCACTGATCCATCAGTTATATCTGAAGCTGTCGCACTGAGCCAACGCGCATGCCTGAACCAGTAGCAACGAGCCTGCGGGTATGTCTAAGGCAATGGAACCGTGCCGAAAGGCATGTTTGTGGCAGTGGCACCTAACTAGCATGCATCTCTTTAGCTTAGGCACCGAATCAGCAGCACGGCCAAAGCAGCGGCACCGACCGAGCAGGCGCGTCTGTGGTTTAGGCTTTGAATAACCAGTTCTGTCCGAGGCAGCGGCACTGAATTATAGACACGCATAAGCCTCAGATGGGGCGACTGGAGAAAGCATTTGAAATGTTTGCTTGCTCGAAGTCACTGCCTCAAACATGCCTGCTGGCTCGCAGCCACTCCCACAGACAAAACAGCAGATTCGGTGCCTAAGCCACAGGCACGCCTGTTGGGCAAGACGTTATACATGTCTGCTTGCTCAACGTCACTGGCTCGGAAATGCCTGCCTCAGACAAAACAGCTGATTTGCAACTTAAACCACAGATGAGCCTGCTTGATCGGTGCCGCTGCCGCAGGCATATCTGTTGATTTGGGGCCTAAGCCATAGACATGCCTGCTAGCTAGGCGCCACTGCTTCAGACATTCCTTTGGAAGTGGCACAGTGACAGCAGGCACGTCTATGGCTTAGGCAACAAATCAGCAGTTATATCTGAGGCAGCGGAATCGAGCCATATCTGAAGCTTTCGCTCAGAGCCAGCGCGCATGCCTGAGCCAGTTGCATCGAGCCTGCAGGTATGTCTAAGGCAATGGAACCGTTCCGACAGGCATGTCTGTGGCAGTAACACCTAACTAGCATGCATCTCTTCAGATTAGTCACCGAATCAGCAGCGGCACCAACCGAACAGGCGCGTTTGTGGTTTAGGCTCTGAATAAGCAGTTCTGTCTGAGACAGCGGCGCCGAATTATAGACGCGCCTAAGCCTCAGATGGGCCGCCTGGACAAGGCATAAGACATGTCTGTTTGCTCAAAGTCACTGCCTCAAACATGCCTGCTGGCTCGGAGCCACTGCCACAGACAAAACAGGGGCAAGACATTATACATGTCTGCTTGCTCAACATTACTGCTTCGGAAATGCCTGCCTCATACAAAATCGTTGTTTATAACTTAAACCACAGCTGCGCCTGCTGGATCGTTGCCGCTGCCGAAGGTATATCTGTTGATTTGGTGCCTAAACCATAGACATGCCTGCACTGCATCAGACATTCCTTTGGAAGTGGCACAGAGCCAGCAGGCAGGTCTTTGGCTAAGGCACCGCATCAACAGTTATGTCGGAGGCAGCGGCACCGAGCCACCAAGCACGTCTATGGCTAAGGCACCGAATCAGCAGTTATATCTATGGCTTAGGCGACGAATCAGCAGTTATATCTGAGGCAGCGGAACCGAGACAGCAGGCATGTCTATTGCTTAGGCACTGGAGGAAGCGGGATCGAGGCATTGGCACTGATCCATCAGTTATATCTGAAGCTGTCGCACTGAGCCAGCGCGCATGCCTGCATGAGCCAGTAGAAACAAGCCTGCAGGTATGTCTAAGGCAATGAAACCGTGCCGACAGTCATGTCTGTGGCAGAGGCACCTAACTAGCATGCACCTCGTTAGCTTAGGCACCGGATCAGCAGCTGTGCAAAAGGCAGCGGCACCGACCGAGCAGGCGCGTCTGTTGTTTAGGCTCTGATTCAGCAGTTCTGTCTGAGGCAGCGGCACCGAATTATAGACGTGCCTAAGCCACAGATGGGCCGACTGGACAAGGCATTAGACATGTTTCTTGCTCAAAGTCACTGCCTCAAACATGCCTGCTGGCACGGAGCCACTGCAACAGACAAAAAAGCTGATTCGGTGCCTAAGCCACAGACACGCCTGCTGGCCAAGATGTCATATATGTCTGCTTGCTCAACGTGACTGCCTCGGAAATGCCTGCCTCAGCCAAAACAGCTGATTTGGAACTTAAACCAAAGATACGTCTGCTGGATCATTGCCGCTGCCGCAGGCATATCTGTTGATTTGGTGCCTAAGCCATAGACATGCCTGCTAGCTAGGCGCCACTGATTCAGACATTCCTTTGGAAGTGGCACAGAGCCAGCAGGCAGGTCTGCGGCTTAGGCACCGAATCAGCAGTTATGTCGGAGGCAGCCGCACCGAGCCAGCATGCACGTCTATGGCTAAGGCACCGAATCAGCAGTTATAACTGAGGCAGCGGAACCGAGCCAGCAGGAATGTCTATTGTTAAGGCACCGGAGGAAGAGGGGTCGACTCAGCAGGCGCGTCTATGGTTTAGGCAAGGAATTAGCAGTTATGACTGAGACAACCGTACAGAGGAAGCATGCGCTTCTGTAGTTTAGGCACCGAATCAGAAGTAATTGCACCAAACCATTTATTTTTTATGTGGCATGACAAACCCAATGGCATCGAGCAGCCAGGTAACTCTGAGGCATTGGCACTGATCCATCAGTTATTTGAAGTTGTCGCACTGAGCAAGCGCGCATGTCTATGACAGTAGCAACGAGCCTGCATGTATGTCTGAGGCAATGGAACCGTCCCGAGAGTCATGTCTGTGGCAATGGCAACTAACTTGCATGCACCTCTTTAGCTTAGGCACCGAATCAGCAGCTGTGCCAAAGGCAGCGGCACCGACCGAACAGGCGCGTCTGTGGTTTAGGCTAAGTATAACCGGTTCTGTCTGAGGCAGCGGCACCGAATTATAGACGCACCTAAGCTTCAGATGGGCCGATTTGACAAGGCATAAGACATGTTTGCTTGCTCAAAGTCACCTCCTCAAACGTGCATGCTGGCTCGGAGCCACTGCCGCAGACAAAACAGCTGATTCGGTGCCTAAGCCACAGATACACCTGCTGGGCAAGACGTTACACATGTCTGCTTGCTCAACGTCACAGGCTCGGAAATGCCTGCCTCATACAAAACAGCTGATTTGGAACTTAAACCACAGATGCGCATTCTTGATCGTTGTCACTGCCGCAGGCATATCTGTTGATTTGGTGCCTAAGCAATAGACATGCCTGCTAGCTGGGCGCCACTGCTTCAGACATTCCTTTGGAAGTGGCACAGAGCCAGCAGGCAGATCTGTGGCTTAGGCACCGAATCAGCAGTTATGTCGGAGCCAGCGGCAACGAGCCAGCATGCACGTCTATGGCTTAGGCAACGAATCAGCAGTAATATTTGAGGCAGCGAAAACCAGCCAGCAGGCATGTCTATTGCTTAGGCACTGGAGAAAGCGGGACCGAGCCAGCAGGCGCGTCTATGGTTTAGGCACCGAATCAGCACTAATGGCACCAAACGATTGGTTATTTATGTGACATGACAAACGCAATGGCATCGAGCAGCCAGGTACCTCTGAGGCATCGGCACTGATCCATCAGTTAAATCTGAAGCTGTCGCACTGAGCAAGCGCGCATGCCTGAGCCAGTTGCATCGAGCCTGTAGATATGCCTAAGGCAATGGGACCGTTCCAACAAGCATGTCTGTGGCAGGGGCACCTACTTAGCATGCATCTCATTAGCTTAGGCACCGAATCAGCAGGTGTGCCAAAGGCAGCGGCACCGACAGAACAGGCGCGTCTGTGGTTTAGGCTCCGAATAAGCATTTCCGTCTGAGGCAACGGCGCCAATTATAGACGCGGCTAAGCCTCAGATGGGCCGACTGGACAAGGCAATAGACATGTCTGTTTGCTCAACGCCACTGCCTCGGAAATGCCTGCCTCAGACAAAACAGCTGATTTGGAACTTAAACCACAGCTGCGCCTGCTGGATCATTGCCGCTGCCGCAGGCATATCTGTTGATTTGGTGTCTAAGCCATAGACATGCCTGCTAGCTAGGCGCCACTGCTTCAGACATTCCTTTGGAAGTGGAACAGAGCCAGCAGGCAGGTCTATGGCTTAGGCACCGAATCAACGGTTATATCGGAGACAGCGGCACTGAGTCAGCATGCACGTCTATGGCCCAGGCAACTAATCAGCAGTTATATCTGTGGCAGCGGAACCGAGCCAGCAGGCATGTCTATTGCTTAGGCACTGGAGGAAGCGGGACCGAGCAAGAAGGCGCGTCTATGGTTTAGGCACCGAAACAGCAAGGAATTAGCAGTTACGACTGAGACAACGGTATAGAGGCAGCAGGCGCGTCTGTGGTTTAGGCACCGAATCAGCAGTAATGGCACCAAACCATTGATTATTTATGTGACATGACAAACGAAATGGCATCGAGCAGCCAGGTACTTCTGAGGCATTGGCGCTGATCCATCAGATATATCTGAAGATGTCGCACGGTGCCAGCGCGCATGCCTGCATGAGCCAGTAGTAACGAGGCTGCAGGTATGTCTAAGGCAATGGAACCGTGCCGACAGGCATGTCTGTGGCAGAGGCACCTAACTATCATGCACCTCGATAGCTTAAGCACCGGATCAGCAGCTTTGCCAAAGGCATCGGCACCGACCGAGCAGGCGCGTCTGTGGTTTAGGCTCTGAATAAGTAGTTCTGTCTGAGGCAGCGGCACCGAATTATAGACGCGCCTAAGCCTCAGATGGGCCGACTGGACAAGGCATTAGACATGTTTCTTGCTCTAAGTCACTGCCTAAAACATTCCTGCTGGCATGGAGCCACTGCCACATACAAAACAGCTGATTCGGTGCCATAGTCACAGACACGCCTGCTTGGCAAGATGTTATACATGTCTGCTTGCTCAACGTCACTCCCTCGTAAATGCCTGCCTCAGCCAAAACAGCTGATTTGGAACTTAAACAACAGCTGCGCCTGCTGGATCGGTGCCGCTGCCGCAGGCATATCTGTTGATTTGGTGCCTAAGCCATAGACATTCCTGCTATCTAGGCGCCACTGATTCAAACCTTCCTTTGGAAATGGTACAGAGCCAGCAGGCAGGACAGTGGCTTAGGCGCCGAATCAGTTTTTATGTCGGAGGCAGCGGCACCGAGCCAGCATGCACGTCTATGGCTTAGGCACCGAATCAGCAGTTATATCTGAGGTAGCGAAACCGAGCCAGCAGGCATGTCTATTGTTTAGGCACTCGAGGAAGCGGAACCGAGCCAGCAAGCGTGTCTATGGTTTAGGCAAAATATTAGCAGTTATGACTGAGACAACGGTACAGGGGCACAAGCGTCTGTGGTTTAGGCACCGAATCAGCAGTAATGGCACCAAACAATTGATTTTTTATAAGACATGACAAACGCAATGACATCGAGGCATTGGCACTGATCCATCAGTTATATCTGAAGCTGTCGCACTGAGCCAGCGCGCATGCCTAAGCCATTAGCAACGAACCTGCATGTATGTCTAAGGCATTGGGACCGTCCCGACTTTCATCTGTTTATTTGGTGCCTTACCCATAGACATGCCTGCTAGCTAGGCGCCAATGCTTCAGACATTCCTTTGGAAGAGGCAGAGCCAGCAGGCAGGCCTGTGGCTTAGGTGCCGAATCAGCATTTATGTCGGAGGCAGCGGCACCGAGCTAGCATGCACGTCTATCGATTAGGCGCCGAATCAGCAGTTATATCTGAGGCATCGGAACCGAGCCAGCAGGCATGTCTATTGCTTAGGCACTGGAGGAAGCGGGACCGAGCCAGTAGGGGGGGGGGGCGGTCTGTGGTTCAGGCAAGGAATTAGCAGTAATGACTGAAACAACGGTACAGAGGCAGCAGGCGCGTCTGTGGTTTAGGCACCGTTTCAGCAGTAATGGCACCAAACCATTGATTATTTATGTGACAAGACAATAGCAATGGCATCGAGCAGCCAGGTGCCTCTGAGGCATTGGCACTGATCCATCAATTATATCTGAAGCTGTCGCACTGAGCCAGCGCGCATGCCTGAGCCAGTTGAGTCGAGCCTGCAGATATGTCTAAGACAATGGAACCGTGCCGACACGTATGTCTGTGGCATTGGCACCTAACTAGCATGCACCTCTGTAGGCATCGAATCAGCAGCTATGCAAAAGACAGCGGCAACGACCGAGCAGGCGCGTCTGTGGTTTAGGCTCTGAATGACCAGTTTTGTCTGAGGTAGCGGCACCGAATTATAGACGCACCTAAGCCTCAGATGGGCCGACTGGACAAGACATTGGACATGTTTGCTTGCTCAAAGTAACTGCCTCATACATGCCTGCTGGCACGGAGCCACTGCCACAGACAAAACAGCTCATTCGGGGCCTAAGCCACAGACACGCCTGCTGGGCATGATGTTATACATGTCTGCTTACTCAACGTCACTGCCTCGGAAATATCTGCCTCAGCCAAAACAGCTGATTTGGAACTTAAACCACAGATGCGCCTGCTGTATAGGTGCCGCTGCCGCAGGCATATCTGTTGATTTGGTGTCTAAGCCATAGACATGCCTGCTATCTGGGCGCGATTGCTTCAGACATTCCTTTGGAAGTGGCACAGTGCCAGCAGGCAGGTCTGTGGCTTAGGCACCGAATCAGCATTTAAGTCGGAGGCAGCGGCACCGAGCCAGCATGCACGTCTATGGCTTAGGCAACGAATCAGTAGTTATATCTGTGGCAGCGGAACCGAGCCAGCAGGCATGTCTATTGCTTACGCACTGGAGGAAGATGGACCGAGCCGTCAAGCGCGTCTATGGTTTAGGCACCGAATCAGCACTAATGGCACCAAACCATTGATTACTTATGTGACATGGGAAACGCAATGGCATCCAGCAGCCAGATACCTCTGAGGCATCGGCACTGATCCATCACTTACATCTGAAGCTGTCGCACTGCACCAGCGCGCATGCCTGAGCCAGTTGCATCGAGCCTACAGGTATGTCTAAGGCAATGGAACCGTTCCGACAGGCATGTCTGTGGCAGTGGCACCTAACTAGCATGCATCTTGTTAGCTTAGGCAACGATTCAGCAGCTGCGCCAAAGGCAGCGGCACCGACCAAACAGGCGTGTCTGTGGTTTAGGCTCTGAATAAGCAGTTCTGTCTGAGGCAGCGGCGCCGAATTAAAGATGCGCCTAAGCCTCATATGAGCCGAATGGACAAGGCATTAGACATGTCTACTTGCTCAAAGTCACAGCCTCAAACATGCCTGCTGGCACGGAGCCACTGCCACAGACAAAAGAGCTGATTCGGTGCCTAAGCCAAAGACACGCCTGCTGGGCAAGATGTTATACATGTATGCTTGCTCAACGTGACTGCCTCGGAAATGCCTGCCCCATACAAAACAGCTGATTTGGAACTTAAACCACAGATGCGCCTGCTGGATCGTTGCCGGTGCCGCAGGCATATCTGTTGATTTGGTGCCAAAGCCTTAGAAATGCCTGCTAGCTAGGCGCCACTGCTTCAGACATTCCTTTGGAAGTGGCACATAGCCATCAGGCAGGTCTATGGCTTAGGCACCGAATCAACATTTATGTCGGTGTCAGCGGCAATGAGCTAGCATGCATGTCTGTGGCTTAAGCACCGAATCAGCAGTTATATCTGAGGCAGCGGAACCGAGCCAGCAGACATGTTTATTGCTTAGGCACTGGAGGAAGCGGGACCGAGCCAGGAGGCGCGTCTATGGTTTATGCAAAGAATTAGCAGTTATGACTGAGACAACGGTATAGAGGCAGCAGGCGCGTCTGTGGTTTAGGCACCGAATCAGCAGTAATGGCACCAAACCATTGATTTTTTATGTGATATGGCAAACGCAATGGCTTCGACAAGCCAGGTACCTCTGAGGCACTGGCACTGATCCATCAGTTATATCCGAAGCTGTCGCACGGAGCCAGTGCATGCCTGCATGAGGCAGTAGCGACGAGCCAGCAGGTATGTCTAAGGCAATGGAACCGTGCCGATAGGCATGTCTGTGGCAGAGGCTCCTAACTAGCATGCACCTCGTTAGCTTAGGCACCGGATCAGCAGCTGAGCCAAAGGCAACGGCACCGACCGAGCAGGCGCGTCTGTGGTTACGGCTCTGAAAAAGCAGTTCTTTCTGAGGCAGCGACACCGAATTATATACGCGCCTTAGCCTCAGATGGGCCGACTGGAAAAGGCATTAGACATGTTTCTTGCTCTAAGTCACTGCCTAAAACATGCCTGCTGGCACGGAGCCACTGCCACAGACAAAACAGCTGATTCGTAGCCTAAGCCACAGACACGCCTGCTGGGCAAGATGTTATACATGTCTTCTTGCTCAACGTGACTGCCTCGGAAATACCTGCCTCAGCCAAAACAGCTGATTTGGAACTTAAACCACAGATACGCGGTGGTTTAAGTTCCAAATCAGCTGTTTTGGTTGAGGCAGGTACCGTTGTCTCAATCAAAACTGCTAATATCTTGCCTTAACCATAGACACGCTTGCTGGCTCGGTTCCGCTTCCTCCAGTGCCTAAACAATTAACATGCCTGCTGGCTCGGTTCCGCTACCTCAGATATAACTGCTGATTCGGTGCCTAAGCCATAGACGTGCCTGCTGGCTAGGTGCCGCTGCCTCCGACATAAATGCTGATTCGGCGCTAAAGCCACAGTCCTGCCTGCTGGCTCTGTACCACTTCCAATGGAATGTTTGAAGCAGTGGCGCCTAGCTAGCAGGCATGTCTATGGCTTAGGCACCAAATCCACAGATATGCCTGCGGCAGCGGAACCGATCCAGCAGGCGCATCTGTTGTTTAAGTTCCAAATCAACTGTTTTGTATGAGGCAGGCATTTCCAAGGGAGTGACGTTGAGCAAGAAGACATGTATAACATCTTGCCAAGCAGGCGTGTCTGTGACTATGGCACCGAATCAGCTGTTTTGTCTGTGGCAGTGGCTCCATGCCAGCAGGTATGTTTTAGGCAGTGACTTAGAGCAAGAAACATGTCTAATGCCTTGTCCAGTCGGCCCATCTGAGGCTTAGGCGCGTCTATAAGTCGATGCCGCTGCCTCAGACAGAACTGCTTATTCAGAGCCTAAACCACAGACGCGCCTGCCCGGTCGGTGCCGATGCCTTTGGCACAGCTGCTGATCCGGTGCCTAAGCTATCGAGGTGCATGTTAGAAAGGTGCCTCTGCAACAGACATGCCTGTCGGCACGGTTCCATTGCCTTAGACATACCTGCAGGCCCGATGCTACTGGCTCATGCAGGAATGCGCTGGCTCCGTGCGACAGCTTCAGATATTACTTCGGATATAACTGACCGATGCCTCAGAGATACCTGGCTGCTCGATGCCATTGCGTTTTAATGTCACATAAATACATGTAATCAATGGTTTGGTACCATTACTGCTGATTCGTTGCCTAAACCACAGACGCGCCT
The DNA here is from genome assembly GCA_963580285.1 of Lucinisca nassula. Classification (NCBI taxonomy): domain Eukaryota; kingdom Metazoa; phylum Mollusca; class Bivalvia; order Lucinida; family Lucinidae; genus Lucinisca; species Lucinisca nassula. The sequence continues at coordinate 129,550,441 of OY757017.1, forward strand.
GCTGCCTCTATACCGTTGTCTCAGTCGTAACTGCTAAGTCCTTGCTGTTTCGGTGCCTTCTGGCTCGGTCCCGCTTCCTCCAGTGCTTAAGCAATATACATGCCTGCTGACTCTGTTCCGCTGCCACAGATATAATTGCTGATTCGTTGCCTAAGCCATAGACGTGCATGCTGACTCAGTCCGCTGCCTCCGATACAACTGTTGATTCGGTGCCTAAGCAATAGACCTGCCTGCTGGCTCTGTACCACTTCCAAAGGAATGTCTGAAGCAGTGGCGCCTAGCTAGCAGGCTTGTCTATGGCTTAGACACCAAATCAACAGATATGCCTGCGGCAGCGGCAATGATCCAGCAGGCGCAGCTGTGGTTTAAGTTCCAAATCAGCTGTTTTGTATGAGGCAGGCATTTCCGAGGCAGTGGCGTTGAGCAAGCATACATGTATAACATCTTGCCCAGCAGGCGTGTCTGTGCCTTAGGCACCGAATCAGCTGTTTTATCTGTGGCAGTGGTTCCGTGCCAGCAGGCATGTTTGCGGCAGTGACTTTGAGCAAGCAGACATGTCTATTGCCTTGTCCAGTCGGCCCATCTTAGGCTTAGGCGCGTCTTTAATTCGGCGCCTTTTCCTCAGACAGAACTGCTTATTCAGAGCCTAAACCACAGACGCGCCTGTTCGGTCGGTGCCGCTGCCTTTGGCACAGCTGCTGATCTGGTGCCTAAGCTAATGAGATGCATGCTAAGTAGGTGCCCCTGCCACAGACATGCCTGTCGGAACGGTTCCATTGCCTTAGACATATCTGCAGGCTCGATGCAACTGGCTCAGGCATGCGCGCTGGCTCAGTGATATAACTGTTGGATCAGTGCCGATGCCTCAGAGGTGCCTGGCTGCTCGATGCCATTGCGTTTGTCATGTCACATAAATAATCAATGGTTTGGTGCCATTAGAGCTGATTCGGTGCCTAAACCATAGACGCGCCTGCTGGCTCGGTCCGGCTTTCTCCAGCGCCTAAACAATAGACATGCCTGCTTGCTCGTTTCCGCTGCCTCAGATATAACTGCTGATTCGTTGCCTAAGCCATAGACGTGCATGCTGGCTCTGTGCCACTTCCAAAGGAATGTCTGAAGCAGTGGCGCACAGCTAGCAGGCTTGTCTATTGCTTAGGCACCAAATCAACAGATATGCCTGCGGCAGTGGCAACGATCCAGAAGGCGCATCTGTGGTTAAGTTCCAAATCAGCTGTTTTGTATGAGGCAGGCATTTCCGAGGCAGTGACGTTGAGGAAGCAGACATGTATAACGTCTTGCCCAGCAGGCGTGTCTGTGGCATAGGCACCGAATCAGCTGTTTTGTCTGTGGCAGTGGCTCCGAGCCAGCATGAATGTTTGAGGAAGTGAATTTGAGTAAGCCAACATGTCTAATGCCTAGTCCATCTGAAGCTAGGGTGCGTCTATTATTCGGTGCCGCTGCCTCAGACAGAACTGGCTTTTCAGAGCCTAAACCACAGACGTGCCTGCTCGGCCGGTGCCGCTGCCTTTGGCACAGCTGCTGAATCGATGCCTAATAGCCTTAGGCGCGTCTATAATTTGGCGCCGCTGCCTCAGACAGAACTGGTTATTCATAGCCTAAACCACAGACGCTCCTGTTCGGTCTGTGCCGCTGCCTTTTGCACAGCTGCTGATTCGGTGCCTAAGCTAAAGAGGTGCATGCAAGTTAGTTGCCACTGCCACAGACATGACTGTCGGGACGGTTCCATTGCCTTAGACATACTTGCAGGCTCGTTGCTACTGGCTCAGGCATTCGCGATTGCTCAGTTCGGCAGCTTCAAATAACTGATGGATCAGTGCCAATGTCTCAGAGTTACCTGGCTGCTCGATGCCATTGCGTTTGACATGTCACATAAATAATCAATGGTTTGGTGCCATTACTGCTGATTCGGTGCCTAAACTACAGGCGCGCCTGCTGCCTCTGTACGGTTGTCTCAGTCATAACTGCTAATTCCTTGCCTAAACCATAGACGCGCCTGCTGGCTCGGTCCCGCTTCCTTCAGTTCCTTAACAATAAATATACCTGCTGGCTCGGTCCCGCTGCCTCAGATATAACTGATGATTCGGTGCCTAAGCCATAGACGTGGATGCTGGCTCGGTGCCGCTGCCTCCGACATAACTGCTGATTCGGTGCCTTAGCCACAGACCTGCCTGCTGAAATGGCTGCCCCATACAAAACAGCTGATTTGGAACTTAAACCACACCTGCGCCTGCTGGATAGTTGCCGCTGCCGCAGGCATATCTGTTGATTTGGTGCCTAAGCCATAGACATGCCTGCTAGCTAGGCGCCACTGCTTCAAACATTCCACTGGAAGTAGTACAGAGCCAGCAGGCAGGACTGTGGCTTTGGCGCCGAATCAGCATTTATGTCGGAGGCAGCGGCACCGAGCCACTGCTTCAGATATTCCTTTGGAAGTGGCACAGAGCCAGCAGGCAGGTCTATGGCTTAGGCACCGAATCAACAGTTATGGCGGAGTCAGCGGCACCGAGCTAGCATGCACGTCTGTGGCTTAGGCACCGAATCAGCAGTTATATCTAAGGCAGCGGAACCGAGCCAGCAGGCATGTCTGTTGCTTAGGCCCTGGAGGAAGCGGGACCGAGCAAGCAGGCGCGTCTATGGTTTATGCAAGGAATTAGCAGTTAAGACTGAGACAACGGTATAGAGGCAGCAGGTGCGTCTGTGGTTTAGGCACCGAATCTGCAGTAATGGCACCAAACCATTGATTATTTATGTGATATGACAAACGCAACGGCTTCGACAAGCCAGGTAACTCTGAGGCATTGGCACTGATCCATCAGTTATATCTGAAGCTGTCGCCCGGAGCCAGCGCGCATGCCTGCATGAGCCAGTAGCAACGAGCCAGCAGGTATGTCTAAGGCAATGGAACCGTGCCGACAGGCATGTCTGTTGCAGAGGCAACTAACTAACATGCACATCAATAGCTTAGGCACCGGATCAGCAGCTGTGCCAAAGGCAGCGGCACCGACCGAGCAGGCGCGACTGTGGTTTAGGCTCTGAATAAGCAGTTCTGGCTGAGGCAGCGACACCGAATTAAAGACGCGCCTAAGCCTCAGATGGGCCGACTGGACAAGGCATTTGACATGTTTCTTGCCCAAAGTCACTGCCTCAAACATGCCTGCTGGCACGTAGCCACTGGCACAGACAAAACAGCTCATTCCGTGCCTAAGCCACAGACACGCCTGCTGGGCATGATGTATACATGTCTGCTTGCTCAACGCCACTGCCTCGGAAATGCCTGCCTCAGGCAAAACAGCTAATTTGGAACTTAAACCACTTATACGCCTGCTGGATCGGTGCCGCTACCGCAGACATATCTGTTGATTTGTTGCCTAAGCCATAGACATGCAAGCTAGTCAGGCGCCACTGCTTCAGACATTCCTTTGGAAGTGGCACTGAGCCAGCAGGCAGGTCTATGGCTTAGGCACCGAATCAGCAGTTATGTCGGAGGCAGCGGCATCGAGCCAGCAATCACGTCTATGGCTTAGGCACCAAATCCGCAGTTATATGTGAGGCAGCGGAACCGAGCCAGCAGACATGTCTATTGTTTAGGCACTGGAGGAAGCGGGACCGAGCCAGCAGGCGTGTCTGTGGTTTAGGCAAGGAATGAGAAGTTATGACTGAGACAATGGTACAGAGGAAGCAGGCGCGTCTGTGGTTTAGGAACCGAATCAGCAGTAATGGCACCAAACAATTGATTTTTTATGTGACATGATAAAAGCAATGGCATCGAGCAGCCAGGTACATCTCAGACATTGGCACTGATCCATCAGTTATTTGAAGCTGTCGCTCTGGGCCAGCGCGCATGCCTTAGCCAGTAGCAACGAGCCTGTATGTATGTCTTAGGCAATGGAACCGTCCCGACAGTCATATCTATGGCAGTGGCACCTAACTAGCATGCATCTCTTTAGCTTAGGCACCGAATCAGCAGGTGTGCCAAAGGCAGCGGCACCGACTGAACAGGCGCGTCTGTGGTTTAGGCTCTGTATAACCAGGTGTCTGAGGTAGCGGCGCCGAATTTTAGAGGCGCCTAAGCCTCAGATTAGCCGACTGGACAAGGCAATAGACATGTTTGCTTGCTCAAAGTCACTGCCTCAAACATGACTGCTGGCTCGGAGCCACTGCCACAGACAAAACAGCTGATTCGGTGCCTAAGCCACAGACACGCCTGCTGGGCAAGGCGTTATACATGTCTGCTTGCACAACGTCACTGCCTCGGAAATGCCTGCTTCATGCAAAACACCTGATTTGGAACTTAAACCACAGATGCGCCTTCTGGATCGTTGCCACTGCCGCAGGCATATCTGTTGATTTGTAGCCTAAGCCATAGACATGCCTGCTAGCTAGGCGCCACTGCTTCAGACATTCCTTTGAAAGTGGCGCAGAGCCAGCAGCCTGGTCTGTGGCTTAAGCGCCGAATCAGCAGTTATGTCAGAGGCAGCGGCACCGAGCCAGCATGCACATCTATCGCTTAGGCGCCGAATCAGCAGTTAAATCTGAGGCAGCGGAAACGAGCCAGAAGGCATGTCTATCGCTTAGGCACTGGAGGAAGCGGGACCAATTCACTAGGCGCGTTTATGGTTTAGAAAAGGAATTAGCAGATATGACTGAGACAACGGTACAGAGGCAGCAGGCCCTTCTTTGTTTTAGGCACCGAATCAGCAATAATGACACCAAACCATTGATTATTTATGTGACATGACAAAAGCAATGGAATCGAGTAGACAGGTACCTCTGAGGCATTGGCACTCATCCGTCAGTAATATCTGAAGCTGTCGCACTGAGCCAGCACGCATGCCAGAGCCAGTAGCAACGAGCCTGCAGGTATGTATAAGGCAATGGAACCGTGCCGACAGGCATGTCTGTGGCAGTGGCACCTAACTAGCATGCATCTCCTTAACTTAGGCACCGATTCAGCAGCTGTGCCAATGGCAGCGGCACCGACCGAGCAGGCGCGTCTGTGGTTTAGGCTCTGAATAAGCAGATCTGTCTGAGGCGGCGGCACCGAATTATAGTCGCGCCTTAGCCTCAGATGGGCCGATTGGACAAGGCATTAGACATGTTTGCTTGCTCAAAGTCACTGCCTCAAACATCCCTGCTGGCTCGGAGCCACTGCCATAGATAAAACAGCTGATTCGGTGCCTAAGCCACAGACACGCCTGCTGAGCAAGACGTTATACATGTCTGCTTGCTCAACGTCAATGCCTCGGAAATGCCTGCCTCAGACAAAACAGCTGATTTGGAACTATAACCACAGATGCGCCTGCTGGATCGGTGCCGCTGCCGCTGCCGCAGGCATATCTGTTGATTTGGTGCCTAAGCCATGGACATGCCTGCAAGCTTGGCGCCACTGCTTCAAACATTCCTTTGAAATTGGCACAGTGCCAGCAGGCAGGTCTGTGGCTTAGGCACCGAATCAGCAGTTATGTCGGAAGCAGCCGCACCGAGCCAGCATGCACGTCTATGGCTTAGAACCGAATCAGCAGTAATATGTGAGGCAGCGGAACCGAGCTATTGCTTAGGCACTGGAGGAAGCGGGTCCGAGCCAGCAGGCGCGTCTAGGGTTTATGCAAGGAATTAGCAGTTATGACTGAGACAACGGTACAGAGGCAGCAGGCGCGCCTGTGAATCAGGCGCCGAATCAGCAGTAATGGCATCAAACCATTGATTATATATGTGACTTGACAAACGCAATGACAGGTACCTCTGAGCAGCCTGGTACCTCTGAGGCATTGGCCCTGATCCATCAGTTATATCTAAAGCTGTCGCACTAAGCCAGCATGCATGTCTGAGCCAGTAGCAACGAGACTGCAGGTATGTCTTAGGCAATGGAATCGTGCCGACAGGCATGTCTGTGGCACTGGCACCTAACTAGCATGCATCTCTTTAGCTTAGGCACCGAATCAGCAGATGTGCCAAAGGCAGCGGCACCGACCGAGCAGGCGCGTCTATTGTTTAGGCTCTGAATAAGCAGTTATGTCTGAGGCAGTGGCTCCGAGCCAGGAGGCATGCCTGAGGCAGCGACTTATGAGGCAATGGCGCTGATCCATCAGTTATGTCTGAGGCAGTACAGGCATATCTGAGCCATTGGCAACGCCACTGGAGGTATGCCTGAACTGAGCCAGCAGGCAAGCCTTAGGCAGTTGCACCTTACCAGGAGGCACGTCTGTGGCGTAGGCACCGAATCTGCATTTATGTCTTAGGCTGTGGCACCGAGCCGGCAGGCCTGTTTGAGGCAGTGACTTTGAGCCAGCATGCGCGTCTGATGCTTTTGCACCGATCCATAAAGTATTTTGGCGGCAGTGGCACTAAGTCTATTGGCATGTCTGCCGCAGTGGCATCAAGCAATTAGGTATGTCTGAAGCAGAATCACTGCACCATCGGTTTTTTTTGTCCGAGGCAGTGGCACTGAGACAGCGGGAATTCTTGAGCCACCGAATCAGCAGTTATTGCAAAGGTGGTGGCAACGAGCTAGCAGGCTTGCCCGAGACAGTGACTTTCCTCCAGCAGACATGTCTGATGCCTTGCCACCGATCCATAAAGTATTTGGGTGGCACTGCAACCATGTACGTTTGAGGCAGTGGCACATATCAGTCAGTTTAGAATCAGACAGTGGCACTGAGTCAGTGACAACGACCCTGCAGGTATCTCTGAGGCAGTGGAACCGAGCAAGCAGTCATGCGTGCGGATGTGGCACCGAGCCGGCAGGCAGGTCTGTGGCTTAGGCCATGATTCTGCAGTTATGTCTCGGGCAGAGGCACCGAGCCAGCAGGCAAGCCTGTGGTTAGGCACCGAATCAGCGGTTATATCTGAGGCAGCGGGACCGAGCCAGCAAGTTTGGCAAGGAATAAACAGTTATTACTGAGGCAGCTGGTCCGAGCCAGCAGGCGTGTCTGTGACTTAAGCACCGAATCAGCAGTCACGAGGCAATGACTGAGCCAACAGTCATGCCTGATGCCCTGCACCGATTGTTGAATTATTTGTGTGGAAGTGACACTAAGTCGTTAGGCATGACAGTGTCAATGGCATCGAGCAAACAGATACGTTTGAGGCCGTGGCATAGGTCCATTAGTTTAGCCAGGAGCAGTGGACTGGGCTTGTCTCAGCGAGGGTCAACGACCCTGTAGGTATCTCGGAGCCAGTGGAACGGCGCCTGCAAGCATGCTTGAGTAGCGGCACCAAAGCAACAGATCCAGGCACGCATTCAACTGTTATGTCTGAGGCAGCAGGCAAGTCTATGGCTTAATCTGAGGCAGCGACACCGAGCCAGTAGGCACGTCTATGGCTTAGGCATCGAATCAGTAGTTATATCTAAGGAAGGGGGACCGATCCAGCGAGCGTGTATGTGGTGTAGACAATGAATTAGCGGTTATGACTAGGCAGCGGGACAGCGGCAGCAGGCGCGTCTGTGATTTCACAACTGAATCGGCAGTCACGTCAGAGGCAGCGGCACCAAGCAATCATGCACGTCTGTGGCTTCGGCATGGAACCAGCGATTATGTCTGAGGCAGCGGGACTGAGCCACCAGGTGTGTCTGTGATTTAGGTAAGTTATCTCTCATACAGTGACGCCGAGTCAGCAGGCATGACCGAGGACAAGACTTTGAGGCAGGAGATATGTCAGATGTCTTCGCATCGAGCCGGTGACAACTATCCTGCAGATATGTCTAAAGCAGTGAAATCGAGCCATAAGACCTAGCGGAGGCAGTGGCATCCAGCCAGCAGGCATATATGTGGCTAAGGCACCCAATCAGCAGTGATGTCAGGCAGCTGGACCGAGTCAGCAGGCATGTCCGAGTCAGTAACTTTGAGGCAGCAGATAATGTCTGATGCCTTGGCACCGAATCATAAAGTATTAAATTTTGTGTGGCATGACAAACGAAATAGTATCGAGCAGCCAGGTACGTCTGAGGCATTGACACTGATCCAACGGGAATGTCTGAACAAGTGGCAACGACCCTGCCTTAGACATGACTGTTAACATGTCTTGCCTTACCACCGATTCATAAAGGCTTAGGCACCGAATCAGCAGTTATGTAGAATGTAAAACTATACAATTGTGGTTAAAGCCCACTTACTGGGTTACGTCATACAAACGCAATGACGTCGAGCAGGCAGATACGTCTAAGGCACTGGCAATGGTCCACCAGTTAGTCTGAGACTGTCGCACTGAGCCAGCGGGCATGTCTGAACCAGTGGCAAAGACACTGCAAGTATGTCTGAGGCAATGGAACCGAGCCGGCAGGTATGCCTACAGCAGTGGCACCTGGCTAACATGCATGACTTTGGCTTTTGCACCTAATCAGCAGTTATACCTGAGGCAGCGGTACCTAACCAGCAGGCGTGCAGGCATGTCTTTGGCTTTTGTACTGAATCAGCAGCTATGCCTGAGGCAGCGGCACCGAGCCAGCAGGTTCGTCTGTGGTTTAAGCTCCGAATAAGCAGTTTTGTCGTAGGCAGTCTTTTCCGAGCCAGCAGGCATGTCGGAAGCAGTGACGTTCAGCAAGTAGACATGCCTGATGCCTTGGTACCGAGCAATAAAGTACTCTTGTGTTGTAGTGGCAGTAAGTAATTTGGAATGACAGACGAGCAACCAAGTACGTCTGGGGCACTCATCCATCAGTTATGTCTGAAGCAGTGGCACTGAGCAAACGGGCATGTCTGAGCCATTGGCAAAACACAGCAGGTATATCTGAGGCAGCTGAAACGAGCCAGCAGGCATGCCTGAGGCAGTTGCGACTAGCCAACAGGCCCGTCTGTGGCGTGGCTTAGGCACCAAATCAGCACTTTGCCTTAGACTGTGGCACCGAGCCAGCAGGCCTGTTTGTGGAAGTGACTGTCTGCAGCCAGCAGCTATGTCTGCTGCTTTGGCACCGAACCGTTATGTATTTTTGGTGGCAGTGGCATTAAGTATATTGGCTTGTCAGTCGCAGTGGCATCGAGCATCCACGTACGCCTGTGGAAGAAGCACTGAGTCATAGGTCATGTCTGAGGCAGTGACACTTAGTCAGCGGGTCTAGCGATCCTGCTGCTATGTCTGAGGCAAAGGAACCGAGCCAGCAGGCATTCCTGAGGCAGGAGCACCGATGCAGCAGGCCTGACTTTGGCTTAGGCACTGAATCAGCAGTTAACTCTAAGGCAGTGGAACCGAGCCAGCGGGCATATCTTAGCCAGTGGCAACGACCATGCAGTAATGTGTGTGGCAGCAGCATCTAGCCAGCATGCACCGATTCAGCTGTTATGTCGGAGGCAGTAGCACCAAGCTAGCAGACATGTCCTAGGCAGTGACATTCCGCCTTCAGGCATGTTTGATTCTTTGCCACCGATCCATAAAGTACTTGTGTGGCAGTGGTACTTAGTCTTTTGCCATGACGGCCGCAGTGGCATCGAGCAACCAGGTACGTCTGGGGAAGTGGCACTGATCCATCAGTTTAGCATTAGTTAGTGGCACTGAGCCAGGGAGCATGTCACAACAAGTGACAACAAGCCTGCAGGTATCTCTGAGGCAGTAGAACAGAGCCAACAGGCAAGCATGTGGAAGTGGCACCGAGCCAGCAGGCACGTCTGTGGCTTAGACACTAAATCAGCAGTTATCTCCCAGGCTGAGGCACCGAGCCAGCAGGCAAATCTACATCTTAGGCACCGAATCAGCAGTTATATATGAAGCAGCATGGCCGAGTCAGCAGCCGCATCTGTATTTTAAACACGGAATTAGCAGATATGACTGAGGTAGCGCGTCCGAGTCGAACGGCGCGTCTGTGGCTTAGGCACCGATTCAGCAGCCATGTATGAGGCAGCAGCACCGAGACAGCAGACACGTCTATGGCTTAAGCACCGAATCAGCAGTTATGTCTGAGGCAGTGGTACACAGCCATTATGCCTTCTGAGGCAGTGACTATTTGCCAGCTGACATGGCTGGTGCCTTGTCGCCGATCATTATATAGTATGTGTGTGTCAGTAACACTAAATAATTAGGCATGACAGTCACAGTAGCATCGAGAAACAAGATACATTTGAGGCCGTGACACAAATCCATCAGTTTAGCCTGCGGCAGTGGCACTGTGACAGCAGGCTTGTCTCAGCGAGTGACAGCGACCCTGTCGCTATCTCTGAGGCAGTGGAATCGAGCATGCAGGCATACCTATGGATGTGGCACCGAGCCAGCAGGTACGTCTGTGGCTTGGACACCGAATCTGCAGCTATGTCAGACGTAGCGGCACCGAGCCAGCATGTACGTCTATGGCTTAGGCAACGAATCGGCAGTTATATCTGAGACAGCGGCACCGAGCCCGCGGCACATCTGTGGCTTAGGCACCGAATCATAGTTTCATCTGAGACAGCGTGTCCGAGCCAGCAGGCGCGCCTGTGGTTTGGGAAAGCATTCGGGCATGTCTGAGTCAGAGGGCACGTCTGAGCAAGAGGCAACGACCCTGTCTCACACATAACTGCTGACATGTCTTGCCTTGCCACCGATTCACGCAGTATTTGTGTTACAGTGACACTTAGGCATAGCAGTCGCAGTGGCACTGATCCTTCAAGCCAGTGGCAACGACCCTGCATTTATCTCTAAAACAGTAGGACCAGGCCAGCAGACATGCATGTGGAGCTGTTACCGAGTCAATAGGCACGTCTGTGGCTTAGACACTGAATCAGGAGTTATTGTTCGGGCAGAGGCACCGAGCCAGCAAATAAGTCTATGGCTTAGGCAACGAATCAGCAGTTATATCTGAGGCAGCGGGTCCGAGCCAGCAGGCGTGTCTGTGGCTTAGGCACTGAATCACAAGTCATGTCTGAGCAGCGGCACCGAGCCAGCAGGAATGTCTGTTGCTTAGGCACTGAATCAGTAGTTATGTCTGAGGCAGTGGCACGCGGCCAGCAGGACTTCTGAGGCAGTGAGCCAGCAGACTGATGTCTGATGCCCTGCCACCGATCCATAGTGTATTTGTGTAACACTAATTCATTAGGCATGACAGCCACAGTGGCATCGAGCAACCGGATATGTTTGAGGCAGTGGCACATATCCTTCGGTATAGCCTCAGGCAGCGGCACTGAGACAGCGATTGACACCGACCCTGCAGGTATCTCTGAGGCATAGGAACCGAGCCTGCAGAAATGCCTGTGGAAGTGGCACGTCTGTGGTATAGCACCGCATCAGCAGTTATAATAGAGGCAGCGGGACAGATGCAGCACGCGCGTCTTTGGTTAAGGCACGGAATCAGCAGTTGTGTCAGAGGCAGTGGCATCGAGCCTGCAGGCACGTCTGTGATTTAGGCATGGAATCAGAAGTTATGTCTGATAAAGTGGCACCGAGTCAGCAGGCATGCCCGAGACAGTGACTTTGAGGCAGCAGATATGTCTGATGCCTTGGCACCGAGGCAGTGACAACGACCCCGCAGGTATGTCTGAGGCAGTGGAACCGAGCCAGCAGGCATGCATGTGGAAGTGGCACCGCCAGCAGGTACGTCTGTGGCTTAGGAACGGGATCAGCACTTATGTCTGAAGCAGCGGGACCGAGCAAACAGGCGCGTCTGTGATTTCGGCAAGGAATCAGAAGTTAAGTCTGATGCAGTGGCACGAGTCAGCAGGCATATCCGAGGTAGTGACTTTTGAGACAGCATATATGTCTGATGCCTTGGCAACGATCTATACAGTATTTTGGTGGCAGTGGCACTAAGTCTATTTGCAAGTCAGTCGCAGTGGCATCAAGCAACCAGAAACCCCTGAGGCAGAGGCAGAAGCACTGATCCGTCGGTTATGTCTGAGGCAGTGACATTGAGCCAACGGGAATATCTGAGCCATGGTAACGATCCTGCAGGTATGTCTGAGGCAGTGGAACCGAGCCAGCAGGCATGCCCGAGGCATTGGCACCGAGACAGCAGGCACGACTGTGGCTTAGGCACCGAATCAGCAGTTATGTCTGAGGCAGTGGAACCGAGCCACCGTCATGGCTTAGCAAATGGCAGCGACCCTGCATTTATGTGCGAGACAGCAGCATCGAGCCAGCAGGCACGTCTGTGGCTTAGGCCCCGAATCAGCTGTTATGTCGGAGGCAGTGGCACCGAGCCAGCAGATATGTAGAATGCTCTGGCACCGACATATAAAGTATTTGTGTGGCAGTTTCCATGGCAGTCGCAGTTGCATCGAGCAACCAGGTACGTCTGGGTTAGTTGAACTTATCCATCAGTTATGCCTGAGGCAGTGAGCCAAGGGTGAGGTCTGAATGTGTAATGTAGAATTTATCAGTTTTTATACGTCTTCAGCAGTTTCACCTCCTCGATGCGGCCCCCGCCCATTGGAGCTTGACGAAATAAATGGGCTGCTGATGATGCTTCCACGCACAGCTGAATCCGACCGCACACGAGTACTGGTAAACCGCTCAGAGGATCTAAGCCTGTCCAGGCAAAGTGGTGCGAGTCGGGCCGTTCATGCTTATAAACCGTATTGGTTTCATATGGCGACAGGGCTTGAGATGTCATTTCATCTCAATATTGGGTAAAAGTCCCACAAAATTGGAAGCAACGTCTCCAAAATTACCTTTATAGTGTTGACGGGGACGTTAAACATCAAATCAAACGGGGACTCCGGTTATCATCCGATTCTAATATGAGTGAAATAATCTTGAAAGGGCCGTAAAACCAAAACCAAACAAAGAAAAAAACATCCGACACTATCTGAAATATGCATGGTTGGACACCGTGAAGTACGATTTTAGGCAACTCTTAACAAAATATCTACAACTGCAACTGCTGGCACCATATCAGCAGGAAGGCACCGTATTAGCAGCAAGGCACCATATCAGCAGGAAGGAATTGAGTCTTACTGTCTTTGGGCACGGCAAGATGTCGTTTTCTATGCTCTAAATCTATTTTTAGCTGCAAATCGCTAGTGTTTGTAAGAATCACGCCTCACCTGTGACCAGAAAATCGACCAATCCCCGACCAAATAGATT